>OZ017740.1:189031396-189078896 GCA_963969285.1 Odontomyia ornata | reverse complement strand
TCGGAAGGCGGGAATCTGAATTCGGGTGAGCTCTCAGATGCGGAAAAAGGCGCAGAAGGTGGAGAAGTAGAAACACCAAAATCAATGGAGCCAGAAAATGCGCTAATGCAAATGTTAATGCTGATGTCATCCAGTCTGACTGCGAAGCTAGATGAACAGTCATCTAGTTTAACTGCGAAGCTAAATGAACAATCAGTGAAGCTGGACCAACAAGCGATCGAAATCAAGGCAGACATTACACCGAAGCTGGAGAAACAGTCAACCGAAATAAAAGACGAACTCGGTCATCTGAACAAACAAATTAAAGGCGTCGAGGAAAAGGTTGACCAGGTCGAGGAAAAGGTTTACCAGGTCGAGGAGAAAATTAACCATGAGATCAGCCAGGTCGAGGAGAGAATAAACCATGATATCAGTCAGGTAGAGGAGAGAATCAACCATGAGATGCGAAACATGAAAAAGGAATTGGAAGCCGCAAAGGCAGTAGTAACCTCCTCACCAGCCTCGCTTATAACCGCAGCGCAAAGCACATCCAGAAATGTGCAAGCACCAATATTCGATGGGCAAACGGTCTGGAGTATTTACAAAACCCAGTTCGAAGCAGCCGCTCGCATAAATCACTGGAATGAGCAGGAACGAGCAACTGCGCTGATTCTTGCTCTAAGAGGCCCAGCTGCCGAGCTGTTGCAGACGATCCCCGTTGAATTGCACTCAAACCCGAATGCTCTAATGAATGCGCTCGACATGCGTTATGGAGACGATCATCTAAAGCAGATTTATCGGTCACAGCTAAGGCGTCGAATGCAGAAGTCTGGTGAAACCCTACAGCAGCTAGCCCAAGACATTGAGCGACTGGCACTTTTGGCTTATCCAGCCTACGACCCAGAACATCGAGATGACGCAGCAACAGAAGCATTCATCAGTGCGTTAAAGGACCAGGAATTGCAACAAGCCGTGCGATTAGCTCAAAAGCAAACGGTTAAGGACGCATTGGTTTATAGTCTGAACTATGAGGCAGCGAAAAATGCGACTCGTACCACTGCCCGGGTCCGTGAAGTGGCGGCAGACGAGTGCAGGTGTAAGCGCGTGGAAAATGAGCGAGAGCCGCAGGGTAATGGTGCGCCTAGATGCTGGGATTGCGGAGAAAAAGGGCACCTGCAAAGAGACTGTAAGAAGCGAAGAAAATGGAGCTATTGTCCAGGATGGTGGAGATTCAGACCGTGTCAGGAGCCTAGAATGGAGGACCATCAAACTGCAAGAGCCACCTTCGTGGGGCAGAGGTTGGCTAGGAGGATCGACGTCCCCAGCACCACCATCACCGTGTCAAGACTACATCGTGGAGAAGCGGACTTATGCCTTCCGGGTCAAATTGACGGAGAACACTGCACCATAACAATCGACACTGGTGCAACCCGATCGATTATCCGACCAGACCTAGTTAGACAGCAACAACTTCACAAGGGCAGAATTTTCTCACTACGGACCGCTACGGGAGAAACTGCACCTGTTCATGGAGAGGTCAACCTCCAGATACAGTTGGGAGACCTTGTGTTCCGACATAATTTTCTGGTCGCGAACATTATGGATGACTGCATTCTCGGAATGGATTTTCTGCGACCACATGGAATCACGTTGGACTTGGGAAAACGTGTCTTGAAATGGCAGAATGTCGAAGTACTGATGGAGGATCCCAGCGTCCGAATCCCCAAGATGAATGTAGTGGTATGTACTGACACTGATGTACCGAATTCTTCCGAAAGCATTGTATGGGCCAAGCTGGATGGTGATTCTGGAGACCACCGATCTTATCTGATAGAGCCAACGAAGACATCCGCATTGCGCAGTTTGATTGTAGGACGAAGCCTTGTAAGATCTTTAAGGAACGGATATGTGCCGGTTAGAGTCCTTAACACCGCAGACTCAACCACGAGCATCAAAGCGGGAGAAGTCATCGGCAGCTGCCAGCCTGTTTCCACCATCACCTCTTTGGAAGCTACTCACAACCATCATTGGAAAAGGAGGCAAGACACAGAAAAAGCCAGGGAATCCACGTCTGCAATATTGAAGCAAGTCAAATTGCCGGTGCAGCTATTCGAACGAGCCTCTGATCTGGTCACCAAGTACAGTGACATCTTCTCAACAAGCCCGGATGACCAAGGCCGAACGAGTTTGGTAACTCACGTCATAGACACACAGGGAGCCAAGCCGATTCGACAAGCCCCAAGACGTCTCCCTATAGCCAAACAAGGAGAAGTGAGCGCGCTGATCTCGGACATGGAAAAACAAGGCATTATTGAACCTTCTGTAAGTCCATGGGCCGCGCCTGTAGTTCTAGTAAAGAAAAAGGATGGTAGCACTCGCTTTTGTGTCGACTATAGGCAGCTTAACGACGTCACTAAGAAAGATAGTTACCCGCTCCCACGCATCGACGACATCATGGACACTTTAGCCGACGCAAAATGGTTTTCTACACTCGATCTCAAGAGTGGCTACTGGCAGGTAGAAATTGACAAGAAGGACCGAGAGAAGACCGCATTTTCAGTTGGGACCGGATTGTGGCAATTTGTGGTGATGCCGTTTGGGCTTTGCAATGCTCCAGCCACTTTCGAACGCTTGATGGAATACGTGCTACGTGGTCTAACCTGGAAAAACTGCTTGGTGTACCTAGATGACATCATCGTCATCGGGAGAACGTTCGAAGAGCATGTGCGGAACTTAGAAGAGGTCTTCTCCCGACTGCGACTGGCAAATTTGAAACTTAGTCCCGACAAGTGTACCCTTTTCGCAGCTGAAGTAAAATACCTGGGACATGTCGTATCAGCTGAAGGGGTCAAAACAGACCCTGAGAAAATTGAAGCCGTGAAAAGCTGGCCAACACCAAACAACAAGCGCCAACTACGAAGTTTTCTGGGCCTGGCAACCTACTATCGAAGATTCGTCAAAGACTTTGCCAAAATAGCTAAGTGTCTTCATCAGCTAACCGAGAAAAATCGTCCGTATGTCTGGAATGAACAATGCCAGACAGCCTTTGAGACCCTGAAGGAAAAGCTATGTGAATCACCCGTACTGGCGTATCCAAAACCCGGAAAAATGTTTGTGGTTGACACCGATGCAAGCAACGGCGGTATTGGAGCTGTACTCTCCCAGCAGATCAATGGCGAAGAAAGAGTCCTCTCTTATTACAGTCGAGTTCTCTCAAAAAGTGAGAGGAATTACTGCGTGACCAGGAAGGAGCTATTGGCTATAATAGAGGCCACCAAGCAGTTCCACAAGTATCTATATGGCCAGAAATTTGTTCTTCGAACGGACCATGCATCACTGAGATGGTTGCTCAACTTCAAAAACCCCGAGGGACAAGTTGCGAGATGGATCGAAAGATTGCAGTCATACGACTACGAAATTGTTCATCGGAAGGGCGGAGTTCATGGAAATGCTGACGCCCTATCCCGCCGTCCATGTCCAGCTAACTGCAAGCATTGCCGACGGATTGAGGAAAAGGAACCGCTCGTTGATCTGCGATTGATAACGGCGGAATTCGATGAAGGTTGGTCATCGGAGGAGATTCGAAACGCCCAGCTAGCCGATGAAGACATCGGACCATTGCTCGTATGGAAGGAGACGACTGGGAGACCTGAGTGGAAAGACGTTTCAATGCATGGCGCAACCCTGAAAAGCTATTGGGCACAATGGAACTCCTTTCAGGTGGAGGGTGGCGTACTCAAGCGGAAATGGGAAACGGCGGATGGTAGCTCCTATAGGATGCAATCTATACTTCCCAAAAGCCGAATCCACGATGTGGTAAAGGAAATGCATAAAGGATCCTCGGGAGGCCACCTTGGTGTTAACAAGACCTTAGCGAAATTGCGGGAACGGTTCTACTGGCTCCACGCTCGAGAAGACGTAGAGGACTGGTGTCGCAGATGCACAATTTGCGCTTCCGTCAAAGGCCCAAAGCGACGACTGAGAGGACAAATGCAAACCTATAACGTAGGCGTGCCATTCGAAAGGATTGCTGTTGACATCGCAGGACCCTTTCCTGAATCCGATTGGGGAAATCGATATACGCTGGTTGTAGCCGATTATTTCAGCAAGTGGCCCGAGGTCTACCCCATTCCCAACCAGGAAGCAACTACCGTAGCTGAACAGCTAGTGTTAAATTGGGTCAGTAGGTACGGCGTACCTTGCGAATTACATTCGGATCAAGGCCGAAACTTTGAGTCACTAGTTTTTGGCGAAATGTGCGAGCTGCTCGGAATACGGAAAACGAGGACAACACCGCTGCATCCCCAATCCGATGGAATGGTCGAACGTTTCAACGGCACGCTCAATAAACACCTTGCCAAGATGGTTGACGAGAACCAAAGGGACTGGGACCGACATATCCCATTATTTTTGATGGCGTACAGAGCTGCCGAACATGCATCGACGGGCCAAGCCCCAGCCAAAGTCATTTTTGCAAAGACTATTCGTCTGCCAGCCGATATAAAGTTCGGAACACCCCCTGAGAAACCCCAAACGGTCTCGGAGTACGCAAGTGATCTAAGACAACGGTTGAACCAGATACATCGGACAGTGCGAAAACACCTCGAATCGGCTGCTGACCGCATGAAGACCAGGTATGATCTAAAGGCTAATTCTACTGGCTTCCAGCAAGATGACTTGGTGTGGCTTTATAACCCGCAACGGCGAAAGGGTAGGTCTCCAAAGTTGCAACATAATTGGGAGGGACCATACCGAGTTACAAAGCGAATCAACGACGTCGTATACCGAATACAGGAACATCGTAAGCCGAGAGCTAAAATGAAAATCGTGCATCTGGACCGTCTTGCCCCATATTACACCCAGGGAGAATTGACTACAAATAGCGACACATCTTTTCGGGGCGAAAAGAACTGAGGTGGGGGCAGTGTTACATGTACAAATAATTACATGTACAAATAATTCTGCGAGCTACTGTCGCAATTGTTTTCACAACAATGAAGAACACGAATTCACTCGAAAACACGAGAACCCAACAAGCATGATCAACATCTGCAAGTAACGTCACTCCATTGATGAATTTGCTCGAATCTACCAGGTACCTCTCGGTAGAACGTTCGCCAATGTGCGAGAAATGGGTGAATAGGTAGAGACCCTATATAAAGGCGAGCTGAATGAATGGGGGGATCATTCATTCGACCGCGATAAGAACTGCGAAAGTGTGTGGGAAGTGTGTTTCGTAATAGTGAAGTGATTTAGAAGACAATTGCGATAAGAAATTTATGGACAAGTGTTAGATTTTATTTTAATAGTGAAAATTAAAATTAGTGAAAGTGTTAAACTGATTATTGTGCATTTTCTTGAATTAAATAAACTCTTTTAACTTAAATTAAAAGACATTGCGTTTTCACTTTCCCGGAACATTAAAATTATAGGCCGCGAACCAATAACACGCGACAATATATATATATATATATATATATAGATATATATATATATATATATATATATATATATATATATATATATATATATATATATATATATATATATATTTATATATGTGTATATATATATATATATATATATATTATATATATATATATATATATATATATATATATATATATATATATAGATGTATACATGATCGAGACAAATGCTCTGAAAGTTTATTTGCTACAGAAAAAATTTACAGTTTTTCTTGATACTCCCGCTTACAAGTTATGCATTTTGTCCACCTTTCCAGAAGCTTTTTGATGCCGGTATCAATTCCTTGGGCCACTCGCACAGCCATGTGTAGTGAATGGTAGATATAAATGTCCGTGGAGGACTGCAGCGATGATCTGCTGCCTCGGCGAAAGAGGATGGTGATATCAGCCGAGATTGGCCTTTTCTGGGGACGCGTGAATGCGCTGGCAGACTAGCGTTACGGTGTCGTGGTGTGGGTTCATTCCCCCAGCATAAGGACCCACTACAAAAGAATATCGCATTCACGAATTCTTGGGTCTCAGAATCAGGTCGACTGAAGTCGAAAGATGTAGGTAACTAACAGAGAGGAATATTGCTTGTTCCGAGAACAAGTCGAAATGAGACAAAACAGACGGACTCGGGGAGACTTCATCGTTATCCGACGATTCTCATGGCCCACAAATAACAGTGGGGCAACCAGATGGATGTGGTGCCCCTCGCACCCATCTAACCGGATTAAGATCCAAAATGTTGAAGAGGCCATATATTTCCCTTTTGAGTGCAAAACTCATACAAACATACTTTGCATGAGCCTTCCCATCAAACGAGGAATATAACGGTGACCAATTTATGTCATAGGATTATGTGATCGGGTCACATAACCCTATACTATAAAAAGGGAACTTGAGCTGGAGGTCACCCAACCCGGCAAGAGGCCCTGAAACTAATAAACAGTTGGAGCGCGCCCGATGGCTAGCTCATTTTTTCCTTGCAAAAGCCTTCCAACGTGCCGGGTCCTGTACCCGGTCAGACGAACAAAATGAAAAGACCGGTGATGTTATTTTTAATGAATCATTTTTAGAAGGAAACTACGCGATTTTTCCAATTTCAAACAAAATGTATTATCTGAGAACAATTTATAATCTCCAATTCTAGTTGGTTTTATTTGTACTTAAACGTTAACAATTTTCTCCAATATTCAAATTTAACCGGTTTCAAGCGTTAGGCGTGCTGCCACTGTTCGTTTATTTTATGTTAAGTTTTTAATGTACTCCGAAAATAATATCAACTTAAATTTTACTATTACTTCTTACTTTTTCTTTTAAATAAATGAAATGTTTTGGAATAAAAGTTAGATATGCATAAAAATATATCAATTAATGCAAAAGAAGAAACAAAAGGGTACTTACCCATCCTCCTCGACGAGCGCCCGTAGATGGGGTGGGAAGTCCTGAAAGTTAACCTTCTTATTAATTATCCTAAGTGGACTTAATACTACGTTTTTCCTTTGCTCGAATATTACGTGGCTAAATTCTTGCTACTGCATAGAAATCCTTACGTTTGATTAATTCATCCAACAAAAGATTTGGTGCATGATGATCCAAAAATACACCATAGTTTAATCGATCATCCAATAAATTTAACAGTTCGTCAATGTGATTATTTTCAAGGAAGGATCGAACTACAGCATGCCCCGTCGAAGGTAGTGTTAGAAGTCCAGACATATTTGCAAAACAAACGTGGCATACAAGAAGGCTTAATTAAATTGTTACTTTTAGTCACTGTTATTTAAACTTATCTGAGGAACATGTCGAATGATATTTTATTTTTTTTTTTTGGGTTATCAGTGGGAAATTTCTTTCCGCTAAAAGATGGTACCGAATTCTCAAACTACGATATTGTCCTCGTGTTTTCCATCCAAGCTCGATTTCTTAATTAATTCATCTTCACACTGCTTTAATAAGTTGAGAGCTTGTAGTTCAGTACAGCAGTCCACCATACTGAGACTTGATATTCCAAAGAGTTGAAAGTCTTCTTCTTCGCTGACATTCCCCTCTATAATTAAATCCTTCCTCAACACCTCGCAGAATATTCCAGTAGGATTGTGTAAATATAGGCAAGTATATAGGATTTGATCCAATGAATGTCCTTCTAACCAGCATACCACATACCAGTTCACTACATGTGAAATCGTCTAGTTTCAAAATGCCAGCAGTTGGGATCCGTGTTCCTTTATTTATGGTTGTATTAATATAAGGAAAAAGCTCCAACGCAGCGTTCAATTGTTTTTTTTATCTCAACAATTGTTAAATCATCATACAATTTATATATTTTTTTGGGAATAACTCAAAGATCACATGTAAAATATGCCGCAACAAGCGCACTCTGTACATCACTGCGATGAGATTTAATTTTACGGCACTCCAAAACGTATCGTGCACTAACTCATTTGCTTTGTTCACTTGGCATTGAAGCAACTCGATTGGTAAATATTCTTGTTTAGTCAAGAGAGGAATATAACATATATTTGAAATTTCACTTCACTTGTATGATTTTGCAATTGGGAAACGTATTCAATTGCCTACATTTCCTTCTCTTACAACCACATTTCTCTCGAATAATACAAGACACGGCATTTATTTTGGCACTTCAAGTTAAACCTAAGTATATATTTTTGCAATATCCAACCTCCGCGGAAAAAAATGAATGGCGTGATTAACTTTTATCAAATAGATTCGCGTCGGGATCCTTCTGAAACGCAACTATCTCGAACATCTTTCTTTCTTCTCTCCTACAATGATGTGCGAACTGTATAAAATACTGTTTTTGGGTGTATACACGTCTTCAGTATAAGTAACTATGCTGTCGCTGAGTCAAAACGTTAATAAATATCTTATAGTACATTTATTTCATGTATAACCGGACCGAGATTATGACAATTTTTTGCTCTCGACCTTCACGATCCACCCCAAACGGAATCAAAAACTGCACCGCAATGGTCAATGCGACAATCGCTTGTCTCGCAATTTTCACGGCTAATTCATAAGCGCCACTCCCGTTCACTTCTACTTTACTAGCATGCCGTTTTCCACCCGCAGTATGCTCACAGCCGTCATTTTTTCACACAAAAACCAACAGAGAATTTCCCGTCGTTGAAGTATCGCCTTCGCGCCGCTCGGAGGAATCCCGTTTTTTCATTCTCGAATTTTTCCTGTACATTTCATGTAGCTGCTCCAATGGATGTTCCTGCTGCAATCCATGTTGCTGCTGCAATGGATGTTGCTGCTGCATTACCGCGATCAATACTGCTTCTGTGCTAAGTATATAAACATCGCCAATTTCATTTCTAATATCCATCCACATAGCAATATCTCGTTTATCGGAGACAATATAAAACTTATCAGCTTTCACGAACTCTTTCGATATTCTTTTCAATACTTTCCCACCGGCACATTCAATTATAGTTTGTAATTCTTTAGGTACTGGCTTTGTATTTGCGTGCAATAAAACGTATAGCCATTGAAAATTTGTGACTGACGAGCTAGATTAAGTGACTTTTTTAATGCGAACTTAAATCTTTTCTCAGATTCTATATCTTTAACTAAGTAATTATCGAAATTTGGCAAAACTCCACCATTCTTCTCTTTGCTATATAAGGCATCATTTAACCAATTCGTTGTAACTATTGGTACACCTTTCCTCATGGCAGAAAGGAATTTCCATGTAAGATAAATCATATCTGCGATTAATATATTGCAATCAATTGGGTTCTCAACGATCAATCCACCGATTTTCTCTATCGTTTTTTCATGAGGTTTATGGGGTTTGCTATCCATTTTCATAAACAAAATTCGTGGCTTTGTAGATCGGTGTGATTTACGTAATGATCAAATGGCATCGTCGTCTGTTGTTGGTTGAAAAAGCGTTGGATCGCTTGATAATCTGTTGTCGCTTGCTGCCGGGATGAAGGCGATAGGAAAGTTTTCGAGCAGTTTGATAGTGTAGCTGCTCGATTACTACACATGTGCGCACGAACTCTTCTAACTCGTCGTCGGTGTTGAATCTTTGACCTCCGAGGACTTCTTTGAGTGGTCCAAACATGCGGTAGTCGCAGGGTGATAAATCTGGACTGTAGGGAGGTCTTCCAGTACCTTCCACCCCAATTCCGATATTGTATCTAGCGTGAGACGCGCGGTATGAGGGCGCGCGTTGTCCTGGCGAAGAATTGCACTTCGTGCTGGAATGCTCCTCCGTTTCGAGCGTTATTTTGCGATATTGAAGGGGTTCGTGGGTGATAGACTCTACACCATCAAACACTGATGCCGAGTTCAGCCAAAATTTCTCGAGCATTCATTCTACGGTGTTGTATATACATATATACGAATTGAGGTGTGTTCAAAAAGTAAGGTGACTTTATTTTTTATTCGTCAATATTTAGATTTGAAGTGAAGTAGTTGTTGAGTTTTTTACCCAGCGGGGAACTCGAAGATCCTTCAAAGATTGCAGTGTGTCTCGTATGTCTCACCACTTATTTCCAAACTCGCGTGAAAGACAATCATCCCATTCCAATTTTATTTTCCAAGTCTCCTGAATGAATATTTTTATGGAAACTGTCAGCGGAGACAGAAGTCCCAAGGGATCAAAGATTCTTGCAGCCTCTGAAGCTATCATGTGGCGCGTTGTTTCTTGATTTACGATGCACCTAACGCGAAAGGTGAAGTCATCACTGGTCGGATGCCAGTCAATGCCCAGAGTTCCAATAGCTTCCTCGGCATTTATCTGTTTCGGGTCCAGCGCGCAATCATCATGTGTAATATTAGCAACAGCTTCAGGAGAATTCGATGCCCATTTTCTAAGATGAAACCCAACAGACTCGAGAATTTGATTGATTTGTGGACAGCGTTCTGCAGTCTTTGCTATTGAATCAGCGCCTGAGAGTAAATCGTCCATGTAGAAATCCCTTTGTATCATTTCACATGCTTCAGGGTATGTTTGTTTGTAATTTTCAGCGGCTTCATAAAGAACTTTTGTTGCAATGTACGAAGCTGGTGCGGTACCATATGTTATTACCTTGATGCGATAATGATCGATGGGTCCTGCTTCGTCTTTGCGCCATACGATACGTTGATATTCGACGTCGTCGTCACTAACGCGCACCATTCGATACATTTGCCTAACATCAGCGACCAAGGCAATGCGGTGTAGTCGAAAGCTGCGTTGAATATCTAGCAATGACCTTTGAAGAACAGGTCCCGTGTAAAGTGTCACGTTTAAGGAGAGTCCTCCTTCAGTTCGACAAGACGCGTGAATCACAGTTCGAAGTTTCGTAGTTGTGATAGATTCCTTGCGTATAACAAGATGCAGCAGATGCACGTTCAATCTAGTTTCCATGTGCCCTTGGTCAATAAAATCTTGCACGAAAGCAGTATACTGTTCCTTTAATGCAGGAACATTCCGAAATTTGCACTCTAAAGCAAGCAGAGCGCGTGTAGCTCCATTTAGATTACGGCCCAGAAGAGGTTTCTTATCATTGGATGGAAGTCGTACAAAGTATCCAATGCCGTCGCGCGAGTGCGTCTCATTGAAATGTCGTTCAACCAGCTCATCTTGTGGTGCGAGTAATTTAGAAGCATTGTGTGACTCCAATTCAAAGAATTGTTGTAGCAAGCGATCTGGATCGATATCGCTGGTACATGTGATAATTCCGCACTGGTCGTCTTGGTTCTCGTTACTTTGAGCTCTTGCAGATACTAGCCATCCAAAGAGACTATTTTGAGCGATCAGACCACTATCACCAGTCGATATACGTCCATCACGTAGTTTGTGCATGAATACGTCAGCACCCAATAGCACATCGATAGGCCCTGGACTGTCGAAGCTAGGATCCGCAAATTCAAGCATCTCGAACGGTTGATATTGTCTTCGGTCTAGCCTCTCAGTAGATAATTTGCCTGTAATGCGCGATAATACTAGCGAATCCAGAGTAATGGTATCAGCACTACATACGGAGATCAATTTACAGCATACTTTCTCCCGTGTAGGTCCAGGCATTATACTCGAGAGTCCACTGACAGGTACTCTCGCGTATGTTCGTTCTGTTCCAAGTGCTTGCGCGCACCTTTCGGTAATGAAAGAAACAGTCGACGCAGAATCAAGTAGCATTCGTACACGTAGCCGCCGGTCATGCATGTCCTCGACTTCAGCGATCGCGGTCGGGAATAGAGCACGGCCAAATGTACCTTCCTTGTTTAGTGCGGTCACCTTCGGTGATGATACGTTTGTAGCAACGTGTGTTATCAATTACTGTGTTTACTGTGTTTTCTCTCTTGAGCTAGGTATGGCAGTGGCGGTTGCAGTAGCAATTGCGTTAGTCGTTGTGGTTTCTTCACCAATTCATTTTGGAGGCTTATTCGCATGTAGCAACGTATGATGCCCTTCCTTGCATATTTCACAATGACCTTTAGATCTGCATTCTCTAAAGCGATGCCCACTGCTTAAACAATTAAAGCACATATCCTTACTGTTTGCCGACATCCTCCTAGCATCCACTGGCAGTGATGGGAATCCATCACATGCATATATGCGATGGTCTCCTTTGCAATAAGAGCATGAGATTGCTGTTACAGCGTGAGATTTGAGCGGTGTGTGTATCCCCCCCTTTGGATCGTATTTCACATTTAATTCTGGTTTCTTTGCCAATAAAGCAGAATGCGGCTTAAGCGCAATAGCGCGTGATTCCATAAACGATAATAAATCACGAAACGTAGGTTTTTCATTATCAGCCGTGTGTAGTGATCAAGCGGTTCACGTATGCTCATCTAGCTTCCCGCTCAACAGATAAATAAGCCAGAAATTTCGATCATCGGCACCATCACCTAACGATGAAATCCAGCGAATAAAACCGTTTGACGCATCGTGTAAACGTTGCAGGGAACCAGCGATATCATACTTCATACATGGATCTTGATTCAAAAATGCGAAAATGTAAACTGTCACAACGTTCTTCAGTTTCCCGTACGTTTCGAATAATCTCTGCCAGGCATCTTTGTAACTGACGGCAGAAATCCCAAAGTAGCGGAGTCGATTTTCCGCGGTACCTCCCCGCATGGCATCTTTCAGCAATTTCATCTTCTGCTCGTTGCGCATATTGCTGTTCTCGACAATCGCTTCCCACGTGCTCCGAAATGATGCCCAATCTTCTTGTTTGCCGCTGAATTTAATGCGCTCCAGTGTTGGTACCTGTAGTGCTTGAATTGCACATGTTGCAATACTGCCCGTAGCATTTGTCAGAGTGGTTGGCGTCTGTTGTAGCTTCATGCTTGCTATCAATTCTGCATTTTGCAATAATAGTTTCTCGATCATGTCCCTCGACGCAGTTGCAGTAAACGATGATGTGTCTTCTTGACCGATCGACGACTTGATCATATTCTGCAGCTGGGAAGTTGTTTTCACTTATTTTTCGTACAACGGCTGTATATGTTCTTCCCTAGCGCGTAGCTCATCTGCGGTTCCGAATTCATCCGAACTGACGAAATCAATGATTCGATCTTGAATAGCATCAAGACTCGCCCACACATTTTCTATGTCTTTTAGCACCCGCTCATACTCGGTTGCACGCGAAACATCAAAGAGTACTTCAGCACTTCGCGTACACAATCTGTTCAATTTCTTTTCGAGATTCAGACGACGACTCTTGCACTTTTCGATTATATATATATATATATATATATATATATATATATATATATATATATATATATATATATATATACATATATATATATATATATATATATATATATATATATATATATACACACACATATATATATATATATATATATATATATATATATATATATATATATATATATACACACACACACATATATATATATATATATATATATATATATATATATATATATACACACACACACATATATATATATATATAGATATATATATATATATATATATATATATATATATATGTATATATATATATAGATATATATATATACATTTATACATATATATATATATATATATATATATATATATATATATATATATATATATATTTGTACATATATATATATATATATATATATATATATATACATATATATATATACATATATATATATATATATATATATATATATATATATATACATATATATATATATATATATATATATATATATATATATATATATATATATACTACTGTGCCCAAAAGATAAGGTGACATTGTATTTATTTTGAAAATTCTTTATTTATTCCTGCAAATCAATATCATCCCCTTCAAAGTTATCCCCTCCCGATGCAATGCACTTATGCCAACGGATTTTCCAATCTTCGAAACACTGATTGTAGTCACTTTCCAGGATGGCCTTCAGTTCCGTCTTCGCTGCGGCTTGAATCTCCTCTATCGTATCAAAACGGTGTCCCCGGAGCGGTCTTTTGAGCTTGCTGAACAGCCAGAAGTCGCAAGGCGCCAGATCAGGTGAATACGGTGGTTGCGGAACGGCATGGATTGATTTTTTGGCGAATTGATCACGAATTTCGAGTGCAGTATGGGATGGTGCATTATCGTGGTTTAAAAACCAAGAATTGTCTTTCCACAATTCCGGCCTTTTAGGCGGGTAGCGTTACGCAAATGACGCATAAAGTTCAAATAATATTCCTTGTTGACTGTTTGGCCCGGCGGAAGGAATTCATAACGCACAACGCCACGATAATCGAAGAAAACAGTCAACATGACCTTGATTTTTGAGCGACTTTAGCGCGATTTTTTTGGTTTCGGCTCCCCTTTGGCTCGATTGATCGGTTGTTTCGGGGTCATAAGCATAGATCCAAGTCTCGTCTCCAGTGATAATGCGTTCTTTCTTGTCCTGATAGTCAGAAAGCATCGTTTCACACACTTCAACGCGACGCCTTTTTTCCAAAAAAATCAATGTTTTCGGTGCCAGTAAAGATGGACGGTTTTCCAACACTAAATCTTTGATTTGTTGGAAGTGAGCTTCGTCGGTTGACGCCCAGGATGCTCTTCGTCTTCGACACAGTCACAGCCGGTTTGGAACTCACTATACCACTTGTAAACATTTTTTTTAGACATGAATTCATCACCAAAGGCTCTCTGCACCATTCTCAACGTATCCGCAGCAGAAAATTGATTCCGCAAACAAAATTTAATGCAAATTCAACAAATTTCGACATCGCAAAAAAGAAAAAACTCACTTTTAGCAGCTCACAAAACGACGCGTATCTCAAACACTAACGAATATTTTGACATGTAAATTTGACATAGATGCCACTGACAGTACTACCAACCTAAAAAAAAAATAATTCACCAAATCCGTCGACGCGCGCAGTTTAAATTCAAATGCCAGCTTATTTTATATATATATATATATATATATATATATATATATATATATATATATATATATATATATATATATATATATATAAAGAAAGTTTCTTTCTTTAAATTCGAATTTGCCGCGCTTCTCATGCGCCGCTCACCTGTTATTCTAACCTAATCTAATATTAATAAAAATATATTTATGTCAAAACGTAAAAATCGTAAATAGCCAATTTAAAGTAGAGAAATATTAAATTCGTGAATATATTAGAAAAGAATTAATATTGAATATTAAAGAAATATTAATAAAGAAGCGCAGTGATAACATCGAACATTAATTGTCGTTTCATTATTTATAGGTAAGGTTGTAAATAACTGTTGTAACTATTGTAAATATAATAAAATCATTATTTATAGAAACAAATTTTGTTCGCTGAATCAACCTGCGTCTAAATTGTCTTATAAAACGACAATTTTCGTTTATGATGGCAAGAAAACTGCAATTCGCATTTAAATATGTTGCCTCGCCGAGCGACAGTAAAACAAGCCTAGTTGCCATAACCTCAATCACAACAGAGGACAATAAAAAGTACAAGTTGCCAGAAGCTAAAATACTTGTAAGTAACCATACTGAATTGACTAAAACAGATAATTTTAAAAGAGTGAAAAAAAGTTTAAATCAAAGAGGCCAAGAAAGAGTAATATGGATCACATGTACTAAAGAAATGGAAGAGATTTACTTCGATCAAGATGGCAATCTAATATTTAATTATCTCTATCTAGAGGAGATAACACAAGCAGATTTTGCAGAATCCACGCGGAAGAAGAGATGTAAAGAAAGTTTCTTTCTTTAAATTCGAATTTGCCGCGCTTCTCATGCGCCGCTCACCTGTTATTCTAACCTAATCTAATATTAATAAAAATATATATATGTCAAAACGTAAAAATCTTAAATAGCCAATTTAAAGTAGAGAAATATTAAATTCGTGAATATATTAGAAAAGAATTAATATTGAATATTAAAGAAATATTCATAAAGAAGCGCAGTGATAACATCGAATATTAGTTGTCGTTTCATAATTTATAGGTAAGGTTGTAAATAACTGTTGTAACTATTGTAAATATAATAAAATCATTATTTATAGAAACAAATTTTGTTCGCTGAATCAACCTGCGTCTAAATTGTCTTATATATATATATATATATATATATATATATATATATATATATATATATATATATGTGTATATATATAGATATATATATATATATATATATATATATGTGTGTATATATATATATATATATATATATATATATATATACATATATATATATATATATATATATATATATATATATATATATATATATATATATATATATATATGTAAACATGATCGAGACAAATGCTCTGAAAGTTTATTTGCTACAGAAAAAATATACAGTTTTTCTTGATACTCCCGCTTACAAGTTATGCATTTTGTCCACCTTTCCAGAAGCTTTTTGATGCCGGTATCAATTCCTTGGGCCACTCGCACAGCCATGTGTAGTGAATGGTAGATATAAATGTCCGTGGAGGACTGCAGCGATGGTCTGCTGCCTCGGCGAAAGAGGATGGTGATATCAGCCGAGATTGGCCTTTTCTGGGGACGCGTGAATGCGCTGGCAGACTGGTGATGTTATTTTTAATGAATCATTTTTAGAAGGAAACTACGCGATTTTTCCAATTTCAAACAAAATGTATTATCTGAGAACAATTTATAATCTCCAATTCTAGTTGGTTTTATTTGTACTTAAACGTTAACAATTTTCTCCAATATTCAAATTTAACCGGTTTCAAGCGTTAGGCGTGCTGCCATATCAACTTAAATTTTACCATTACTTCTTACTTTTTCTTTTAAATAAATGAAATGTTTTGGAATAAAAGTTAGATATGCATAAAAATATATCAATTAATGCAAAAGAAGAAACAAAAGGGTACTTACCCATCCTTCTCGACGAGCGCCCGTAGATGGGGTGGGAAGGCCTGAAAGTTAACCTTCTTATTAATTATCCTAAGTGGACTTAATACTACGTTTTTCCTTTGCTCGAATATTACGTGGCTAAATTCTTGCTGCTGCATAGAAATCCTTACGTTTGATTAATTCATCCAACAAAAGATTTGGTGCATGATGATCCAAAAATACACCATAGTTTAATCGATCATCCAATAAATTTAACAGTTCGTCAATGTGATTATTTTCAAGGAAGGATCGAACTACAGCATGCCCCGTCGAAGGTAGTGTTAGAAGTCCAGACATATTTGCAAAACAAACGTGGCATACAAGAAGGCTTAATTAAATTGTTACTTTTAGTCACTGTTATTTAAACTTATCTGAGGAACATGTCGAATGATATTTTAGTTTTTTTTTTGGGTTATCAGTGGGAAATTTCTTTCCACTAAAAGATGGTACCGAATTCTCAAACTACGATATTGTCCTCGTGTCTTCCATCCAAGCTCGATTTCTTAATTAATTCATCTTCACACTGCTTTAATAAGTTGAGAGCTTGTAGTTCAGTACAGCAGTCCAACATACTGAGACTTGATATTCCAAAGAGTTGAAAGTCTTCTTCTTCGCTGACATTCCCCTCTATAATTAAATCCTTTATTAACAGTATTAGCTTTCTGATCCCTAAGCAAAAATTTCTCAACACCTCGCAGAATATTCCAGTAGGATTGTGTAAATATAGGCAAGTATATAGGATTTGATCCAATGAATGTCCTTCTAACCAGCATACCAGTTCACTACATGTGAAATAGTCTAGTTTCAAAATGCCAGCAGTTGGGATCCGTGTTCCTTTATTTATGGTTGTATTAATATAAGGAAAAAGCTCCAACGCAGCGTTCAATTGTTTTTTTTTTATCTCAACAATTGTTAAATCATCATACAATTTATATATTTTTTTGGGAATAACTCAAAGATCACATGTAAAATATGCCGCAACAAGCGCACTCTGTACATCACTGCGATGAGATTTAATTTTACGGCACTCCAAAACGTATCGTGCACTAACTCATTTGCTTTGTTCACTTGGCATTGAAGCGACTCGATTGGTAAATATTCTTGTTTAGTCAAGAGAGGAATATAACATATATTTGAAATTTCACTTCACTTGTATGATTTTGCAATTGGGAAACGTATTCAATTGCCTACATTTCTTTCTCTTACAACCACATTTCTCTCGAATAATACAAGACACGGCATTTATTTTGGCACTTCAAGTTAAACCTAAGTATATATTTTTGCAATATCCAACCTCCGCGGAAAAAAATGAATGGCGTGATTAACTTTTATCAAATAGATTCGCGTCGGGATCCTTCTGAAACGCAACTATCTCGAACATCTTTCTTTCTTCTCTCCTACAATGATGTGCGAACTGTATAAAATACTGTTTTTGGGTGTATACACGTCTTCAGTATAAGTAACTATGCTGTCGCTGAGTCAAAACGTTAATAAATATCTTATAGTACATTTATTTCATGTATAACCGGACCGAGATTATGACAATTTTTTGCTCTCGACCTTCACGATCCACCCCAAACGGAATCAAAAACTGCACCGCAACGGTCAATGCGACAATCGCTTGTCTCGCAATTTTCACGGCTAATTCATAAGCGCCACTCCCGTATGCTCACAGCCGTCATTTTTTCACACAAAAACCAACAGAGAATTTCCCGTCGTTGAAGTATCGCCTTCGCGCCGCTCGGAGGAATCCCGTTTTTTCATTCTCGAATTTTTCCTGTACATTTCATGTGGCTGCTCCAATGGATGTTCCTGCTGCAATCCATGTTGCTGCTGCAATGGATGTTGCTGCTGCATTAGCGCGATCAATACTGCTTCTGTGCTAAGTATATAAACATCGCCAATTTCATTTCTAATATCCATCCACATAGCAATATCTCGTTTATCGGAGACAATATAAAACTTATCAGCTTTCACGAACTCTTTCGATATTCTTTTCAATACTTTCCCACCGGCACATTCAATTATAGTTTGTAATTCTTTAGGTACTGGCTTTGTATTTGCGTGCAATAAAACGTATAGCCATTGAAAATTTGTGACTGACGAGCTAGATTAAGTGACTTTTTTAATGCGAACTTAAATCTTTTCTCAGATTCTATATCTTTAACTAAGTAATCATCGAAATTTGGCAAAACTCCACCATTCTTCTCTTTGCTATATAAGGCATCATTTAACCAATTCGTTGTAACTATTGGTACACCTTTCTTCATGGCAGAAAGGAATTTCCATGTAAGATAAATCATATCTGCGATTAATATATTGCAATCAATTGGGTTCTCAAAGATCAATCCACCGATTTTCTCTATCGTTTTTTCATGAGGTTTATGGGGTTTGCTATCCATTTTCATAAACAAAATTCGTGGCTTTGTAGATCGGTGTGATTTACGTAATGATCAAATGGCATCGTCGTCTGTTGTTGGTTGAAAAAGCGTTGGATCGCTTGATAATCTGTTGTCGCTTGCTGCCGGGATGAAGGAGATAGGAAAGTTTTCGAGCAGTTTGATAGTGTAGATGCTCGATTACTACACATGTGCGCACGAACTCTTCTAACTCGTCGTCGGTGTTGAATCTTTGACCTCCGAGGACTTCTTTCAGTGGTCCAAACATGCGGTAGTCGCAGGGTGATAAATCCGGACTGTAGGGAGGTCTTCCAATACCTCCCACCCCAATTCCGATATTGTATCTAGCGTGTGTAATGATTTTCAACATTTTAAGTTCGAACGCGGAACCGACCCCTCATCGGTTCTAGACGTTAAGTCTGAGTAGTGCCAACGGATGGTACCAACAGGTCAACCAATCCGTGCACCGTAACCCATTCACGCGGTGGCTGCTTGTCGGCCAGCTAGTTCGGAGAGGATTTCGGTCGCGGGTCTCCGAATGGGTTACCTGAACATGCCCGTTTTCAAAACGCGTTATCAAGCAAAACCATACGGAGAAGAAACCTATTCTACGTTACTCCGTATTTCTTCATTAACCGGTTAAAGTACAAAAATCTAATTTCCGTTTCGCGTTCCCGAATTATACCGACGCGGTACCGAAAAGTATGCTACTCGAAATTAAACCGACGAAAACAACTCTAATGAAATGACGAAACAACAAAGGTACCGCGTACCTCGCGCGACGCGAAACCGACCTGAGCGGATTTGGCGAAACCCTACCCTCGCGACGGCATACCTACCCTGCACTCACTTTCCCGCTGAAACAGAAAGAACCACTGAAAAGGAAAGTCTTTAATCCATTAGCAATTCATTTTATTATTAATTCCCTTTTTTTTTATGTGAATTTCAAAAGATACCTTAATATTCTTTACTAATTTCTTCTAAAAATAATTTCATACATATAATTTGAACTTGAATTTAAAGCGTAAATGCACCTAATGTTAAACTATTCATAGAAAAATCATTCTGATATGAACATTCTGGTTATTTTTCCTAGCGATTGCATTTTCTCGATATTCTATAAATATTACGTAATTGATTTTTGGTATGTACTTTTAATTAGAGCAATAAATTGACATGAAAACTTATCACTTAAAATAACAAAAATGTGTGATGAACACAAAAAAAAATAACCAACTGTGCATTTTAAACTAATCAAATATTCATTAATCATGGCAGGTAAAACATAAAATTGTATCAACGTGAAATATTTAAATTTATGTTTCTTTTGGTGTTAACTTAATTCTTTGTTTTATGTGAATTTCAAAAGATACTTTAATATTCTTTTCTAAATTCTTCTAATTAGAATTTGACTCGGAAGTCGTACTAAATCTGGTGGACGCTATCTTTTTTCAATGTTTCTGACCTATGTTGAAGCTTATTACTCTCACTAATCTATCTTATATTAACCTATAATCGAAGAGTGTCCATGCTAAGCAAGTAGGAGAAGTAATGTTATGTAGTTTATGTTCCTTTTTAACTTACTTAATTTATATTCTTAGTAACACTTGATAGGACATAATAGTTGATTCGTTTGCTATACTAATAGTACTGAGCAGTACAATTGTTAATTTGTCTTTTATTATTTGATTTCACACCTATTTCACCTAATCTTGATAGATCTATCAAAACTACCGGGAACACTTTATGTCTGGGTTAAACCTTTTCATACATATACTTTCTTACTAAAGGAAAATCCTATAGTTCGTAAACATTTATACGTGTATACACAGCAAAACTACTAGAAGACTTTCCTAGTACATCTGCGCTCTATACTATACTCATTCTATTTTTTATATTTTAGGTTATACATTTATCAATATATTTTAGGCAATTAACAATTGCTCGCTATTCTGATCTACAACTTAACTAGTTTGTCATCTCTGTGGTGAAAACCATTGTACAATTTTATTTTGTGGAAGATTTTAAACTACAACCGGATTCGGATATGACATTTTAGTACTAATGTTTCCAATAAATACATATATATGTATCAACAAAAGGAAGAAACGGAAACAGTAGTTATATATCACAAAGTATAGCAAGTGTTAAAGGTTATTTTGCCAGGTAGCCGTAGGTAAGTAATTTTCAATATTAAATTCATTAGTTATACAAAATTAATAATATCACTCGATTAAACATAGTAAATGTGTGTTAAATAGTTAAAAGTAAGTATAAACCCAATGCTAAAATTGCGTATGCCTCACCGTATCGGTCCAATAGTTTTGTATTGTCATTGCTTCCAAAGAATTGAGAAATGAATCGTTATCCAAACTGTACATTTCATCTGAATTATCTGGAATTGTACTATCATCAATGTATCCGCTTGAATCAGGTTCACTAAGTGCCTGTGGTTTATTTACATACCGTCGACGATAAAGTACTATGCCCGCCAGTGCTACACCAGAAAATAATCCGACAACGGCCAACGATATGCCTGATATCACACCTGCGTCTAATACGTAGGCTCTCTGAATTGAAAGTGCTTCCGATAATACATTGCCTTCATCCTGTTCCTGATGGAAGTCATCAAGCGAAATAGCTGCTGACCGTGCCAATAAATTTTTCGAATCAGTAGAGAAGTTAAACTTCAATTCCTGCCTATATTCGGCCAATACTTTTGATTTACGTGCTCGTTCGCCATCTAATTGGCGAGCAATTTCCGCTCGGATAATTTCCTCTTCCTTTGTGATGTTTTCAAAGTGAAACGAACGTAGCAGCGGATTTGAATTGTCTCTCATATCCGTGTCTGTTTGCAGGTCCAATGATTGCGTTTGTATTGCCGGCGGTGACAATATAAGCGATGATGCATTATTGAATGATATTTTGCCTCGTATGGAATCTTCTGATGAATCGGCACTATTATTGTTGTTATTGCCGCCTTCCTCATCAATTGTTGTAATCAAACATGGAATTCTTAAAGTTCCTTCTTCACGTACGTCTTCCTCGTTCGCAGTAGGCTAGGAAATGAACAATTTCGAGGACCATATATATCAACGGGAGGACAATGTTCGTAGCCAATTTTCTCGTAGAAGCCCACTTGATCGACGGTCGCCAAACAATTACAAGACCAGATGGCTGGGCCGAGAGGAGGGACTGTAATAAATAATGCGGCGCTGCAGCAGTGCTAATTTTTTTTGTATGTATTTGCAGAAAAAGCGATCTTTTCCCGGCAGGTTCTGACATAGATAGTCAAGCCGCAGGAAAGATGATTCGAAATTGCTTACCTGTGAGTTCAGTCACCTCCAGCGCCACTTCTTCACTTGTCACAATGTATTGGCGCTTGTGCACGTGCAAAACCACTTTACAACCATGCAATACGGGAGCTTTCACTTATCACATTGACTACTTTGTCTATTTATTTTAAGAAGTCTTTGAATTCACTTTTCAATGCTTTCTTTTATTTCCCGCCGTTTCTCTCCCTCGTTGCGTCGGACTGTCAAATCGACAACCGCCGACAAAACAGATGTGCGGAATGGAACGCCACATGGCGGCAATGTGCATTTTTATTTGTCGCCAGTGGCATAGTGTTTTGATGGCAACGGTGGAGGGGCATTCCCAGATGGATATGTCTCGAAATGTGTCGGGGTTTTGAGTAATATTATGTTTCAAATATTTATATCCACAGATCTAAATATTTGTAAAGAAAAAAAAATATCTTCTGCGCAACGATATCCGCACGAAAGATGAAGTCCGCTTGCACTTCGAGGGCATACCCATCTGGCCGGGTGCAAGGGTTCGGGATCGGAATCACTTCGATTCCCGGGCGTAGGCGTCACATTACACATTCCCCCCCCTAAAAATCGAAGTAATTACGATCCCGCCTCCTATGTAAAAGGCCTTGGTTAGGGCCGTGGCGGGTCGAAGGTCGATTTCGAGGAATAGGCTACAACCATGTTCGTGAAGACTCGATAGTGGCTATACAGTAGGGAGTCAGGTGTTATTCAGAGGTCTTCGTCCAGGCAGAGATTTAGGTAAGCCAAGGTTTTGCGTGTGAAATAGTTGTACTTCATCGTCTAAGGTCTTTTGCGTGGTAAATTCCCAGGGTTTTACCAGCCATGTCCGCGATGAGGTATCGGGTGGGGCTTATTACTTGTAGGACTCGACACTTCACGAATTTCTTGTCTAGTTTGGCATTGTAATGTTGGGTGGCATCGCTCTGCCGGAAGTTTCGACGATATATTTCGTCGCCTGCCTTAAAGCCAGAAGGATGAGATCGCAAGTTGTACCGCTCCTCTCCCATCCGTCTACTTTCTTCAATCTTCTCCCGTAGTTGATCTCGCAGAAGTTGGAGCTTTTCGTGCGGTTCCAGAAGCACGATTGGGTCCTCTAGCGATTTCAGCTGCTGCAATAGCCGATAAGCGCTTCCGTGACAGATCATGTACTGGCCGAACAATGCGAAATACGGCGAAATGCCGGTAGTGGCGTGGTACGACGAGCGCAGAGCACTAGTGATGGCGGACAACTTGCGATCCCAGTCCTTCTGATTCGGGTGGACATAGGCGCGAATGGCCGCTATGAGCGTACGGTTCAGTCGTTCGGATGCGTTGGCTTGTGGTGAATAGACGGCGGTTCGTTGGTGGATGATGCCGTATTTGGACATTAGGTCCCGGAACTTGCTGGAGGTGAACTGGACCCCGTTGTCGGAGACAAGTTTCTCCGGAACTCCAAACATGTGAAAGACTCGGTTCTCCAAGAAGCTGAGTATAGGTCCAGTGTGCATGTTACGTAGTGGTTCTATGATAGGGAATTTAGAGAGCTGGTCCAGGACCACGACAGCTCCCGTGTGACCAGAAGCAGATCGAGGGTAAGGACCGATAAGATCAATGTACAAGCGCTGGAACACGCGTTCGGGGACCTCAACCTTACCCATGGGAGGCCGAAGAATGGTGTTGGGCGCTTTAGTGCACTTGCATAGCTCACAGGAGGCTACGTACGCTTTTATCTGTTGTGCCATCTTAGGCCAAAAGAAGCAGGTTTTCAACCGCCTAAGGGTACGACCGTAACCGCCGTGCGCACTTGATGGGTGGTCATGAGCCCGTCTGATAAGATCAGTGGTTAATTTTTCGGGCACCCACAACTTCCACTGTTCTTCTTCTTGTATGGGGTCTCCGGATGCGTGTCCCATCCGCCTATAAATAAATCCATCTGTCAACCGCAGTTCAGGAAGCTGGGACAGTTGATTCTGGATAGTGTGAATCAGTTGGGTGTAGCTGGCTGACTTGAAGGCAGGATGGTCCAGATCGATCAATTGGGGGCTGTCGTCCTCCTGGACCAACTCGGCTCCTTCAGGAGCGAACATTCTGGATAAGGTGTCGGGGACAACATGCTGGCTCCCTTTTCGGTGGCGAATTGTGAAGTCAAATGCCTGTAGTTTCAGTGCCCACCTGGCCAATCTGCCGTTGAGATCAGTCTGGCTCATCAGCCATTTCAGAGAAGCGTGGTCCGTAACGATTTCAAAGGTGTGTCCCTCCACATAGGCTCGGAAGCGTTTCACTGCCAACACCGCAGCTAGACATTCCTGCTCGGAGACCGTGTAATTTCGCTGGGCTGGGTTCAACTTGTGAGACATGAAGGCTATAGGTCTCTCCTCGCCGTCTTGTGCAACCTGGACTAAGACTGCTCCCACCCCATGTTGACTCGCGTCACAATGGATTGAGAACGGTTTGTCAAAGTCCGGGCTGTGCAGTACGGGGGCTGTAGTCAGACTCTTCTTTAGCTCTTCAAAGGCTCGCAAGCTGGGCTCTTCCCAGACGAATTTACGTCCCTTACGCAGCATGTCGGTCAAGGGAGTGGTAATGGTGGCATAGTCACGTACAAAACGCTGGTACCATCCGCATAAGCCTAAGAATCGGCGTAATTGCTTGGGGGTCTTGGGTAATGGAAAGACGTCAATCGCTTGAGTCTTGTCCGGATCGTTCTTGATATGGCCATGCCCAATGATGTGACCTAAATACTTCACCTCCGTCATCACGAACTGACTCTTCTGTATGTTGATAGTTAATCTTGCCCTCCGGATGTGTAGAGCCACCTCCTGAAGCAGGTCGATGTGTTCGTCAAAGGTCTCGGTTATAAGCAACAGATCGTCCAAGTAAACGAAAACTTGGTGCCGCAAATGAGGTGGTATTACCTTATCCATAAGGCGCGTCATTGTTTGGGGGGCATTGCACAATCCAAATGGCATGGTCACGAATTGATATAGGGGCCGACCTGGGACTGTGAAGGCTGTTTTCTCCTTTGAACCGGGGTCTAAAGGAATTTGCCAGAAGGCGTCCTTGAGGTCTAAGCTCGTGATGAAGTGGGCTTTAGGCAACCGACTCAAAATGCCTTCAATCAACGGTAGAGGGTATGCGTCCTTGACCGTGACGGCGTTCAAGCGTCTGGCATCTAAGCATAACCGGACCTTGTTCGGCTTGACAACTAAGGTGACTGGGGAAGCCCACGCGCTCTGTGATTCTTTGATTACGCTTAATGCTAGCATTCGATCCACTTCGGCGTATAACGACTTTTCCTTCGCCGGAGATATGGCAAAATGTCTCTGTTTTATGGGTTTAGCATCCCCCACATCTATAGTGTAGAACACCAGGGCAGTCCGCCCGAGACCTTCCTTCTCATGCGATGGAAAAGCCGATATAGCCGAGTCAAGTCACAGTTGCTGATTTACATCCAGTGTATGTCGTAATAAGTTAGTGGGTTGAGATTGGTCAGGAGCTGTGGTGACGGACTCCAGGGTTGTACCGGAAAATAGTGCCGGGGCCAAGTTAAATTTTCGAACGAAATCCACTCCTAGATAAAGATTCTGGGTTAATTGAGGTATGATGAAAAATTCCAGAGGTTTAGTTACTCCTTTAAAGGTGACATCCGTCATAATTTTTCCCACTACAGAGTGACGAGTTCCGTCCGCCGTGCTTAACCAGGAGGTGAAATGACGGATTTGGTCCGCGTGCATTGCCAGTACCTCCCCTGCAAAATCGGCCGATATGCAATTCACACTGGCTCCCGTATCGACTAAGCCTGACACTCGTTTTTGCAGGAGGTGTACTGACACATATGGCCGAACATCATCCCTCAATAATTCGTCTAAGTGTATGTCCTTCAGCACCTTCCTCGAATGCCTGACTTTTCTCCAGAAGCTCCGCATCCGACGCGTGGCTCGCTTTATTCACGGTGGGACAGTTGTAGCCAACTCCTCATGGAAGATGCGCTGTCGAGTAGCCAAATAATTCCGCAGCCTGACGTGGAAAGGTTTGACATGCCAAGGAACTTTCGCCTCGCTATCATTTCCCTGCGCGTTGGCCTCGGCGAAGGATGGCGTCGGTTGTGGAACTTCGGGAGAACTGTGTTTAGCGGTGCGAGTCAGCAGAACTGGGGTCATGTTGGGAGCTTGGTCATAGCTAGTGATGGGGTCAGGATTGGTTCGTCCGGGGTTTAGGAGTGCCGACGGGTGGTCGCGGCACTCGGTGGCAAGTTTTTTCGCATTTTGCAACTTGCGCAGTCAGGTGCGTAGGTGTCGGCCTTACCGCAGCGGTAACAGAAAAGCGTCGGCTCCGCTGGACATGCATAGAACCGATGCCCCGTTTGTCGGCAGTTCCAACAGACCGTCGGGCTAGTGATTGCTTCTAGGGAGGGTCGATCACTCAATGCTGGGTCCTCAAGCTCCTGTGGTGCTCCGCTCCTCGGTACTGGTACTGGGTCAGCAAGCAGGTGGTCCGCTGCCATCAACTCCGCGGTATGATGATTTCGGGGATTTGGTCCCGTTATGCGAGGTTGTGGACGGAAGGTGCCTCGCCGCTCATCCAATTGTTCTTGCCTACGGGCATGGAGGCGCAATCCCTGTATGGTGTTGATGGGAAAATGCAGAAGGCTGTTCTGAAGATCCCAGCGCATATTCTCTCTGATAATTTCTACCAGTTCGTCCTCGGGCATGGTAGTTCGCAAACGAGTGCTCAATCTCACTATACTTGTGTAGTACTGGTCGAACGGTTAGTGAGCGCCTTGTTTCCGTTTCTTTAATTGTTCCCTTAGCTCTCTCTCAGTGAAGCCATCCTCAAATCGATTGCGGAAGGCTGCACTGAAAGAGTGCCAAGTGGGACGTGGCGTTGATTCTTTAAAGCTCCAGTACCAGTCGGCAGCGTCGCCGCTGAACAAAAGATGTGCATGCCGGAGGAAGGCCGAGGAATCACCTCCCAGGGTGCTGGATACTAACGCCTGAATCCGGAAAAGGAACCGGTCCGCCGATATCATATCGTTGAACCCCGTAAAGTTCAGGCGCCAACTCTCCATGATACGAGGCGTCGGGTCTCGAAAAGGTGTCAATGCGTTCCCGGGGGGAATCGCATCCTCGATTAACCTGTTGTACGAAACTGCCTCGGGGACTAGAGGTACCAACGGAGGTGCAGTGCTGTGTCGTGGATCCATTCCCGAGTTCCTTGGAGGTGGGACCCATTGCTCGGATGGTCGAGAGTGGGGCATAGCCACATTGGGATTGGGCTCCCAGCCAAGCGGAGTTCTCACGCGGCTGGGTGGTTGGCTCATAGGGAGATTCTGGAGCTTTCCCTCCAGATTGCCAATCCTCTCCGACATATCTCGCATCAACGCCACGAGGGTGTCAATGGAGTGGGCGGAAGGCATGGGAGTCACCTCGGACACGACACTTGCGGCCGGAACTTCACCGCCTACGGCTCCTTGAAGGTCTAAGAGTGGTTGGGACGGTTCGGCCTCTGGAACTCCTTTCGCCACTGCTCCACGCGTTGGGACGGGCGTTCCGATGGGGACGTCTACGGCAGACCGATCTATGGGTCGCCGACATAGTGGGCAAAGCTCGGATGTGAGGAGGAGCTGTTGGACACAGGCACGATGGAATAGATGTCCACAATCCAATCGCACGCTGTGTACCCCCTCCACTACGTCCTCGAAGCAGATCCCGCAGTTAGCTGGTTGGACCGTTTTGGATCTGGTCCAACGCTTGTCTGGGGTCCGCTTCGTTGCCATCTTTGATCTTTGCTGGGTGTGGAAGTAAGTCTTACTGAAAAAAAATGTAACACTCTAATATGCAAAAAAAATCTTAAGAATTATTTAGTGGCCGATAGTGGCGAGCTATGTATTATAAGCAAATAGGCAAACAAAAATTATTTGATACACTTTCCTTTTCAGCAGTCGACTCCTTCAACGGGAAATGAGAGTGCGTGGTAATCTGCCGAAGAAAGGGTGCTTTTGGTCGATTTACGAAATTTATCCCCATACCCACATACATTACAAACCGTTTCTAATCTACGTTAAATGACTCGACGAGACAAGTGGTAGAGCTACCGTAACGATTTTGTACGCGGTCAAAATTCCCGACGCGTGGAAGCATTCCGGGCTTCGCAACTCCAGCATACGCCACCGAACGTTGAACCGATACCACTCGTCTATCACGCATACGAAATAAGTAGAATCCTTCCGCGACATAAAGGCAAGGTAGCCTTCTATTTTCTTGAGAGTCCATGCTGATAGGTAAACCCATCAGGCTGGCAGTTCCATCAAAAAAATAGAAGGTCCTTACAGGGGTTAGCCTGTGACAACACATCGGAAGGATTCTGTCGCGAAAAAAAAAATCAAACAAAGGATAGCGGAAGCTACAACTCACGTGAAGCGACTGCTAGAGTGTATCACACAACTTCACTGCTCCTGATAGTGGGACTCGAGTACCAGAGTACCTTACATCCTCCGTAAAGGACCAACTCGTCAGAAGACACGAATTTCTTTCCCCCTTAGGATGTCTTAGGCCCCACGTTGGGCGCCATTTGTAATGATTTTCAACATTTTAAGTTCGAACGCGGAACCGACCTCTCATCGGTTCTAGACGTTAAGTCTGAGTAGTGCCAACGGATGGTACCAACAGGTCAACCAATCCGTGCACCGTAACCCATTCACGCGGTGGCTGCTTGTCGGCCAGCTAGTTCGGAGAGGATTTCGGTCGCGGGTCTCCGAATGGATTACGCTCAATTACAATATTTTCAGCCACCTGAACATGCCCGTTTTCAAAACGCGTTATCAAACAAAACCATACGGAGAAGAAACCTATTCTACGTTACTCCGTATTTCTTCATTAACCAGTTAAAGTACAAAAATCTAATTTCCGTTTCGCGTTCCCGAATTATACCGACGCGGTACCGAAAAGTATGCTACTCGAAATTAAACCGACAAAAACTACTCTAATGAAATGACGAAACAACAAAGGTACCGCGTACCGCGCGCGACGCGAAACCGACCTCAGCGGATTTGGCGAAACCCTACCCTCGCGACGGCATACCTACCCTGCACTCACTTTCCCGCTGAAACAGAAAGAACCACTGAAAAGGAAAGTCTTTAATCCATTAGCAATTCATTTTATTATTAATTCTCTTTTTTTTTATGTGAATTTCAAAAGATACCTTAATATTCTTTACTAATTTCTTCTAAAAATAATTTCATACATATAATTTGAACTTGAATTTAAAGCGTAAATGCACCTAATGTTAAACTATTCATAGAAAAATCATTCTGATATGAACATTCTGGTTATTTTTCCTAGCGATTGCATTTTCTCGATATTCTATAAATATTACGTAATTGATTTTTGGTATGTACTTTTAATTAGAGCAATAAATTGACATGAAAACTTATCACTTAAAATAACAAAAATGTGTGATGAACACAAAAAAAAATAACCAACTGTGCATTTTAAACTAATCAAATATTCATTAATCATGGCAGGTAAAACATAAAATTGTATCAACGTGAAATATTTAAATTTATGTTTCTTTTGGTATTAACTTAATTCTTTGTTTTATGTGAATTTCAAAAGATACTTTAATATTCTTTTCTAAATTCTTCTAATTAGAATTTGACTCGGAAGTCGTACTAAATCTGGTGGACGCTATCTTTTTTCAATGTTTCTGACCTATGTTGAAGCTTATTACTCTCACTAATCTATCTTATACTAACCTATAATCGAAGAGTGTCCATGCTAAGCAAGTAGGAGAAGTAATGTTTTGTAGTTTATGTTCCTTTTTAACTTACTTAATTTATATTCTTAGTAACACTTGATAGGACATAATAGTTGATTTGTTTGCTATACTAATAGTACTGAGCAGTACAATTGTTAATTTGTCTTTTATTATTTGATTTCACACCTATTTCACCTAATCTTGATAGATCTATCAAAACTACCGGGAACACTTTATGTCTGGGTTAAACCTTTTCATACATATACTTTCTTACTAAAGGAAAATCCTATAGTTCGTAAACATTTATACGTGTATACACGGCAAAACTACTAGAAGACTTTCCTAGTACATCTGCGCTCTATACTATACTCATTCTATTTTTTATATTTTAGGTTATACATTTATCAATATATTTTAGGCAATTAACAATTGCTCGCTATTCTGATCTACAACTTAACTAGTTTGTCATCTCTGTGGTTAAAACCATTGTACAATTTTATTTTGTGGAAGATTTTAAACTACAACCGGATTCGGATATGACATTTTAGTACTAATGTTTCCAATAAATACATATATATGTATCAACAAAAGGGAGAAACGGAAACAGTAGTTATATATCACAAAGTATAGCAAGTGTTAAAGGTTATTTTGCCAGGTAGCCGTAGGTAAGTAATTTTCAATATTAAATTCATTAGTTATACAAAATTAATAATATCACTCGATTAAACATAGTAAATGTGTGTTAAATAGTTAAAAGTAAGTATAAACCCAATGCTAAAATTGCGTATGCCTCACCGTATCGGTCCAATAGTTTTGTATTGTCATTGCTTCCAAAGAATTGAGAAATGAATCGTTATCCAAACTGTACATTTCATCTGAATTATCTCGAATTGTACTATCATCAATGTATCCGCTTGAATCAGGTTCACTAAGTGCCTGTGGTTTATTTACATACCGTCGACGATAAAGTACTATGCCCGCCAGTGCTACACCAGAAAATAATCCGACAACGGCCAACGATATGCCTGATATCACACCTGCGTCTAATACGTAGGCTCTCTGAATTGAAAGTGCTTCCGATAATACATTGCCTTCATCCTGTTCCTGATGGAAGTCATCAAGCGAAATAGCTGCTGACCGTGCCAATAAATTTTTCGAATCAGTAGAGAAGTTAAACTTCAATCCCTGCCTATATTCGGCCAATACTTTTGATTTACGTGCTCGTTCGCCATCTAATTGGCGAGCAATTTCCGCTCGGATAATTTCCTCTTCCTTTGTGATGTTTTCAAAGTGAAACGAACGTAGCAGCGGATTTGAATTGTCTCTCATATCCGTGTCTGTTTGCAGGTCCAATGATTGCGTTTGTATTGCCGGCGGTGACAATATAAGCGATGATGCATTATTTAATGATATTTTGCCTCGTATGGAATCTTCTGATGAATCGGCACTATTATTGTTGTTATTGCCGCCTTCCTCATCAATTGTTGTAATCAAACATGGAATTCTTAAAGTTCCTTCTTCACGTACGTCTTCCTCGTTCGCAGTAGGCTAGGAAATGAACAATTTCGAGGACCATACATATCAACGGGAGGACAATGTTCGTAGCCAATTTTCTCGTAGAAGCCCACTTGATCGACGGTCGCCAAACAATTACAAGACCAGATGGCTGGGCCGAGAGGAGGGACTGTAATAAATAATGCGGCGCTGCAGCAGTGCTAATTTTTTTTGCATGTATTTGCAGAAAAAGCGATCTTTTCCCGGCAGGTTCTGACATAGATAGTCAAGCCGCAGGAAAGATGATTCGAAATTGCTTACCTGTGAGTTCAGTCACCTCCAGCGCCACTTCTTCACTTGTCACAATGTATTGGCGCTTGTGCACGTGCAAAACCACTTTACAACCATGCAATACGGGAGCTTTCACTTATCACATTGACTACTTTGTCTATTTATTTTAAGAAGTCTTTGAATTCACTTTTCAATGCTTTCTTTTATTTCCCGCCGTTTCTCTCCCTCGTTGCGTCGGACTGTCAAATCGACAACCGCCGACAAAACAGATGTGCGGAATGGAACGCCACATGGCGGCAATGTGCATTTTTATTTGTCGCCAGTGGCATAGTGTTTTGATGGCAACGGTGGAGGGGCATTCCCAGATGGATATGTCTCGAAACGTGTCGGAGTTTTGAGTAATATTATGTTTCAAATATTTATATCCACAGATCTAAATATTTGGAAAGAAAAAAAAATATTTTCTGCGCCACGATATCCGCACGAAAGATGAAGTCCGCTTGCACTTCGAGGGCATACCCATCTGGCCGGGTGCAAGGGTTCGGGATCGGAATCACTTCGATTCCCGGGCGTAGGCGTCACATTACACATTCCCCCCCCCCCCCCCCCCCCAAAATCAAAGTAATTATGATCCCGCTTCCTATGTAAAAGGCCTTGGTTAGGGCCGTGGCGGGTCGAAGGTCGATTTCGAGGAATAGGCTACAACCATGTTCGTGAAGACTCGATAGTGGCTATACAGTAGGGAGTCAGGTGTTATTCGGAGGTCTTCGTCCAGGCAGAGATTTAGGTAAGCCAAGGTTTTGCGTGTGAAATAGTTGTACTTCATCGTCTAAGGTCTTTTGCGTGGTAAATTCCCAGGGTTTTACCAGCCATGTCCGCGATGAGGTATCGGGTGGGGCTTATTACTTGTAGGACTTGACACTTCACGAATTTCTTGTCTAGTTTGGCATTGTAATGTTGGGTGGCATCGCTCTGCCGGAAGTTTCGACGATATATTTCGTCGCCTGCCTTAAAGCCAGAAGGATGAGATCGCAAGTTGTACCGCTCCTCTCCCATCCGTCTACTTTCTTCAATCTTCTCCCGTAGTTGATCTCGCAGAAGTTGGAGCTTTTCGTGCGGTTCCAGAACCACGATTGGGTCCTCTAGCGATTTCAGCTGCTGCAATAGCCGATAAGCGCTTCCGTGACAGATCATGTACTGGCCGAACAATGCGAAATACGGCGAAATGCCGGTAGTGGCGTGGTACGACGAGCGCAGAGCACTAGTGATGGCGGACAACTTGCGATCCCAGTCCTTCTGATTCGGGTGGACATAGGCGCGAATGGCCGCTATGAGCGTACGGTTCAGTCGTTCGGATGCGTTGGCTTGTGGTGAATAGACGGCGGTTCGTTGGTGGATGATGCCGTATTTGGACATTAGGTCCCGGAACTTGCTGGAGGTGAACTGGACCCCGTTGTCGGAGACAAGTTTCTCCGGAACTCCAAACATGTGAAAGACTCGGTTCTCCAAGAAGCTGAGTATAGGTCCAGTGTGCATGTTACGTAGTGGTTCTATGATAGGGAATTTAGAGAGCTGGTCCAGGATCACGACAGCTCCCGTGTGACCAGAAGCAGATCGAGGGTAAGGACCGATAAGATCAATGTACAAGCGTTGGAACACGCGTTCGGGGACCTCAACCTTACCCATGGGAGGCCGAAGAATGGTGTTGGGCGCTTTAGTGCACTTGCATAGCTCACAGGAGGCTACGTACGCTTTTATCTGTTGTGCCATCTTAGGCCAAAAGAAACAGGTTTTCAACCGCCTGAGTGTACGACCGTAACCGCCGTGCGCACTTGATGGGTGGTCATGAGCCCGTCTGATAAGATCAGTGGTTAATTCTTCGGGCACCCACAACTTCCACTGTTCTTCTTCTTGTATGGGGTCTCCGGATGCGTGTCCCATCCGCCTATAAATAAATCCATCTGTCAACCGCAGTTCAGGAAGCTGGGACAGTTGATTCTGGATAGTGTGAATCAGTTGGGTGTAGCTGGCTGACTTGAAGGCAGGATGGTCCAGATCGATCAATTGGGGGCTGTCGTCCTCTTGGACCAACTCGGCTCCTTCAGGAGCGAACATTCTGGATAAGGTGTCGGGGACAACATGCTGGCTCCCTTTTCGGTGGCGAATTGTGAAGTCAAATGCCTGTAGTTTCAGTGCCCACCTGGCCAATCTGCCGTTGAGATCAGTCTGGCTCATTAGCCATTTCAGAGAAGCGTGGTCCGTAACGATTTCAAAGGTGTGTCCCTCCACATAGGCTCGGAAGCGTTTCACTGCCAACACCGCAGCTAGACATTCCTGCTCGGAGACCGTGTAATTTCGCTGGGCTGGGTTCAACTTGTGAGACATGAAGGCTATAGGTCTCTCCTCGCCGTCTTATGCAACCTGGACTAAGACTGCTCCCACCCCATGTTGACTCGCGTCACAATGGATTGAGAACGGTTTGTCAAAGTCCGGGCTGTGCAGTACGGGGGCTGTAGTCAGACTCTTCTTTAGCTCTTCAAAGGCTCGCAAGCTGGGCTCTTCCCAGACGAATTTACGTCCCTTACGCAGCATGTCGGTCAAGGGAGTGGTAATGGTGGCATAGTCACGTACAAAACGCTGGTACCATCCGCATAAGCCTAAGAATCGGCGTAATTGCTTGGGGGTCTTGGGTAACGGAAAGACGTCAATCGCTTGAGTCTTGTCCGGATCGGTCTTGATATGGCCATGCCCAATGATGTGACCTAAATACTTCACCTCCATCATCACGAACTGACTCTTCTGTATGTTGATAGTTAATCTTACCCTCCGGATGTGTAGAGCCACCTCCTGAAGCAGGTCGATGTGTTCGTCAAAGGTCTCGGTTATAAGCAACAGATCGTCCAAGTAAACGAAAACTTGGTGCCGCAAATGAGGAGGTATTACCTTATCCATAAGGCGCGTCATTGTTTGGGGGGCATTGCACAATCCGAATGGCATGGTCACGAATTGATATAGGGGCCGACCTGGGACTGTGAAGGCTGTTTTCTCCTTTGAACCGGGGTCTAAAGGAATTTGCCAGAAGGCGTCCTTGAGGTCTAAGCTCGTGATGAAGTGGGCTTTAGGCAACCGACTCAAAATGCCTTCAATCAACGGTAGAGGGTATGCGTCCTTGACCGTGACGGCGTTCAAGCGTCTGGCATCTAAGCATAACCGGACCTTGTTCGGCTTGACAACTAAGGTGACTGGGGAAGCCCACGCGCTCTGTGATTCTTCGATTACGCCTAATGCTAGCATTTGATCCACTTCGGCGTATAACGACTTTTCCTTCGCCGGAGATATGGCAAAATGTCTCTGTTTTATGGGTTTAGCATCCCCCACATCTATAGTGTAGAACACCAGGGCAGTCCGCCCGAGACCTTCCTTCTCATGCGATGGAAAAGCCGATATAGCCGAGTCAAGTCACAGTTGCTGATTTACATCCAGTGTATGTCGTAATAAGTTAGTGGGTTGAGATTGGTCAGGAGCTGTGGTGACGGACTCCAGGGTCGTACCGGAAAATAGTGCCGGGGCCAAGTTGAATTTCCGAACGAAATCCACTCCTAGATAAAGATTCTGGGTTAATTGAGGTGTGATGAAAAATTCCAGAGGTTTAGTTACTCTTTTAAAGGTGACATCCGTCATAATTTTTCCCACTACAGAGTGACGAGTTCCGTCCGCCGTGCTTAACCAGGAGGTGAAATGATGGATTTGGTCCGCGTGCATTGCCAGTACCTCCCCTGCAAAATCGGCCGATATGCAATTCACACTGGCTCCCGTATCGACTAAGCCTGACACTCGTTTTTGCAGGAGGTGTACTGACACATATGGCCGAACATCATCCCTCAATAATTCGTCTAAGTGTATGTCCTTCAGCACCTTCCTCGAATGCCTGACTTTTCTCCAGAAGCTCCGCATCCAACGCGTGGCTCGCTTTCTTCGCGGTGGGACAGTTGTAGCCAACTCCTCATGGAAGATGCGCTGTCGAGTAGCCAAATAATTCCGCAGCCTGACGTGGAAAGGTTTGACATGCCAAGGAACTTTCGCCTCGCTATCATTTCCCTGCGCGTTGGCCTCGGCGAAGGATGGCGTCGGTTGTGGAACTTCGGGAGAACTGTGTTTAGCGGTGCGAGTCAGCAGAATTGGAGTTATGTTGGGAGCTTGGTCATAGCTAGTGATGGGGTCAGGATTGGTTCGTCCGGGGTTTAGGAGTGCCGACGGGTGGTCGCGGCACTCGGTGGCAAGTTTTTTCGCATTTTGCAATTTGCGCAGTCAGGTGCGTAGGTGTCGGCCTTACCGCAGCGGTAACAGAAAAGCGTCGGCTCCACTGGACATGCATAGAACCGATGCCCCGTTTGTCGGCAGTTCCAACAGACCGTCGGGCTAGTGATTGCTTCTAGGGAGGGTCGATCACTCAATGCTGGGTCCTCAAGCTCCTGTGGTGCTCCGCTCCTCGGTACTGGTACTGGGTCAGCAAGCAGGTGGTCCGCTGCCATCAACTCCGCGGTATGATGATTTCGGGGATTTGGTCCCGTTATGCGAGGTTGTGGACGGAAGGTGCCTCGCCGCTCATCCAATTGTTCTTGCCTACGGGCATGGAGGCGCAATCCCTGTATGGTGTTGATGGGAAAATGCAGAAGGCTGTTCTGAAGATCCCAGCGCATATTCTCTCTGATAATTTCTACCAGTTCGTCCTCGGGCATGGTAGTTCGCAAGCGAGTGCTCAATCTCACTATACTTGTGTAGTACTGGTCGAACGGTTCGTGAGCGCCTTGTTTCCGTTTCTTTAATTGTTCCTTTAGCTCTCTCTCAGTGAAGCCATCCTCAAATCGATTGCGGAAGGCTGCACTGAAAGAGTGCCAAGTGGGACGTGGCGTTGATTCTTTAAGGCTCCAGTACCAGTCGGCAGCGTCGCCGCTGAACAAAAGATGTGCATGCCGGAGGAAGGCCGAGGAATCACTTCCCAGGGTGCTGGATACTAACGCCTGAATCTGGAAAAGGAACCGGTCCGCCGATATCATATCGTTGAACCCCGTAAAGTTCAGGCGCCAACTCTCCATGATACGAGGCGTCGGGTCTCGAAAAGGTGTCAATGCGTTCCCGGGGGGAATCGCATCCTCGATTGACCTGTTGTACGAAACTGCCTTGGGGACTAGAGGTACCAACGGAGGTGCAGTGCTGTGTCGTGGTCTATATTCGGGAGCTCTGGGATCCATTCCCGAGTTCCTTGGAGGTGGGACCCATTGCTCGGATGGTCGAGAGTGGGGCATAGCCACAGTGGGATTGGGCTCCCAGCCAAGCGGAGCTCTCACGCGGCTGGGTGGTTGGCTCATAGGGAGATTCTGGAGCTTTCCCTCCAGATTGCCAATCCTCTCCGACATATCTCGCATCAACGCCACGAGGGTGTCAATGGAGTGGGCGGAAGGCATGGGGGTCACCTCAGACACGACACTTGTGGCCGGAACTTCACCGCCTACGGCTCCTTGAAGGTCTAAGAGTGGTTGGGACGGTTTGGCCTCTGGAACTCCTTTCGCCACTGCTCCACGCGTTGGGACGGGCGTTCCGATGGGGACGTCTACGGCAGACCGATCTATGGGTCGCCGACATAGTGGGCAAAGCTCGGATGTGAGGAGGAGCTGTTGGACACAGGCACGATGGAATAGATGTCCACAATCCAATCGCACGCTGTGTACCCCCTCCACTACGTCCTCGAAGCAGATCCCGCAGTTAGCTGGTTGGACCGTTTTGGATCTGGTCCAACGCTTGTCTGGGGTCCGCTTCGTTGCCATCTTTGATCTTTGCTGGGTGTGGAAGTAAGTCTTACTGAAAAAAAATGTAACACTCTAATATGCAAAAAAAATCTTAAGAATTATTTAGTGGCCGATAGTGGCGAGCTATGTATTATAAGCAAATAGGCAAAAAAAAATTATTTGATACACTTTCCTTTTCAGCAGTCGACTCCTTCAACGGGAAATGAGAGTGCGTGGTAATCTGCCGAAGAAAGGGTGCTTTTGGTCGATTTACGAAATTTATCCCCATACCCACATACATTACAAACCGTTTCTAATCTACGTTAAATGACTCGACGAGACAAGTGGTAGAGCTACCGTAACGATTTTGTACGCGGTCAAAATTCCCGACGCGTGGAAGCATTCCGGGCTTCGCAACTCCAGCATACGCCACCGAACGTTGAACCAATACCACTCGTCTATCACGCATACGAAATAAGTAGAATCCTTCCGCGACATAAAGGCAAGGTAGCCTTCTATTTTCTTGAGAGTCCATGCTGATAGGTAAACCCATCAGGCTGGCAGTTCCATCAAGAAAATAGAAGGTCCTTACAGGGGTTAGCCTGTGACAACACATCGGAAGGATTCTGTCGCGAAAAAAAAAATCAAACAAAGGAGAGCGGAAGCTACAACTCACGTGAAGCGACTGCTAGAGTGTATCACACAACTCCACTGCTCCTGATAGTGGGACTCGAGTACCAGAGTACCTTACATCCTCCGTAAAGGACCAACTCGTCAGAAGACGCGAATTTCTTTCCCCCTTAGGATGTTTTAGGCCCCACGTTGGGCGCCATTTGTAATGATTTTCAACATTTTAAGTTCGAACGCGGAACCGACCTCTCATCGGTTCTAGACGTTAAGTCTGAGTAGTGCCAACGGATGGTACCAACAGGTCAACCAATCCGTGCACCGTAACCCATTCACGCGGTGGCTGCTTGTCGGCCAGCTAGTTCGGAGAGGATTTCGGTCGCGGGTCTCCGAATGGGTTACGCTCAATTACAATATTTTCAGCCACCTGAACATGCCCGTTTTCAAAACGCGTTATCAAACAAAACCATACGGAGAAGAAACCTATTCTACGTTACTCCGTATTTCTTCATTAACCAGTTAAAGTACAAAAATCTAATTTCCGTTTCGCGTTCCCGAATTATACCGACGCGGTACCGAAAAGTATGCTACTCGAAATTAAACCGACGAAAACAACTCTAATGAAATGACAAAACAACAAAGGTACTGCGTACCGCGCGCGACGCGAAACCGACCTCAGCGGATTTGGCGAAACCCTACCCTCGCGACGGCATACCTACCCTGCACTCACTTTCCCGCTGAAACAGAAAGAACCACTGAAAAGGAAAGTCTTTAATCCATTAGCAATTCATTTTATTATTAATTCTCTTTTTTTTTATGTGAATTTCAAAAGATACCTTAATATTCTTTACTAATTTCTTCTAAAAATAATTTCATACATATAATTTGAACTTGAATTTAAAGCGTAAATGCACCTAATGTTAAACTATTCATAGAAAAATCATTCTGATATGAACATTCTGGTTATTTTTCCTAGCGATTGCATTTTCTCGATATTCTATAAATATTACGTAATTGATTTTTGGTATGTACTTTTAATTAGAGCAATAAATTGACATGAAAACTTATCACTTAAAATAACAAAAATGTGTGATGAACACAAAAAAAAATAACCAACTGTGCATTTTAAACTAATCAAATATTCATTAATCATGGCAGGTAAAACATAAAATTGTATCAACGTGAAATATTTAAATTTATGTTTCTTTTGGTGTTAACTTAATTCTTTGTTTTATGTGAATTTCAAAAGATACTTTAATATTCTTTTCTAAATTCTTCTAATTAGAATTTGACTCGGAAGTCGTACTAAATCTGGTGGACGCTATCTTTTTTCAATGTTTCTGACCTATGTTGAAGCTTATTACTCTCACTAATCTATCTTATATTAACCTATAATCGAAGAGTGTCCATGCTAAGCAAGTAGGAGAAGTAATGTTATGTAGTTTATGTTCCTTTTTAACTTACTTAATTTATATTCTTAGTAACACTTGATAGGACATAATAGTTGATTCGTTTGCTATACTAATAGTACTGAGCAGTACAATTGTTAATTTGTCTTTTATTATTTGATTTCACACCTATTTCACCTAATCTTGATAGATCTATCAAAACTACCGGGAACACTTTATGTCTGGGTTAAACCTTTTCATACATATACTTTCTTACTAAAGGAAAATCCTATAGTTCGTAAACATTTATACGTGTATACACGGCAAAACTACTAGAAGACTTTCCTAGTACATCTGCGCTCTATACTATACTCATTCTATTTTTTATATTTTAGGTTATACATTTATCAATATATTTTAGGCAATTAACAATTGCTCGCTATTCTGATCTACAACTTAACTAGTTTGTCATCTCTGTGGTTAAAACCATTGTACAATTTTATTTTGTGGAAGATTTTAAACTACAACCGGATTCGGATATGACATTTTAGTACTAATGTTTCCAATAAATACATATATATGTATCAACAAAAGGGAGAAACGGAAACAGTAGTTATATATCACAAAGTATAGCAAGTGTTAAAGGTTATTTTGCCAGGTAGCCGTAGGTAAGTAATTTTCAATATTAAATTCATTAGTTATACAAAATTAATAATATCACTCGATTAAACATAGTAAATGTGTGTTAAATAGTTAAAAGTAAGTATAAACCCAATGCTAAAATTGCGTATGCCTCACCGTATCGGTCCAATAGTTTTGTATTGTCATTGCTTCCAAAGAATTGAGAAATGAATCGTTATCCAAACTGTACATTTCATCTGAATTATCTCGAATTGTACTATCATCAATGTATCCGCTTGAATCAGGTTCACTAAGTGCCTGTGGTTTATTTACATACCGTCGACGATAAAGTACTATGCCCGCCAGTGCTACACCAGAAAATAATCCGACAACGGCCAACGATATGCCTGATATCACACCTGCGTCTAATACGTAGTGTAATGTGACGCCTACACCCGGGAATCGAAGGATTCCGATCCCGAACCCGTGCACCCGGCCAGATGGGTATGACCTCGAAATGCATGCGGACTTCATCTTTCGTGCGGATATCGTTGCGCAGAAAATATTTTTTTTTCTTCTTTCTCTCCAAATATTTAGATCTGCGGATTTAAATATTTGAAACATAATATTAATCAAAACCCCGACACATTTCGAGGCATATTCATCTGGGAATGCCCCTCCACCGTGGCCATCGAAACACTATGCCACTGGCGACAAATGGAAATGCACATTGCCGCCATGTGGCGTTCCATTCCGCACATCTGTTTTGTCGGTGGTTGTCGGAGTGACAGTCCGGGCCACGAGGAAAAAGAAACGGCGGGAAATAAGAGAGATTTTTAGTTGCCAACGAGAAATTATATTTTGTACGATTGACGGTTTTAAAAAGGAATTAAAATTCCGAGGTGTTTTTGTGAATAATAGATCGTTTGGAGAAAATTGCAAATCCCGGAAAGTTGGCAAAGTTTTCTCGATCTTCGCTATCGCCGCGAGTTCCATAAGAAAGTCACGGCGACGATAAAATTTGAATGAGAAATTCTTTATCGTTCTGATTTGTGTTTGCCATCATCTGGTCTTGTGCCTAAGAAATTGGAGCGGTGCTCGATAATTTCGAGATTGAAATGCAAATTGGACGACCTAAAAACGAAAGGAAATGGACATTCTGGACATCGCGAGGGTGCTAATAAATGTCGATAAATACAACCCTGCGCCGGAAAGCGCTGAGTGCGCTTCGTGGCGAAACGTAGGTGCGAACAAAAAAAATGACGGTACCGTTTGTTTTTAACAGTTGGAATCTTTGACAGGTGGCGTTGCGTTTGATCGCTCCGAGGATCTTTTTTACTGTTGCTCCGCATAAGCTTGTTCTCATATGGGCCTGATTGAAGGATGTATACATATATGTATATTAAGCTGGAGAGCGCGTTGCGAATTAAGATGTGAAATGCTTTACAACTGCATTACTGTTTCGCCAACTCCTTTAATATAGGGTTCAAGAATGTAGAGAACGTTCTGTTTGATGGAAAGCAAGGTACCGCTGTTCTTAGAAACGAGTGTAAATGTTACTTGTCAAAAAAAGAAAGTAAGAAAATTTATATATATAATGAAACAGTAGTAAATGTTCATGCATTTATTATTAACGTTTGACTAGGTATTATTAGTTATGATCAGGGAATCATATTAAGTTTTCATCGGATTTTAAAATGCCACGCAGTTTATAAACCTTGGCGATTTCTACTTTTTAATGTACTCGTATACTTGCTTAAAATATGTCTTTTGTAAATCTTTCATTCCTTCAACACTGTTACGGTATCCAATTGTTGGAAGAACGCTGGCGCATTCAACTGAAAATTCAACCGGAGATTCGTCTCATTCGTGAGTTTGTTATACAAGTAAAATGTTCTATCCAGTGTATTATACCGATGATGTCATAAATCATAGACTATTCACGAATTTTATCCACTGGCATTTAACCTCTAATTGGTAGGAAATATGAACGGCTTAACTTCTTGTATGAAACCTTATATATTTTTATATCTTCACATTTTTCTATAATTGACTCATTCATCTGGCGGGCGACCCACTCGAAGAGAATAGAAAACTATTCTTTCACTGTATGCTCAGATTTTTATTGCAAAATCTCGCTGCCCTGAATAAATACGATGAGCCCTTCCCATTCGAAAATCGGTTACCAAACACGGCTGTCGCCCAATGCAGAATTTATATTTGCTGACAATAGATTTTCAATTTGAGAGGCTGCTTCAAAATGATGTTATTAACTTGGCGATTTTAATGATTCTTGTAAGATTAAGAACTACTTCAATTGACAATTTAAATACGTTGATAATTCTTCTCGTCGAATCAATTGGTGCCAGATTTAACAATTTACCTATAAGTTAACCGTGTTTGAGTTGCGCATTCTGTACGAGCGTAAGATACATATATTTTATTTTATAATCGTATCAGCAATTTGCAAAATTATTTCCATAATTAAAAAATTCTTATAAGGGGGAAAAGTAATTTAAGCTTTCATTGAGCTATTCATAAAACATCGTAAGGGGCTAATGTAATGCTTGGCATCGATTTGAACGATTAGTTCTGGGGAACGATACGATATCTGATGAAATATGTAGTAGTTCTACTGCAATAGCACTTTAGTGAGTATCCTAGTGCATCAACTACTTGTTGTATAGAATTGTTTGGAAACAGTCTAGTGAAACATTCAATCTTGGTATCAATCTTAAGGATGCAATTTATCGAAGTGAACTTTATGCATTGTGCAACAAGATTTTGATTTGTTTCATAAAGAAAAGAAGCGTAAGATTTAAAGTGATATGTATTCCAAATTGATTAGAGGTTAATAATGCAAATACTATCCATATATGTGAATAAATTAAAATTTATTAAGTGAAAGAAACGCATATGAGTAATTAGATGAAGTAAATATAGAAAAGCCGAATTTGAAAAAAAAAGAAAAAAAATATATACATATTCGTCCTATTAAAAGGATCATTGCAACTATGCTATCTTAATGTGCAAATATTAATGTGAGAATCTATTAATATATTTATCCAAAGTATAAATTTAGAATATCGAATAGGTTTCTTTCAGATAAAAGGCCCAATGGGTTTAAAAGTAAATTGTTTTAATTTATATTTAACCACTGCAAGCCATCTGCAAACATGTAAATAAATTTATTTATCTTGAATTAAGTCGACATCCATTACGATTATTGAATTTAGATTAAGATAAATAGAAGTCATTTCGATTAAGCGAATTAAATTGCGATAAGTGTTCAGTAGCACAATTTAAATAAAATTAAAAATAAATTGAACTCTAAAGGTCCTGTGCACAGTTTCCCCTTTAGTAATTAATATTTTCAAAATTTATATGGACTACTAATTTGCATAATATTCAAATGATTCCGTACTTTTACAAAGTTGCTATTCCATCAAACATAATTTGCATAACAATCAACTTTTCAGTAGAACTCAAATAAAATGCAATAGTAAAATAATAGCACGCTGGAATTCAGTCATCGTAAAATATGAGAAAAGCAAATAAAATAATTCCAATTCATATTAAATAGAGGGTAGATATACACCATATAATAAAACAATTGCATTTACTATAATATACAAAGAAATCATTTCGTACATAGACGTGTAAACGATTTTTGCAATTTTCGAATAAGTAGTGTGTATTGAAACATTCAAATACATATAATACATTCATAGGAAATTTAACAATAATATTCGAAATATTCAATCAAATTTAATGTTTCACAATTTTTTTGGTTTAATTTTCGAAATAATAGAAACAAGTTTGATGTTTAGGTCAGATTAACTGAAATAAAATGAATTGCGAATAAATAACTAAAGACTTTCCTTTTCAGCGGTTCTTCTTTTTTCAGTGGGAAGAGAGAGTGCAGGGTAGGTATGCCGTCGCGAGGGTAGGGTTTCGCCAAATCCGCTGAGGTCGGTTTCGCGTCGCGCGCGGTACGCGGTACCTTTGCTGTTTCGTTATTTTATTTAGAGTAGTCTTCGTCGGGTTGATTTAGAGTAGTATACTTTTCGGTACCGCGTCGAAACTTCGGAAACGTGAAATGAAAATTAGATTTTGTATTCTTAACTGGATGAATGAAGAAATACGGAGTAACGTAAAGTAGGTTTCTTCTCCGTATGGTTTGGTTTTGATAACGCGTTTTGAAAACGGGCATGTTCAGGTGGCTGAAAATATTGTAATTGAGCGTAACCCATTCGGAGACCCGCGACCGAAATCCTCTCCGAACTAGCTGGCCGACAAGCAGCCACCGCGTGAATGGGTTACGGTGCACGGATTGGTTGACCTGTTGGTACCATCCGTTGGCACTACTCAGACTTAACGTCTCGAACCGATGAGAGGTCGGTTCCGCGTTCGAACCTAAAAGGTAGAAAATCATTACAGTAGGCTCTCTGAATTGAAAGTGCTTCCAATAATACATTGCGTTCATCCTGTTCCTGATGGAAGTCATCAAGCGAAATAGCTGCTGACCGTGCCAATAAATTTTTCGAATCAGTAGAGAAGTTAAACTTCAATCCCTGCCTATATTCGGCCAATACTTTTGATTTACGTGCTCATTCGCCATCTAATTGGCGAGCAATTTCCGCTCGGATAATTACCTCTTCCTTTGTGATGTTTTCAAAGTGAAACGAACGTAGCAGGGGATTTGAATTGTCTCTCATATCCGTGTCTGTTTGCAGGTCCAATGATTGCGTTTGTATTGTATGCAATACGGGAGCTTTCACTTATCACATTGACTACTTTGCCAATTTATTTTAAGAAGTCTTTGAATTCACTTTTCAATGCTTTCTTTTATTTCCCGCCGTTTCTCTCCCTCGTTGCGTCGGACTGTCAAATCGACAACCGCCGACAAAACAGATGTGCGGAATGGAACGCCACATGGCGGCAATGTGCATTTTTATTTGTCGCCAGTGGCATAGTGTTTTGATGGCAACGGTGGAGGGGCATTCCCAGATGGATGTGTCTCGAAATGTGTCGGGATTTTGAGTAATATTATGTTTCAAATATTTATATCCACAGATCTAAATATTTGGAAAGAAAAAAAAATATTTTCTGCGCAACGATATCCGCACGAAAGATGAAGTCCGCTTGCACTTCGAGGGCATACCCATCTGGCCGGGTGCAGGGGTTCGGGATCGGAATCACTTCGATTCCCGGGCGTAGGCGTCACATTACACGTGAGACGCGCGGTATGAGGGCGCGCGTTGTCCTAGCGAAGAATTGCACTTCGTGCTGGAATGCTCCTCCGTTTCGAGCGTTATTTTGCGATATTGAAGGGGTTCGTGGGTGATAGACTCTACACCATCAAACACTGATGCCGAGTTCAGCCAAAATTTCTCGAGCATTCATTCTACGGTGTTGTATATACATATATACGAATTGAGGTGTGTTCAAAAAGTAAGGTGACTTTATTTTTTATTCGTCAATATTTAGATTTGAAGTGAAGTAGCTGTTGAGTTTTTTACCCAGCGAAGAACTCGAAGATCCTTCAAAGATTGCAGTGTGTCTCGTATGTCTCGCCACTTATTTCCAAACTCGCGTGAAAGACAATCATCCCATTCCAATTTTATTTTCCAAGTCTCCTGAATGAATATTTTTATGGAAACTGTCAGCGGAGACAGAAGTCCCACGGGATCAAAGATTCTTGCAGCCTCTGAAGCTATTATGTGGCGCGTTGTTTCTTGATCTACGATGCACCTAACGCGAAAGGTGAAGTCATCACTGGTCGGATGCCAGTCAATGCCCAGAGTTCCAATAGCTTCCTCGGCATTTATCTGTTTCGGGTCCAGCGCGCAATCATCATGTGTAATATTAGCAACAGCTTCAGGAGAATTCGATGCCCATTTTCTAAGATGAAACCCAACAGACTCGAGAATTTGATTGATTTGTGGACAGCGTTCTGCAGTCTTTGCTATTGAATCAGCGCCTGAGAGTAAATCGTTCATTTCACATGCTTCAGGGTATGTTTGTTTGTAATTTTCAGCGGCTTCATAAAGAAAATAAAAGAAAAAAAGAATTATTCCTTAAAGCACTATTTGTTTTTTATTTTTCCAAATATCGATATTTTCCAAATATCGATTATGACGGGAAACAACGCAGCTTTTACCAGCAGAAAATACAGCCTAGAAACAGCCTTAGGATCAGCGAAGGACCCGAAAAACAAGGAAGAAAAAGGCGGTATCTACAAGGTCACTTGCCCGGAGTGTGGCATGGTTTATATTGGGCAAACGAAACGACTAGCGAAAACCCGGTGGCAAGAGCACATCAAAGAAGCGGAACAAATAATCAAACGAGGTACAACAAAAACAGCAAGATCGGCGGTAGCGAGGCACATTGTCGAAGAAAAGCATAAAATCGAATGGGAAAATCTCGAGATTGTGCAGGAAGTAGCTGATTGGAGAAAACTGGATGGATACGAAAGTTTGTGGATATCTCGAGTTCCGAAAAACAAAAGAATGAACACCGATGTTGGCAACGGGTATAGTTACTTAATGAAGTTGGTGTGAGTCATCACTTGAAATATCTCCTTTCCATACAAAAATCGTTATTTTGTTAAAACCCCTTTTTATAAGATTCTTCTGTTGTTAATTACCGTTTAATTACTCTAGGGAAAAAAACTATTGCTATAAAAGGCCATGTAAACAGCAATTAGCTTCAGAATATCGCCACTGAGGAAGGAGATCATTTATCTCCGAAATATCGATATTTGGAAAAATAAAAAACAAATAGTGCTTTAAGGAATAATTCTTTTTTTCTTTTATTTTATTTTAGGGCGCTATTATTCCGAAAATGAGTATTGTTCATAAAGAACTTTTGTTGCAATGTACGAAGCTGGTGCGGTTCCATATGTTACTACCTTGATGCGATAATGATCGATGGGTCCTGCTTCGTCTTTGCGCCATACGATACGTTGATATTCGACGTCGTCTTATCGTTGGAT
>OZ017740.1:188988896-189026396 GCA_963969285.1 Odontomyia ornata | reverse complement strand
TGGAAGAGATTTACTTCGATCAAGATGGCAATCTAATATTTAATTATCTCTATCTAGAGGAGATAACACAAGCAGATTTTGCAGAATCCACGCGGAAGAAGAGATGTAAAGAAAGTTTCTTTCTTTAAATTCGAATTTGCCGCGCTTCTCATGCGCCGCTCACCTGTTATTCTAACCTAATCTAATATTAATAAAAATATATATATGTCAAAACGTAAAAATCGTAAAAAGCCAATTTAAAGTAGAGAAATATTAAATTCGTGAATAAATTAGAAAAGAATTAATATTGAATATTAAAGAAATATTAATAAAGAAGCGCAGTGATAACATCGAACATTAGTTGTCGTTTCATTATTTATAGGTAAGGTTGTAAGTAACGGTTGTAACTATTGTAAATATAATAAAATCATTATTTATAGAAACAAATTTTGTTCGCTGAATCAACCTGCGCCTAAATTGTCTTATATATATATATATATATATATATATATATATATATATATATATATATGTGTGTATATATATATATATATATATATATATATATATATATATATGTATATATGTATACATATATATATATATATATTTTTTTTCTTTAAAAGCCGTCGGGCCTTGCTTAGTTGTGTGAGCAGACGCGTTTCGACTACTTTGAGTCATCTTCAGTGTCTAAAGGATGTGTTGAAGGGAGCGACTTTATATAGTCGTAGGATGGGTAATTAGCGAATAGGTAATTAGCGGATGGGTAATTAGCGGATGGGTAATTAGTGGATGGGTAATGAGGTCAGGAAGTAACTTACTCAATTATGCCACGTAGGGGGATATTATGTTTTTGTTTTTTTTGCTTGTTGGCTGTCCGTTTGTTCTGTTTCATCTCGTTTCCGTTTTCGTCTAAGAGTGTGGTCTAGGACTGAGAAAATTGCGTCGGAATTGGTAACAAGTTGTTCGTTGATAATGTCACCGTCTGTCTTTCTATGTTTATAAATTTCAAGCCTTTCTAGGATGTCAAGTCTTGGTCCTTTGTTTTGTTTGTGTAGCAATTTCATAGAGTTTGTCATAGCATCAGGCTCATGTGCGTGGTTTTGAAGGTGCGTCGCATAATTGGAGTCTGCCTTGTTGTATAAGAAAGATCGTAGGTGCTCTTTGTATCTTGTCGTTAGTTTTCGTGTTGTCCTTCCTATATATACCATGTCGCAGTCCTTGCATGTCAGTTTGTATATGCCGCTGCCTTCGTATATCGATGTGTCATTCAGTTTTGGCTTCAGTTTGTTTCCAATGTTGTTGTTCGTTTTGAATGCAGTTTGCAATTTGTATTTCCTAAGGAAGTTTGATAGTTTGTATGTCTCTTTGCCTACGTATGTTAACGATACCCACTGTTGGTCGTTCTTATGAGTTTCCGTCGGTTGGCGTTCCTGTTTTTGTTTGTACTGTGTGACTAGTTTGTCAATGTCGCATTGTTTGTATCCGTTATTATTAGCTATTCTGTAAATGTTGTTTAGTTCGTTGGAGTAGTTAGTAGGAGTCATGGGGATGGAGTGAAGCCTCTGCACCATTGATCTGTACGCTGCTAGCTTATGTTGTGCGGGGTGGTTAGATGTTTCATGTATGGTATGATCAGTTGTGGTTGGTTTTCTGTATATTTTGTAGTCCAATCGTGTTTGTTCACGTGTCACAGTTAGGTCCATATAGTTGAGTTGTCCGTTTGTTTCTTTTTCCATAGTGAACTTTCCACGTTCCAAGCGGACTTACGTACCGCCATTATACAATCCCCACTAATTATTCCTCCTAATACTAAGCAACGCTACATAAACCCAAATCCATGCACACCACCCCTTAAAGCACAACCTAAGCTCCACAAACCCAATATTCCTATCCGTCCTGTCGTCAACTACCGCCCAGCTCCTGCATACCAATTAGCACGGTACTTGGCAACGATAATGGCTGATGTCGTGCACCTTGACGACAAATACGCATTAAAGAACAGCCGCGAGCTAGCAAATTCTACCACTTCTTTAAAATTGACTGAAAATTGTCAACTTTTATCATTAGACATCACCAACCTCTATACGTCTATCCCTGTCGATGAAACACTGGCCATACTAAAAGAAAAACTTTCATTCAACAACAGCCGACGATTCACAGATCAAATACTCAATCTCATAAAGACCACAATCAAACAGAACTATTTTAAGTTCAATAGCAACACGTACATTGCCAAAGACGGTCTGGGTATGGGACATCCAATGTCCTCAATAATGTCAGAAATATTCTTACAATCTTTGGAAGAAGTCTTTATACCCAAAGTTGTCAAAAGATTCAATGTAATATTTTACAGACGATATGTGGATGACTGTTTCATTGTTATTGACTCACAAGAAAATAAACAAGACGAACTACTTGCCTATATGAATGAAATTCACCCGAATATAAAGTTCACTTTGGAAAAAGAAACAAACGGACAACTCAACTATATGGACCTAACTGTGACACGTGAACAAACATGATTGGACTACAAAATATACAGAAAACCAACCACAACTGATCATACCATACATGAAACATCTAACCACCCCGCACAACATAAGCTAGCAGCGTACAGATCAATGGTGCAGAGGCTTCACTCCATCCCCATGACTCCTACTAACTACTCCAACGAACTAAACAACATTTACAGAATAGCTAATAATAACGGATACAAACAATGCGACATTGACAAACTAGTCACACAGTACAAACAAAAACAGGAACGCCAACCGACGGAAACTCATAAGAACGACCAACAGTGGGTATCGTTAACATACGTAGGCAAAGAGACATACAAACTATCAAACTTCCTTAGGAAATACAAATTGCAAACTGCATTCAAAACGAACAACAACATTGGAAACAAACTGAAGCCAAAACTGAATGACACATCGATATACGAAGGCAGCGGCATATACAAACTGACATGCAAGGACTGCGACATGGTATATATAGGAAGGACAACACGAAAACTAACGACAAGATACAAAGAGCACCTACGATCTTTCTTATACAACAAGGCAGACTCCAATTATGCGACGCACCTTCAAAACCACGCACATGAGCCTGATGCTATGACAAACTCTATGAAATTGCTACACAAACAAAACAAAGGACCAAGACTTGACATCCTAGAAAGGCTTGAAATTTATAAACATAGAAAGACAGACGGTGACATTATCAACGAACAACTTGTTACCAATTCCGACGCAATTTTCTCAGTCCTAGACCACACTCTTAGACGAAAACAGAAACGAGATGAAACAGAACAAACGGACAGCCAACAAGCAAAAAAAACAAAAACATAATATCCCCCTACGTGGCATAATTGAGTAAGTTACTTCCTGACCTCATTACCCATCTACTAATTACCCATCCGCTAATTACCTATTCGCTAATTACCCATCCTACGACTATATAAAGTCGCTCCCTTCAACACATCCTTTAGACACTGAAGATGACTCAAAGTAGTCGAAACGCGTCTGCTCACACAACTAAGCAAGGCCCGACGGCTTTTAAAGAAAAAAGAGGATTGGCCTGCGGGTATCAAATAAACAAAGTTATTGACTATATATATATATATATATATATATATATATATATATATATATATATATATATATATATATATATATATATATATATATATACATGATTGAGACAAATGCTCTGAAAGTTTATTTGCTACAGAAAAAATTTACAGTTTTTCTTGATACTCCCGCTTACAAGTTATGCATTTTGTCCACCTTTCCAGAAGCTTTTTGATGCCGGTATCAATTCCTTGGGCCACTCGCACAGCCATGTGTAGTGAATGGTAGATATAAATGTCCGTGGAGGACTGCAGCGATGGTCTGCTGCCTCGGCGAAAGAGGATGGTGATATCAGCCGAGATTGGCCTTTTCTGGGGACGCGTGAATGCGCTGGCAGGCTAGCGTTACGGTGTCGTGGTGTGGGTTCATTCCCCCAGCATAAGGACCCACTACAAAAGAATATCGCATTCACGAATTCTTGGGTCTCAGAATCAGGTCGACCGAAGTCGAAAGATGTAGGTAACTAACAGAGAGGAATATTGCTTGTTCCGAGAACAAGTCGAAATCAGACAAAACAGACGGACTCGGGGAGACTTCATCGTTATCCGACGATTCTCATCGCCCACAAATAAAAGTGGGGCAACCAGATGGATGTGGTGCCCCTCGCACCCATCTAACCGGATTAAGATCCAAAATGTTGAAGAGGCCATATATTTCCCTTTTGAGTGCAAAACTCATACAAACATTCTTTGCATGAGCCTTCCCATCAAACGAGGAATATAACGGTGACCAATTTATGTCATAGGATTATGTGATCGGGTCACATAACCCTATACTATAAAAAGGGAACTTGAGCTGGAGGCCACCCAACCCGGCAAGAGGCCCTGAAACTAATAAACAGTTGGAGCGCGCCCGATGGCTAGCTCATTTTTTCCTTGCAAAAGCCTTCCAACGTGCCGGGTCCTGTACCCGGTCAGACGAACAAAATGAAAAGACCGGTGATGTTATTTTTAATGAATCATTTTTAGAAGGAAACTACGCGATTTTTCCAATTTCAAACAAAATGTATTATCTGAGAACAATTTATAATCTCCAATTCTAGTTGGTTTTATTTGTACTTAAACGTTAACAATTTTCTCCAATATTCAAATTTAACCGGTTTCAAGCGTTAGGCGTGCTGCCACTGTTCGTTTATTTTATGTTAAGTTTTTAATGTACTCCGAAAATCATATCAACTTAAATTTTACTATTACTTCTTACTTTTTCTTTTAAATAAATGAAATGTTTTGGAATAAAAGTTAGATATGCATAAAAATATATCAATTAATGCAAAAGAAGAAACAAAAGGGTACTTACCCATCCTCCTCGACGAGCGCCCGTAGATGGGGTGGGAAGTCCTGAAAGTTAACCTTCTTATTAATTATCCTAAGTGGACTTAATACTACGTTTTTCCTTTGCTCGAATATTACGTGGCTAAATTCTTGCTACTGCATAGAAATCCTTACGTTTGATTAATTCATCCAACAAAAGATTTGGTGCATGATGATCCAAAAATACACCATAGTTTAATCGATCATCCAATAAATTTAACAGTTCGTCAATGTGATTATTTTCAAGGAAGGATCGAACTACAGCATGCCCCGTCGAAGGTAGTGTTAGAAGTCCAGACATATTTGCAAAACAAACGTGGCATACAAGAAGGCTTAATTAAATTGTTACTTTTAGTCACTGTTATTTAAACTTATCTGAGGAACATGTCGAATGATATTTTATTTTTTTTTTTTTTGGGGTTATCAGTGGGAAATTTCTTTCCGCTAAAAGATGGTACCGATTTTTCAAACTACGATATTGTCCTCGTGTTTTCCATCCAAGCTCGATTTCTTAATTAATTCATCTTCACACTGCTTTAATAAGTTGAGAGCTTGTAGTTCAGTACAGCAGTCCACCATACTGAGACTTGATATTCCAAAGAGTTGAAAGTCTTCTTCTTCGCTGACATTCCCCTCTATAATTAAATCCTTCCTCAACACCTCGCAGAATATTCCAGTAGGATTGTGTAAATATAGGCAAGTATATAGGATTTGATCCAATGAATGTCCTTCTAACCAGCATACCAGTTCACTACATGTGAAATAGTCTAGTTTCAAAATGCCAGCAGTTGGGATCCATGTTCCTTTATTTATGGTTGTATTAATATAAGGAAAAAGCTCCAACGCAGCGTTCAATTGTTTTTTTTTTTATCTCAACAATTGTTAAATCATCATACAATTTATATATTTTTTTGGGAATAACTCAAAGATCACATGTAAAATATGCCGCAACAAGCGCACTCTGTACATCACTGCGATGAGATTTAATTTTACGGCACTCCAAAACGTATCGTGCACTAACTCATTTGCTTTGTTCACTTGGCATTGAAGCGACTCGATTGGTAAATATTCTTGTTTAGTCAAGAGAGGAATATAACATATATTTGAAATTTCACTTCACTTGTATAATTTTGCAATTGGGAAACGTATTCAATTGCCTACATTTCCTTCTCTTACAACCACATTTCTCTCGAATAATACAAGACACGGCATTTATTTTGGCACTTCAAGTTAAACCTAAGTATATATTTTTGCAATATCCAACCTCCGCGGAAAAAAATGAATGGCGTGATTAACTTTTATCAAATAGATTCGCGTCGGGATCCTTCTGAAACGCAACTATCTCGAACATCTTTCTTTCTTCTCTCCTACAATGATGTGCGAACTGTATAAAATACTGTTTTTGGGTGTATACACGTCTTCAGTATAAGTAACTATGCTGTCGCTGAGTCAAAACGTTAATAAATATCTTATAGTACATTTATTTCATGTATAACCGGACCGACATTATGACAATTTTTTGCTCTCGACCTTCACGATCCACCCCAAACGGAATCAAAAACTGCACCGCAACGGTCAATGCGACAATCGCTTGTCTCGCAATTTTCACGGCTAATTCATAAGCGCCACTCCCGTTCACTTCTACTTTACTAGCATGCCGTTTTCCACCCGCAGTATGCTCACAGCCGTCATTTTTTCACACAAAAACCAACAGAGAATTTCCCGTCGTTGAAGTATCGCCTTCGCGCCGCTCGGAGGAATCCCGTTTTTTCATTCTCGAATTTTTCCTGTACATTTCATGTGGCTGCTCCAATGGATGTTCCTGCTGCAATCCATGTTGCTGCTGCAATGGATGTTGCTGCTGCATTACCGCGATCAATACTGCTTCTGTGCTAAGTATATAAACATCGCCAATTTCATTTCTAATATCCATCCACATAGCAATATCTCGTTTATCGGAGACAATATAAAACTTATCAGCTTTCACGAACTCTTTCGATATTCTTTTCAATACTTTCCCACCAGCGCATTCAATTATAGTTTGTAATTCTTTAGGTACTGGCTTTGTATTTGCGTGCAATAAAACGTATAGCCATTGAAAATTTGTGACTGACGAGCTAGATTAAGTGGCTTTTTTAATGCGAACTTAAATCTTTTCTCAGATTCTATATCTTTAACTAAGTAATCATCGAAATTTGGCAAAACTCCACCATTCTTCTCTTTGCTATATAAGGCATCATTTAACCAATTCGTTGTAACTATTGGTACACCTTTCCTCATGGCAGAAAGGAATTTCCATGTAAGATAAATCATATCTGCGATTAATATATTGCAATCAATTGGGTTCTCAACGATCAATCCACCGATTTTCTCTATCGTTTTTTCATGAGGTTTATGGGGTTTGCTATCCATTTTCATAAACAAAATTCGTGGCTTTGTAGATCGGTGTGATTTACGTAATGATCAAATGGCATCGTCGTCTGTTGTTGGTTGAAAAAGCGTTGGATCGCTTGATAATCTGTTGTCGCTTGCTGCCGGGATGAAGGAGATAAGAAAGTTTTCGAGCAGTTTGATAGTGTAGCTGCTCGATTACTACACATGTGCGCACGAACTCTTCTAACTCGTCGTCGGTGTTGAATCTTTGACCTCCGAGGACTTCTTTCAGTGGTCCAAACATGCGGTAGTCGCAGGGTGATAAATCCGGACTGTAGGGAGGTCTTCCAGTACCTCCCACCCCAATTCCGATATTGTATCTAGCGTGAGACGCGCGGTATGAGGGCACGCGTTGTCCTGGCGAAGAATTGCACTTCGTGCTGGAATGCTCCTCCGTTTCGAGCGTTATTTTGCGATATTGAAGGGGTTCGTGGGTGATAGACTCTACACCATCAAACACTGATGCCGAGTTCAGCCAAAATTTCTCGAACATTCATTCTACGGTGTTGTATATACATATATCCGAATTGAGGTGTGTTCAAAAATTAAGGTGACTTTATTTTTTATTCGTCAATATTTACTTTATCCCATACAAAATAATCAATACACTTGTGCCAACGCATTTTCCAATCCTCGAAGCACTTCTCATAAGCACGTGTTTGCATTTGAATGTACAGAACCCTAATTATTAACTGTATTTCGTACTTTCTTAAAACAATAAATTCCTTAGCCATCCATTATTTTCATTCGCATATTTTACATTCAACCTAAAGTGAATCTAACAAAACCAAATTTGTCTTTCGGTCGAACTGGCCAACAAAAAGGAAGAAAGAAAATAGTTATAATAAAAGCAAATTAGGTAAATTCTTCTGATTAATCTCTATTTTTCCAAATCTTTATTTACAAACCAAATTTTATACATTCATTCAGTCAGTGAAAAAAGTCAGCAACATATTTTCGCACTGATGTAAGCAATGTTGTACGAAACTGTTTATATTAAAGCAACATTTATTACTATCCACATATTAAGCTGTCGAGTTCTTACGGAATATATAACAGTCATCCTTATCTGATAGATTCGTTTTTAATTCAATAGCAAGTAATCAAAGGTTTTTTAAAACAATCAATTTTTCTCCTTCTAATATATTCGCAATTATTTGTAATTTAGAAAAACTAATATAAAATACAAAGGCTAGTTTTGTATATCCTCTATGTTACTTCATCGTTTGAAAATCGACTTTAAACGACCTACTAACCTTTTAAAAGATATATTTTCTGCATTATCATTTTGATTTATCGTTTGGTGAATTTCAGCGTTTGTTTTGGTAGTCAATGTACATTTGTCACCCGTGCCCTCGTCCAGAAAACTCTTATCTGGGTTTGCTTTTCTAATAATCACATTCTTATCACTTTTGCATTGCGGACTAATAATATCCGATTGTAAAATATGATTCGAATTTAAATCAAATAACGATTTTGAACCTATATTTTGGCATGAAGATGCAGCTATTTTGTTAAGCAAATTTAAAGAATCGCCCGAAGGAGAGCACCCAATTTCCTATTCAGTTTTAGGCTTCAGGATAATGGCCGATTTCGAACTTTTCTTAACTTTTGAAGTGGCTGGTTCGATCATTGCCTCTTGTCGAACAACATCAACGTGTCCCATACGAACCATCTTCTCTTCCCATTTTGATATTTGTTGCCTGAAATATGATGAAATTACATATTAAGACCTTAGACCACTCTAGAACGGGGAAAAGAGATATTTAAAAAAATTTCCTATAACAATTTTAATAATAATCAAAAATATTATTCAAATATTATTCACTATACATTCGAGATTATTTCTTAGTTTTTTTAGCGTGATTTCTTAGACAATAAAATTAGTATGGGTAACAATCCTGCTTTCCTGTGATCCAGCTAATGTAGACAAACAATAATAAGAGAATTTTTTTGTCAATAAGCTGTACAATGCGTATCCATATATCAATACAAAGGGTTTTCCATTATGGACATAACAACTTTTCTATTAATAAAACACAGAAATATTTGAGATATTGAGTTCAAATTTATTGTGGGTTTAGTACAAGCATTACATTTTATGAATCATATGACCACCACGAGCCCGTTTACAGTGGTCGATTCTTTGGACCCAATTTTCCACCATTCTGGCATACATTTCGATCGGAGCGTTGGCAATTTCGTGTTGGATGTTCTCTTTGAGCGCGTCTAAAGTTGCTGGCTTGTTGGCATAGACCAGTGACTTGATATTGCCCCATAAAAAGAAATTCTATGGCGTTAGATCGCATGAACGAGGCAGCCATTCGACCGGACCATTTCTCGAGATAACATGTTCACCAAATTTACCTTTCAATGAATCGATTGTGAGGCATGCTGAGTGGCTAGTCTTGTTGAAACCACATATGGTTGATGTCAAGTTCATCTAATTCTGACAACAAATTATCTTCCAACATAACTTCAAATATTTCAGTATATTACCAAAATGTAAGAGGGTTAAGGACCAAGCTTGATAAGTTCTTTTTATCGTTACAACTCAGCGAAGATGTATTTATGTCTTACGGAAACCTGGTTAAATAGTAACATCTTAAGCTCGGAAATATCCCTTGATTTTGATATGTACCGTTGTGATCGGGACTTGGCATCTACAAATAAAATAGATGGAGGTGGTGTTCTTGTAGCTGTTAGTAATACAGTGCGTAGCTCTCTTTGTGCTGATTTTTGCTTTTCCCGTGTTGTGGATTGTGTGATTGTCAAGATCTTCCTTCCTAACAATACATCTTTACTAGTTTCCTCTGTCTACATACCTAGTAACTCTCCTTTGTATATGTATTTTTTTTTTTGTGGTAGGGAGGTGAAGGCATTTATGCCCGCCGAGTCTGGCAGTGTGGGACTCCCATGGAGGATACCTTTGGACTACCCACTAAACACCTCCCCTGTCAATCTGAGAACCTAGCCTGGAACCGTTTGACACATTACTTCGGGCCAGGTCTCATTTTGTTACGCCGTGGGGCGCCTTCAAGCTGGGGAGTCCCTTTCCTAGCGGGAGGGGAGGGGGGAAGAGGAATTGCCAGAAGAGCGATCCCCCAGCCCCAGTGCCTCCGGCTGCTGTGAGTCCCTTTTATATTTTAGGATTGCCCGAGCATAATGTGCCACCTGGTTCCATTTGTCAACCGATTCGAGCATCACCGCAACTATATTATCCGGGGTGAGCTCTCCCGTCTCCCTGTAGAGTTCCCTTCGCAGCCTGGCCCATTTGGTGCACGCAAAAAATGTGTGACAGGCATTGTCCTCCTCTCCTGGGCAAAACCGACAATCGGGAGACCGTGACTTGCCGATCTTGTGCAGGTAAGACTGAAAACACCCGTGCCCGCTCAAAAGCTGGGTCAGATAGAAGTCAGTCTCACCATGCCTTCGATTTAGCCACGGTCTCACATCCGGGATGAGGCGCGCAGTCCACCTTCCCTTCGTGCAATTCCTCCAAGACTGCTGCCAATCGTTGAGCGAGCGTTGTCTCTCCTCGCGAACAACGATCTCCCTCGCATCCTCGTTTCGGCGCAGGTAAATAGCGCGGCGCTCTCTAGCAAGGAGGGCGACAGGTATCACGCCTGCAATCACTCTCACCGCCGAGTCGGAGACTGTTGGATACGAAGCTGCAATTCTCAGTGCTCCTCTTCTCTGTACCTGTGCCAATCGTTTTCGGTATACCTCCTTGCTGAGAGCGTCGCCCCATACCTCTGCTCCGTACAGTAGCACTGACCCTACAGCACTCATCAAGAGCCGTCTTCTTGATGGGCTGGGTCCCCCTACGTTGGCCATAAGTCGACTCAGGGCCGATATTCCCGAAGCAGCCTTCTCAGCCGTTGCCCTGATTTGCTCAGAGAAACTCATCTTTGAGTCGATCAGTAGCCCCAGGTACTTCACCGCTGGCTTCGATTCGATCTGTATATCTCCAATACTGATCATCCTTACTCTAGGGATTCTCTTTTTTGTCAAGATGACCACTTCGGTTTTCTCCAGTGCTAAACTGAGCCCGCGAGCAGTCATCCAGTCCCTCACTCGGCGCATTAGCATACCTAGCCTATGTTGCGCTTGTTCAACGGTGCGTCCGGCGACCAGAGCCGCAACATCATCCGCATAGCCGACCAAGCGCGACTCATCTGGCATCTCAAGTCTCAGTAGCCCGTCGTAAGACACGTTCCACAGGTCCGGACCAAGGATAGATCCCTGGGCAACACCCGATGTAATTTCCATCCTTCGTTGGCCCTGTGTCGTGTCGTAGAGCAGGCTTCGGTCCTTTAGGTAGTTCCTCAAAAGCCGCATTAGATATTCTGGAACTTGAAAAGAGTTTTCCAACGTGTCCAGAATATCCACCCATCTAGCGGAGTTGAAGGCATTCCTGACGTCGAGTGTCACCAACAGGACGATCCGTCGCTTGGTGCGACTATATGCCTCTGCCTTTTGGACCGCGTTCACCACCTCTGCAATCGCATCAATGGTAGAACGTCCTGCTCTAAAGCCGTACTGCCGAGGAGATAGGTCCCCAGCAGCACGAATCGCGTCAGTGAGTCTTCCCTTGATGAGTTTCTCTAGCACTTTCCCAGCCGTGTCTAGCATGCATAACGCGCGGTATGCAGACAGCGATTCGGGATTTCCTTTCCCCTTGCTGACCAGCACGAGCCTCGCCACCTTCCATCGTACCGGGAAAACCCCGTCCCGTAGGCAAGCGTTGAATGTGCTGAGCAGCAAGTCAGGACAATGGTGATAGACGAGCTGCAAAACCTCAGCTGGAAGTATGAGAGTATGTATGAGACATTCTTTGAAGAATTTTCCTCTTATGTCTTATTGCAGCATCCGCAATCTTTAATTCTAATATGCGGTGATTTTAATTTGGGAACAGTGCAATGGACGAAGAACCTTCCTTTCTCTGTTTCATCAACCGATGCATCTTCTTTATCCCTCTCCTCGTTTCTATCACTCTGTTCACTATCGCAATTCAATAATATCCCTAATGCTAATGGTCGGGTACTTGACCTTGTTTTTTCTAACTTTCCCATTAACTGTCTATGTGTTTCCACTGCATTAAATCGTCTAGTGAGTATTGATAGTCATCATCCGCCATTATCGCTCGATCTCTCCATTACACCTTTTTCAAGTCGCACTTTTGCTTCTTCTCCAAAATTCAACTTCTTCAAAGCAAACTACGAAGCTTTAGCCTCCGAGCTGAGCTTGGTTGACTGGCAGGAGTTTTTTGATGATTGAGGAGGAAGTGTGAGGAAGCTCTGAATAAGTTTTATAATTACCTCTATGAGTTGATTAAGCACTTCACACCGTTACAAGCTCTTCGCAAAGTAAAACAGAAACCATGGCTAACCAGTACTTAGTGCCTTGAATGCTAAAAGTAAGGCACACCGCCGCTTCAAGCGTTGTGGTACTGAAGAATCCAGAGCCCGCTTTTGTGATCTACGTCTTGTAGCAAAAAAAGAACAAAAGACTGCAATGAAAAACTACTTCAGTAGCTTGGAGAGTTCCCTCATGGCGAATAATGCGAAACCATTCTGGTCATACATTAAATCCTTCAAGCCCTCCTCTTCTGTCCCTCCTTCAGTCCGCTGGAATAATATAGTTAGCTCTTGTCCACAGAATATTTCCAACTTGTTCTCTCAGTTCTTCTCGTCAACTTTTATTCCTTCTTCTCATGTCTCCGATCCCGTGAACACACCCGTACTTCACTCCATTGACATTTCTTCACTTTTCACTGACCATATCGAAGTTGAGTCCCTCATTAATTCACTTAATCCTAATATATCACCTGGTCCTGATGGCTTACCTCTGGCTTTTCTCTTCAACCTCAGTCTAAAGACGTATTTTCTCTACTTATTGGAAAAGAGTAAACGTTGTTCCTATTCTTAAAAGTGGTGATCCTTCTTCTGTGTCCAATTATCGACCTATTTCCTTACTTTCCTGTTTCCCAAAATTAGTTTCAGTGACCCCTATCTTGTCGAAGGAACAACATGGGTTTCTCAAAGGTCGATCTACGACCTCAAATTTAATTGAATTCACAGATTTCATTGCTAAGGCCCTAGACAATCGATTGCAGGTTGATGTCATCTTCACTGACTTCTCGAAGGCGTTTGACACGGTCAATCATCTACTTCTCTGTTACAAACTGAAAACTTTTGGGGTTGCCGGCCCTCTCTTATCATGGATGGACTCCTACTTGTCTTCTCGTATATGTTGTGCTAGTTACTGTGGAACTACCTCTATTCCATTCTATCCGTCCTCTGGTGTTCCTAAAGGTTCCATTTTGGGTCCCCTCCTATTCCTATTGTTTATAAATGATCTTCCTTCGGTTATCGCTTCCAATTGCTTACTGTATGCCGTCTTTCGAGCTATCAGGTCTGTACAAGATTGTCAATAGCTTCAGATGGACCTGATTGCACTAAGTAACCGGTGTTCGTCTAACTACCTCTGTCTTAATGTTGCCAAATGCTATAAAATAACTTTTCATCTAAATCATTGTCCGCTGATTTTCGCCTATATGTTGAATGAAGTCCCACTCGCTGCTGTGAGCTCTGCTAAGGACCTTGGCGTTACTTTTGATCCTACGCTCAATTTTGATGCACACATTCTAATCGTTACTAATAGGGCCTCGAAAATATTGGGACTTATTTTCAGGCATGCTCATAAATTCAACAATATATCTACCCCCGGCCGATTGTTTATCTGTCTTGTCCGTCCTATCCTCGAATATTGCTCTGTAGTTTGGTCTCCCCGACACTCCTACCTCATTGACTCGTTAGAGAATGTCCAGCGTAAATTTACTCGTGTTTTGTTTTACAAATTCAAAATCCCATATCAATCCTATGACTGCCGTTTATCCTTCCTAAGTTTGCCTACTCTGTTGTCCCGTCGTATGTATCTAAATCAGTGTTTTCTGTATCAACTCTGCCACAATCAAATTTCATTAACATTGTTTGCAGACTTACGTCTTCGTCAATCATCGCGTTCTTGCAACGGTGTCTCAAGAAGCACATGTGGGTTTGTTGCTGACCAATAACGCATATTCTGTTTATTACCAAAGCCATTGAGCCGGAAATGAGCTTCATCGCTGAAGATGGTTTTTCGATGAAATTCTTTATTTTCTTCCAGCTTTGCAAGAGCCCAATTGGAGAAGTTTCGGCGTTTCGAATGATTAAGTGGCTTTAGTTCCTGAGTCAATTTGATTTTGTAACCATGTAGGACAAAATCTTTTCGCAAAATACGCCACAGTGTCGTATGAGCGATGCCCAATTCTTGAGAACGACGTGGAATCGACTGATTTGGCTCATTTTGAATTGCTGTACTAACGGCTGCGATATTTCTTTCGATTCGAGCAGTACGACGTCTTTTTGGTACCGGAAAGTCCAATAGTGAAAATTTGGATATGAACTTATCCACTATAGCACGCACAGCCTGTCAGGAGGTACGATTATTACGGCCGAAAATTTGAGTAAAAAGCTGCGACCACCGACTCAGAATTTCGATACTAATTTTTTAATAATTTCAAGCGTTGCTGGTTCGTGAACTTTACCATGAAAAAAATGTAGACTTTACCTAACGTTTTGACAATTTATTAAAAAAGTTTAAGGGTGCGTTCATATAAAGATACGGAACAGTTATGTCCATAATGCAAAACCCCATATATATATATATATATATATATATATATATATATATATATATATATATATATATATATATATATATATATACATATATATATACATATATACATATATACATATATACATATATACATATATACATATATACATATATATATATATATATATATATATATATATATATATATATATATATATATATATATATATATATACAGGCGGGCCTCGATTTAAGTTGTTTTGATTTACGTTGTCTTACTTCTTGATTCTTAGTTTCGATTTACGTCGGCAAAATTTCGATTTACGTCGGCAAAATTTCTGTTTATTTCGGTATTTTGTTTTTTTGTACATGAACATTCATGTGAGTTTCCTTCGTCGTACTTCATTCTTGCGACTCGACCAAATGCACATCTGTGAAATAACGTGCGCAATTTCGTTCGCAGAAATTCCGTTTCACCGCTGAATAAAATTAATGTTTATGCATTTCTGAAAGGGTTCATATGTACATGTTTATGGTCAGTTGGCTTTTTTTTTAGTCTGACGAGTAGCGTAGGCGTTCTTGTGCATGTAAAAAGAGAAACAGCGCGAAGTACATTTGGCATTAAATTGGCATTGAAATTGTAATGAATCATGTGACGCCGCTGGCGACCACTACCAACACACCTTGCTGCCATGTGGCTTGTCATCTCATGTTGGTTGTGACGGGTTCACATCCCACGTCAATTTTGTCGTGGGATGTCAAAGTGAATTGACAGCCACATGGTAGCAGAGTGTGGGAGTAGTGGTTGCCACTCAATAACTGCCCGCTCTGATACTACAAGTCGCGCTCGGTTGACAAGAGGAATCTTCTGGAATTGATTCCAATTCATTTTTGGAAGTGTTTCGCTGTCGGGAAGTACAGCAAAGATATTTCGTCTTAAGCCTGAACCGGTTCCATGTAACGGACCGGGAACGTGTGTGTACCTATTTGCATTGTGGCGTATTTAAGGGGCACGTTAAGGATCGTACCATCATATAAAATCGCATTTGTGGAGAGTTTTTGCTGTGTTAAAGGCTTGTCGTTGAGCGGAAAAGTCCCGAAGCATTTCACGAAGTTATTTGTCGTCCAATGGCCCCATCTAATTGACAGAACAGGATAAATCAATAGGGATATTAACGCGTTTTACATCACCGATCATTGAAGCACATGTTAAGACTCTCTGTATGAGAAATATTTTAATGTATTTGAACGAATCCGAAATGCTAATGCAAGGTAAGGAGACAGACACGAAGCACCAGCAAAGCGGCAAATTTATGAAAGCGACCAATCCATCGGTGCCACCAGTGAACGGAAGCCTCTAGGATCCAGTCCTACAACAGGCAGGGTAAACGAAGCTGCAGATAAGCATGCTGGAGAAATAAATCCAGTCTCATTATCTATGAGTCTTCCGACCGGCCCCATCAAAGTCCCTACAACCGATGCTAACAGTAGTAATACCCCCGCCACAGCAGCACCTCCTGCGGAAGGAGCCAGTGTTGTTGTTGCTGCACCACAAACAGCGAAGCAGTCAGAAGATGCAGCTAGTGTAAGTGCATGCGATGCAAGCGATGATGAATGGCGGGATATGAAATATTCACGCTAGAAATAGTATTGGCATCAATTAAATTTGACCCAAATGAGACTCATTTGTTTTTCTAATAGTGTAACAAAAGCAGACATTGTTCACGTGCAGGAAAGCAGTTCATTTAGTTGTCAATCTGATACGCGACGCCTACGAATGGTCCTTGTAGGTCAACTTAAAGAACAATGGTTGTCTTGCTTTAGCTTTATTCAATGTTTAGATAAGCATTGTCTGCTTTCTATTTCGTATTGTGTTTTCTCATAGTTGGATATTATATTATCTCATATTACCTTAATCTTGAAAAATACGAAAACTAAGTAGAAGATGAAATGTGACGTATGACTTTCATCTTGCAGAGTTCAACCATAATTAGGGACTAGTGTGTTTTTGTTCTCTATTTCCTATCACTCGTTTTATTAATTTATAGTATATCTCTTTGTATTATCGCATTGAATACGAAGTTTTTCAAATACAATAGCTATTGCGCTTATATCTTGTGAGAAAAAAAACGAAAATGTTTGCAAACATTTAACTTTATATTGTTAAATATACAGTAATTAGTCATTAATATTAATAATATGATCAACGGTTAAAATATCTTATCTATTTCTAGTTTCTTGTATTTTAAAACTACACTCGGTTTGATTGAAACGAAAAACACGTATTGTTATTTAGTCTTTGTTTTGTTTATTTTTAAACCAAAACAAATTTATTATATGCATGCCACAGAATTGGCTTGACTATAAATGTAGTCATATCCTTACTTTTTGCCTTTTTGTGTATATATATGGGATATTGAAAACATATATGTTTTGAGAGAGTCTTGCATCGACCTTTGAGCCGTGCACTTGGTTTTTGAATTTTGTCTAGTGAATTAGATCATTTACGGAATTTATATAACCGGACCTTCATTTCTATTATTGTGTTAAATTAATTTTACTTATATCGGGACAAATTCAGTGATTATAGTGAGTCCTACATCAGACTTAACTACTACTCCTGCTAATAGCAGGAAGCGAAATAGAGGTTCTTCGCCTACAGGAATGCTCCTTAGGGATCATTTCAAAATGGCAAGAAGCTCTGCTACGGCAGTAACTGAATCATCGAATCGATTCTCACCTCTGGCTGACCTTGACGACAACGACGGGCACGAGAATGAATCTGCTGTGGACAAAAGCAAACCAAAGGTGAGAGTACCGCCTATAACTTTTATTGACTTGCCTCGTGAAACGGTTGAGGCTATAATGAAGGAGCTTAAAATTAGCGCATACTCCATCAAATTGTTGTCGATTGGTAGACGACTATTTTTCTCAAATATAGAGGACTACGAAACTACCGAAAAACATTTAAACTCGAAAAAAGTTAACTATTTCACATATCAACGGCCGGATATGCGTCCATTGAAAGTAGTTCTATCAGGGCTCCATGACATGCCCCTGGAAGAGCTAAGAAAAGCTCTAGCAACATAGCACAATATAACCACGATGGATATAAAAAAGTTCAGCTCAAAAGCACAACACCGTGGCAGTGTTTATTATCTGCTTTATTTACAACGTGGAATTAAGCTCAATGATCTCCGCAAATTTAAAACAATATTTCACACAATCGTGAAGTGGAACTACCACAGCAATAAAAACACGGGTCCGACACAATGTCGAAATTGCCAACGCTATGACTACGGATATAATCACTGTCATTTTTCAACGAAGTGCCCTATATGTAGTGGTGATCACCAATACTCATCATGCCCAGTTTCAGACAAAGAGAGTGATAAAATCAAATGCATAAACTGTGGTGGCTCCTATTACGCCAATTCTTCTACATGCAAGAGCAGGATTGAATATATAGAAATCAAGCCAAAGCTCTCGAAACGAAAACCCATAAGCAAAAAACAACCAATTCATCAATTTAACACTACTGAAAACTTTGATGTGAATTTTCCAAGCTTTCCGAGAGTAGCATCCAATGCAAGCACCACACAACTTAACGAAAGAGCTTTAATAAATTCTACTACCCCATACCATTGTGTTTCTATACATAGTGGTGTCACGGTGAACGCCAATTGGCAGGATAGATGGCGTTGCGATGTCGATTTTAGCATTTCTAGCAAAAGTTTCTTTCCGCCGATGTGTCTTAGATGGATGCATGTCGCTTTGGCGAGCTTCAATGCATCGTTGGCTAATGATCAAATCTGCTATGGAAGGAAATGAATTTTATCGTAGTTAATTGCAACGTTGCAAATGATGTTCGTGGGCTCTTTTGAGAAATATAATATTTGCGATAGGAATGTTGAAAGAATGAATGGAGTTGCTTTAAAAAAAGTAAATCACTTATGATTTCCAAATAAGGACAATATGCTTGTCAGTTGGAAATAACTAACCCATTATGAATGAAGTAATTAATTCATATTATAATTTAAATCAAAATATTTGAAAGTAAATTTTAATATCTTTTTAAACATGCCAACAGTTGCATGATGTAAAAGAAATAAATTATATAATTTTTCATGTACAATTTTTACATTGTCTTCTATAGTTATTTTCCAGTAATGCAAAGCACATCTTTTAAAACTAAGAGTGAGACCCGTAATCTCATGTATCAATTAGTGAAAAGAGTTTGCTTTGCATCGCTTCATTATAGCAATTCCTTATTTGAAACATCTAGGAAATATGCGATACTTGTATTTTTGTTGAGTTATTGGAGAAAAGGTGTGATCAAGTGACTTTCAAATGCGAAAAGTTCACAATATCGGGATTGAACTCGAAGGTAGCGTCGATGCAAAGTTGCCTGGTTATCATCATCTTATGAGAAGCTGAGAAAATTATCATTGTTAGAGGCGACATGGCAAGTGAGAAGTAAATTTAAAGATATTTTGTGAGTATTCGTAGGAAGATATAACTTGTAATATAAATTTTGCAGCTGTTAATAGAAGTTTTACGATACGCGAGTAAATGAATTTTGCATTGAGTGTAATTCAAGTTAGATATGTGATTTTCAGGTTATGATTACGAATGCTTAATAATTCCTCTTATGATTTTGATTTGAAGAATTCCATACCTTACATAGATAGTAAGCTTTTGCGAATTAATTTCGAAATGTAAACACACATTTAATAAAAAAGATATACCTGACTTTGTGTCAGTTTCTTTATTTTGAGTAATGATGATTGTGATGTTTGGAATAAATGAGTGGATTAGGAAGCACGAACAGGATATACCTAGCGAAGTCATCCTGCTTTTATCTTTGTTGGAATTAAAGAAAATGTACGATGCACTTCTAAAGGGGAATAGCTCATCAAATAGAATCTAATTGAAAGAAAATATAGTTAGTAGCCAACTACTAGTAACAAAGTTGAAAAGAATGATAATATCATCTTTTTTGTATAAAATAATAATGATATTTGATAAAAATTTCGACAAGTCACTAAAATAAAGAATGAAATAGAATAAAGGAATTCAAATTAGCATTGTTTTAAAATGGATTTGATGTGAATGAGATGTTCAGAAGCAGTTAAGATGGCCTAATTATCTTACAAACAGGTTTTAGAGCAGTTTCTGAAATTCGAAACATTCTTCAGTTATTAGATAAGCCTTTGTGCACATAATAAATGCGCAAAAAATACAAAGCAATAGAAGCGCTAAAGACTGTGAAATGAAAACTCTAAGAAGAATTCAAAACTGGCTCGGAAACACACTTAAGAGTAAAAATGATAATAATTGAGAGTAGTACTCCATATGACTTATTCCATATAAAGGCCAGAATTGCGAATTTATATCGTCAGGATATGTGCAAATGGATGTGGCGAGACCCCGTGAAACTTTTGGACGTTTTACTGCATTTTTTGAAACCACAGATTTTTTAAAAACATTTTCGCATTCGAAGTACAGTGTGATATGTTTTTGCCATTGATGACCTGCGCAGAATTCTTTTAAAAACAACCGATAATCGATATTCAATAAAATGACCGAGACATCATGGGTACACATTATCTAGTGAGTAGAGCTATCCAATTCTAAATTCTACAAATAACCATTATTCTAAGTTTTCACGAGATATTTTGGAATATATTCCACAATCAAATCTTCTTTGAGAACCTAGTTACAAGCACAAAAATTGTTGATTATAATGGATGTCATCCTGCGATGCATTTTAGAAAATTCTACCATTGTGACACAAAAGCATAAAAATGTATTCTAAATAAGTAAACAATCAACTAATAAAAGGGAAAAACAAAACTAAAATTGGTACACAGAACGGGTATCGAACCCACACCCCCTGGTTGAACCGATCGCGCACTATGAAAGACTTATTTATGGCAAATTTTTAACAACCCACAATCAGAAAAATAAAGCACCCTAACGATTTTGGCTACCTTCGAAATCGCTTTCCACAATCAAGATGCCTAAATGAAAAGCGTCTAAATGTGGGGAAAATTCATGGTGTCTAATGTTTCATAGGCTTCACCGTTAGAAAGTTTTGAATAAATGCAATGTACTGAAATGGGTCATTACATCTTTAAATTTGAAGTGAGAAAGTGTTTAACTGTGAATTCATTAAAGGAAAGGCTTAATTATCAAATTTTAATTGTATTTTATTTTGAAATTTTTATGTAGATTTTTTATATAGAAATTCATATATAGAATCACCTTCACGGCCATACGTTTGGTTTTTCCTAGAATTATTTTGGAATATCTCAGGACAAGAGAACCAATGTCTAATTAAAGCGTATAGGCATTTCGCACTCAAACTTTTTGAAAAAAAAAATCCCAATTTCTGGGTGAGGATCATTTTTAAAGCCCTGCATTAGAAAATATGGCCATAGAAGGGTATTGAAGTAAAATGCATTGCTAACACCTGTCTTCCGTAGCGTTTTTTCAAATAGTGAGTATGTTATGGATCCTTAGTGTAGTTTTGAGTTGGAAATTGCAAAGAACAATATTTTGAGAAACCTCATCCCATTCATTTTAGAGAAAAGCCCAAACAAAGCTTCATTCATCCAACTTTAGCCGATTTAAATTTAAATAACCTGTCATCTCAGTTGTTTCCTCCACTTGAAGTGCGAAAAGATCCGAAGGATGAAAGCCATCTTCGGAATGTTAACCTTCATTCAAGACCTAGCATACTAAACGTACACCCATCTCAGTTTCCATCCCCAGACCGCCGCCTAACAAAAAGCACTGAGGAAAAACAATCAATTCCAAAAGCATGTTTTGTTTCTCTAAAGTATTACCGAATAAGGAAAAATATATCGGATGTTGAAAAACAAGCAAGAAATTTGTTGAAGGATATAAGCCAAGAGGCTCAGCTTTTAATACGTTCCCAGCTTTCCCACAAGCCTAATGCCCCTTTGGATCAATGCGCAAATTTTTTACTTGAAAAACTACTATAGCCCCCTTCCCTTTACAGGGAATTTCTAAACATGGAATTCAGTGTTCCTTCAGTCAGGACTATTCTGCACTGGTATTCAAATCTTCGCTTAAAAACTGGTTTTGTTGATTCTATAAAAGACCTACTTGAGAAAAAATCAAAGGAATGTCTAGTTTAGATGGGCAGTATGTTTTACTTTTTGACGAGATATCAATAAGAACGGAACTGGAATATAATTGCGCAGAAGACATTATTGATGATTTTTGTGATTTGGGCGGCTTAACAACGTAGCATAAAACACTCTGCTTCTAATTTTGAAGCAAGGAATTGTGTACATTGTTGGCTCCCAAAATGGAAATTTACTGGTTTTTATTATAATAACAACCATAAATTATATTCTCAGTGTCGGCTTCGATGTATTAGGAACGGTTTGTGATCAGACCGCAGTAAATCGACGATTCTTATACTTACCCAGGTCCTCTACTGAAATTCATACTTTGCGAGAGAAGGTAGAGGAACATACAACTGTTTTGACATGTTTCAATATCTTAAAAATTTAAGGAATATCCATCTGAAAAATGACATCAATTAATATAGTAAAATCTTTTCATGGAGAATTATTCGAAAGGTGCGTGAATTGGATAATAATGTTATCACCACTATTTTTAAACTCACGGCCGTGCATATAAAACCATGTAACTTCGATAAAATGCTATAAAACTAGAAATGCAAGCCCTTAGCAATTCCGTATTTGCAACGATTTCAGCCGCTGTTGAATCGGGATATTCCAAACGTAATGACGATCAAGAGGGTTGTGCTAGTTGCACACCTGTACTAGTTGTACGGCCGAATATTTATTCAAGTAGTCTTTTCATATTGCAACAGTAATGTCTGTTAAATATTCCACATCACTTATGGTTGTATGTTTTCCACCTATTCCATATGCACTGCAACTAACCACCTCAGATCAAGATTTAAATGGTAGTTAAGTAATCAGTGATGTTTCAAAGCCAAAGCATTCCAAAGCTCTAGTTTAAACCTGAAGCTTTGTTTTCTATGATTTAATCAGTTTGCCACCTAATTTCTACTGATGTGTACTATTTTTCAATTTATCGAGCGCAGATTTTTGGGATTGGGGCTAATTTTTTGAGTTGCATCATGCTTATAGCTTTTGTCACGCAACCATGTACCCCAGCGCGCTTCGCGTGATAGTTGAGTTTCAGCTCCAGAAATTATTAGCTACATGCTACATATACCTCTTCCTTTTTCTCATCGCGCAAGACATTATCAATGCTTTCATAGTTTGTGCTTGTATTAGAAGGTAATTTTATCTGCATCTATTTCCTTTGACACAGTTAAAACCTTCGTGAAGATCATGTTAGTTGCCTTATTAAACCCAAAACTTTTTATTGTGATCAGCCCATCGGAGGGGCTACGATTCTCACAAGTTTTAAACGCATGTTCTGTGAAATGGATAAGGCCTACAGAGGATACCACATTAAAAACACGTCTTGCACTTTGCCATGATTCTCACAAGTTTTAAGCGCATGTTCTGTGAAATGGATAAAGCATACAGGGGATACCACATTTAAAAAACGTCTTGCACTTTATTCCTAGTGGTATGGGAAAACGTGCTTTTTTTACGTAGAGCCCTTTAAAGTATTTTATATACTCAGGCCTCCCGCAATGCCTCTGAGGTTGTTTTTTTTATTAAAAACGTTCATTAGCTTATTGCTTTTCAACGAGTCCGAAAGGTCGATTATATCGTTTGTAGTTGCTCGAGAAAGTTGCTGTAATGCAAAAACGGGCACACGGAAGAGCAAACTGATATTCTCAATTTTGTTGAAAAAATAATTTTAATAAGCCCCCTACAAAACAAGATCATCGAAAGAACAATTTTCGAAACCTTCCTGACATCGAAATTACAAGCTTGAAATTAATGCATAGTAACAATTATTATCGATTTGACTTTATCATTAATTTTTTGCAATTTACTGATTGCAAAATATAGTTATGCTCGACGAATAATTATATTTACCATTGCTTGAAAATAAACACAAGTAAGACTTAACGGGTAATAAAAGAGACGAAATACGTCGAAGAATACAGCTCGCAAATCAAATATTTTATTCAGTATTGACGATCTTGAAGACCAGCTGCATACACAGGAGAACAAAGCTCCAAGTATACAAATCTGTGATGAGACCTGTGTTATGCTATGGGTGTGAAACATGGACCCTAACCCAAGCATCCGCAAATATATTGAACGCCTTCGAGCGACGGGTCTTGAGGCGAATAATTGGAATGAAGCTTGACGGGGACCAATGGTGAATTCGATACAACCATGAGCTGTATGAAATTTTTGACAAACCGGAGGTCTCAAAGATTGTAAGACTGCAGAAGCTGCAATGGGCTGGCCACATGAATCGTATGGACGAACAACGGATACCCTAAAAGGTATTCGTTGGGAGAACTGAAGGCCGGAGGCCAGTGGGGAAACGGGAGAAACAAGACAGTTTATCGCTGCTCAAATTTCGGAATTGGAAGACGCCGTCAACGGACTGAGACAGTTGGAGGCGCTATTTGCAGGAAGCGAAGGCCCGAGAGGGGCTGTTGGGCTAAAAAGAAGAAGACTAAGCGAAAATCACTCTTCTCAGAATTAATTTTATAACTTTTATGAAACTAAAAATTCATTTCTAATTAACTTTCAGTGTGTACGTATTTGACGACTATGATTTGTTCTTAAGTAAATTAGTTTATTATATTCACGAGACAGATGGTACCAGCGAAACCCGTAGATGCTAAAAATTAATCAAATAAAGTCACGAAAAGAAAACATGATTTTTATTTTGAAAGTTAAATAAGACAAAACACTTTAAAAAGTTTAATTGGTTAATGCTGCAACAAAATTTTTTGATACCAAGTGATACATTTTTCGTGCAAAAATCGACGTACCATTATTATACATTAAAATAAAAGCAATTATATTTCAGTCCTTGCAACCATGAATCAGCATTCAGCTGATATCCCTTGACATACCATATAAAGCAAAGACATACATTGATGTAACAATAATTTAGGAAAAGTATTTAAATGAATTTCTCACTGATCGTACTTGAGTGTTTATTTTTTATTTCCAAGTGTTTGTCAGAGTCAAAAAGTCTTTTCATTGCAATTTATTCAATGATAACTTTAAAATCGACAAGAATAAAACCTATGGTTGTAATTTTATTAACATCACTATTTCTAACTCTAATATGTATACTTGCTTAGTTAGATATTCAACGTTTACAAATGTGATTACACTCAACAATCTAGTTTCATATTTATTATTGTTTAGAAAAACACATAAAAAGAACACTTAGCGATAAAGAAAATCGATTCGTGTATAATGGATTTATAGTCTCTTAAATTCTTTAAAAGTATTAATTCTTATATTTCACACAATAAAATTGTGCACTTCCATTCATAAAATGAACACACCCCAAATTTATGAATGGACACACAAAATCGAAAACATGTGCATTTATTTACAATCTTCTATAATCGCGAAGAATGAAATAATCTTACGACTAGCTTTAGCCCTACATGGCGGTGGTGAATCTTCACACAAAACGCATAGCGAACATACATCCATCCTACATAATTTATTCGCTGGGATTTGCCAATATGTTGATATATGTACATCATATATCTCAAAACTCATAACCACTTTCAAAGCAGCTTTAAAAGTTTCTGTACTTGGATTGGATTTTCACTAAAGATATTCTACCTCAGACATTTACCAGCGATACGTGCGCCACCAGAAATATGGGTTCCCCCAATGTGGAGTTAAAATGTTCGCTACGATGACACCACTATGTATAGAAACACAATGCCCATACCATTGTGTTTCTATACATAGTGGTGTCACGGTGAACGCCAATTGGCAGGATAGATGGCGTTGCGATGTCGATTTTAGCATTTCTAGCAAAAGTTTCTTTCCGCCGATGTGTCTTAGATGGATGCATGTCGCTTTGGCGAGCTTCAATGCATCGTTGGCTAATGATCAAATCTGCTATGGAAGGAAATGAATTTTATCGTAGTTAATTGCAACGTTGCAAATGATGTTCGTAGGCTCTTTTGAGAAATATAATATTTGCGATAGGAATGTTGAAAGAATGAATGGAGTTGCTTTAAAAAAAGTAAATCACTTATGATTTCCAAATAAGGACAATATGCTTGTCAGTTGGAAATAACTAACCCATTATGAATGAAGTAATTAATTCATATTATAATTTAAATCAAAATATTTGAAAGTAAATTTTAATATCTTTTTAAACATGCCAACAGTTGCATGATGTAAAAGAAATAAATTATATAGTTTTTCATATACAATTTTTACATTGTATTCTATAGTTATTTTCCAATAATGCAAAGCACATCTTTTAATACTAAGAGGGAGACCCGTAATCTCATGTATCAATTAGTGAAAAGAGTTTGCTTTGTATCGCTTCATTATAGCTATTCCTTATTTGAAACATCTAGGAAATATGCGATACTTGTATTTTTGTTGAGTTATTGGAGAAAAGGTGTGATCAAGTGACTTTCAAATGCGAAAAGTTCACAATATCGGGATTGAACTCGAAGATAGCGTCGATGCAAAGTTGCCTGGTTATCATTATCTGATGAGAAGCTGAGAAAATTATCATTGTTAGAGGCGACATGGCAAGTGAGAAGTGAATTTAAAGATATTTTGTGAGTATTCGTAGGAAGATATAACTTGTAATATAAATTTTGCAGCTGTTAATAGAAGTTTTACGATACGCGAGTAAATGAATTTTGCATTGAGTGTAATTCAATTTAGATATGTGATTTTCAAGTTATGATTACGAATGCTTAATAATTCCTCTTATGATTTTGATTTGAAGAATTCCATACCTTACATAGATAGTAAGCTTTTGCGAATTAATTTCGAAATGTAAACACACATTTAATAAAATAGATATACCTGACTTTGTGTCAGTTTCTTTATTTTGAGTAATGATGATTGTGATGTTTGGAATAAATGAGTGGATTAGGAAGCACTAACAGGATATACCTAGCGAAGTCATCCTGCTTTAATCTTTGTTGGAATCAAAGAAAATGTACGATGCACTTCTAAAGGGGAATAGCTCATCAAATAGAATCTAATTGAAAGAAAATATAGTTAGTAGCCAACTACTGGTAACAAAGTTGAAAAGAATGATAATATCATCTTTTTTGTATAAAATAATAATGATATTTGATAATAATTTCGACAAGTCACTAAAATAAAGAATGAAATAGAATAAAGGAATTCAAATTAGCATTGTTTTAAAATGGATTTGATGTGAATCAGATGTTCAGAAGCAGTTAAGATGGCCTAATTATCTTACAAACAGGTTTTAGAGCAGTTTCTGAAATTCGAAACATTCTTCAGTTATTAGATAAGCCTTTGTGCACATAATAAATGCGCAAAAAATACAAAGCAATAGAAGCGCTAAAGACTGTGAAATGAAAACTCTAAGAAGAATTCAAAACTGGCTCGGAAACACGCTTAAGAGTAACAAGTTGGGTAAACAGACCTACGGTCATGTCAGAAGGGTTTTGTATTCAATTTACAAAATGCAGTCACCAGATCGAATAAAATCAAGAAACGATTTCATTGGAGAAAATATGAAATTCGAAGATCATACTATTATTAACAAAGTTGAACGAATTTCGTGTTCTGAGATTTTTGTTGTTGTTATACTCATAAATATCTCCCTTGATAATTATTTCAGATATCCATTCGCTAGGGAGGAAACACATTTTTCATGTATTTCCCCCCTGTGCCCCCACTGAAGCAAAAACTGACAGTTTAACAACTGTTTTGAAAAGCTCCCATGAAAACTTTCATTTCATACTCACACCGGCTACGTTTGATGAATTTTTCTTTTCAGGAGCCACTCTCCTGTACTGTTATCATGGATTCATGGCCAATTTTTTCGAATCCTAGAATGGTTACAAAGCCCTTTTGCTAGGAGCTCTCTCCCGCCTCCTTGACTTGCTTCGCTTATGAGTATTAATTGTAGGTACTCATCTTCAGTCATTCATTAAATTGAATCATGTGTTCAAAGCATGCACCTTAAACGTTGAAGTTGGGAAAAAATAACTCAAAATTATTCAATCTTCGCATTTAAAACATCCACCATTTTGTTTTACGATTACTGATACCACTAGCTGAACCGATTCGCAAAGATATTCATGACACCTATCATTCCTGAAATTTTCATGCAAATCCCAGCAATACTGTAGTGTCTGAGTCGGTAAAAAGCGCATGTTGTTCCATAGCCATATGTTGCCATAGTAATACATGCAGCGCATATTGTTCCATAGTAATACAGCAAAATTCAAACCGCTATAACTTCGCTAAATATGATTCAATCTTTATGAAACTTTCAGGATAGATCAACCTTATAAATAGTCATCTATGTACTGAATTTCATAGAATTTAAGGGTGCCGTTAAGATTTTATTCAAGAAATCATAAAATCGATAAATCATACTATTACTAACAAAGTTGAGTGAATTTCGACTTCTCACGTATTTGTTGTTGTTGTACTCACCAAGGCCTACATTCCTGATTTTTTTCAGATTTTTCGGATCACAGGTGTCCAATCGCGAGGGGGGGGGACACAAATTTTTCGTATATTTCCCCTCCCTGTGCGCCCCTCGAAGCAAACTTTGCCAAATTAAGACCTGTTTTGAAAAGTTCTCATCAAGACCTTTCATTTGATACCCATATCGGCCACCTTCAATGAAATTTTTTTTTCGGGGGGTCACTCCCCTATATGGGGAGACCCCCCTTAAATACCTTATAAAATTTTTTTTGTATTTGAACTTTCAAGAGAGCACCACTTTACACCTACATACAAAATTTGATGTTTCTAGCTTAAGTAGTTTCCGAGAAAAACTGCTGTGACACACGGACGGACGGACGGACGGACGGACGGACGGACGGACGGACGGACGGACGGACAGACAGACGGACAGACGGACAGACAGGACGCGATTTTAGAAGGGTTTTGTAAAATTATTTTACAAAACCCTAAAAATGATAATAATTGAGAGTAGTAGTCCATATGACTTATTCCATATAAAGGTCAGAATTGCGAATTTATATCGTCGGGATATGTGCAAATGGATGTGGCGAGACCGCGTGAAGCTTTTGGACGTTTTACTGCATTTTTTGAAACCTCCGATTTTTTAAAAACTTTTTCACATTCGTAGTACAGTGTGATATGTTTTCGCCATTGATGACCTGCGAAGAATTCTTTTAAAAATAACCGATAATCTATATTCAATAAAATTACCGAGACATCATGGGTACACATTATCTAGTGAGTAGAGCTATCCAATTCTAAATTCTACGAATAACCATTATTCTAAGTTTTCACGAGATATTTTGGAATATATTCCACAATCAAATCTTCTTTGAGAACCTAGTTACAAGCACAAAAATTGTTGATTATAATGGATGGCATCCTGCGATGCGTTTTAGAAAATTCTACCATTGTGACACAAAAGCATAAAAATGTATTCTAAATAAGTAAACAATCAACTAATAAAAGGGAAAACCAAAACTAAAATTGGTACACAGACCGGGTATCGAACCCACACCCCTGGTTGAACCGATCGCGCACTATGAAAGACTTATTTATGGCAAATTTTTAACAACCCACAATCAGAAAAATAAAGCACCCTAACGATTTTGGCTACCTTCGAAATCGCTTTCCACAATCAAGATGCCTAAATGAAAAGCGTCTAAATGTGGGGAAAATTCATGGTGTCTAATGTTTCATAGGCTTCACCGTTAGAAAGTTTTGAATAAATGTAATGTACTGAAATGGGTCATTAAATCTTTAAATTTGAAGTGAGAAAGTGTTTAACTGTGAATTCATTAAAGGAAAGACTTAAGTATCAAATTTTAATTGTATTTTATTTTGAAATTTTTATGTAGATTTTTTATATAGAAATTCATATATAGAATCACCTTCACGGCTATACGTTTGGTTTTTCCTTGAGTTATTTTGGAATATCTCAGAACAAGAGAACCAATGTCTAGTTAAAGCGTATAGGCATTTAACACTCAAACTTTTTGAAAAAAATCCCAATTTCTGGGTGAGGATCATTTTTAAAGCCCTGCATTAGAAAATATGGCCATAGAAAGGTATTGAAGTAAAATGCATTGCTAACACCTGTCATTCGTAGCGTTTTCTCAAATGGAAAGAACAATATTTTGAGAAACCCCATCCCATTCATTTTAGAGAAAAGCCCAAACAAAGCTTCATTCATCCAACTTTAGCCGATTTAAATTTAAATAACCTGTCATCTCAGTTGTTTCCTCCACTTGAAGTGCGAAAAGATCCGAAGGATGAAAGCCATCTTCGGAATGTTAACTTTCATTCAAGACCTAGCATACTAAACGTACACCCATCTCAGTTTCCATCCCCAGACCGCCGCCTAACAAAAAGCACTGAGGAAAAACAATCAATTCCAAAAGCATGTTTTGTTTCTCTAAAGTATTACCGAATAAGGAAAAATAAATCGGATGTTGAAAAACAAGTAAGAAATTTGTTGAAGGATATAAGCCAAGAGGCTCAGCTTTTAATACGTTCCCAGCTTTCTCACAAGCCTAATGCCCCTTTGGATCAATGCGCAAATTTTTTACTTGAAATACTACTATAGGCCCCCTTCCCTTTACAGGGAATTTCTAAACATGGAATTCAGTGTTCCTTCAGGCAGGACTATTCTGCACTGGTATTCGAATCTTCGCTTAAAAACTGGTTTTGTTGATTCTATAAAAGACCTGCTTGAGAAAAAATCAAAGGAATGTCTAGTTTAGATGGGCAGTATGTTTTACTTTTTGACGAGATATCAATAAGAACGGAACTGGAATATAATTGCGCAGAAGACATTATTGATGATTTTTGTGATTTGGGCGGCTTAACAACGTAGCATAAAACACTCTGCTTCTAATTTTGAAGCAAGGAATTGGGTACATTGTTGGCTCCCAAAATGGAAATTTACTGGTTTTTATTATAATAACAACCATAAATTATATTCTCAGTGTCGGCTTCGATGTATTAGGAACGGTTTGTGATCAGACCGCAGTAAATCGACGATTCTTATACTTACCTAGGTCCTCTACTGAAATTCATACTTTGCGAGAGAAGGTAGAGGAACATACAACTGTTTTAACATGTTTCAATATCTTAAAAATTTAAGGAATATCCATCTGAAAAATGACATCAATTAATATAGTAAAATCTTTTCATGGAGAATTATTCGAAAGGTGCGTGAATTGGATAATAATGTTATCACCACTATTAGTAAACTCACGGACGTGCATATAAAACCATGTAACTTCGATAAAATGCCAGTAAAACTAGAAATGCTAGCCCTTAGCAATTCCATATTTGCAACGATTTCAGCCGGTGTTGAATCGGGATATCCCAAACGTAATGACGATCAAGATAGATGTGCTAGTTGCACAAATGTACTAGTTGTACGGCCGAATATTTATTCAAGTAGTCTTTTCATATTGCAACAGTAATGTCTGTTAAATATTCCACATCACTTATGGTTGTATGTTATCCACCTATTCCATATGCACTGCAACTAACCACCTCAGATCAAGATTTAAATGATAGATAAGTAATCGGTGATGTTTCAAAGCCAAAGCATTCCAAAGCTCTAGTTTAAACCTGAAGCTTTGTTTTCTATGATTTAATCAGTTTGCCACCTAATTTCTACTGATGTGTACTATTTTTTCATTTAACGAGCGCAGATTTTTGGTATTGGGGCTAATTTTTTGAGTTGCATCATGCTTATAGCTTTTGTCACGCAACCATGCACCCCAGCGTGCTTCGCGTGATAGTCGAGTTTCAGCTCCAGAAATTATTAGCTACATACTACATATACCTCTTCCTTTTTCTCATCGCGCAACACCTTATCAATGCTTTCATAGTTTGTGCTTGTATTAGAAGGTAATTTTATCTGCATCTATTTCCTTTGACACAGTTAACACCTTCGTGAAGATCATGTTGGTTGCCTTATTAAACCCAAAACTTCTAATTGTGTTCAGCCCATCGGAGGGACTACGATTCTCACAAGTTTTAAACGCATGTTCTGTGAAATGGATAAGGCCTACAGAGGATACCACATTAAAAAAAACGTCTTGCACTTTGCCATGATTCTCACAAGTTTTAAGCGCATGTTCTGTGAAATGGATAAAGCATACAGGGGATACCACATTTAAAAAACGTCTTGCACTTTATTCCTAGTGGTGTGGGAAAACGTGCTTTTTTTACGTAGAGCCCTTCATAGTATTTTATATACTCAGGCCTCCCGAAATGCCTCTGAGGTTGTTTTTTTTTTTATTAAAAACGTTCATTAGCTTATTGCTTTTAAACGAGTCCGAAAGGTCGATTATATCGTTTGTAGTTGCTCGAGAAACTTGCTGTAATGCAAAAATGGGCACACGGATGAGCAAACTGATATTCTCAATTTTGTTGAAAAAATAATTTTTATAAGCCCCCTACAAAACAAGATCATCGAAAGAACAATTTTCGAAACCTTCCTGACATCAAAATTACAAGCTTGAAATTAACGCATAGTAACAATTATTATCGATTTGACTTTATCATTAATTTTTTGCAATTTACTGATTGCAAAATGGAGTTATGCTCGACGAATAATTATATTTACCATTGCTTGAAAATAAACACAAGTAAGACTTAACGGGTAATTAAAGAGACGAAATACTTCGAAGAATACAGCTCGCAAATCAAATATTTTATTCAGTATTGACGATCTTGAAGACCAGCTGCATACACAGGAGAACAAAGCTCCAAGCATACAAATCTGTGATGACACCTGTGTTATGCTATGGGTGTGAAACATGGACCCTAACCCAAGCATCCGCAAATATATTGAACGCCTTTGAGCGACGGGTCTTGAGGCGAATAATTGGAATGAAGCTTGACGGGGACCAATGGTGAATTCGATACAACCATGAGCTGTATGAAATTTTTGACAAACCGGAGGTCTCAAGGATTGTAAGACTGCGGAAGCTGCAATGGGCTGACCACATGAATCGCATGGACGAACAACGGATACCCTAAAAGGTATTCGTTGGGAGAACTGAAGGCCGGAGGCCAGTGGGGAAACGGAGGAAACAAGACAGTTCATCGCTGCTCAAATTTCGGAATCGGAAGACGCCGTCAACGGACTGAGACAGTTGGAGGTGCTATTTGCAGGAAGCGAAGGCCCGAGAGGGGCTGTTGGGCTAAAAATAAGAAGACTAAACGAAAATCACTCTTCTCAGAATTAATTTTATAACTTTTATGAAATTAAAAATTCATTTCTAATTAACTTTCAGTGTGTACGTATTTGACGACTATGATTTGTTCTTAAGTAAATTAGTTTATTATATTCACGAGACAGGTGGTACCAGCGAAACCTGTAGATGCTAAAAATTAATCAAATAAAGTCACGAAAAGAAAACATGATTTTTATTTTGAAAGTTAAATAAGACAAAACACTTTAAAAAGTTTAATTGGATAATGCTACAACAAAATTTTTTGATACCAAGTGATCCATTTTTCGTGCAGAAATCGACGTACCTTTATTATACATTAAAATAAAAGCAATTATATTTCAGTCCTTGTAACCATGAATCAGCATTCAGCTGATATCCCTTGACATACCATATAAAACAAAGACATACATTGATGTAACAATAATTTAGGAAAAATATTTAAACGAATTTCTCACTGATCGTACTTGAGTGTTTATTTTTTATTTCCAAGTGTTTGTCAGAGTCAAAAAGTCTTTTCATTGCAATTTATTCAATGATAACTTTAAAATCGACAAGAATAAAACCTATGGTTGTAATTTTATTAACATCACTATTTCTAACTCTAAGATGTATACCTGCTTAGTTAGATATTCAACGTTTACAAATATGATTACACTCAACAATCTAGTTTCATATTTATTATTGTTTAGAAAAACACATAAAAAGAACACTTAGCGATAAAGAAAATCGATTCGTATATAATGGATTTATAATCTTTCAAATTCTTTAAAAGTATTAATTCTTATATTTCACACAATAAAATTGTGCACTTCCATTCATGAAATGAACACACCCAAAATTTATGAATGGACACACAAAATCGAAAACATGTACATTTATTTACAATCTTCTATAATCGCGAAGAATGAAATAATCTTACGACTAGCTTTAGCCCTACATGGCGGTGGTGAATCTTCACACAAAACGCATAGCGAACATACATCCATCCTACATAATTCATTCGCTGGGATTTGCCAATATGTTGATATATGTACATCATATATCTCAAAACTCATAACCACTTTCAAAGCAGCTTTAAAAGTTTCTGTACTTGGATTGGATTTTCACTAAAGATATTCTACCTTAGACATTTACCAGCGATACGTGCGCCACCAGAAACATGGGTTCCCCCAATGTGGAGTTAAAATGTTCGCTACGATGACACCACTATGTATAGAAACACAATGCCCATACCATTGTGTTTCTATACATAGTGGTGTCACGGTGCACGCCAATTGGCAGGATAGATGGCGCTAAGATGTCGATTTTGAGATTTCAATCGAAAGTTTTTCTAAGCCAATGTGTCTCGGATGAATGCACGTCGCTGAGACGTGCTTCGATACATTGTTGGCTATTAGACTATGATTTCGCTTGATAGAGATGCATTTTATCTTTGCTTATTGCAACGTTGGAAATGAAAAGCGAAAAGTGAGATAGTTAGGATGTTGTGATTTTATTCAAAGGGTAATATGTTAACATGAATGAATGTTGATCACTGTGTATCTATACACAGTGATGTTATATATTGCTTCTACTAAACGTATGTGAAGAAAATATGTTTTTTATGAAATTTGATGTACAGATTAGCCGTTAGTAGTTACTAATTTTTTTAAAGAAAGCTCTTATATATCTTGTTTAAAGATGCAACTGATTTTTGGACTCTTGTAATAGTTTACGATTGTTGCTTTATTTATGTACCTTCTATTAAATTTCAACCATAACTTACAAGCGATTATATCTCAAATGGATTGCAAGCATTGGATACTTAGTCAATTCTGAAAAACAAGCGCATAATTATTGAAGTATATTTCACTTTGCATTAGTTTTTTATATCCGAGGAATGGTGTTATGAGAAATTGTTCTTGTAATATCAATGACTGAAATGTAATATCAATGACTGAAAGTTTTGTAAACTTCATATGAATTAGTGAGAAAATTTTAATTTACATTGCTTAAGAGAAGGAAGTCCTGCCTCGAGATGGTTAGTGAATTTATCTTAATTGTATTTTTGTAGAATTTTTGGAGGAAAGGTACGGTAATTCCTAAAGGTAAATTATTTATAAGATCAAGATCCAATTGAAGTCAAATTGGTAACATGTTTTATTGCTTTTTGTCATGAAATTAACAACAAGAAGAAAAGAATTGCGATATTGAGTCAAGCATGGTTTTAAACATAGCAAATGACGAATGAATGCTTTATTTACCACATATCTAGATTCTTGAGCAACTTCTGGAATTCAAAGCATTCGGTATTAAGTCGATGAGTCTCTGTGCGCATAATAACGAAGCATACGAAAAATCAAATTAATTTCAAATTATGCTTAAGAGCGAAATAATAAGTTAGAGCATTGGTATGAAAGGAGATAGTCAGAGTAACAAAATAATGTTAACGGTTTGAATGCAAATTGATTTGGCCAGATCCCGTTAAACTTTTGAAGGGTTTTCTTATTGTTTATAATTCTTTTCAAACTTTATTCACATTTGTACAATGATATGATGCGTTTTAGCAATTGGTGTCGATGAACAATGGTCAGTATTTAACGAAATTTTCGCAAAGGCAAGAACGCATAAATATGTCTGTAGTAAGTAATGCAATCTTATTCCAAATTCTAATTAAGACTTTAATTCTTCACTTTCACGCAATAGAATGCAAAATGATTTTCAACAAAAGCTACTTTATGCAATTATCAAACTCTAATAAATGGTTAGTAAATTGACGCTTCCAAAAAATGTTTACCCTTATCAGGTATTTTTATACATTTGATTGCATTAATTGTTTATTACATTTTATTATTTTGATGACCTTCGATTATGTTAATTACAAAAACATAAAAATGTAGGGTGAATAGATACAAAATCAATAAGTAACACGAAAAAAAAGAAAAAAAATGCTTGTCAAGATCAGGGATCGAGCTCAATCCTGCGCTTGTGAAGACTATGCACTCCCACGAAGCTACACGTTGTACGGAAATTCCAGAAATTTAAACAGATTTATCGTTTCTAAACATCTTCCATAATAATTACCATGAATATTTATTTATAGAAAATTTTAAACAACCCAAAATCAAAAAATTCTAGCGCCTGAACATTTTTCGCAAGCTTTTCGAAATCGTCAGCTAAATGAAAAGCATCGAGATTGAGGAAACTCATGGGGTTCAAGGTTTCACAGGTTCCGCCGTTAGAAACTTGCTAACGAAGGCGATATATTGCAATGGGCCATTAGTTCCTTGAATTTAGTGTGAAAGTGTTGTGCAGTGAAAATAAATTTCCGGGATTTAATTTGTTGGAAGAAATTAAGTATCTTTATTTTTTAATAATATTTTTATATTTATATGTACAATCATATTTTGAGTATGAACTGCTCGTATAAAAACTGCCTTCACGGCTATACATATGGTTCTTCCTTGAGTTATTTTCGAGTACCTCAGGACTATAGAACTAACGTCTGGTTGAAATATGCAGCCATTTCACGTCCAAACGTTCTGAAATTTCAATTCTTTTGTGAGGACCATTTTTACAGCTCCAGTATAAGAGAGTATGGCCATAGAAAGACCTTGAAGCAATACTCGTTGCCAAAGCCTGCCATTAGTAGGCAAGGGGCGAGTCAACAAAGTAGCATCAAGCTCTCTGCTTCTGATGTTGCGTGGCTTAAATAAAAACTGGAAGCAAGGAATTGGGTACATTGTAGGCTCCCCCGATGGTGATTTGCTGGTTTCCATAATAAAAACAGCCATAAATAAGGTTCTTAGTGTTGGCTTTGAGGTTTTAGGAACAGTTTGCGATCAGAGCGCAACAAATCGACGTTGCTTGAATTTACTTGGGGCCTCCACTAAAAATCCTTACTTTGAGGTAGAAGGTAAACGAATATACACGTTTTTTGACACGCCTCATCTTTTCAAAAGTGTAAGAAATATCCTATTGAAAAATGATATCCTTTACGATAATAACATCGTGACATGGAGAGTTATAAAAAAAAGTGCGCGAATTTGATAATAATGTTATCACCACGCTTCATAAACTCACGGACGTGCATATACACCCATGTGACAAAATGTCAGTAAAACTTGCAACGGAAGTTCTCAGCAAT
>OZ017740.1:188958896-188981396 GCA_963969285.1 Odontomyia ornata | reverse complement strand
TCATCGACATAAGTCTCAGAAGTTGGGAAAAAATCGAGCAAATTCTGTGATTGACAATCAGAATAGTTGCTAAGGTCCGAAAGGGAAACGTTTTGAAACATTATTTGTTTCAGGTTGCGGTAAAGTCTAGAGGCTGAAGGGTTTCTTTCATATGACCCTTTAAATGTGTGCAGCATTGAAATCATATTCTCTATAGGGTCCTGGTTAATGTGGGATGTGATCAAGTACTGTTGACTACCCATTAAATCGTTCCACAGCATATCAATAGCGTTGATATTACGGATCAGCCCATCGAAGCAGTAAGGCCGGCTGAGTCGTCCCAAAGAAGTCCACTGTGATATCCAATGCTTGCTTTCTTTCAAATTGTCTAGCACATGTGGAGCCTCTTTAGAAATGGAACATCTATTAGGATTTTTTGAAAATTTTGACACGCTGTTTAAATTATCAAAAAGCTTATTTACCCTCAATAAAAATTCGGCAGTGCTGGATGCAGATTTCTCTTCTTCCTTATCAGCTTTAAAACATCCTTATTCGACGGCAACTGAAATTGCTGCAGATACGGAATTGCTAAGAACTTCCGTTGCAAGTTTTACTGACATTTTGTCAAAGCTACTTGGGTGTATATGCACGTCCGTGAGTTTATGAAGCGTGGTGATAACATTATTATCAAATTCGCGCACTTTTTTTATAACTCTCCATGTCACGATGTTATTATCGTAACGGATATCATTTTTCAATAGGATATTTCTTACACTTTTGAAAAGATGAGGCGTGTCAAAAAACGTGTATATTCGTTTACCTTCTACCTCAAAGTAAGGATTTTTAGTGGAGGCCCCAAGTAAATTCAAGCAACGTCGATTTGTTGCGCTCTGATCGCAAACTGTTCCTAAAACCTCAAAGCCAACACTAAGAACCTTATTTATGGCCGTTTTTATTATGGAAACCAGCAAATCACCATCGGGGGAGCCTACAATGTACCCAATTCCTTGCTTCCAGTTTTTATTTAAGCCACGCAACATCAGAAGCAGAGAGCTTGATGCTACTTTGTTGACTCGCCCCTTGCCTACTAATGGCAGGCTTTGGCAACGAGTATTGCTTCAAGGTCTTTCTATGGCCATACTCTCTTATACTGGAGCTGTAAAAATGGTCCTCACAAAAGAATTGAAATTTCAGAACGTTTGGACGTGAAATGCCTGCATATTTCAACCAGACGTTAGTTCTATAGTCCTGAGGTACTCGAAAATAACTCAAGGAAGAACCATATGTATAGCCGTGAAGGCAGTTTTTATACGAGCAGTTCATACTCAAAATATGATTGTACATATAAATATAAAAATATTATTAAAAAATAAAGATACTTAATTTCTTCCAACAAATTAAATCCCGGAAATTTATTTTCACTGCACAACACTTTCACACTAAATTCAAGGAACTAATGGCCCATTGCAATATATCGCCTTCGTTAGCAAGTTTCTAACGGCGGAACCTGTGAAACCTTGAACCCCATGAGTTTCCTCAATCTCGATGCTTTTCATTTAGCTGACGATTTCGAAAAGCTTGCGAAAAATGTTCAGGCGCTAGAATTTTTTGATTTTGGGTTGTTTAAAATTTTCTATAAATAAATATTCATGGTAATTATTATGGAAGATGTTTAGAAACGATAAATCTGTTTAAATTTCTGGAATTTCCGTACAACGTGTAGCTTCGTGGGAGTGCATAGTCTTCACAAGCGCAGGATTGAGTTCGATCCCTGATCTTGACAAGCATTTTTTTTCTTTTTTTTTCGTGTTACTTATTGATTTTGTATCTATTCACCCTACATTTTTATGTTTTTGTAATTAACATAATCGAAGGTCATCAAAATAATAAAATGTAATAAACAATTAATGCAATCAAATGTATAAAAATACCTGATAAGGGTAAACATTTTTTGGAAGCGTCAATTTACTAACCATTTATTAGAGTTTGATAATTGCATAAAGTAGCTTTTGTTGAAAATCATTTTGCATTCTATTGCGTGAAAGTGAAGAATTAAAGTCTTAATTAGAATTTAGAATAAGATTGCATTACTTACTACAGACATATTTATGCGTTCTTGCCTTTGCGAAAATTTCGTTAAATACTGACCATTGTTCATCGACACCAATTGCTAAAACGCATCATATCATTGTACAAATGTGAATAAAGTTTGAAAAGAATTATAAACAATAAGAAAACCCTTCGAAAGTTTAACGGGATCTGGCCAAATCAATTTGCATTCAAACCGTTAACATTATTTTGTTACTCTGACTATCTCCTTTCATACCAATGCTCTAACTTATTATTTCGCTCTTAAGCATAATTTGAAATTAATTTGATTTTTCGTATGCTTCGTTATTATGCGCACAGAGACTCATCGACTTAATACCGAATGCTTTGAATTCCAGAAGTTGCTCAAGAATCTAGATATGTGGTAAATAAAGCATTCATTCGTCATTTGCTATGTTTAAAACCATGCTTGTCTCAATATCGCAATTCTTTTCTTCTTGTTGTTAATTTCATGACAAAAAGCAATAAAACATGTTACCAATTTGACTTCAATTGGATCTTGATCTTATAAATAATTTACCTTTAGGAATTACCGTACCTTTCCTCCAAAAATTCTACAAAAATACAATTAAGATAAATTCACTAACCATCTCGAGGCAGGACTTCCTTCTCTTAAGCAATGTAAATTAAAATTTTCTCACTAATTCATATGAAGTTTACAAAACTTTCAGTCATTGATATTACATTTCAGTCATTGATATTACAAGAACAATTTCTCATAACACCATTCCTCGGATATAAAAAACTAATGCAAAGTGAAATATACTTCAATAATTATGCGCTTGTTTTTCAGAATTGACTAAGTATCCAATGCTTGCAATCCATTTGAGATATAATCGCTTGTAAGTTATGGTTGAAATTTAATAGAAGGTACATAAATAAAGCAACAATCGTAAACTATTACAAGAGTCCAAAAATCAGTTGCATCTTTAAACAAGATATATAAGAGCTTTCTTTAAAAAAATTAGTAACTACTAACGGCTAATCTGTACATCAAATTTCATAAAAAACATATTTTCTTCACATACGTTTAGTAGAAGCAATATATAACATCACTGTGTATAGATACACAGTGATCAACATTCATTCATGTTAACATATTACCCTTTGAATAAAATCACAACATCCTAACCATCTCACTTTTCGCTTTTCATTTCCAACGTTGCAATAAGCAAAGATAAAATGCATCTCTATCAAGCGAAATCATAGTCTAATAGCCAACAATGTATCGAAGCACGTCTCAGCGACGTGCATTCATCCGAGACACATTGGCTTAGAAAAACTTTCGATTGAAATCTCAAAATCGACATCTTAGCGCCATCTATCCTGCCAATTGGCGTGCACCGTGACACCACTATGTATAGAAACACAATGCCCATACCATTGTGTTTCTATACATAGTGGTGTCATCGTAGCGAACATTTTAACTCCACATTGGGGGAACACATGTTTCTGGTGGCGCACGTATCGCTGGTAAATGTCTGAGGTAGAATATCTTTAGTGAAAATCCAATCCAAGTACAGAAACTTTTAAAGCTGCTTTGAAAGTGGTTATGAATTTTGAAATATATGATGTACATATATCAACATATTGGCAAATCCAAGCGAATGAATTATGTAGGATGGATGTATGTTCGCTATGCGTTTTGTGTGAAGCATAGTATACTCAACTAGTAACCACACTCCATCAACCCTCCGGAAAAATTCGAACACAAGCCGAACAGCGAGCCATAAATCTTCGGTAGCAGGTAGATGGTAAACGCTGATGCGAGGAATGGCGCGAATATAAACATATGCTTCGATGAGAGATTTCAGGGCTACCAGAGCTAAAAAATCAATAACATCGCAGAAAAACAAATTCGTTCCATGCAATCTTTTAGTTTTTTGTTAGGATGTGGCAGCACTCCTATGTTCTGAAATGCGTAAAAGAACACGTGCGTTGGAAATTTTATTTGCATTTTGCTTTGTTTCTTGAGCGCGCGAAACATGGGATCAGCTGTCATGCCCCGGATCAGCTGACGTGCCCCTGGGAAAATTCAAAAAGTGTGCAACACAGGGTAAATGAAAGGTGTGGCTACTATTTGAGTATACTATGGTGTGAAGATTCACCACCGCCATGTAGCGCTAAAGCTAGTCGTAAGATAATTTCATTCTTCGCGATTATAGAAGATTTTAAATAAATGTGCATGTTTTCGATTTTGTGTGTCCATTCATAAATTTGGGGTGTGTTCATTTTATGAATGGAAGTGCACAATTTTATTGTGTGAAATATAAGAATTAATACTTTTAAAGAATTTAAAAGATTATAAATCCATTATATACGAATCGATTTTCTTTATCGCTAAGTGTTCTTTTTATGTGTTTTTCTAAACAATAATAAATATGAAACTAGATTGTTGAGTGTAATTATATTTGTAAACGTTGAATATCTAACTGAGCAAGTATACATATTAGAGTTAGAAATAGTGATATTAATAAAATTACAACCATAGGTTTTATTCTTGTCGATTTTAAAGTTATCATTGAATAAATTGCAATGAAAAGACTTTTTGATTCTGACAAGCACTTGGAAATAAAAAATAAACACTGAAGTACGATCAGTGAGAAATTCATTTGAATATTTTTCCTAAATTATTGTTACATCAATGTATGTCTTTGCTTTATATGGTATGTCAAGGGATATTAGCTGAATGCTGATTCATGGTTGCAAGGACTGAAATATAATTGCTTTTATTTTAATGTTTAAGAATGGTACGTCGATTTTTGCACGAAAAATGTATCACTTGGTATCAAAAAATTTTGTTGTAGCATTATCCAATTAAACATTTTAAAGTGTTTTGTCTTATTTAACTTTCAAAATAAAAATCATGTTTTCTTTTCGTGACATTATTTGATTAATTTTTAGCATCTACGGGTTTCGCTGGTACTACCTGTCTCGTGAATATAATAAACTAATTTACTTAAGAACAAATCATAGTCGTCAAATACGTACACACTGAAAGTTAATTAGAAATGAATTTTTAGTTTCATAGAAGTTATAAAATTAATTCTGAGAAGAGTGATTTTCGTTAAGTCTCCTTCTTTTTAGCCCAATAGCCCCTCTCGGGCCTTCGCTTCCTGCAAATAGCGCCTCCAACTGTCTCAGTCGAGATTCGAGCAGCGATGAACTGTCTTGTTTCCTCCGTTTCCCCACTGGCCTCCGGCCTTCAGTTCTCCCAACGAATACCTTCTTGGGTATCCGTTGTTCGTCCATACAATTCATGTGGCCAGCCCATTGCAGTTTCCGCAGTCTTACAATCCTTAAGACATCTGGTTTGTCAAAAATTTCATACAGCTCATGGTTGTATCGAATTCACCATTGGTCCCCGTCAAGCTTCATTCCAATTATTCGCCTCAAGACCCGCCGCTCAAAGGCGTTCAATATATTTGCGGATGCTTGGGATAGGGTCCATGTTTCACACCCATAGCATAACACAGGTCTCATCACAGATTTGTATACTTGGAGCTTTGTTCTCCTGTGTATGCAGCTGGTCTTCAAGATCGTCAATACTGAATAAAATATTTGATTTGCGAGCTGTATTCTTCGACGTATTTCGTCTCTTTAATTACCCGTTAGGTCTTACTTGTGTTTATTTTCAAGCAATGGTAAATATAATTATTCGTCGAGCATAACTATATTTTGCAATCAGTAAATTGCAAAAAATTTATGATAAAGTCAAATCGATAATAATTGTTACTATGCATTAATTTCAAGCTTGTAATTTCGATGTCAGGAAGGTTTCGAAAATTGTTCTTTCGATGATCTTGTTTTGTAGGGGGCTTATAAAAATTATTTTTTCAACTAAATTGAGAATATCAGTTTGCTCATCCGTGTGCCTATTTTTGCATTACAGCAAGTTTCTTGAGCAACTACAAACGATATAATCGACCTTTCGGACTCGTTTAAAAGCAATAAGCTAATGAACGTTTTTAATAAAAAAAACAACCTCAGAGGCATTTCGGGAGGCCTGAGTATATAAAATACTTTAAAGGGCTCTACGTAAAAAAAAGCACGTTTTCCCACACCACTAGGAATAAAGTGCAAGACGTTTTTTTACATGTGGTATCCCCTGTATGCTTTATCTATTTCACAGAACATGCGCTTAAAACTTGTGAGAATCATAGTAAAGTGCAAGACGTGTTTTTAATGTGGTATCCTCTGTAGGCCTTATCCATTTCACAGAACATGCGTTTAAAACTAGTGAGAATCGTAGTCCCTCCGATGGGTTGATCACAATAAGAAGTTTACGGTTTAATAAGGCAACTAACATGATCTTCACGAAGGTGTTAACTGTGTCAAAGGAAATAGATGCAGATAAAATTACCTTCTAATACCAGCACAAACTATGGAAGCATTGATAAGGTGTTGCGCGATGAGAAAAAGGAAGAGGTATATGTAGTATGTAGCTAATAATTTCTGGAGCTGAAACTCAACTATCACGCGAAGCACGCTGGGGTACATGGTTGCGTGACAAAAGCTATAAGCATGATGCAACTCAAAAAAATAGCCCCAATTCCAAAAATCTGCGCTCGATAAATGAAAAAATAGTACACATCAGTAGAAATTAGGTGGCAAACTGATTAAATCATAGAAAACAAAGCTTCAGGCTTAAACTAGATCTTTTGAATGCTTTGGCTTTCAAACATCACCGATTACTTAACTACCATTTAAATCTTGATCTGAGGTGGTTAGTTGCAGTGCATATGGAATATGTGGATAACATACAACCATAAGTGATGTGGAATATTTAACAGACATTACTGTTTGCAATATGAAAAGACTGCTTGAATAAATATTCGGCCGTACAACTAGTACAGATGTGCAACTAGCACATCTCTCTTGATCGTCATTACGTTTGGAATATCCCGATTCAACAGCGGCTGAAATCGTTGCAAATACGAAATTGCTAAGGGCTTGCATTTCTAGTTTTACTGGCATTTTATCGAAGTTACATGGTTTTATATGCATTTCCGTGAGTTTACGAAAAGTGGTGATAACATTATTATCCAATTCACGCACCTTTCGAATAATTCTCCATGAAAAGATTTTACTATATTAATTAATGTCATTTTTCAGATGGATATTCCTTAAATTTTTAAGAAATTGAAACTTATCAAAACAATTGTATGTTCCTCTACCTTCTCTCGCAAAGTATGAATTTCAGTAGAGGACCTAGGTAAGTATAAGAATCGTCGATTTACTGCGGTCTGATCACAAACCGTTCCTAATACATCGAAGCCGACACTGAAAATATAATTTATGGTTGTTATTATAATAAAAACCAGTAAATTTCTATTTTGGGAGCCAACAATGTACCCAATTCCTTGCTTCAAAATTAGAAGCAGAGTGTTTTAAGCTACGTTGTTAAGCCGCCCAAATCACAAAAATCATAAATAATGTCTTCTGCGCAATTATATTCCAGTTCCGTTCTTATTGATATCTCGTCAAAAAGTAAAACATACTGCCCATCTAAACTAGACATTGCTTTGATTTTTTCACAAGCAGGTCTTTTATAGAATCAACAAAACCAGTTTTTAAGCGAAGATTCGAATACCAGTGCAGAATAGTCCTGACTGAAGGAACACTGAATTCAATGTTTAGAAATTCCCTGTAAAGGGAACGGGGCCAATAGTAGTATTTCAAGTAAAAAATTTGCGCATTGATGCAAAGGGGTATTAGGCTTGTGGGAAAGCTGGGAACGTATTAAAAGCTGAACCTCTTGGCTTATATCCTTCAACAAATTTCTTGCTTGTTTTTTAACATCATATTTATTTTTCCTTATTCGGTAATACTTTAGAGAAACAAAATATGCTTTTGGAATTGATTGTTTTTCCTCAGTGCTTTTTGTTAGGCGGCGGTCTGGGGATGGAAACTGAGATGGGTGTACGTTTAGTATGCTAGGTCTTGAATGAAGGTTAACATTCCGAATATGGCTTTCATCCTTCGGATCTTTTCGCACTTCAAGTGGAGGAAACAACTGAGATGACAGGTTATTTAAATTTAAATCGGCTAAAGTTGGATGAATGAAGCTTTGTTTGGGCATTTCTCTAAAATGAATGGGATGAGGTTTCTCAAAATATTGTTCTTTGCAATTTCCAACTCAAAACTACTCTAAGGATCCATAACATACTCACTATTTGAGTAAACGCTACGAATGACAGGTGTTAGAAAGCATTTTGCTTCAATACCTTTTTATGGCCATATTTTCTAATGCAGGGCTTTAAAAATGATCCTCACCCAGAAATTGGGATTCTTTCAAAAAGTTTGAGTGCGAAATGCCTATACGCTTTAACTAGACATTGGTTCTCTTGTCCTGAGATATTCCAAAATAACTCAAGGAAAAACCAAACGTATAGCCGTGAAAGTGATTCTATATATGAATTTCTGTATAAAAAATCTACATGAAAATTTCAAAATAAAATACAATTAAAATTTGATACTTAAGCCTTTCCTTTAATGAATTCACAGTTGAACACATTCTCACTTCAAATTTAAAGATGTATTGCCCCATTTCAGTACATTGCATTTATTCAAAACTTTCTAACGGTGAAGCCTATGAAACATTAGACCCCATGAATTTTCCCCACATTTAGACGCTTTTCATTTAGGCATCTTGATTGTGGAAAGCGATTTCGAAGGTAGCCAAAATCGTTAGGGTGCTTTATTTTTCTGATTGTGGGTTGTTAAAAATTTGCCATAAATAAGTCTTTCATAGTGCGCGATCGGTTCAACCAGGGGATGTGGGTTCGATACCCAGTCTGTGTACCAATTTTAATTTTGTTTTTCCCTTTTATTAGTTGATTGTTTACTTATTTAGAATACATTTTTATGCTTTTGTGTCACAATGGTAGAATTTTCTAAAACGCATCGCAGGATGCCATCCATTATAATCAACAATTTTTGTGCTTGTAACTAAATTCTTAAAGAAGATTTGATTGTGGAATATATTCCAAAATATCTCGTGAAAACTTAGAATAATGGTTATTCGTAGAATTTAGAATAGGATAGCTCTTCTCACTAGATAATGTGTACCCATGATGTCTCGGTAATTTTATTGAATATCGATTATCGGTTATTTTTAAAAGAATTCTTCGCAGGTCATCAATGGCGAAAACATATCACACTGTACTACGAATGTGAAAAAGTTTTTAAAAAATCAGTGGTTTCAAAAAATGCAGTAAAACGTCCAAAAGTTTCACTGGGTCTCGCCACATCCATTTGCACATATCCCGACGATATAAATTCGCAATTCTGACCTTTATATGGAATAAGTCATATGGAGTACTACTCTCAATTATTATCATGTTTACTCTTAAGCGTGCTTCCGAGCCGGTTTTGAATTCTTCTTAGAGTTTTCATGTTACAGTCTTAAGCGCTTCTATTGCTTCGTATTTCTTGCACATTTATTATGTGCACAAAGGCTTATCTAATAACTGAAGAATGTTTCGAATTTCAGAAACTGCTCTAAAACCTGTTTGTAAGATAATTAGGCCATCTTAACTGCTTCTGAACATCTGATTCACATCAAATCCATTTTAAAACAATGCTAATTTGAATTCCTTTATTCTATTTCATTCTTTATTTTAGTGACTTGTCGAAATTATTATCAAATATCACTATTATTTTATACAAAAAAGATGATATTATCATTCTTTTCAACTTTGTTACTAGTAGTTGGCTACTAATTATATTTTCTTTCAATTAGATTCTACTTGATGGGCTATTCCCCTTTAGAAGTGCATCGTACATTTTCTTTGATTCCAACAAATATAAAAGCAGGATGATTTCACTAGGTATATCCTGTTAGTGCTTCCTAATCCACTCATTTATTCCAAACATCACAATCATCATTACTCAAAATAAAGAAACAGACACAAAGTCCGGCATATCTATTTTATTAAATGTGTGTTAACATTTCGAAATTAATTCGCAAAAGCTTACTATCTATGTAAGGTATGGAATTCTTCAAATCAAAATCATAAGAGGAATTATTAAGCATTCGTAATCATAACCTGAAAATCACATATCTAAATTGAATTACACTCAATGCAAAATCCATTTACTCGCGTATCGTAAAACTTCTATTAACAGCTGCAAAATTTATATTACAAGTTATATCTTCCTACGAATACTCACAAAATATCTTTAAATTCACTTCTCACTTGCCATGTTGCCTCTAACAATGATAATTTTCTCAGCTTCTCATAAGATAATGATAACCAGGCAACTTTGCATCGACGCTACCTTCGAGTTCAATCCCGATATTGTGAACTTTTCGCATTTGAAAGTCACTTGATCACACCTTTTCTCCAATAACTCAACAAAAATACAAGTATCGCATATTTCCTAAATGTTTCAAATAAGGAATTGCTATAATAAAGCGATACAAAGCAAACTCTTTTCACTAATTGATACATGAGATTACGGATCTCCCTCTTAGTATTAAAAGATGTGCTTTGCATTACTGGAATATAACTATAGAATACAATGTACAAATTGTACATGAAAAATTATATAATTTATTTCTTTTACATCATGCAACTGTTGGCATGTTTAAAAAGATATTAAAATTTAATTTCAAACATTTTGATTTAAATTATAATATGAATTAATTACTTCATTCTTAATGGGTAAGTTATTTCCAACTGACAAGCAAATTGTCCTTATTTTGAAATCATAAGTGATTTACTTTTTTTAAAGCAACTCCATTCATTCATTCAACATTCCTATCGCAAATATTATATTCCTCAAAAGAGCCCACGAACATCATTTGCTACGTTGCAATTAACTACGATAAAATTCATTTCCTTCCATGGCAGATTTGATCATTAGCCAACGATGCATTGAAGCTCGCCAAAGCGATATGCATCCATCTAAGACACACCGGCGGAAAGAAACTTTTGCTCGAAATGCTAAAATCGACATCGCAGCGCCATCTATCCTGCCAATTGGCGTTCACCGTGACACCACTATGTATAGAAACACAATGCCCATACAGCTCCATTTTAAAGCCAGGAAAACAACCAAGCTCGTCAAAAACCATAAATAGTGACAAAAGCGATCTGTTCTCACCTGAAATTCTATTACAGATATCGCATGAACTCATTCAAAGTCTTTCAAACTGCAAAACAAAAGCAGACCAATACGATGTTATAGTTAAGCTAGCTCTTAAGTTTGTCTACTCATAATAATCTTAAAATTTTATTCTGGAATGCTCAAAGTATTAGTAATAAGCACATTGAAGCGTTTGATTTCGCCGTAAAAAATGAAATTGATGTATTTGCTATATCTGAAACATGGCTAAGATCGCACAATAAGCTCTCGCATCCGTACTATGCAATGTTCTTTACCAAGAAAAGAAAGCAAAACCTACTGCCCCCAAGGAACATAAATTTATTAGGCCTAGAAATACCTTGGTCAAAAGAAATTACCTATTTAGGACTCATATTAGAACAAAAACTAACTTACAAAAATCACATCGAAACTACGTGTAACAAAATTTCGAAAGCGACATTAGCCTTATATCCCATGCTAAACCGGAAATCATTTCTCAGCGCTAAAAACAAAACAATAATAATTAAAATGGTAATCATGCCCATTATCCTATATGGAGCACCCGTTTGGAGCTTATAGGCTAAATATTTGAAATCAAAACTTCAAGTCGCCCAAAATCGTTGCCTAAAAATGGCTCTCAATAAACCTTTTTACTTCTCTAGCGAAAAACTTCATCAACTTGCCAGAATGAGCAATATTGAAAAATGTGTACAGGAACGAACTAGGAGGTTGTTGGCCAGAGCAAGCACTGCAACCAATCCATTAATACTCGCACTTTCAAGCGATAATAATTACTGAAAGCTATTGTGCTATATTACCAGTCAGCATAATCCAAGCTAGTTGACGTAATGTTAAGGTATTTTAATATAGGTTAAGTTAGTTTTAAGATAAAGAAGGTTTTTTTGTTTAATTTTTCCTTGGGAGTTATGTATTATTGTACTTTAAAATCATGATAGCTATACTAAACTGTATATATTAAGGCTGAAATGAATTGAATTCAGAACACCTAAATTAAGATTTTCAAATATTGTAAGTGGTAAAATTCAATAAATAAAATAAATAAATATATGTTTTGAAATAAATTCACACTGAATGTTACAAAAAAAAAATATAAAAATCAACAAATAGATATATATTATATTATATACAATGCACCATCATTCATGGTTTAGAGATTTAAATGAAAAAAAAAACGAATTACGGGAAGAAGTACACCGTGATCAAAATGAAATTAAATGGCAGTAAAGTTGGCATCGATTTATATATAAATATGTTATATATGCCTATATTTTAGAATTATTTCTTCTAGAGGTGATACGATTAATTGATTTGTACATTTACGCTTTTCCTTATTTTGGGTAATATTTTTTGTACTATACAATGTGTTATTTAAAGTATCTCTCTCTCTCTCATACGGCATAACACTCTCTCCTTAGTAAAACAGCGTGTATGTTATAAATTGAATAATTTTCGTACCTACATACTTACAAACACCTGTTTCAAGTATAATGCATTTTTATCTTCGTATGTGACACTTAAATTTTTTTTTGATGACGAAAAAAGATATATTCATATGCACACACACAACATACGCACGTGAGATGCATGCAGAAGGGAGAAAGATCTTAAATGCATATTTGTAATTGGAAGATAAAATTAAGTAGAAACACAATGAAGAGAAAATTTAGTACAAATTGTGATGATGACAAAACAAAAATATAATTTAATACAAACATACAAATATATATACACACCCACGCATACGCACAGAGTCATTAAAAATCAAGAAATCCTAATGTTTGAATAGTAACAGTTGTATATTTTCTAGAAGATAGAGGTTTAAAAAACTTACAAATATCGTTATAAGTGTAAAGAAACTACACCTACAATTTTTATGTGGTGAATAATATGAATTTAAAGGAATTTTATGAATAATATGAATTGCTCAAATTAACAACGACATTCCTTTCCAGTGGTTCATCTTTCCAGCGGGAAGTAGAGTGCATGGTAAGTATGCCGTCGCGAGGGTAGGGTTTGAGAAAATCCGCTGAGGCCGGTTTCACGTCGCGCGCGGTACGCGGTAGTTTTGTTGGTTTGTTTTTTTTAGCGTAGTTTTTTTTTCGGATTCACGTTAACGTAGTATATTTTTGGGTACCGCGTCGGTAGAATTCGGGAACGCGAAATAGAAATTAGATTTGTTTGATACTTTGACTGGATGAATGAAGAAATACGGAGTAATGTAAAATAGGTTTCTTCTCCGTATGATTGTGTTTTTGACGCGTTTGAAACGGGCGTTTAATGGTGGCTGAAAATTGTAAATGAGCGTAATCCATTTTAAGACCCGCGGCCGAAATCCTCTCCGATCTAGATGGCCGACAAGCAGCCACCGCGAAAATGGATTACGGTGCACGGATTGGTTGACCGGTTGGTACCATTCATTGGCACGACTCAGACTTAACGTCTAGAACCGATGAGAGGTCGGTTCTTCGTTCGGACATTAGACGAAAAATCATTACAAAATTTGGTAGGAAAACCAATTATTAATTATAAATATGTATGTATTAATGCAGCCTACGTTTAGATTGAAATGACTCCAGCAATACGAGGTAGCAGTTCCAAGAATGGCGATACTTCAAAAAGACCTCGAATTGTAATCTCGTTGCAGAAGAAGATGGATATTTTAAAACGTTTAGCGGAAGGTGAAAAAGCAGCTAATATTAGTCGAGTTATGGATGTACCAGCTACTACAATTCGAACCATTAAACAAAACAAAGTAAAAATTCGTTCTAGTGCAGCGGAGTCAAGTACGAGAAGTTTAGAGGTAACTACAAAAGCTCGCCCTCATACTTTAGAAAAAATGGAAAAATTGTTATTGTTATGGATCAGGATTTAAATAAAAAAAAACGTTCCTCTAATATTAAGATGACGGGAGAAGCTGCAAGTGCTGATAAGGAGGCGGCAGAATATTTCCCAAATATTTTCAAAGATATTATTGTCGAGGGCGGATATTCACCGAAACAAATATCAATGTGGACGAAACGGGACTGATGTGGAAACGTATGGTTTCCAAAACATATTTATTAGCAGAAAAAGCTACAGTTCTAGGAATGAACGTTTTAAAAGAACGATTGACACTGCTCTTAAGGGGGAAATGCCGCCGGTGATTTTAAACTGAAGCCCTTACTGATATACAAGTCCTAAAACGCCAGAGCTTTGAAAAATATCCCAAAGGAGAATTTGCCGGTTATTTGGAAGTCTAATGCAAAAGCGTGGGTTACCGCTAACACATTTTCAGAATGGTTCAATATGTACTTCTGCCCTGAAGTCAAGGAATATCGTCGCAAAAATAATTTAGCTGAAAAACACACACACATAATTGACAATCCTCCCAGCCATCCCGTAAACTTAGATAGTGGCGATATAAAAGTTATTTTTCTTCCGCCGAATACCACTGCGTTATTGCAACCGATGGACCAAGGAGTAATTGCCACTTTCAAAGCATACTATTTGAGACGTACTCTTAAACAGCTAATTGAACGAATTCATAGGGAAGACGATAGCACAATACAACTGTTTTGGAAGGACTTTACAATTTTTGATGCTCTAAACAATATTAAAAAATCATAGGCTGAGGTAAAAGAATCGAATATGAAAGGAGCTTGGAAAAAATTGTTGCCAATGGTAGAAACAGATTTCGAAAATGACGAGATTGAGCGAATTCGGAACGAAATTATGGGAATGGATGTCGAGAATTATTTGTCCGAAAATGATGTGGAAATATTTTTAACATCTAACGAAAATCCCCTATCTACCGAAGAACTTTTAGAATATTTGAGCGATCAGCAGAATCCGGAGAACGCACGTTCTTCACCTTCTGAAGCTGAAGACCAGAGATGCACATTAACATTAGAAAAAATGTCTACAGCCTTTAACTTATTCGAGCAAGCGGTAAATATCTTTGAGTCTAGTGATCCGGATAAAGAAAGATTCCAAATATTTCGCGAAGGTGTAAATAATAGTCTTGCACTTTACAAAGAACTATATAAAGAAAAACAAAGAACATCACTTGTTCAGCCAGAAATAAGGAATTATTTTCGACCGTGCTCTTCAACAGAATTGCTAAATTCTGTGGAAGCGGAACTGGATGAAGAAGTTGTTCTTACTGGAGACGAAGTACTAAGTAGTACTGGAGACGAAGTACTTTCTATCTTATTTTAAAGAGACATACTAACATTTCAAATATGTACATACATTCTACATACACGTGTACCTTCTTAGAAATATTTTTTTATTTTTTATGCTACTTCAGCATTTGAAGTTAAATGGCTGTTTTTTGTTACGTTTTTCCGAAATAATTTTATTTTGCACTTATTGTTATTTTTTCCGTCATTTTAAAAATAAATAATGTTGCTTTTCGTTAACAAAAAATCGTTCCATTTGACACGTTTTTCATTTTCATGAACTACAGTTCTGTAAGATTCGATATACGGTGTTTCGATTTACGTTGCGTTTTCTCGGTCCCGAAAACGACGTATACCGAGGCTCGCCTATATACGAGGTGTGTTCAAAAAGTATCGCGAATTTTGAATTTTCGCGGGTTACGTATATTCGAATTTCGATTTTTTTGTGGCGTTATGTTGGTACTCATGTCTGTCACTTATGCCGAATAGCTCGGCCATTTTGAATGTTCACTTAATTGGTGATAGCTGCTTTACTTGCACGTGTTTTCAATCGTCTTCGATTTTTACTTATTCAAAAAAATGGATCAAAGAAGGTGTATCAACTTTTGTGTGAAAAACGAAATTAAGTGCGCGGATGCATTCCGAATGTTGACTGTGGCATACGGAGAAGCTACCTTGGACCGAAGCAACGTTTATCGGTGGTACAAAATGCTTTTAGAAGGCCGAGAAGATGTGAACAACGAAGAGCGTGCCGGACGCCCGAGTGCTTCAACAACAGACGAAAAAATTAATGAAGTGGAGAAAATGGTATTGGCCAATCGTTGAATCGCCGTTAGAGAAGTTGCTGAGGACCTAAACATATCGATTGGCTCGTACCATTCGATTTTTATCAACGATTTGGGCATGAGACGGGTCGCCGCGAAATTCGTACCAAAATTGCTCAATTGCGACCAAAAACAGCAACGCATGAACATTGCTAATGAGATGCTAAACTCTGTCCGCGACGAACCAAATTTGCTCCAGAGGGTCATAACTGGTGACGAATCGTGGGTTTATGGTTATGACGTGGAAACCAAAGCTCAATCATCTCAATGGAAGCTGCCGCATGAACCAAGACCGAAAAAAGCGCGCCAAGTTCGGTCGAATGTGAAAGTTTTGCTGACAGTTTTCTTCGATTACAGGGCGTGGTGCATCATGAGTTCTTGCCACAGGGAAGAACGGTCAATAAGGAATATTACCTGCAAGTTATGCGCAATTTGCGCGAAGCAATCCGCCAGAAACGCCCGGATTTGTGGGAGAACAAATCCTGCTCCTGCTCACACATCGTTGCTTGTGCGCGACTTTTTGGCCAAAAACAACACACTAATGATGCCGCACCCACCGTATTCCCCAGATCTGGCCCCCTGTGACTTTTTTTTGTTTCCTAAACTGAAGATGCCCATGAAAGGACGACGTTGCGCTACGCTTGACGAGTTAAGACGGCATCGAAGGAGGAGCTGAACAAGATTAAAAAAAATGATTTTTTGAAGTGCATCGAAGATTGGAAAAACCGTTGGCACAAGTGTATAATATCTCATGGGGATTACTTTGAAGGGGACAAAATAGATATTCATGAATAAAAACAAAATTCGCGATATTTTTTGAACACACCTCGTATATATATATATATATATATATATATATATATATATATATATATATATATATATATATATATATATATATATATATTTATATATATAATATATATATATATATATATATATATATATATATAATATATATATATATATATATATATATATATATATATATATATAATATATATATATATATAATATATATATATATATATATATATATATATATATATATATATATATATATATATATATATATATATATATATATATATATATATATATATATATAATATATATATAATACATATATATATATATATATATATATATATATATATATATATATATATACAGTCTTCCACAAAAGTCAAGGTACAGAGAATCGGTAACTGAAAATTGTATTACTGAATCAATATTTTTATTTGAAAACCAAAAGTTATGAAATGGTAATAATACGAGTTCTGTTTAATTTAAGTTTTCATAAATTTAAAGGGATTCGGCAATAATGATCATTGAAGACAATAATTTTTTGTTGGCAATGTCTCTTTTCTACTCCACAAAAGTCTTGGTACAGTTGCAGAAAATGCCCTGTTAATTGTAAAAAGGGGAATCCCCCAAGTACATATTATCAGAGTGAGTTAACAACCGTAGGCCGCTGTCTTTAATATCGCGTCCGTATTCGTGGTGTATCTTTTATTTAATAAAATTTTTAAAAAATGAGTCGAAAGGAGTTGAGTATTAAGGAGCGTGAAATAATTATTAATCTGCATTCAAATCAGAGCAAATCATATTCTGAAATAGCTGAACTAGTGTTGCGAAGTCGGTCAACCATTCAAAAAGTGATAAATCGATTTAAGAAGGAAAATAGAGTGGAAAATGTGCTTCGAACAGGTCGTCCATCTAAACTAAGTGCAAAGGACAAGAGAAAAATTTCGCGAATGGTAAAACAAGATCCATTTCTAAGCTGTAGAAAAATCTGCGATGTTCTTGGAATTAATGATAAGAAGGAGGTTAGCGCAGAAACTCTGCGTAGAGCTGTCGTAGAAGCTGGATTTTCATCTCGTACGCCTAGAAGAAAACCTCTTGTAAGTTCCATAAACAAACAAAAAAGAATAACATTTGCAAAAGCATATATTGACAAACCAATAACGTTTTGGGATAATGTTTTATTTTCGGATGAGTCTAAATTTTGTATATTTGGTGTAAATGGGCATAAGAGGGTCTGGCGAAAAGTAGGAGAAGCATTTAATCCCAAGAACACTATTAAAACAGTAAAACATGGAGGCGGTGGTGTTATGGTTTGGGGTTGCATGGCTGCTGCTGGAGTTGGAAATCTGACATTCATCGAAAATACTATGGATCAGAACTCTTATTTAGAGATTCTACGAAACAACATGAAACAAAGTGCAGCCAAATTAGGTATGCGAGAAGATTTCTTGTTTCAACAGGACAATGACCCTAAGCACACTGCGCATAAAGTTCGAATGTGGCTATTGTACAATACTCGCATGCTTGCTACACCGCCTCAAACCCCTGATTTGAACCCTATAGAGCATCTTTGGAATGAGCTTGAGACAAAAATCCGAAAAAGAGTGATATCAAGCAAGGCGCAGCTTAAGGATGTTATATTGGAGGAGTGGGCCAGAATCAGCAGCGAATTTACTAAAAAATTGGTATATTCTATGCCTAAAAGACTGAAGTCAGTAATTCAGATGAAAGGATATCCGACAAAATATTAAGAAAAGTATAATTCAAATAACTATGCAAGACTATAATTACAATTTGTATCATTTTTCTTTAGGTGTACCATGACTTTTGTGGACTTCATTCATTGACTTTCCAACACATCATATGTAATAATATATTAATACGACAGAATTTTCGTTTTGTTTTACATGAATTTAAAGTGTAATGATTATAGTTGAAGTAATACCAAAAAAAATTTTATCACTATAGGTTTTTTAAATAAAAATATCAAACAATTTTCATGATATTTATCACTGTACCTTGACTTTTGTGGAAGACTGTATATATATATATATATATATATATATATATATATATATATATATATATATATATATATATATATATAATATATATTATTAAAATAAATGATTTTTTGAAGTGCTTCGAAGATTGGAAAAACCGTTGGCACAAGTGTATAATATCTCATGGGGATTACTTTGAAGGGGACAAAATAGATATTCATGAATAAAAACAAAATTCGCGATATTTTTTGAACACAACTCGTATATATATATATATATATATATATATATATATACATATATATATATATATATATATATATATATATATATATAATATATATATATATATATATATATATATATATATATATGTATATATATATATATATATATATATATATATATATATATATATATATATATATATATATTGTTACATCTACAAATAATTCTGCGAGCTACTGTCGCAATTGTTTTCACAACAATGAAGAACACGAATTTACTCGAAACCACGAGAACCCAACAAGCATGAACAACATCTGAAAGTGAGTCACTGCTCCATTCATTCACTGCTGGAATGTTCCCGCTAATTCACCAATGTACGAGAACTGAGTTGAATGATTAGAGACCCTATATAAAGGCGAGCTGAATGAATGGGGGATTCATTCGACCGCGATAAGAACTGCGATAGTGTGTGGAAAGCGAATAGAAAAGTGGTTTTCGTAATAGTGCAGTGATTTAGAAGACAATTGCGATAAGGAATTTATGGACAAGTGTTACATTTTTAATAGTGAAAATTAAAATTAGTGAAAGTGTTAAATCGATTATTGTGCATTTTTGTAATTGAATAAACTCTTTTAATTTAAATTAAAAGACATTGTGTTTTCACTTTCCCGGAACATTAAATTATTGGCCGCGAACCAAAAAACACGCGACAATGGTGTCGAGAAGTGAGATTAAAATTTTGAAAGTGAAAATTTGAACATTTTTATATTGCACAATAGTAAAATTTAAAGAAACATTAAAAATGCCACGAAGCCTCAACTTAAAAATTAATGAACTGACCATGTCGGAGCTTAAGGAAGAGTTGGAACAGCGAAACCTGGCTACGCAAGGTACAAAGGCCACACTGATTGCACTCTTGCGTGACGCAATTGAATCGGAAGGCGCGTATCTGGATTCGGCTGAGCCCTCAGATGCAGAAAAAGGCGCAGAAGGTGGTGAAACAGAAACACCAAAACCAAAGGAACCAGAAAATGCGCTAATGCAAATGTTAATGCTGATGTCATCCAGTCAAACTGCGAAGCTAGATGAACAATCCACGAAGCTAAATGAACAATCAGCGAAGCTAAATGAACAATCAGCGAAGCAAGACCAACAAACTTTCGAAATCAAGGCAGATATCAAGGCAGACATCGCACAGAAGCTGGAGAAACAGTCAACTGATTTGAAGGCAGATTTGGAAAAACAGTCTACCGAAATAAAAGCAGAGCTCAGTAGTCTCAACAACCAAATTAAATGCGTCGAGGAAAAGGTATACCAGGTCGAGGAGAGAGTCAACCATTACATCAGCCAGGTCGAGGAGAGAATCAACCATGAGATGGAAACATGAAAAAAGAATTGGAAGCAGCGAAGGCAGTAGTAACCCCCTCACCAGCCCCGCTTATAACTGCAGCGCCAAGCACATCCAGAAATGTGCAAGCACCAATATTCGATGGGCAAATGGTCTGGAGTATTTACAAGATCCAGTTTGAAGCTGCCGCAAGGGCAAATCACTGGAATGAGCAGGAACGAGCAACTGCACTGATTCTTGCTCTAAGAGGGCCAGCTGCCGAGCTTTTGCAGACGATCCCCGTTGAAATGCACTCAAACCCGAATGCTATAACGAATGCGCTCGACATGCGTTATGGAGGCGCCCACCTGAAACAAATTTATCGGGCACAGCTACGGCACCGGATGCAGAAGTCTGGCGAAACCTTACAGCAGCTAGCCCAAGACATTGAGCGACTGGCACTTTTGGCTTACCCAGCGTACGACCAGGAACATCGAGATGACGCAGCAACAGAAGCATTCATCAGCGCACTAAAGGACCCGGAATTGCAACAAGCCGTGCGTTTAGCTCAAAAGCAAACGGTTAAAGACGCATTGGCTTACAGTCTGAACTTTGAGGCAGCGAAAAATGTGGCACGTACCACTGCCCGGGTTCGCAAGGTAGTGGCAGACGAGTGCAGGTGTGAGCGCGTGGAAAATGAGCGAGAGCCGCAAGTAAATGGTGCGCCTAGATGCTGAGATTGCGGTGAGAAAGGGCACCTGCAAAGAGACTGCAAGAAGCGAAGAAAACGGAGCTATTGTCCAGGATGGTGGAGATCCAGACCGTGTCAGGAGCCTAGAATGGAGGCCCATCAAACTGCAAGGGCCAACTTTGTGGAGAAAACGTTAGCTAGGAGGATCGACATCCCCAGCACCCCCATCACCGTGCCAAGGCAACATCGTGGAGAAGCAGACGGATGCCTTCCTGGTCAAGTTGATGAAGAACATTGCACCATAACAAACGACACTGGTGCAACCCGATCGACGATCCGACCAGACCTAGTGAGGCCCCAACTACTTCACAAGGGCAGAGTTCATGGAAATGCTGACGCCCTGTCTCGTCATCCATGTCCAGCTAACTTCAAGCATTGTCGGCGGATTGAGGAAAAGGGGCCGATCGTTGCTCTGCGAGTGATAACGGCGGAATTCGATGAAGGTTGGTCAGCGGAGGAGATTCGAAATGCCCAGTTAGCCGATGAAGACATCGGACCATTACTCGTATGGAAGGAGACGACTGGGCGACCTGAGTGGAAAGACGTTTCGATGCATGGCGCAACCCTGAAGAGCTATTGGGCACAATGGAACTCCCTTCAGGTGGAGGGTGGCGTACTCAAGCGGAAATGGGAAACGGCGGATGGTAGCTCCTATAGGATGCAAACTATACTACCCAAAAGCCGAATCCACGATGTGATTAAGGAAATGCATGAAGGATCCTCGGGAGGCCACCTTTGTGTTAACAAGACCTTAGCGAAATTGCGGGAGAGATTCTACTGGCTCCACGCTCGAGAAGACGTAGAGGACTGGTGCCGCAGATGCAGAATTTGCGCTTCCGTCAAAGGTCCAAAGCGACGACTGAGAGGACAAATGCAAACCTATAACGTGGGGGTACCATTCGAAAGGATTGCTGTTGACATCGCAGGACCCTTTCCTGAATCCGATTGGGGAAATCGATACACGCTGGTTGTAGCCGATTATTTCAGCAAGTCGCCCGAGGTCTACCCCATTCCCAACCAGGAAGCAACTACTGTAGCTGAACAGCTAGTGTTAAATTGGGTCTCTAAGTACGGCGTACCTTGTGAACTACATTCAGATCAAGGTCGAAACTTTGAGTCATTAGTTTTTAGCGAAATGTGCGAGCTGCTGGGAAAACGGAAAACGAGGACAACACCACTGCATCCCCAATCCGATGGA
>OZ017740.1:188888896-188953896 GCA_963969285.1 Odontomyia ornata | reverse complement strand
TGGAGTAGTTAGTAGGAGTCATGGTGATGGAGTGAAACCTCTGCACCATTGATCTGTACGCTGCTAGCTTATGTTAGGCAGGGTGGTTAGATGTTTCGTGTATGGTATGATCAGTTGTGGTTGGTTTTCTGTATATTTAGTGGTCTAATCTTGTATGTTCGCGTGTCACAGAAAAGGTCCATATAGTAGAGTTGTCCGTTTGTTTCTTTTTCTATAGTGAAATTTATATTCGGGTGAATTTCATTCATATAGGTAAGTAGTTCGTCTTGTTTATTTTCTGGTCAGTCAATAACGATGAAACAGTCATTCATATATTGTCTGTAAAATATTACATTGAATCTTTTGACAATTTTGGGTATACAGACTTTTTCCAAAGATTGTAAGAATATTTCTGACATTATTGAGGACATTGGATGTCCCATATCCAGACCGTCCTTGGCAATGTATGTGTTGTTACTGAACTTAAAATAATTCTGTTTGATTGTGGTATTTATGAGATTGAGTAGTTGATCTGTGAATCATCGGCTGTTATTAAATGCAAGTTTTTCTTTCAGCATTGGCAGTGTTTCATCAACAGGTATAGACGTATAGAGGTTTGGTGATGTCTCGTGATAAAAGTCGACAAATTTCAGTCAATTTTAAAGAGGTGGTAGAGTTTTGTAGTGAATAAATAAGTTTCAAATGTCCGTGAAGGACTGTAGCGATGGTCTGCTGCCTCGGCAGAAGAAGATGGAGATATCTGCCGAGAATGCCCTTGTCTGGGAACGCGTGAATGCGCTGGCAGGCTAGCATTGCGGTGTCGTGGGGCGGGTTCATTCCCCCAGCACAAGGACCCACTACAAAAAATTTTGCACTCACGAATTTCTTGGGGTCGAACAAGGACAAGGCGACCGACGTCGCAAAAAGTGTAGGTAACTACACAAGGGACAACTGACTTGTTCAAGGAACAAGGGTAACAAGTAAAATGAAGTGGAAGCAGGGTGACCTCGTCCTTACCCGGAGAGGCCCATGGCCCACAAATGAGAGAAGGGCAACCGGGTGGTGATTAAGCCCCTTCGCACCCACCCAACCGGATTAATATCCATATTTGTTGCAGTGGCCAGGTATTCCTCTTCTGAGTGGAAAACTCATACAACTTAACTTGCATAAGTCTTCCCATCAGAAGAAAAGTACCCCGATGACCAATTTATGCCATAGAATTATACAATTCGATTGCATAACTCTATGCCATAAAGAGGCACTCTGCTTGGGCCACTCAACCCGAGACATCACCTGAAACAAAGAAGATTATATTGTACCCGGCGGCTGGCTCATGTTTTATGAGGAAAGCCTGCCACCGTACCGGGTCCTATACCTGGTCAGAATGTTGAGAAAGGAAAGACCGAAGGGTTAGTTTTAATGCAACATTGTTTCTTTATTTACTATCATTTAATTCTGATGATGATTAATACATTTGCGGAAAAGCTCACAACCTACTATTCTATTCTCAATTCTAGTGGATGCGACCAATTTTCAGCAATAAAATTTACAAAATTCTTTTTATTTTTTTTTTTTTTTTTAAAGAAGGGTTCCCTATTTACTTCTGATTTGAAAATTTTATATAGGTAATAACATTTCTCTGCAAATTGGGGGTGTGAATTAGCAGGCCTGCAATCACATTTGATGACTGATTCTTTCAGATTTACAGCGATTAATGTAAGTTAGCAAATAGTTTCGAGTGTAACAAAACATCATCGTTTTCACGGTTCATTAAATCTGCTGAATTAAAAGACAACCGAAAAAAAATCTCTACAAAAATTGTTAACTGCTCTATGTTCTGAACTATAAGCAAGTAATTAAGAAAATTTCTGGACAAATATGACACAGCAAATGAGTCTCTAATTCAGCTGGTAGAGGTATTTGTAAGCGAACAATGTTGTTTCAAGTCATTTCTCCATTTGCTTCATTAATTACTTGAACTCTCACTTGGACCAATATAAATCTTTTTTTTTCTAAAGTTTAATGATCCATTATATTCATGAAAAATAAAGAAACAGAAGAAAGAGATTTCCAATCCACTGGTCTCAGTCAAATTAAGAAAAAAGTATTCTGGGCATTTAAATTCACAATGCATCTATCAGAATTTGTAATTTATCACAAGGTTACGTACGTTCGCCTACTATCAACATTAATAATGAGTGAATTTCGAATTTTTCTGACTGAAACTAATTAAGTAACAATAGTATCAACAATAGTTTGGACTATTCAAACAAACTCCCTCAAAAAAATGAATTCGTTTACCTAATCTTGCATTCAGCGTATTAATATTCGTATTAGTTAAAATATTATGTATCATACATCGGCATATCAAATATGATAATTTTTAAATAAAAATTAAATATACAATAAATATTTGCGCCAGAATTGCGGCCATTCTTTGTTGGAAGAAACATCTGCACTTGACGAAAAGATTTCCTCAGCACGTACTAAAGCTGCCACTAAACATGATGTGACTAACACGTAAGGTCCTCGAGAATTGTTTCTTTGATGGGTTCAAATCTCCTTGGATAAAACACTGATCATCGCTTCTTCGCCGATACACTTTTCAGGGAATCTGGATACGTTCTCGTGGTCGCGGTTTAATTCCCTCATCCTCAACAACAGGCCGTGATAAGTAAAACTACATTAGCATAAATACACTTATATTTGTATTTACGAAATCCCGTCACCGATTATGACCCGGGTCAGTAAATAACTTCTATCGATTGCAATTGGTTTGCTTCTTCAAACCCGTTGAATGTTTTTAACTTTCCAATTGTTATCATCAAAAGTATCTCTGACTAAATTGAAATACTGCTTCAAAAACACTAACACACAATCGAGGTGTATGTATTGGTCCACAAGCTAACAGCAAACCAAACCATGAATATCTATGTCATTGACAGCCTTGATAAAGTGTACATGCGATGGAGGGTAATTGTAATTCACTCTTTACTTTATATAATGCATCTAGAATCTTTTCACTGTTCTATACACTTCTTTCATCTATCACGTTCTCGACTACTAATTAAATAACCAATATGTTGGACTCAGTGACATCATTGGTTATGCGTGGCATCTGGAGATTGATTTTTCAATTCTATTACACAGCCACTTTGAATGCGTCCCGTTTTCCTCGTAATATCCCGCTGCTCTGACCTTCCCCTGCCCAGCCCCACGCCATTCACAACATCCCCTTATTCTAAACATACCATTTCCAGCTAAATTGTACAGCTGTCCAAGTCGATAGGGAAGTTATATGTTCCAAAATTAGTTACCGGCACTTTACCGTTGGAAGATGACACGGTTTAGTCATCACGGGTGCACAATCATAATCCTATTGTTCACACTCCGCAACCACGCACGAGCAAGAGACGGAATTTGACCACTTTCCAGGCCAACTAATACCAAGTCGATCACGATACAATGTACACTACTACGTATTGCAGTTGGAAGCTAACTCGAAGATAATTGTATTAAATTCCGGGCGCATCAACACAAACCGAATCAACTACTTTTATTTTATTGCCATTGAAGATGCGACATATATATATATATATATATATATATATATATATATATATATATATATATATATATATATATATATACATTCTCTTTTTTCTTTAAAAGCCATCGGGCCTTGCTTTGTTGTGTGAGCAGACGCGTTTCGACTACTTCGAGTCATCTTCAGTGTCTAAAGGATTTGTTGAAGGAAATGACTTTATATAGTCGTAGGATGGATTGAGCGGATGGGTAATTCGGTCAGGTAGTAAATTACGTCATATACTAAATTAGGCCAGGTAGAGGGATATTAGGTTTTTGTTTTTTTGCTTGTTGGATGTCCGTGTGTTCTGTTTCATCTCGTTTCCGTTTTCGTAGTTTGATCTAGTACTGAGAAAATTGCTTCGGAATTAGTAACAAGTGTTCGTTGATAATTTTACCGTCTGTTTTTCTATGTTTATATATTTCAAGACTTTCTAGGATGTCAAGTCTCGGTCCTTTTCTTTGTTTGTGTAGCAATTTCATAGTTTGTGATAGCTTCAGGCTCATGTGCGTGATTTTGTAGGTATGTCACATGATTGAAGTCTGCCTTGTTGTGTAAGAAAGGTCGTAAGTACTCTTTGTATCTTGTCGTTAGTTTTCGTGTTGTCCTTCCTATATATATCATGTCGCAATCCTTGCATGTCAGTTTGTATATGCCACTATTTTTGATTATTGATGTGTCATTCAGTTATGATTTCAGTTTGTTTCCAATGTTGTTGTTAGTTTTGAATGCAGTTTGCGGTTTGTATTTCCGAAGGAAGTTTGATAGTTTGTATGTCTCTTTGCCTACTTATGTTAACGAAATCCACTGTTGGTCGTTGTTACGAGTTTCAGTCGGTTGGCGTTCCAGTTTTTATTTGTACTGTGTAAGAAGTTTGTCAATGTCGCATTGTTTGTATCCATTATTATTGGCTATTCTGTAAATGTTGTTTAGTTCGTTGGAGTAGTTAGTAGGAGTCATGGTGATGGAGTGAAACCTCTGCACCATTGATCTGTACGCTGCTAGCTTATGTTAGGCAGGGTGGTTAGATGTTTCGTGTATGGTATGATCAGTTGTGGTTGGTTTTCTGTATATTTAGTGGTCTAATCTTGTATGTTCGCGTGTCACAGAAAAGGTCCATATAGTTGAGTTGTCCGTTTGTTTCTTTTTCTATAGTGAAATATATATTCGGGTGAATTTCATTCATATAGGTAAGTAGTTCGTCTTGTTTATTTTCTGGTCAGTCAATAACGATGAAACAGTCATTCATATATTGTCTGTAAAATATTACATTGAATCTTTTGACAATTTTGGGTATACAGACTTTTTCCAAAGATTGTAAGAATATTTCTGACATTATTGAGGACATTGGATGTCCCATATCCAGACCGTCCTTGGCAATGTATGTGTTGTTACTGAACTTAAAATAATTCTGTTTGATTGTGGTATTTATGAGATTGAGTAGTTCATCTGTGAATCATCGGCTGTTATTAAATGCAAGTTTTTCTTTCAGCATTGGCAGTGTTTCATCAACAGGTATAGACGTATAGAGGTTGGTGATGTCTCGTGATAAAAGTCGACAAATTTCAGTCAATTTTAAAGAGGTGGTAGAGTTTTGTAGTGAAAAAATAAGTTTCAAATGTCCGTGAAGGACTGCAGCGATGGTCTGCTGCCTCGACAGAAGAAGATGGAGATATCTGCCGAGAATGCCCTTGTCTGGGGACGCGTGAATGCGCTGGCAGGCTAGCATTGCGGTGTCGTGGGGCGGGTTCATTCCCCCAGCACAAGGACCCACTACAAAAAATTTCGCACTCACGAATTTCTTGGGGTCGAACAAGGACAAGGCGACCGACGTCGCAAAAAGTGTAGGTAACTACACAAGGGACAACTGACTTGTTCAAGGAACAAGGGTAACAAGTAAAATGAAGTGGAAGCAGGGTGACCTCGTCCTTACCCGGAGAGGCCCATGGCCCACAAATGAGAGACATCACCTGAAACAAAGAAGATTATATTGTACCCGGCGGCTGGCTCATGTTTTATGAGGAAAGCCTGCCACCGTACCGGGTCCTATACCCGGTCAGAATGTTGAGAAAGGAAAGACCGAAGAGTTAGTTTTAATGCAACATTGTTTCTTTATTTAGTATCATTTAATTCTGATGATGATTAATACATTTGCGGAAAAGCTCACAACCTACTATTCTATTCTCTATTCTAGTGGATGCGACCAATTTTCAGCAATAAAATTTACAAAATTTTTTTTTTTTTTTTTTTAAAGAAGGGTTCCCTATTTACTTGTGATTTGAATATTCTATATAGGTAATAACATTTCTCTGCAAATTGGGGGTGTGAATTAGCAGGCCTGCAATCACCTTTGATGACTGATTCTTTCAGATTTACAGCGATTAATGTAAGTTAGCAAATAGTTTCGAGTGTAACAAAACATCATCGTTATTACGGTTCATTAAATCTGCTGAATTAAAAGACAACCGAAAAAAAAAATCTCTACAAAAATTGTTAACTGCTCTATGTTCTGCACTATAAGCAAGTAATTAAGAAAATTTCTGGACAAATATGACACAGCAAATGAGTCTCTAATTCAGCTGGTAGAGGTATTTGTAAGCGAACAATGTTGTTTCAAGTCATTTCTCCATTTGCTTCATTAATTACTTGAACTCTCACTTGGACCAATATAAATCTTTTTTTTTTCTAAAGTTTAATGATCCATTATATTCATGAAAAATAAAGAAACAGAAGAAAGAGATTTCCAATCCGCTGGTCTCAGTCAAATTAAGAAAAAAGTATTCTAGGCATTTAAATTCACAATGCATCTATCAGAATTTGTAATTTATCACAAGGTTACGTACGTTCGCCTACTATCAACATTAATAATGAGTGAATTTCGAATTTTTCTGACTGAAACTAATTAAGTAACAATAGTATCAACAATAGTTTGGACTATTCAAACAAACTCCCTCAAAAAAATGAATTCGTTTACCTAATCTTGCATTCAGCGTATTAATATTCGTATTAGTTAAAATATTATGTGTCATACATCGGCATATCAAATATAATAATTTTTGAATAAAAATTAAATATACAATAAATATTTGCGCCAGAATTGCGGCCATTCTTTGTTGGAAGAAACATCTGCACTTGACGAAAAGATTTCCTCAGCACGTACTAAAGCTGCCACTAAACATGATGTGACTAACACGTAAGGTCCTCGAGAATTGTTTCTTTGATGGGTTCAAATCTCCTTGGATAAAACACTGATCATCGCTTCTTCGCCGATACACTTTTCAGGGAATCTGGATACGTTCTCGTGGTCGCGGTTTAATTCCCTCATCCTCAACAACAGGCCGTGATAAGTAAAACTACATTAGCATAAATACACTTATATTTGTATTTACGAAATCCCGTCACCGATTATGACCCGGGTCAGTAAATAACTTCTATCGATTGCAATTGGTTTGCTTCTTCAAACCCGTTGAATGTTTTTAACTTTCCAATTGTTATCATCAAAAGTATCTCTGACTAAATTGAAAAACTGCTTCAAAAACACTAACACACAATCGAGGTGTATGTATTGGTCCACAAGCTAACAGCAAACCAAACCATGAATATCTATGTCATTGACAGCCTTGATAAAGTGTACATGCGATGGAGGGTAATTGTAATTCACTCTTTACTTTATATAATGCATCTAGAATCTTTTCACTGTTCTATACACTTCTTTCATCTATCACGTTCTCGACTACTAATTAAATAACCAATATGTTGGACTCAGTGACATCATTGGTTATGCGTGGCATCTGGAGATTGATTTTTCAATTCTATTACACGGCCACTTTGAATGCGTCCCGTTTTCCTCGTAATATCCCGCTGCTCTGACCTTCCCCTGCCCAGCCCCACGCCATTCACAACATCCCCTTATTCTAAACATACCATTTCCAGCTAAATTGTACAGCTGTCCAAGCCGATAGGGAAGTTATATGTTCCAAAATTAGTTACCGGCACTTTACCGTTGGAAGATGACACGGTTTAGTCATCACGGGTGCACAATCATAATCCTATTGTTCACACTCCGCAACCACGCACGAGCAAGAGACGGAATTTGACCACTTTCCAGGCCAACTAATACCAAGTCGATCACGATACAATGTACACTACTACGTATTGCAGTTGGAAGCTAACTCGAAGATAATTGTATTAAATTCCGGGCGCATCAACACAAACCGAATCAACTACTTTTATTTTATTGCCATTGAAGATGCGACATATATATATATATATATATATATATATATATATATATATATATATATATATATATATATATATATATATATACATACATTCTCTTTTTTCTTTAAAAGCCATCGGGCCTTGCTTTGTTGTGTGAGCAGACGCGTTTCGACTACTTCGAGTCATCTTCAGTGTCTAAAGGATGTGTTGAAGGAAATGACTTTATATAGTCGTAGGATGGATTGAGCGGATGGGTAATTCGGTCAGGTAGTAAATTACGTCTTATACTAAATTAGGCCAGGTAGAGGGATATTAGGTTTTTGTTTTTTTGCTTGTTGGATGTCCGTGTGTTCTGTTTCATCTCGTTTCCGTTTTCGTAGTTTGATCTAGTACTGAGAAAATTGCTTCGGAATTAGTAACAAGTGTTCGTTGATAATTTTACCGTCTGTTTTTCTATGTTTATATATTTCAAGACTTTCTAGGATGTCAAGTCTCGGTCCTTTTCTTTGTTTGTGTAGCAATTTCATAGTTTGTGATAGCTTCAGGCTCATGTGCGTGATTTTGTAGGTATGTCACATGATTGAAGTCTGCCTTGTTGTGTAAGAAAGGTCGTAAGTACTCTTTGTATCTTGTCGTTAGTTTTCGTGTTGTCCTTCCTATATATATCATGTCGCAATCCTTGCATGTCAGTTTGTATATGCCACTATTTTTGATTATTGATGTGTCATTCAGTTATGATTTCAGTTTGTTTCCAATGTTGTTGTTAGTTTTGAATGCAGTTTGCGGTTTGTATTTCCGAAGGAAGTTTGATAGTTTGTATGTCTCTTTGCCTACTTATGTTAACGAAATCCACTGTTGGTCGTTGTTACGAGTTTCAGTCGGTTGGCGTTCCAGTTTTTTTTTTTGTACTGTGTAAGAAGTTTGTCAATGTCGCATTGTTTGTATCCGTTATTATTGGCTATTCTGTAAATGTTGTTTAGTTCGTTGGAGTAGTTAGTAGGAGTCATGGTGATGGAGTGAAACCTCTGCACCATTGATCTGTACGCTGCTAGCTTATGTTAGGCAGGGTGGTTAGATGTTTCGTGTATGGTATGATCAGTTGTGGTTGGTTTTCTGTATATTTAGTGGTCTAATCTTGTATGTTCGCGTGTCACAGAAAAGGTCCATATAGTTGAGTTGTCCGTTTGTTTCTTTTTCTATAGTGAAATTTATATTCGGGTGAATTTCATTCATATAGGTAAGTAGTTCGTCTTGTTTATTTTCTGGTCAGTCAATAACGATGAAACAGTCATTCATATATTGTCTGTAAAATATTACATTGAATCTTTTGACAATTTTGGGTATACAGGGTATATATATATATATATATATATATATATATATATATATATATATATATATAGATATCTATATATATATCTATATATATATATATATATATATATATATATATATATATATATATATACATATATATATATATATATACAGTGTAACCCGGTTATAACGTACCTCGAGGGGACCGCAACAAGTAGAACTTTATAACCGATAGTACGTTATAGCCCACTTATGAAAAAAAGTTGTGTTCATTTACAAAAATTGTCGTTTATTAAAGAAAAAAAGTCCATGCATTCATAATATAAAATTATAGCCTGCTGAATCAAAAAGCATTATAAATTTTCGAAAAATTTATAGGATTCTCCCGTTTGTCTACTAACTGTTATTGTAATGGTCTTAAAAAGTCAGTTATCTTACATTGTTTTATTTTTATTTTTAGTTTTTGCTTTTGCAGATAGCCATCAATCAAAAGAGATGCTTCTAAGATACCATCTTCCGTAAGCTCGTTTGCTTCCAAAAATCTTGTCACATTTTTTATCGAATTTATTGCATCCTCAATATTGATGGTTTTCTGCTCAGTAGCTTCATCGTCAGTGTCGCTTTGTTGGCTTGATTCTACTGTCTGTACTTCTTCTACTTTGTCAGTATCTGTTGGGGTTTCAATTGATACAACATCTGAATCAATGTTCTCAAACAAATCAAGATCTTGCAATTCTATAGTAGGTCTACAATTTTCATAAAACCAAGAGCTTAATGGACGCTCATCCTCTTCTCTTGCTTGAACCCTTTTAATCCATTCGCTCAAAGGAAGGTCGTCTTCGTCGTTTGATGAATCGGTTTTAAGTCCCGCATGCTGGAAACAGTTTCTAATTGTCGTTGGTGATACTTGTTGCCAGGCTTTTGCTAACATTTCTATGCCATCCAGCAAATTTATTTTCATATTTTGAGCATCCTCAGCTGCATCGATGTATTTCATCAGAACTAGCCTAGAAATGTATCACAAATGGAATCTAAATTTATGTTACATGAATTCACTTTACTGAATTACCTTCGGTAATAGGATTTGAGGCACTTGATCACGCCTTGGTCCATCGGTTGTAGAATAGAGGTGCAGTTGGGAGGAAAAAAATTCAAGTTAATATTTTCCAGATTCTGGAGATTTGGGTGAGCGGCGCAGTTGTCTACAATTAGCAAAATCTTCCTTCTTTGCCTTCTCAGCTGCTCGTCCCAGGACCGTAACTCATTCGAAAAAATATCTGATGTCATCCAAGCCCGTCCATTTGAGGTATAATTTACAGGCAATGTTTTTACATTTTTCATGCATCTCGGATTTTTAAATTTTCCAATAACGAGCATTTTTCTTTTTTCGGTGCCAGATAAATTGGCGCATATGAGGACAGTAATCCTTTCTTTAGACTGCTTCCCACCTATACACTTTTCACCACGAAATTTGAGAGTTTTGTTAGGCAACACTTTGAAGAAAAGTCCCGTCTCGTCTGCGTTGAATATGTCCTCATCTCTATAACCCTCTCTTATCTGCGGCCATTCATCACGAATCCAATCCAAAGCGGCTACTGAGTTTGCATCTGCTGCTTCGCCATGAATTCGTCCAAATCCAATGTTATGGCGGTTTTTGAATCTTTGAATCCAACCGGAAGAGCACCTGAATTCGTTATCATTATTAAGCTGAGCAAATTGTTGGGCTTTTTGTCGCAAAATTTCCCCCGAAATCGGATTGCGGAGACTCCTTTGATATGTAAACCACCTTATTAGGTTTCTATCAACATCCCGTTGCATGGGGTTTCAAATTTTCTTTTGTTTTCCTGAAGATGAAGGATTACTACACGCAGCCTTAATTTTATTTCGATTTCGCCAAATTGTCGAAACTGTCGTTTTCTTCAATTGCTTCGAAGCACATATTACTGATTGTTTTTTGCCACTTTCAATTTCTCGAATAATATTTAACTTCTCATTAATCGTTAGCACTTTGCGAGTTTTCTTCTCCATTTCTTTGTTTTGCAAACTTTATCGCGACCTTACACCGATCACAACACTTCAAAAACTGCCAATTATTTTCTTATGGGATTCCCTAAAAATTATGCAGACATCTCCCTAACACAAAAAAAAACACCCTACCGGGCACAGTTCTTTAAAAACTGGCGATTATTTATCATGGGATTCCCCGAAAATTATAGGGACCGAAAACCCTTCGCGTTATTGTTGCCAATTTGTTACGTATCGCAACAACTTGTCTAAACAACTTATTTTTGTTTGTGGGTTTATGCTTCATATGTACGTATGTATATGAGAATAAATATTTTGTACGTTATAAAGAACTCAAGTGGCATGGAAGAAGGTACGTTATAACCAATATGTACGTTATAAAAGTGAACGTTATATCCGTACAAAAATACAGTAACTTCCATGATTTGTGCATGGGGATTGGAAAAAAGTACTTTATAACCGAAAGTACTTTATAAAAGTGCACTTTATAAGCGGGTTGCACTGTATATATATATATATATATATATATATATATATATATATATATATATATATATATATATATATATATATATATGTAGGAACGATATCGGATAAAACATTTGAATATTTTTGTGATTAACTGTATTAGCAATGACGTTTCATAATGGACCTACTTTCTGTTGGAAATGTACTTGAGAGAGGAGTGACTTGATGGGAGTCTCTCGCTGATGCGCGTCACGGAAAATATGTTTAAATTATTCCTTGAAGTTTCTGGCTATTTGTTTTAATAAAACGTTTAAAACCTACAAGTGGCGCATTTCTTTATTTGCTCCTTCCATTCGGATCCCTACAAGTGGGGGCTCAACCGGGATTCGCCAAAAAATGGAGTAACTATTGAAATGAAAATAGAAGTAAAAGTAGACGAAAGTTCTAGACGGTGAAAGATTTCGTGTCCATACGTGTTCGATAGACGGCGACGCGTTCAAGGACAAGTAGACGGTTTTGGTGCAAGAAGATTTCGTGTCCATACGTGTTCGATAGACGGCGACGCGTTCAAGGACAAGTAGACGGTTTTGGTGCAAGAAGATTTCGTGTCCATACGTGTTCGATAGACGGCGACGCGTTCAAGGACAAGTAGACGGTTTTGGTGCAAGAAGATTTCGTGTCCATACGCGTTCGATAGACGGCGACGCGTTCAAGGACAAATAGACGGTTTTGGTGCAAGAAGATTTCGTGTCCATACGTGTTCGATAGACGGCGACGCGTTCAAGGACAAGTAGACGGTTTTGGTGCAAGAAGATTCCGTGTCTATACGTGTTCGGTTGACGACGACGCGATCAAGACGAAAACAAAGAGTAAATTGTTCGGAAGATTATTATTTAATATGCCGGATGAAGAAAGCGAAGTACCAACGGGAAGTAAAGCGGTGCTACGCGAACGACTGAGGAGCTCAGTGGCCGTTGCTAAGATGGATATTGATTCGTTGACTGTGGAAGAAATCAGGGAACGATTGCGTACTAAGGCAGTTTTACGTGAACGATTACGTGCTGCGACGATGTCAGAGAACGAGGACGACGAGGAAGAGGAAGTGGCTGCAAGTGAAATTGACCGAACGCCCTCTGAATGTAGTGCGGTGTCTTTTAGGCAAACAATGTTGTCATATCGCGATGTTGAAGACTCGCTGGAAACATTTAGTGGCGATAAATACCAAAATATTGAAAGATGGTTAAAAAAACTTTCAAGAAACCGCGGAAATGTGTGGGTGGAATGATATGCAACGAGTAGTGTACGCGAAGAAATTGTTACGTGGATCAGCGAAATTGTTTGTCGGTTTTGAGTGCTCCGCAATATCATGGGATCAATTACGTAGCTCGCTGTGTGTAGAATTCGGACAGATAGCTAATAGCAAAGACATTCACAAACAATTGACTGAAATTCGAAAGTTGCCGAGTGAAAGTTCGAACGAATATGTTTATCGTGTCTTAGATATCGCGAGTCACGCCGAGATCGAGTTGGAGGCCAAGATACAATACATCATTGACGGTATTCCAGACGATGAGCGTAATAAAACAATTTTATATGGTGCGAGCTCGATAAAGGAATTACGACAAAAATTAATTCAATACGAGGCTATAAAATCGCGAATAAAATCAAAGTATCCGTTACGTGAAAAAAATATACCGGATACTAAGTCTGGCAAACGCTGTTTTAACTGTGGAAATTCCAATCATCTCGGTAAAGACTGTCCTGATAAAAGGAAGGGAACAAAGTGCTTCGCATGTGGTGATTTTGGCCATGTTGCAAGCAAGTGTCCAACCCCGCGAGTGAACATCCCGAAGGTTAGATGTGATGCGTTAAAATTAGCGGATATGAAGACTTATAAAGACATACAAATATGCAAAAGAACAATTCGTGCAGTTTTTGATTCGGGTAGTGATCTCCATTTAATAAAACGTAGTATCTATGACGGACTAGACGCTCCATGTCTTGAGAAAAATTATGTTAGATTTGGTGGCATTGGCTCTGGCAGTCAGCAAACTCTTGGTCATTTTACCACGACGGTTACAATAGACGGTGTTCGTTTAACCCTTACGATTCATGTAGTGCCGGATTCGACTTTCTCATATAACTTGTTGCTTGGTGGTGAATTATCGGAGTTCGTAGAAATAACAATAAAAAATCGGAGTGCTACTGTAAGAATTGTACGCGAAAATAACTCCGAAGCAGCTCAACAATCAACAAAGAATGAGAAGGATATAATAATCGACAACGCCAATCAACAACCGGAAGAAGTCATCAGTCAACAAGGAGCGAATGACGAAAGCGTTTACGATCACTTGAAAACTTTAAGTGTCAGCCCAGATCCAGACGAGTGTGAAGTTGACCTGTGCCATATCAATGACTCATCTATAAAAGCGGAAGTCAAAAATCTCATCGAAGCGTATATACCAAACAAAATAAAAGAGACAGGAATCGAGATGCGCTTGGTTCTTAACGACGAAGTTCCGATTCGCCAAGGTCCGCGACGACTGTCGGACAAACAACGGAAGGTTGTAGCAGACATAGTCAATGATTGGATGAGAGAGTGTATCGTGCGATATAGCTCTTCGCCATATGCATCTCCCATCGTGTTGGTTGAGAAGAAGAACGGAGACGCCAGATTATGCGTGGATTACAGAATGTTGAACAAGAAAATTATTCGCGACCCATATCCGCTTCCGCTAATAGAAGACCAGCTAGACCGATTACAAGACTCGACGGTTTTCACCACGCTCGATTTGAAAAACGCATTTTTCCACGTACCTGTAGAGAAGGAGAGTGTGAAATACACAGCCTTTGTGACACCTGATGGACAATTTGAATTTCTTCGAGTACCTTTTGGTCTGAGTAATTCACCAGCTGTTTTCCAAAGGCATGTTAAAACTATTTATCGGGAATTGATTGCGAAAGGCGTCGTTTTGACCTACTTGGATGACATTATTATCCCGGCACGGAGTGAAGCAGAAAGTCTAGAAAAACTGAGAAAAGTTTTAGAAATCTCGAGTGATTTCGGCGTCATGATAAACTGGAGTAAGTGTGATTTCATGGCCAAACGAGTCGAATACTTAGGGTACATCCTTGAAAATGGTACAATCAAACCATCACCGAAGAAGACGACAGCAGTCTCGATGTTCCCAACGCCTAAAACCGTTAAGGACGTTCGAAGCTTTTTAGGTTTGACGGGTGCATTCCGCAAATTCATAGCCAACTATGCAGTAATTGCGCGACCTATATCCAATTTATTGAAAGATGGAGTCTCTTTCGAGTTTGGCGTGGAGCAAAAGAACGCGTTCGAGCAGTTGAAAACTGCACTGATAACAAACCCAGTTTTGAGGTTGTATAAGACGGGAGCACCAACAGAACTACACACCGACGCATCTAAGGACGGATTAGGTGCGATTCTTATGCAGAAAGATTTGGAAGATGGAATGATGCATCCTATTCATTATGCCAGCTGGAAGACGACCCCAACTCAATCAATATATACTAGCTACGAATTGGAAATTCTGGCAATAGTGCAAGCATTGAAGAAATTCCGTGTATATCTGCTGAGCGCACAATTTAAAATAGTGACGGATTGTCAAGCATTCGCAAGAACGATGGCGAAAAAAGATTTGTGTCTTCGAGTTTCACGTTGGGCAATGTTATTGGAAGAGTTCGACTACATTGTGGAGCATCGGTCGGGATCATTAATGAAGTATGTAGATGCATTAAGCAGATATCCTGCAGACGTATGTGTTCTTCAGCGAATGGACAACATCATTCTGGAACAGATTAAAAATGAGCAACGTAACGACGAACAGCTGATTAAAATATTGGAAGATGGCAATAACAAGAAGACGCTCGAATTCACGTTGAAAGGGAATGTTTTATACCGTGAGATGGACGGAAAGACTCTGTTAGTTGTACCAAATACGATGCAGCACGACATTATCAGGCGTTGCCACGAACAAGGACATTTTGGTTGGAAGAAAACCGAGTATATAGTGCTACAAGAATATTGGTTCCCTCAGATGCGCAAAAAAATCGAGAAGTTTATAACAAACTGCGTAAACTGTATTCTTGCGGAACGAAAGCAAGGCAAGACGGAAGGATTTTTGAACACCATCGACAAAGGCGATAAGCCGCTGCAGACATACCATATTGACCATCTAGGACCAATGCCGTCGACGAACAAGAGCTATAACCATTTGTTTGTAATCGTTGATGCTTTCTCCAAATTTGTTTGGCTGTATCCGACCAAATCAACTACCGCCGATGAAGTAATTGGTAGGTTGCAGAGGCAATCCACTATTTTTGGAAATCCTAGACGAATAATTTCCGATCGAGGGGCATCTTTCACATCAAAAGCGTTCGAGGAATACTGTCGCCAAGAGGGAATTCACCATGTGCGAACGACAACGGGAGTTCCTCGCGGAAACGGTCAGATTGAGCGAATCAATCGAATTGTAATACCGATTCTTACGAAATTATCCATTGATAATCCTGCGACATGGTATAAACATGTAGAAAAAGTTCAGCAGCAGATCAACGCGGCCTGCAGTAGAAGTATTGGTATGAGTCCTTTTGAAGTAATGTTTGGACAGACAATGCATCTAAGTAACAACGATGAACTACGAGCTGCTATTGACGAGGAAATCATGAACTGTTTCCAGGACCATCGATCGGCTCTCCCCGGCAAGAAGCGCTTCAAAACATTTCGAAAATCCAACAGGAAAACAGGCGTAATTACAACCAGAGGCGTAAGGCGGCACGAAAGTATAAAGACGGAGACTTAGTAGCCGTACGAAGAACTCAATTCGGAGCTGGTTTGAAGGTGCATTCCAAGTTTCTCGGACCATACAAAGTAACCGCCGTTCTAAAGAAAGATCGTTATCGGGTGAAAAAGGTCGGCGAGCACGAAGGGCCGAATGAGACGGGGACCTCAGCTGACAACCTAAGGCCCTATCCGACGTCGATCGATTCCATTGCTGACGGGTTTCGCGGATTCGAAGACAGCAGCATCGAGGGCGATGCATAGGTCAGGACGGCCGATCTGTAGGAACGATATCGGATAAAACATTTGAATATTTTTGTGATTGACTGTATTAGCAATGACGTTTCATAATGGACCTACTTTCTGTTGGAAATGTACTTGAGAGAGGAGTGACTTGACGGGAGTCTCTCGCTGATGCGCGTCACGGAAAATATGTTTAAATTATTCCTTGAAGTTTCTGGCTATTTGTTTTAATAAAACGTTTAAAACCTACAAGTGGCGCATTTCTTTATTTGCTCCTTCCATTCGGATCCCTACATATATATATATATATATATATATATATATATATATATATATATATATATATATATATATATATATATATATATATATATATATATATATATATATATATATATATATATATATATATATATATATAAATATACATTCTCTTTGTTCTTTAAAAGCCATCGGGCCTTGCTTTGTTGTGTGAGCAGACGCGTTTCGACTACTTCGAGTCATCTTCAGTGTCTAAAGGATGTGTTGAAGGAAATGACTTTATATAGTCGTAGGATGGATTGAGCGGATGGGTAATTCGGTCAGGTAGTAAATTACGTCATATACTAAATTAGGCCAGGTAGAGGGATATTAGGTTTTTGTTTTTTTTGCTTGTTGGATGTCCGTGTGTTCTGTTTCATCTCGTTTCCGTTTTCGTAGTTTGATCTAGTACTGAGAAAATTGCTTCGGAATTAGTAACAAGTGTTCGTTGATAATTTTACCGTCTGTTTTTCTATGTTTATATATTTCAAGAATTTCTAGGATGTCAAGTCTCGGTCCTTTTCTTTGTTTGTGTAGCAATTTCATAGAGTTTGTGATAGCTTCAGGCTCATGTGCGTGGTTTTGTAGGTATGTCACATGATTGAAGTCTACCTTGTTGTGTAAGAAAGGTCGTAAGTACTCTTTGTATCTTGTCGTTAGTTTTCGTGTTGTCCTTCCTATATATATCATGTCGCAATCTTTGCATGTCAGTTTGTATATGCCACTATTTTGGATTATTGATGTGTCATTCAGTTATGATTTCAGTTTGTTTCCAATGTTGTTGTTAGTTTTGAATGCAGTTTGCGGTTTGTATTTCCGAAGGAAGTTTGATAGTTTGTATGTCTCTTTGCCTACTTATGTTAACGAAATCCACTGTTGGTCGTTGTTACGAGTTTCAGTCGGTTGGCGTTCCAGTTTTTATTTGTACTGTGTAAGAAGTTTGTCAATGTCGCATTGTTTGTATCCGTTATTATTGGCTATTCTGTAAATGTTGTTTAGTTCGTTGGAGTAGTTAGTAGGAGTCATGGTGATGGAGTGAAACCTCTGCACCATTGATCTGTACGCTGCTAGCTTATGTTAGGCAGGGTGGTTAGATGTTTCGTGTATGGTATGATCAGTTGTGGTTGGTTTTCTGTATATTTAGTGGTCTAATCTTGTATGTTCGCGTGTCACAGAAAAGGTCCATATAGTTGAGTTGTCCGTTTGTTTCTTTTTCTATAGTGAAATTTATATTCGGGTGAATTTCATTCATATAGGTAAGTAGTTCGTCTTGTTTATTTTCTGGTCAGTCAATAACGAACAGTCATTCATATATTGTCTGTAAAATATTACATTGAATCTTTTGACAATTTTGGGTATAAAGACTTTTTTCAAAGATTGTAAGAATATTTCTGACATTATTGAGGACATTGGATGTCCCATATCCAGACCGTCCTTGGCAATGTATGTGTTGTTACTGAACTTAAAATAATTCTGTTTGATTGTGGTATTTATGAGATTGAGTAGTTCATCTGTGAATCATCGGCTGTTATTAAATGCAAGTTTTTCTTTCAGCATTGGCAGTGTTTCATCAACAGGTATAGACGTATAGAGGTTGGTGATGTCTCGTGATAAAAGTCGACAAATTTCAGTCAATTTTAAAGAGGTGGTAGAGTTTTGTAGTGAAAAAATAAGTTTCAAATGTCCGTGAAGGACTGCAGCGATGGTCTGCTGCCTCGGCAGAAGAAGATGGAGATATCTGCCGAGAATGCCCTTGTCTGGGGACGCGTGAATGCGCTGGCAGGCTAGCATTGCGGTGTCGTGGGGCGGGTTCATTCCCCCAGCACAAGGACCCCCTACAAAAAATTTCGCACTCACGAATTTCTTGGGGTCGAACAAGGACAAGGCGACCGACGCCGCAAAAAGTGTAGGTAACTACACAAGGGACAACTGACTTGTTCAAGGAACAAGGGTAACAAGTAAAATGAAGTGGAAGCAGGGTGACCTCGTCCTTATCCGGAGAGGCCCATGGCCCACAAATGAGAGAAGGGCAACCGGGTGGTGATAAAGCCCCTTCGCACCCACCCAACCGGATTAATATCCATATTTGTTGCAGTGGCCAGGTATTCCTCTTCTGAGTGGAAAACTCATACAACTTAGCTTGCATAAGTCTTCCCATCAGAAGAAAAGTACCCCGATGACCAATTTATGCCATAGAATTATACAATTCGATTGCATAACTCTATGCCATAAAGAGGCACTCTGCTTGGGCCACTCAACCCGAGACATCACCTGAAACAAAGAAGATTATATTGTACCCGGCGGCTGGCTCATGTTTTATGAGGAAAGCCTGCCACCGTACCGGGTCCTATACCTGGTCAGAATGTTGAGAAAGGAAAGACCGAAGGGTTAGTTTTAATGCAACATTGTTTCTTTATTTACTATCATTTAATTCTGATGATGATTAATACATTTGCGGAAAAGCTCACAACCTACTATTCTATTCTCTATTCTAGTGGATGCGACCAATTTTCAGCAATAAAATTTACAAAATTCTTTTTTTTTTTTTTTTTAAAGAAGGGTTCCCTATTTACTTCTGATTTGAAAATTCTATATAGGTAATAACATTTCTCTGCAAATTGGGGGTGTGAATTAGCAGGCCTGCAATCACCTTTGATGACTGATTCTTTCAGATTTACAGCGATTAATGTAAGTTAGCAAATAGTTTCGAGTGTAACAAAACATCATCGTTATTACGGTTCATAAAATCTGCTGAATTAAAAGACAACCGAAAAAAAAATCTCTACAAAAATTGTTAACTGCTCTATGTTGTGCACTATAAGCAAGTAATTAAGAAAATTTCTGGACAAATATGACACAGCAAATGAGTCTCTAATTCAGCTGGTAGAGGTATTTGTAAGCGAACAATGTTGTTTCAAGTCATTTCTCCATTTGCTTCATTAATTACTTGAACTCTCACTTGGACCAATATAAATCTTTTTTTTTCTAAAGCTTAATGATCCATTATATTCATGAAAAATAAAGAAACAGAAGAAAGAGATTTCCAATCCACTGGTCTCAGTCAAATTAAGAAAAAAGTATTCTGGGCATTTAAATTCACAATGCATCTATCAGAATTTGTAATTTATCATAAGGTTACGTACGTTCGCCTACTATCAACATTAATAATGAGTGAATTTCGAATTTTTCTGGCTGAAACTAATTAAGTAACAATAGTATCAACAATAGTTTGGACTATTCAAACAAACTCCCTCAAAAAAATGAATTCGTTTACCTAATCTTGCATTCAGCGTATTAATATTCGTATTAGTTAAAATATTATGTATCATAAATAAAAATTAAATATACAATAAATATTTGCGCCAGAATTGCGGCCATTCTTTGTTGGAAGAAACATCTGCACTTGGCGAAAAGACTTCCTCAGCACGAACTAAAGCTGCCACTAAAGATGATGTGACTAACACGTAAGTGTAATGATTTTCTACATTTCAAGTTCGAACGCGGAACCGACCTCTCATCGGTTCTAGACGTTAAGTCTGAGTAGTGCCAACGGATGGTACCAACAGGTCAACCAATCCGTGCACCGTAACCCATTCACGCGGTGGCTGCTTGTCGGCCAGCTAGTTCGGAGAGGATTTCGGTCGCGGGTCTCCGAATGGGTTACGCTCAATTACAATATTTTCAGCCACCTGAACATGCCCGTTTTCAAAACGCGTTATCAAAACAAAACCATCCGGAGAAGAACCTACTTTACGTTACTCTGTATTTCTTCATTCAGCCAGTTAAAGTACAAAAATCTATTTTCCGTTTCGCGTTCCCGAATTTCCGACGCGGTACCGAAAAGTATGCTACTCGAAATTAACCCGACGAAGACTACTCTAATAAAATGTCAAAACTACAAAGGTACCGCGTACCGCGCGCGACGCGAAACCGACCTCAGCGGATTTGGCGAAACCCTACCCTCGCGACGGCATACCTACCATGCACTCATTTTCCCGCTGAAACAAGAAGAACCACTGAAAAGGAAAATCCGTTTTCTGTTAGCAATTCATGTTATATTTTCTATGCTTTTCCTAATTAAATTTCAACAATTGAACTTATTAGGGATTTATATTGAATGGTAAGACTTAAATTACATGTTAAACTTGTGTATAGTACGGTTGAAATTTTTAAGATACGTAACGGATTATACTACATAAGCAAACTATTATCGCCGATTAACTTTTGATACAAAATTATGCCTGATGTATGAATGTATTTGTTATTGTTATTCTTTTTACTCCGACATATACTCCTACGTGCGTGTATATATTCAATTGAATATTAAGCAAGGTACTTGTATATAAAATTAATTAACATATTCATACTTAATACTTGAAAACATTGTTCATTATATTGTTTTGTTTTCTAGGTTAAGCGGACATGCAACTAAGGAACAATTTTTAATGTTTCAACTCGTAATTAATTAATCTTAATGATGAAAATAAATAGAATAAACCGTAGGGTGTATATTACAATATGAATTTTAAATGTATCCGAAATTATGACCAAATTTCAACGAGATTAGTGTATACTAGTTACAAAAATAGTGGATCTAAATTTTCAACGATTTTGTTTTCCGATTTTCAAAAGTGTGCTGATAATAACATGATCTCCATTATCGCTTTTGTTTTGATTTGTTCTATTTCTAAGAACTTATATTTTTAATATTTAAGTTTTAATTTAATAGTATAAAATAGAGTAATATGCAGTTCGTAAATTCTTATTACAAAAGTGGGTGTGCTTTCATATTCAAAAGTTTCCTTGTGTATATATTTTTTTTTAAACTGTATTCAATGCCGGTAAAATAATCAATTTTTGAAAGCGGGATTCGAAAACAAACGATTAACATCAATGAATCGAGAGATAGAAAATTTTCTCTCAATAGTTAACGACCGCGTTCGATTGTATATTCTTCTATATATATTTATCCTAATTGTTGTTAAATTTCAGTAGAAAGAACTAAGAAAATTTGTGTGCACTCATGTTTCAAATTTCCCGACTTCCTAAAGATTGTTGTTTTCTTACAAATAATAACGTTTTTTTTCTTCATTTTAAATAATATGTTCATTACTTAACTCTTCTTCGCCCAGGAATACAAATATCAAACAAATTAAATTAATATTTTATCAACACTATACCGAAAGCTGTATTTATTTTTCATTTTCTGTCTATGAAATTGATTCTTTTGTGCTATGCTTAGCAATATAAATTATTTGGTCAATTGTAGAAACATAAAAAAAACAATAAGGTGTAGCTCAGTTTTAATCATCATTGTCCTGTTTTGTATATGCCTTTCCAAAAGAATGAATTCAAAGGCAAGAAACCCAGTATATGTTCTAGAAACGCAGGTGACTTCGATCATAATGTATGCTTTCGCAGACGGCTTTAGTGAAATGTAGCTAAGAATAAAGGTCAATCATAACACTAAAGGCACAAAGCCTTTCAATGGTATCCACTTTGAAGTATAAATGATTGCTTTAAGTTCTTCACAACTGTCAACTTTCCGTTGAAGTAATCTTTAATGAAACAATAATACCGAACCAAACCTGAATTAAAAACATAATAATTAAATAGCTTTCCCAAGCAAATATGCTTCCAAAAGTTGAAATACTGCCCATACAATAATAGAAGATGATGAATCGTCGCCAGATTCCTGTTTTGCAGCATTATGAAAGAAATTTTTTTGCATTCATCTTTGTTTTTGTTACTAAGATTTGATTATGAACTAACCCCTTGTTTGTTTTAAAAATATTTTGGAACAATTGATGTTGGTCTTAGGTTATGTAATGGTATTTATTTGAAATAATCTAAAAGCAGATCAACACGCTAATATTCCTAGCTAGCTAATATTCTACCCAGCTACCTACTATCTTGGCAGTGTGATTATTATCCTACATCTACAGGAGCGAAGTTTTAGATCAATGACTTATGTGACATTCGAATAGATTAATTAATGAAATCAATTTGTAACTTGCATATTTGAGTACATCAGAGTTGAAGTTTCGAGAAAGTGAAGCAACAATTGGTTTCTATATGTTTTAATTTGACTGATTGTTTTATTATGTACCACATTTCACCAAGCCAAAAGACCTCTACAGGTGTATTCGGTGCTCTAAACGTTGAAGATCTGAAGCATAAAATTGGGTAGATACGATTCCGAATCCAGGGCATGCGACCGACATGCACTTAAGCGCGCCTATCAGTTAAAGTCTAGTACATATTAGCTTACCAACTGCATATTCTGGGAAATTCTCTCAAGGTAACTATTTCACAATAATTAATATACGCAACCCTTCCCGGTGAAGACTGTAGTAGCATTTACTATTAAAAACATTCTTTTTCTTCAGCATGTCCTAGAGTGAGACTCAGCTAAATATATTTTCATAATATTCCATTCACGATCAAAGGAATAACCGCAAAATGTTCAAACTATTATTCCCTTAAATGATAAACCACAAAAACGAAAATTGCTCAAGCTAAATGAGTCCTTCGCATCCCGGAAATCAATGGATATTTTCCTTCAAAACGGATATTGAACGATGTCAGGCATTACAACATCTAAAAATCTTTGACTAGGATATAATACTCAACAAATATTAAGCCAAATCAATAAATTATAAAACAATCTTTCTATATCGGACCTAAATAGTATGGCAAAGTGCGCGTGACAAGGAAATTAAATCAGAAAATATTTTCTGACATATCTTTCCTTTTACATTTTTTTTCCTTCAAACAACAGTCAACCCGTCATAACTAATAATATATAGTCAAACGTTAATAATAAATGCATGAACATTTACTACTGTTTCATTATATAAATAAATTTTCTTACTTTCTTTTTTGACAAGTAACATTTACACTCATTTCTAAGAACAGCGGTACCTTGCTTTCAATCAAACAGAACGTTCTCTACATTCTTGAACCCTATATTAAAGGAGTTGGCGAAACAGTAATGCAGTTGTAAAGCATTTCACATCTTAATTCGCAACGCGCTCTCTAGCTTAATATACATATATGTATACATCTTTCAATCAGGCACATATGAGAATAAGCTTATGCGGAGCAACAGTACAAAAGATCCTCGGAGCGATCAAACGCAACGCCACTTGTCAAAGATTCCAACTGTTAAAAACAAACGGTACCGTCATTTTTTGTTCGCACTTATGTTTCGCTACGGAGCATACTCAGCGCTTTCCGGCGCAGGGTTTTATTCTAAACAGCAGAAAGTAAATGTTTTTGAAAACTTACAGCAGTGGTGTACAATACACTCAGTTCTTTACCTGTGAGTTCAGTCACCTCCAGCGCCACTTCTTCACTTGTTACAATGTATTGGCGATTGTGCACGTGGGGCCAAATATCCCCATCTGGGCTAATTGCTCAAATTCCACAGTTACATGAATCCCTAGTCACAGCAAGGGGAGATTGATACAATGTTGTCCGGCCCTATTGTAGCCCTTTCTACTGCTTCCTACAGCATATGCGCACGCCCGGTAAAGTTCACTTTCACTCACAAACGGGACGAAAGGCGCAGCGACGTGTAAAATTACTTTACCACTATGTAATACCGGAGCTTTCACTTGTCAAATTGACTACTTTGTTTTCTCCTCGGACAAAACAGATGTGCGGAATGGAACGCCACATGGCGGCAATGTGCATTTTTATTTGTCGCCAGTGGCATAGTGTTTTGATGGCAACGGTGGAGGGGGGCATTCCCAGATGGATATGTCTCGAAATGTGTCGGGGTTTGGAGTAATATTATGTTTCAAATATTTATATCCACAGATCTAAATATTTGGAAAGAAAAAAAAATATTTTCTGTGCAACGATATCCGCACGAAAGATGAAGTCCGCTTGCACCTCGAGGTCATACCCATCTGGCCGGGTGCAACGGTTCGGGATCGGAATCCTTCGATTCCCGGGCGTAGGCGTCACATTACACATTCCCCCCCCCCCCCCAAAATCGAAGTAATTACGATCCCGCCTCCTATGTAAAAGGTCTTGGTTAGGGCCGTGGCGGGTCGAAGGTCGATTTCGAGGAATAGGCTACAACCATGTTCGTGAAGACTCGATAGTGGCTATACAGTAGGGAGTCAGGTGTTATTCGGAGGTCTTCGTCCAGGCAGAGATTTAGGTAAGCCAAGGTTTTGCGTGTGAAATAGTTGTACTTCATCGTCTAAGGTCTTTTGCGTGGTAAATTCCCAGGGTTTTACCAGCCATGTCCGCGATGAGGTATCGGGTGGGGCTTATTACTTGTAGGACTCGACACTTCACGAATTTCTTGTCTAGTTTGGCATTGTAATGTCGGGTGGCATCGCTCTGCCGGAAGTTTCGACGATATATTTCGTCGCCTGCCTTAAAGCCAGAAGGATGAGATCGCAAGTTGTACCGCTCCTCTCCCATCCGTCTACTTTCTTCAATCTTCTCCCGCAGTTGATCTCGCAGAAGTTGGAGCTTTTCGTGCGGTTCCAGAACCACGATTGGGTCCTCTAGCGATTTCAGCTGCCGCAATAGCCGGTAAGCGCTTCCGTGACAGATCATGTACTGGCCGAACAATGCGAAATACGGCGAAATGCCGGTAGTGGCGTGGTACGACGAGCGCAGAGCACTAGTGATGGCGGACAACTTGCGATCCCAGTCCTTCTGATTCGGGTGGACATAGGCGCGAATGGCCACTATGAGCGTACGGTTCAGTCGTTCGGATGCGTTGGCTTGTGGTGAATAGACGGCGGTTCGTTGGTGGATGATGCCGTATTTAGACATTAGGTCTCGGAACTTGCTGGAGGCGAACTGGACCCCGTTGTCGGAGACAAGTTTCTCCGGAACTCCAAACATGTGAAAGACTCGGTTCTCCAAGAAGCTGATTATAGGTCCAGTGTGCATGTTACGTAGTGGTTCTATGATAGGGAATTTAGAGAGCTGGTCCAGGACCACGACAGCTCCCGTGTGACCAGAAGCAGATCGAGGGTAAGGACCGATAAGATCAATGTACAAGCGTTGGAACACGCGTTCGGGGACCTCAACCTTACCCATGGGAGGCCGAAGAATGGTGTTGGGCGCTTTAGTGCACTTGCATAGCTCACAGGAGGCTACGTACGCTTTTATCTGTTGTGCCATCTTAGGCCAAAAGAAACAGGTTTTCAACCGCCTAAGTGTACGACCGTAACCGCCGTGCGCACTTGATGGGTGGTCATGAGCCCGTCTGATAAGATCAGTGGTTAATTCTTCGGGCACCCACAACTTCCACTGTTCTTCTTCTTGTATGGGGTCTCCGGATGCGTGTCCCATCCGCCTATAAATAAATCCATCTGTCAACCGCAGTTCAGGAAGCTTGGACAGTTGATTCTGGATAGTGTGAATCAGTTGGGTGTAGCTGGCTGACTTGAAGGCAGGATGGTCCAGATCGATCAATTGGGGGCTGTCGTCCTCCTGGACCAACTCGGCTCCTTCAGGAGCGAACATTCTGGATAAGGTGTCGGGGACTACATACTGGCTTCCTTTTCGGTGGCGGATTGTGAAGTCAAATGCCTGTAGTTTCAGTGCCCACCTGGCCAATCTGCCGTTGAGATCAGTCTGGCTCATTAGCCATTTCAGAGAAGCGTGGTCCGTAACGATTTCAAAGGTGTGTCCCTCCACATAGGCTCGGAAGCGTTTCACTGCCAACACTGCCGCTAGACATTCCTGCTCGGAAACCGTGTAATTTCGCTGGGCTGGGTTCAACTTGTGAGACATGAAGGCTATAGGTCTCTCCTCGCCGTCTTGTGCAACCTGGACTAAGACAGCTCCCACCCCATGTTGACTCGCGTCACAATGGATTGAGAACGGTTTGTCAAAGTCCGGGCTGTGCAGTACGGGGGCTGTAGTCAGACTCTTCTTTAGCTCTTCAAAGGCTCGCAAGCTGGGCTCCTCCCAGACGAATTTACGTCCCTTACGCAGCATGTCGGTCAAAGGAGTGGTAATGGTGGCATAGTCACGTACAAAACGCTGGTACCATCCGCATAAGCCTAAGAATCGGCGTAATTGCTTGGGGGTCTTGGGTAATGGAAAAACGTCAATCGCTTGAGTCTTGTCCGGATCGGTCTTGATATGGCCATGCCCAATGATGTGACCTAAATACTTCACCTCCGTCATCACGAACTGACTCTTTCGTATGTTGATGGTTAATCTTGCCCTCCGGATGTGTAGAGCCACCTCCTGAAGCAGGTCGATGTGTTCGTTAAAGGTCTCGGTTATAAGCAACAGATCATCCAAGTAAACGAAAACTTGGTGCCGCAAATGAGGTGGTATCACCTTATCCATAAGGCGCGTCATTGTTTGGGGGGCATTGCACAATCCGAATGGCATTGTCACGAATTGATACAGGGGCCGACCTGGGACCGTGAAGGCTGTTTTCTCCTTTGAACCAGGGTCTAAAGGAATTTGCCAGAAGGCGTCCTTGAGGTCTAAGCTCGTGATGAAGTGGGCTTTAGGCAACCGACTCAAAATGCCTTCAATCAACGGTAGAGGGTATGCGTCCTTGACCGTGACGGCGTTCAAGCGTCTGGCATCTAAGCATAGCCGGACCTTGTTCGGCTTGACAACTAAGGTGACTGGGGAAGCCCACGCGCTCTGTGATTCTTCGATTACGCCTAATGCTAGCATTCGATCCACTTCGGCATATAACGATTTTTTCTTCGCCGGAGATATGGCAAAATGTCTCTGTTTTATGGGTTTAGCATCCCCCACATCTATAGTGTGGAACACCAGTGCAGTCCGCCCGAGACCTTCCTTCTCATGCGATGGAAAAGCCGATATAGCCGAGTCAAGACGCAGTTGCTGATTTACATCCAGTGTATGTCGTAATAAGTTAGGGGGTTGAGATTGGTCAGGAGCTGTGGTGACAGACTCCAGGGTTGTACCGGAAAATAGTGCCGGGGCCAAGTTAAATTTTCGAACGAAATCCACTCCTAGATAAAGATTCTGGGTTAATTGAGGTATGATGAAAAATTCCAGAGGTTTAGTTACTCCTTTAAAGGTGACATCCGTCATAATTTTTCCCACTACAGAGTGACGAGTTCCGTCCGCCGTGCTTAACCAGGAGGTGAAATGACGGATTTGGTCCGCGTGCATTGCCAGTACCTCCCCTGCAAAATCGGCAGATATGCAATTCACACTGGCTCCCGTATCGACTAAGCCTGACACTCGTTTTTTTTATTGAGGGATGATGTTCGGCCATATGCGTCAGGCATATGGCCGAACATCATCCCTCAATAATTCGTCTAAGTGTATGTCCTTCAGCACCTTCCTCGACTGTCTGACTTTTCTCCAGAAGCTCCGCATCCGACGCGTGGCTCGCTTGCTTCGCGGTGGGACATTTGTAGCCAACTCCTCATGGAAGATGCGCTGTCGAGTAGCCAAATAATTCCGCAGCCTGACGTGGAAAGGTTTGACATGCCAAAGAACTTTCGCCTCGCTATCATTTCCCTGCGCGTTGGCCTCGGCGAAGGATGGCGTCGGTTGTGGAACTTCGGGAGAACTGTGTTTAGCGGTGCGAGTCAGCAGAATTGGAGTCATGTCGGGAGCTTGGTCATAGCTAGTGATGGGGTCAGGATTGGTTCGTCCGGAGTTTAGGAGTGCCGACGGGTGGTCGCGGCACTCGGTGGCAAGTTTTTTCGCAGTTTGCAATTTGCGCAATCAGGTGCGTATGTGTCGGCCTTCCCGCAGCGGTAGCAGAAAAGCGTCGGCTCCGCTGGACATGCATAGAACCGATGCCCCGTTTGTCGGCAGTTCCAACAGACCGTCGGGCTAGTGATTGCTTCTAGGGAGGGTCTATCAATCAATGCTGTGTCCTCAAGCTCCTGTGGTGCTCCGCTCCTCGGTACTGGTACTGGGTCAGCAAGCAGGTGGTCCGCTGCCATCAACTCCGCGGTATGATGATTTCGGGGATTTGGTCCCGTTATGCGAGGTTGTGGACGGAAGGTGCCTCGCCGCTCATCCAATTGTTCTTGCCTACGGGCATGGAGGCGCAATCCCTGTATGGTGTTGATGGGAAAATGCAGAAGGCTGTTCTGAAGATCCCAGCGCATATTCTCTCTGATAATTTCTACCAGTTCGTCCTCGGGCATGGTAGTTCGCAAGCGAGTGCTCAATCTCACTATACTTGTGTAGTACTGGTCGAACGGTTCGTGAGCGCCTTGTTTCCGTTTCTTTAATTGTTCCCTTAGCTCTCTCTCAGTGAAGCCATCCTCAAATCGATTGCGGAAGGCTGCACTGAAAGAGTGCCAAGTGGGACGTGGCGTTGATTCTTTAAAGCTCCAGTACCAGTCGGCAGCGTCGCCGCTGAACAAAAGATGTGCATGCCGGAGGAAGGCCGATATCATATCGTTGAACCCTATAAAGTTCAGGCGCCAACTCTCCATGATACGAGGCGTCGGGTCTCGAAAAGGTGTCAATGCGTTGCCGGGGGGAATCGCATCCTCGATTGACCTGTTGTACGAAACTGCCTCGGGGACTAGAGGTACCAACGGAGGTGCGGTGCTGTGTCGTGGTCTATATTCGGGAGCTCTGGGATCCATTCCCGAGTTCCTTGGAGGTGGGGCCCATTGCTCGGATGGTCGAGAGTGGGGCATAGCCACACTGGGATTGGGCTCCCAGCCAAGCGGAGTTCTCACGCGGCTGGGTGGTTGGCTCATAGGGAGATTCTGGAGCTTTCCCTCCAGATTGCCAATCCTCTCCGACATATCTCGCATCAACGCCACGAGGGTGTCAATGGAGTGGGCGGAAGGCATGGGAGTCACCTCGGACACGACAATTGCGGCCGGAACTTCACCGCCTACGGCTCCTTGAAGGTCTAAGAGTGGTTGGGACGGTTCGGCCTCTGGAACTCCTTTCGCTACTGCTCCACGCGTTGGTAGGGGCGTTCCGAGGGGGACGTCTAGGGCGGTCCGCTCGATGGGTCGCCGACATAGTGGGCAAAGCTCTGACGTGAGGAGGAGCTTTTGGACACAGGCACGATGGAATAGATGTCCACAATCCAATCGCACGCTGTGTAACCCCTCCACTACGTCCTCGAAGCAGATCCCGCAGTTAGCTGGTTGGACCGTTTTGGATCTGGTCCAACGCTTGTCTGGGGTCCGCTTCGTTGCCATCTTTGATTTTTGCTGGGTGGTAGAAGTAAGTTTTTTTTTTACTAAAAAAAAAAAAGAAAAGGTTAACTCTAATATATATAAAAAAAACCTAAAAATAAATTAGTGGCCGATAGTGGCGAGCTATTTCTAAGTGGGAAAAAAAAATTATTTAAAATATACTTTCCTTTTCAGCAGTTGACTCCTTCAACGGGAAATGCGAGTGCGTGGTAATCTGCCGAAGAAAGGGTGCCTTTGGTCGGTCTACGAAATTTAACCCCTAAGCCCACATACATTACAAACCGTTTCTAATCTACGTTAAATGACTCGACGAGACAAGTGGTAGAGCTACCGTAACGATTTTGTACGCGGTCAAAATTCCCGACGCGTGGAAGCATTCCGGGCTTCGCAACTCCAGCGTACGCCACCGAACGTTGAACCGATACCACTCGTCTATCACGCATACGAAATAAGTAGAATCCTTCCGCAACATAAAGGCAAGGTAGCCTTCTATTTTCTTGAGAGTCCATGCTGATAGGTAAACCCATCAGGCTGGCAGTTCCATCAAGAAAATAGAAGGTCCTTACAGGGGTTAGCCTGTGACAACACATCGGAAGGATTCTGTCGCGAAAACAAAATCAAACAAAGGAGAGCGGAAGCTACAACTCACGTGAAGCGACTGCTAGAGTGTATCACACAACTCCACTGCTCCTGATAGTGGGACTCGAGTACCAGAGTACCTTACATCCCCCGTAAAGGAACAACTCGTCAGAAGACGCGAATTTCTTTCCCCCTTAGGATGTTTTAGGCCCCACGTTGGGCGCCATTTGTAATGATTTTCAACCTTTTTAGTTCGAACGCGGAACCGACCTCTCATCGGTTCTAGACGTTAAGTCTGAGTAGTGCCAACGGATGGTACCAACAGGTCAACCAATCCGTGCACCGTAACCCATTCACGCGGTGGCTGCTTGTCGGCCAGCTAGTTCGGAGAGGATTTCGGTCGCGGGTCTCCGAATGGGTTACGCTCAATTACAATATTTTCAGCCACCTGAACATGCCCGTTTTCAAAACGCGTTATCAAAACAAAACCATCCGGAGAAGAACCTACTTTACGTTACTCTGTATTTCTTCATTCAGCCAGTTAAAGTACAAAAATCTAATTTCCGTTTCGCGTTTCCGAATTTCCGACGCGGTACCGAAAAGTATGCTACTCGAAATTAACCCGACGAAGACTACTCTAATAAAATGTCAAAACTACAAAGGTACCGCGTACCGCGCGCGACGCGAAACCGACCTCAGCGGATTTGGCGAAACCCTACCCTCGCGACGGCATACCTACCATGCACTCATTTTCCCGCTGAAACAAGAAGAACCACTGAAAAGGAAAATCCGTTTTCTGTTAGCAATTCATGTTATATTTTCTATGCTTTTCCTAATTAAATTTCAACAATTGAACTTATTAGGGATTTATATTGAATGGTAAGACTTAAATTACATGTTAAACTTGTGTATAGTACGGTTGAAATTTTTAAGATACGTAACGGATTATACTACATAAGCAAACTATTATCGCCGATTAACTTTTGATACAAAATTATGCCTGATGTATGAATGTATTTGTTATTGTTATTCTTTTTACTCCGACACATACTCCTACGTGCGTGTATATATTCAATTGAATATTAAGCAAGGTACTTGTATATAAAATTAATTAACATATTCATACTTAATACTTGAAAACATTGTTCATTATATTGTTTTGTTTTCTAGGTTAAGCGGACATGCAACTAAGGAACAATTTTTAATGTTTCAACTCGTAATTAATTAATCTTAATGATGAAAATAAATAGAATAAACCGTAGGGTGTATATTACAATATGAATTTTAAATGTATCCGAAATTATGACCAAATTTCAACGAGATTAGTGTATACTAGTTACAAAAATAGTGGATCTAAATTTTCAACGATTTTGTTTTCCGATTTTCAAAAGTGTGCTGATAATAACATGATCTCCATTATCGCTTTTGTTTTGATTTGTTCTATTTCTAAGAACTTATATTTTTAATATTTAAGTTTTAATTTAATAGTATAAAATAGAGTAATATGCAGTTCGTAAATTCTTATTACAAAAGTGGGTGTGCTTTCATATTCAAAAGTTTCCTTGTGTATATATTTTTTTTTAAACTGTATTCAATGCCGGTAAAATAATCAATTTTTGAAAGCGGGATTCGAAAACAAACGATTAACATCAATGAATCGAGAGATAGAAAATTTTCTCTCAATAGTTAACGACCGCGTTCGATTGTATATTCTTCTATATATATTTATCCTAATTGTTGTTAAATTTCAGTAGAAAGAACTAAGAAAATTTGTGTGCACTCATGTTTCAAATTTCCCGACTTCCTAAAGATTGTTGTTTTCTTACAAATAATAACGTTTTTTTTCTTCATTTTAAATAATATGTTCATTACTTAACTCTTCTTCGCCCAGGAATACAAATATCAAACAAATTAAATTAATATTTTATCAACACTATACCGAAAGCTGTATTTATTTTTCATTTTCTGTCTATGAAATTGATTCTTTTGTGCTATGCTTAGCAATATAAATTATTTGGTCAATTGTAGAAACATAAAAAAAACAAAAAGGTGTAGCTCAGTTTTAATCATCATTGTCCTGTTTTGTATATGCCTTTCCAAAAGAATGAATTCAAAGGCAAGAAACCCAGTATATGTTCTAGAAACGCAGGTGACTTCGATCATAATGTATGCTTTCGCAGACGGCTTTAGTGAAATGTAGCTAAGAATAAAGGTCAATCATAACACTAAAGGCACAAAGCCTTTCAATGGTATCCACTTTGAAGTATAAATGATTGCTTTAAGTTCTTCACAACTGTCAACTTTCCGTTGAAGTAATCTTTAATGAAACAATAATACCGAACCAAACCTGAATTAAAAACATAATAATTAAATAGCTTTCCCAAGCAAATATGCTTCCAAAAGTTGAAATACTGCCCATACAATAATAGAAGATGATGAATCGTCGCCAGATTCCTGTTTTGCAGCATTATGAAAGAAATTTTTTTGCATTCATCTTTGTTTTTGTTACTAAGATTTGATTATGAACTAACCCCTTGTTTGTTTTAAAAATATTTTGGAACAATTGATGTTGGTCTTAGGTTATGTAATGGTATTTATTTGAAATAATCTAAAAGCAGATCAACACGCTAATATTCCTAGCTAGCTAATATTCTACCCAGCTACCTACTATCTTGGCAGTGTGATTATTATCCTACATCTACAGGAGCGAAGTTTTAGATCAATGACTTATGTGACATTCGAATAGATTAATTAATGAAATCAATTTGTAACTTGCATATTTGAGTACATCAGAGTTGAAGTTTCGAGAAAGTGAAGCAACAATTGGTTTCTATATGTTTTAATTTGACTGATTGTTTTATTATGTACCACATTTCACCAAGCCAAAAGACCTCTACAGGTGTATTCGGTGCTCTAAACGTTGAAGATCTGAAGCATAAAATTGGGTAGATACGATTCCGAATCCAGGGCATGCGACCGACATGCACTTAAGCGCGCCTATCAGTTAAAGTCTAGTACATATTAGCTTACCAACTGCATATTCTGGGAAATTCTCTCAAGGTAACTATTTCACAATAATTAATATACGCAACCCTTCCCGGTGAAGACTGTAGTAGCATTTACTATTAAAAACATTCTTTTTCTTCAGCATGTCCTAGAGTGAGACTCAGCTAAATATATTTTCATAATATTCCATTCACGATCAAAGGAATAACCGCAAAATGTTCAAACTATTATTCCCTTAAATGATAAACCACAAAAACGAAAATTGCTCAAGCTAAATGAGTCCTTCGCATCCCGGAAATCAATGGATATTTTCCTTCAAAACGGATATTGAACGATGTCAGGCATTACAACATCTAAAAATCTTTGACTAGGATATAATACTCAACAAATATTAAGCCAAATCAATAAATTATAAAACAATCTTTCTATATCGGACCTAAATAGTATGGCAAAGTGCGCGTGACAAGGAAATTAAATCAGAAAATATTTTCTGACATATCTTTCCTTTTACATTTTTTTTCCTTCAAACAACAGTCAACCCGTCATAACTAATAATATATAGTCAAACGTTAATAATAAATGCATGAACATTTACTACTGTTTCATTATATAAATAAATTTTCTTACTTTCTTTTTTGACAAGTAACATTTACACTCATTTCTAAGAACAGCGGTACCTTGCTTTCAATCAAACAGAACGTTCTCTACATTCTTGAACCCTATATTAAAGGAGTTGGCGAAACAGTAATGCAGTTGTAAAGCATTTCACATCTTAATTCGCAACGCGCTCTCTAGCTTAATATACATATATGTATACATCTTTCAATCAGGCACATATGAGAATAAGCTTATGCGGAGCAACAGTACAAAAGATCCTCGGAGCGATCAAACGCAACGCCACTTGTCAAAGATTCCAACTGTTAAAAACAAACGGTACCGTCATTTTTTGTTCGCACTTATGTTTCGCTACGGAGCATACTCAGCGCTTTCCGGCGCAGGGTTTTATTCTAAACAGCAGAAAGTAAATGTTTTTGAAAACTTACAGCAGTGGTGTACAATACACTCAGTTCTTTACCTGTGAGTTCAGTCACCTCCAGCGCCACTTCTTCACTTGTTACAATGTATTGGCGATTGTGCACGTGGGGCCAAATATCCCCATCTGGGCTAATTGCTCAAATTCCACAGTTACATGAATCCCTAGTCACAGCAAGGGGAGATTGATACAATGTTGTCCGGCCCTATTGTAGCCCTTTCTACTGCTTCCTACAGCATATGCGCACGCCCGGTAAAGTTCACTTTCACTCACAAACGGGACGAAAGGCGCAGCGACGTGTAAAATTACTTTACCACTATGTAATACCGGAGCTTTCACTTGTCAAATTGACTACTTTGTTTTCTCCTCGGACAAAACAGATGTGCGGAATGGAACGCCACATGGCGGCAATGTGCATTTTTATTTGTCGCCAGTGGCATAGTGTTTTGATGGCAACGGTGGAGGGGGGCATTCCCAGATGGATATGTCTCGAAATGTGTCGGGGTTTGGAGTAATATTATGTTTCAAATATTTATATCCACAGATCTAAATATTTGGAAAGAAAAAAAAATATTTTCTGTGCAACGATATCCGCACGAAAGATGAAGTCCGCTTGCACCTCGAGGTCATACCCATCTGGCCGGGTGCAACGGTTCGGGATCGGAATCCTTCGATTCCCGGGCGTAGGCGTCACATTACACATTCCCCCCCCCCCCCAAAATCGAAGTAATTACGATCCCGCCTCCTATGTAAAAGGTCTTGGTTAGGGCCGTGGCGGGTCGAAGGTCGATTTCGAGGAATAGGCTACAACCATGTTCGTGAAGACTCGATAGTGGCTATACAGTAGGGAGTCAGGTGTTATTCGGAGGTCTTCGTCCAGGCAGAGATTTAGGTAAGCCAAGGTTTTGCGTGTGAAATAGTTGTACTTCATCGTCTAAGGTCTTTTGCGTGGTAAATTCCCAGGGTTTTACCAGCCATGTCCGCGATGAGGTATCGGGTGGGGCTTATTACTTGTAGGACTCGACACTTCACGAATTTCTTGTCTAGTTTGGCATTGTAATGTCGGGTGGCATCGCTCTGCCGGAAGTTTCGACGATATATTTCGTCGCCTGCCTTAAAGCCAGAAGGATGAGATCGCAAGTTGTACCGCTCCTCTCCCATCCGTCTACTTTCTTCAATCTTCTCCCGCAGTTGATCTCGCAGAAGTTGGAGCTTTTCGTGCGGTTCCAGAACCACGATTGGGTCCTCTAGCGATTTCAGCTGCCGCAATAGCCGGTAAGCGCTTCCGTGACAGATCATGTACTGGCCGAACAATGCGAAATACGGCGAAATGCCGGTAGTGGCGTGGTACGACGAGCGCAGAGCACTAGTGATGGCGGACAACTTGCGATCCCAGTCCTTCTGATTCGGGTGGACATAGGCGCGAATGGCCACTATGAGCGTACGGTTCAGTCGTTCGGATGCGTTGGCTTGTGGTGAATAGACGGCGGTTCGTTGGTGGATGATGCCGTATTTAGACATTAGGTCTCGGAACTTGCTGGAGGCGAACTGGACCCCGTTGTCGGAGACAAGTTTCTCCGGAACTCCAAACATGTGAAAGACTCGGTTCTCCAAGAAGCTGATTATAGGTCCAGTGTGCATGTTACGTAGTGGTTCTATGATAGGGAATTTAGAGAGCTGGTCCAGGACCACGACAGCTCCCGTGTGACCAGAAGCAGATCGAGGGTAAGGACCGATAAGATCAATGTACAAGCGTTGGAACACGCGTTCGGGGACCTCAACCTTACCCATGGGAGGCCGAAGAATGGTGTTGGGCGCTTTAGTGCACTTGCATAGCTCACAGGAGGCTACGTACGCTTTTATCTGTTGTGCCATCTTAGGCCAAAAGAAACAGGTTTTCAACCGCCTAAGTGTACGACCGTAACCGCTGTGCGCACTTGATGGGTGGTCATGAGCCCGTCTGATAAGATCAGTGGTTAATTCTTCGGGCACCCACAACTTCCACTGTTCTTCTTCTTGTATGGGGTCTCCGGATGCGTGTCCCATCCGCCTATAAATAAATCCATCTGTCAACCGCAGTTCAGGAAGCTTGGACAGTTGATTCTGGATAGTGTGAATCAGTTGGGTGTAGCTGGCTGACTTGAAGGCAGGATGGTCCAGATCGATCAATTGGGGGCTGTCGTCCTCCTGGACCAACTCGGCTCCTTCAGGAGCGAACATTCTGGATAAGGTGTCGGGGACTACATACTGGCTTCCTTTTCGGTGGCGGATTGTGAAGTCAAATGCCTGTAGTTTCAGTGCCCACCTGGCCAATCTGCCGTTGAGATCAGTCTGGCTCATTAGCCATTTCAGAGAAGCGTGGTCCGTAACGATTTCAAAGGTGTGTCCCTCCACATAGGCTCGGAAGCGTTTCACTGCCAACACTGCCGCTAGACATTCCTGCTCGGAAACCGTGTAATTTCGCTGGGCTGGGTTCAACTTGTGAGACATGAAGGCTATAGGTCTCTCCTCGCCGTCTTGTGCAACCTGGACTAAGACAGCTCCCACCCCATGTTGACTCGCGTCACAATGGATTGAGAACGGTTTGTCAAAGTCCGGGCTGTGCAGTACGGGGGCTGTAGTCAGACTCTTCTTTAGCTCTTCAAAGGCTCGCAAGCTGGGCTCCTCCCAGACGAATTTACGTCCCTTACGCAGCATGTCGGTCAAAGGAGTGGTAATGGTGGCATAGTCACGTACAAAACGCTGGTACCATCCGCATAAGCCTAAGAATCGGCGTAATTGCTTGGGGGTCTTGGGTAATGGAAAAACGTCAATCGCTTGAGTCTTGTCCGGATCGGTCTTGATATGGCCATGCCCAATGATGTGACCTAAATACTTCACCTCCGTCATCACGAACTGACTCTTTCGTATGTTGATGGTTAATCTTGCCCTCCGGATGTGTAGAGCCACCTCCTGAAGCAGGTCGATGTGTTCGTTAAAGGTCTCGGTTATAAGCAACAGATCATCCAAGTAAACGAAAACTTGGTGCCGCAAATGAGGTGGTATCACCTTATCCATAAGGCGCGTCATTGTTTGGGGGGCATTGCACAATCCGAATGGCATTGTCACGAATTGATACAGGGGCCGACCTGGGACCGTGAAGGCTGTTTTCTCCTTTGAACCAGGGTCTAAAGGAATTTGCCAGAAGGCGTCCTTGAGGTCTAAGCTCGTGATGAAGTGGGCTTTAGGCAACCGACTCAAAATGCCTTCAATCAACGGTAGAGGGTATGCGTCCTTGACCGTGACGGCGTTCAAGCGTCTGGCATCTAAGCATAGCCGGACCTTGTTCGGCTTGACAACTAAGGTGACTGGGGAAGCCCACGCGCTCTGTGATTCTTCGATTACGCCTAATGCTAGCATTCGATCCACTTCGGCATATAACGATTTTTTCTTCGCCGGAGATATGGCAAAATGTCTCTGTTTTATGGGTTTAGCATCCCCCACATCTATAGTGTGGAACACCAGTGCAGTCCGCCCGAGACCTTCCTTCTCATGCGATGGAAAAGCCGATATAGCCGAGTCAAGACGCAGTTGCTGATTTACATCCAGTGTATGTCGTAATAAGTTAGGGGGTTGAGATTGGTCAGGAGCTGTGGTGACAGACTCCAGGGTTGTACCGGAAAATAGTGCCGGGGCCAAGTTAAATTTTCGAACGAAATCCACTCCTAGATAAAGATTCTGGGTTAATTGAGGTATGATGAAAAATTCCAGAGGTTTAGTTACTCCTTTAAAGGTGACATCCGTCATAATTTTTCCCACTACAGAGTGACGAGTTCCGTCCGCCGTGCTTAACCAGGAGGTGAAATGACGGATTTGGTCCGCGTGCATTGCCAGTACCTCCCCTGCAAAATCGGCAGATATGCAATTCACACTGGCTCCCGTATCGACTAAGCCTGACACTCGTTTTTTTTATTGAGGGATGATGTTCGGCCATATGCGTCAGGCATATGGCCGAACATCATCCCTCAATAATTCGTCTAAGTGTATGTCCTTCAGCACCTTCCTCGACTGTCTGACTTTTCTCCAGAAGCTCCGCATCCGACGCGTGGCTCGCTTGCTTCGCGGTGGGACATTTGTAGCCAACTCCTCATGGAAGATGCGCTGTCGAGTAGCCAAATAATTCCGCAGCCTGACGTGGAAAGGTTTGACATGCCAAAGAACTTTCGCCTCGCTATCATTTCCCTGCGCGTTGGCCTCGGCGAAGGATGGCGTCGGTTGTGGAACTTCGGGAGAACTGTGTTTAGCGGTGCGAGTCAGCAGAATTGGAGTCATGTCGGGAGCTTGGTCATAGCTAGTGATGGGGTCAGGATTGGTTCGTCCGGAGTTTAGGAGTGCCGACGGGTGGTCGCGGCACTCGGTGGCAAGTTTTTTCGCAGTTTGCAATTTGCGCAATCAGGTGCGTATGTGTCGGCCTTCCCGCAGCGGTAGCAGAAAAGCGTCGGCTCCGCTGGACATGCATAGAACCGATGCCCCGTTTGTCGGCAGTTCCAACAGACCGTCGGGCTAGTGATTGCTTCTAGGGAGGGTCTATCAATCAATGCTGTGTCCTCAAGCTCCTGTGGTGCTCCGCTCCTCGGTACTGGTACTGGGTCAGCAAGCAGGTGGTCCGCTGCCATCAACTCCGCGGTATGATGATTTCGGGGATTTGGTCCCGTTATGCGAGGTTGTGGACGGAAGGTGCCTCGCCGCTCATCCAATTGTTCTTGCCTACGGGCATGGAGGCGCAATCCCTGTATGGTGTTGATGGGAAAATGCAGAAGGCTGTTCTGAAGATCCCAGCGCATATTCTCTCTGATAATTTCTACCAGTTCGTCCTCGGGCATGGTAGTTCGCAAGCGAGTGCTCAATCTCACTATACTTGTGTAGTACTGGTCGAACGGTTCGTGAGCGCCTTGTTTCCGTTTCTTTAATTGTTCCCTTAGCTCTCTCTCAGTGAAGCCATCCTCAAATCGATTGCGGAAGGCTGCACTGAAAGAGTGCCAAGTGGGACGTGGCGTTGATTCTTTAAAGCTCCAGTACCAGTCGGCAGCGTCGCCGCTGAACAAAAGATGTGCATGCCGGAGGAAGGCCGATATCATATCGTTGAACCCTATAAAGTTCAGGCGCCAACTCTCCATGATACGAGGCGTCGGGTCTCGAAAAGGTGTCAATGCGTTGCCGGGGGGAATCGCATCCTCGATTGACCTGTTGTACGAAACTGCCTCGGGGACTAGAGGTACCAACGGAGGTGCGGTGCTGTGTCGTGGTCTATATTCGGGAGCTCTGGGATCCATTCCCGAGTTCCTTGGAGGTGGGGCCCATTGCTCGGATGGTCGAGAGTGGGGCATAGCCACACTGGGATTGGGCTCCCAGCCAAGCGGAGTTCTCACGCGGCTGGGTGGTTGGCTCATAGGGAGATTCTGGAGCTTTCCCTCCAGATTGCCAATCCTCTCCGACATATCTCGCATCAACGCCACGAGGGTGTCAATGGAGTGGGCGGAAGGCATGGGAGTCACCTCGGACACGACAATTGCGGCCGGAACTTCACCGCCTACGGCTCCTTGAAGGTCTAAGAGTGGTTGGGACGGTTCGGCCTCTGGAACTCCTTTCGCCACTGCTCCACGCGTTGGTAGGGGCGTTCCGAGGGGGACGTCTAGGGCGGTCCGCTCGATGGGTCGCCGACATAGTGGGCAAAGCTCTGACGTGAGGAGGAGCTTTTGGACACAGGCACGATGGAATAGATGTCCACAATCCAATCGCACGCTGTGTAACCCCTCCACTACGTCCTCGAAGCAGATCCCGCAGTTAGCTGGTTGGACCGTTTTGGATCTGGTCCAACGCTTGTCTGGGGTCCGCTTCGTTGCCATCTTTGATTTTTGCTGGGTGGTAGAAGTAAGTTTTTTTTTTACTAAAAAAAAAAAAGAAAAGGTTAACTCTAATATATATAAAAAAAACCTAAAAATAAATTAGTGGCCGATAGTGGCGAGCTATTTCTAAGTGGGAAAAAAAAATTATTTAAAATATACTTTCCTTTTCAGCAGTTGACTCCTTCAACGGGAAATGCGAGTGCGTGGTAATCTGCCGAAGAAAGGGTGCCTTTGGTCGGTCTACGAAATTTAACCCCTAAGCCCACATACATTACAAACCGTTTCTAATCTACGTTAAATGACTCGACGAGACAAGTGGTAGAGCTACCGTAACGATTTTGTACGCGGTCAAAATTCCCGACGCGTGGAAGCATTCCGGGCTTCGCAACTCCAGCGTACGCCACCGAACGTTGAACCGATACCACTCGTCTATCACGCATACGAAATAAGTAGAATCCTTCCGCAACATAAAGGCAAGGTAGCCTTCTATTTTCTTGAGAGTCCATGCTGATAGGTAAACCCATCAGGCTGGCAGTTCCATCAAGAAAATAGAAGGTCCTTACAGGGGTTAGCCTGTGACAACACATCGGAAGGATTCTGTCGCGAAAACAAAATCAAACAAAGGAGAGCGGAAGCTACAACTCACGTGAAGCGACTGCTAGAGTGTATCACACAACTCCACTGCTCCTGATAGTGGGACTCGAGTACCAGAGTACCTTACATCCCCCGTAAAGGAACAACTCGTCAGAAGACGCGAATTTCTTTCCCCCTTAGGATGTTTTAGGCCCCACGTTGGGCGCCATTTGTAATGATTTTCAACCTTTTTAGTTCGAACGCGGAACCGACCTCTCATCGGTTCTAGACGTTAAGTCTGAGTAGTGCCAACGGATGGTACCAACAGGTCAACCAATCCGTGCACCGTAACCCATTCACGCGGTGGCTGCTTGTCGGCCAGCTAGTTCGGAGAGGATTTCGGTCGCGGGTCTCCGAATGGGTTACGCTCAATTACAATATTTTCAGCCACCTGAACATGCCCGTTTTCAAAACGCGTTATCAAAACAAAACCATCCGGAGAAGAACCTACTTTACGTTACTCTGTATTTCTTCATTCAGCCAGTTAAAGTACAAAAATCTAATTTCCGTTTCGCGTTTCCGAATTTCCGACGCGGTACCGAAAAGTATGCTACTCGAAATTAACCCGACGAAGACTACTCTAATAAAATGTCAAAACTACAAAGGTACCGCGTACCGCGCGCGACGCGAAACCGACCTCAGCGGATTTGGCGAAACCCTACCCTCGCGACGGCATACCTACCATGCACTCATTTTCCCGCTGAAACAAGAAGAACCACTGAAAAGGAAAATCCGTTTTCTGTTAGCAATTCATGTTATATTTTCTATGCTTTTCCTAATTAAATTTCAACAATTGAACTTATTAGGGATTTATATTGAATGGTAAGACTTAAATTACATGTTAAACTTGTGTATAGTACGGTTGAAATTTTTAAGATACGTAACGGATTATACTACATAAGCAAACTATTATCGCCGATTAACTTTTGATACAAAATTATGCCTGATGTATGAATGTATTTGTTATTGTTATTCTTTTTACTCCGACACATACTCCTACGTGCGTGTATATATTCAATTGAATATTAAGCAAGGTACTTGTATATAAAATTAATTAACATATTCATACTTAATACTTGAAAACATTGTTCATTATATTGTTTTGTTTTCTAGGTTATGCGGACATGCAACTAAGGAACAATTTTTAATGTTTCAACTCGTAATTAATTAATCTTAATGATGAAAATAAATAGAATAAACCGTAGGGTGTATATTACAATATGAATTTTAAATGTATCCGAAATTATGACCAAATTTCAACGAGATTAGTGTATACTAGTTACAAAAATAGTGGATCTAAATTTTCAACGATTTTGTTTTCCGATTTTCAAAAGTGTGCTGATAATAACATGATCTCCATTATCGCTTTTGTTTTGATTTGTTCTATTTCTAAGAACTTATATTTTTAATATTTAAGTTTTAATTTAATAGTATAAAATAGAGTAATATGCAGTTCGTAAATTCTTATTACAAAAGTGGGTGTGCTTTCATATTCAAAAGTTTCCTTGTGTATATATTTTTTTTTAAACTGTATTCAATGCCGGTAAAATAATCAATTTTTGAAAGCGGGATTCGAAAACAAACGATTAACATCAATGAATCGAGAGATAGAAAATTTTCTCTCAATAGTTAACGACCGCGTTCGATTGTATATTCTTCTATATATATTTATCCTAATTGTTGTTAAATTTCAGTAGAAAGAACTAAGAAAATTTGTGTGCACTCATGTTTCAAATTTCCCGACTTCCTAAAGATTGTTGTTTTCTTACAAATAATAACGTTTTTTTTCTTCATTTTAAATAATATGTTCATTACTTAACTCTTCTTCGCCCAGGAATACAAATATCAAACAAATTAAATTAATATTTTATCAACACTATACCGAAAGCTGTATTTATTTTTCATTTTCTGTCTATGAAATTGATTCTTTTGTGCTATGCTTAGCAATATAAATTATTTGGTCAATTGTAGAAACATAAAAAAAACAAAAAGGTGTAGCTCAGTTTTAATCATCATTGTCCTGTTTTGTATATGCCTTTCCAAAAGAATGAATTCAAAGGCAAGAAACCCAGTATATGTTCTAGAAACGCAGGTGACTTCGATCATAATGTATGCTTTCGCAGACGGCTTTAGTGAAATGTAGCTAAGAATAAAGGTCAATCATAACACTAAAGGCACAAAGCCTTTCAATGGTATCCACTTTGAAGTATAAATGATTGCTTTAAGTTCTTCACAACTGTCAACTTTCCGTTGAAGTAATCTTTAATGAAACAATAATACCGAACCAAACCTGAATTAAAAACATAATAATTAAATAGCTTTCCCAAGCAAATATGCTTCCAAAAGTTGAAATACTGCCCATACAATAATAGAAGATGATGAATCGTCGCCAGATTCCTGTTTTGCAGCATTATGAAAGAAATTTTTTTGCATTCATCTTTGTTTTTGTTACTAAGATTTGATTATGAACTAACCCCTTGTTTGTTTTAAAAATATTTTGGAACAATTGATGTTGGTCTTAGGTTATGTAATGGTATTTATTTGAAATAATCTAAAAGCAGATCAACACGCTAATATTCCTAGCTAGCTAATATTCTACCCAGCTACCTACTATCTTGGCAGTGTGATTATTATCCTACATCTACAGGAGCGAAGTTTTAGATCAATGACTTATGTGACATTCGAATAGATTAATTAATGAAATCAATTTGTAACTTGCATATTTGAGTACATCAGAGTTGAAGTTTCGAGAAAGTGAAGCAACAATTGGTTTCTATATGTTTTAATTTGACTGATTGTTTTATTATGTACCACATTTCACCAAGCCAAAAGACCTCTACAGGTGTATTCGGTGCTCTAAACGTTGAAGATCTGAAGCATAAAATTGGGTAGATACGATTCCGAATCCAGGGCATGCGACCGACATGCACTTAAGCGCGCCTATCAGTTAAAGTCTAGTACATATTAGCTTACCAACTGCATATTCTGGGAAATTCTCTCAAGGTAACTATTTCACAATAATTAATATACGCAACCCTTCCCGGTGAAGACTGTAGTAGCATTTACTATTAAAAACATTCTTTTTCTTCAGCATGTCCTAGAGTGAGACTCAGCTAAATATATTTTCATAATATTCCATTCACGATCAAAGGAATAACCGCAAAATGTTCAAACTATTATTCCCTTAAATGATAAACCACAAAAACGAAAATTGCTCAAGCTAAATGAGTCCTTCGCATCCCGGAAATCAATGGATATTTTCCTTCAAAACGGATATTGAACGATGTCAGGCATTACAACATCTAAAAATCTTTGACTAGGATATAATACTCAACAAATATTAAGCCAAATCAATAAATTATAAAACAATCTTTCTATATCGGACCTAAATAGTATGGCAAAGTGCGCGTGACAAGGAAATTAAATCAGAAAATATTTTCTGACATATCTTTCCTTTTACATTTTTTTTCCTTCAAACAACAGTCAACCCGTCATAACTAATAATATATAGTCAAACGTTAATAATAAATGCATGAACATTTACTACTGTTTCATTATATAAATAAATTTTCTTACTTTCTTTTTTGACAAGTAACATTTACACTCATTTCTAAGAACAGCGGTACCTTGCTTTCAATCAAACAGAACGTTCTCTACATTCTTGAACCCTATATTAAAGGAGTTGGCGAAACAGTAATGCAGTTGTAAAGCATTTCACATCTTAATTCGCAACGCGCTCTCTAGCTTAATATACATATATGTATACATCTTTCAATCAGGCACATATGAGAATAAGCTTATGCGGAGCAACAGTACAAAAGATCCTCGGAGCGATCAAACGCAACGCCACTTGTCAAAGATTCCAACTGTTAAAAACAAACGGTACCGTCATTTTTTGTTCGCACTTATGTTTCGCTACGGAGCATACTCAGCGCTTTCCGGCGCAGGGTTTTATTCTAAACAGCAGAAAGTAAATGTTTTTGAAAACTTACAGCAGTGGTGTACAATACACTCAGTTCTTTACCTGTGAGTTCAGTCACCTCCAGCGCCACTTCTTCACTTGTTACAATGTATTGGCGATTGTGCACGTGGGGCCAAATATCCCCATCTGGGCTAATTGCTCAAATTCCACAGTTACATGAATCCCTAGTCACAGCAAGGGGAGATTGATACAATGTTGTCCGGCCCTATTGTAGCCCTTTCTACTGCTTCCTACAGCATATGCGCACGCCCGGTAAAGTTCACTTTCACTCACAAACGGGACGAAAGGCGCAGCGACGTGTAAAATTACTTTACCACTATGTAATACCGGAGCTTTCACTTGTCAAATTGACTACTTTGTTTTCTCCTCGGACAAAACAGATGTGCGGAATGGAACGCCACATGGCGGCAATGTGCATTTTTATTTGTCGCCAGTGGCATAGTGTTTTGATGGCAACGGTGGAGGGGGGCATTCCCAGATGGATATGTCTCGAAATGTGTCGGGGTTTTGATTAATATTATGTTTCAAATATTTATATCTACAGATCTAAATATTTGGAAAGAAAAAAAAATATTTTCTGTGCAACGATATCCGCACGAAAGATGAAGTCCGCTTGCACCTCGAGGTCATACCCATCTGGCCGGGTGCAAGGGTTCGGGATCGGAATCCTTCGATTCCCGGGCGTAGGCGTCACATTACATAAGGTCCTCGAGAATTGTTTCTTTGATGGGTTCAAATCTCCTTGGATAAAACACTGATCATCGCTTCTTCGCCGATACACTTTTCAGGGAATCTGGATACGTTCTCGTGGTCGCGGTTTCATTCCCTCATCTTCAACAACAGGCCGTGATAAGTAAAACTACATTAGCATAAATACACTTATATTTGTATTTACGAAATCCCGTCACCGATTATGACCCGGGTCAATAAATAACTTCTATCGATTGCAAGTGGTTTGCTTCTTCAAACCCGTTGAATGTTTTTAACTTTCCAATTGTTATCATCAAAAGTATCTCTGACTAAATTGAAAAACTGCTTCAAAAACACTAACACACAATCGAGGTGTATGTATTGGTCCACAAGCTAACACCAAACCAAACCATGAATATCTATGTCATTGACAGCCTTGATAAAGTGTACCTGCGATGGAGGGTAATTGTAATTCACTCTTTACTTTATATAATGCATCTAGAATCTTTTCACTGTTCTATACACTTCTTTTATCTATCACGTTCTCGACTACTAATTAAATAACCAATATGTTGGACTCAGTGACATCATTGGTTATGCGTGGCATCTGGAGATTGATTTTTCAATTCTATTACACGGCCACTTTGAATGCATCCCGTTTTCCTCGTACTATCCCGCTGCTCTGACCTTCCCCTGCCCAGCCCCACGCCATTCACAACATCCCCTTATTCTAAACATACCATTTCCAGCTAAATTGTACAGCTGTCCAAGCCGATAGGGAAGTTATATGTTCCAAAATTAGTTACCGGCACTTTACCGTTGGAAGATGACACGGTTTAGTCATCACGGGTGCACAATCATAATCCTATTGTTCACACTCCGCAACCACGCACGAGCAAGAGACGGAATTTGACCACTTTCTAGGCCAACTAATACCAAGTCGATCACGATACAATGTACACTACTACGTATTGCAGTTGGAAGCTAACTCGAAGATAATTGTATTAAATTCCGGGCGCATCAACACAAACCGAATCAACTACTTTTATTTTATTGCCATTGAAGATGCGACATATATATATATATATATATATATATATATATATATATATATATATATATATATATATATATATATATATATATATATGTATATATATATATACATACATTCTCTTTTTTCTTTAAAAGCCATCGGGCCTTGCTTTGTTGTGTGAGCAGACGCGTTTCGACTACTTCGAGTCATCTTCAGTGTCTAAAGGATGTGTTGAAGGAAATGACTTTATATAGTCGTAGGATGGATTGAGCGGATGGGTAATTCGGTCAGGTAGTAAATTACGTCATGTACTAAATTAGGCCAGGTAGAGGGATATTAGGTTTTTGTTTTTTTGCTTGTTGGATGTCCGTGTGTTCTGTTTCATCTCGTTTCCGTTTTCGTAGTTTGATCTAGTACTGAGAAAATTGCTTCGGAATTAGTAACAAGTGTTCGTTGATAATTTTACCGTCTGTTTTTCTATGTTTATATTTTCAAGACTTTCTAGGATGTCAAGTCTCGGTCCTTTTCTTTGTTTGTGTAGCAATTTCATAGAGTTTGTGATAGCTTCAGGCTCATGTGCGTGGTTTTGTAGGTATGTCACATGATTGAAGTCTGCCTTGTTGTGTAAGAAAGGTCGTAAGTACTCTTTGTATCTTGTCGTTAGTTTTTGTGTTGTCCTTCCTATATATATCATGTCGCAATCCTTGCATGTCAGTTTGTATATGCCACTATTTTTGATTATTGATGTGTCATTTAGTTATGATTTCAGTTTGTTTCCAATGTTGTTGTTAGTTTTGAATGCAGTTTGCGGTTTGTATTTCCGAAGGAAGTTTGATAGTTTGTATGTCTCTTTGCCTACTTATGTTAACGAAATCCACTGTTGGTCGTTGTTACGAGTTTCAGTCGGTTGGCGTTCCAGTTTTTATTTGTACTGTGTAAGAAGTTTGTCAATGTCGCATTGTTTGTATCCGTTATTATTGGCTATTCTGTAAATGTTGTTTAGTTCGTTGGAGTAGTTAGTAGGAGTCATGGTGATGGAGTGAAACCTCTGCACCATTGATTTGTACGCTGCTAGCTTATGTTAGGCAGGGTGGTTAGATGTTTCGTGTATGGTATGATCAGTTGTGGTTGGTTTTCTGTATATTTAGTGGTCTAATCTTGTATGTTCGCGTGTCACAGAAAAGGTCCATATAGTTGAGTTGTCCGTTTGTTTCTTTTTCTATAGTGAAATTTATATTCGGGTGAATTTCATTCATATAGGTAAGTAGTTCGTCTTGTTTATTTTCTGGTCAGTCAATAACGATGAAACAGTCATTCATATATTGTCTGTAAAATATTACATTGAATCTTTTGACAATTTTGGGTATAAAGACTTTTTCCAAAGATTGTAAGAATATTTCTGACATTATTGAGGACATTGGATGTCCCATATCCAGACCGTCCTTGGCAATGTATGTGTTGTTACTGAACTTAAAATAATTCTGTTTGATTGTGGTATTTATGAGATTGAGTAGTTGATCTGTGAATCATCGGCTGTTATTAAATGCAAGTTTTTCTTTCAGCATTGGCAGTGTTTCATCAACAGGTATAGACGTATAGAGGTTGGTGATGTCTCGTGATAAAAGTCGACAAATTTCAGTCAATTTTAAAGAGGTGGTAGAGTTTTGTAGTGAAAAAATAAGTTTCAAATGTCCGTGAAGGACTGCAGCTATGGTCTGCTGCCTCGGCAGAAGAAGATGGAGATATCTGCCGAGAATGCCCTTGTCTGGGGACGCGTGAATGCGCTGGCAGGCTAGCATTGCGGTGTCGTGGGGCGGGTTCATTCCCCCAGCACAAGGACCCACTACAAAAAATTTCGCACTCACGAATTTCTTGGGGTCGAACAAGGACAAGGCGACCGACGTCGCAAAAAGTGTAGGTAACTACACAAGGGACAACTGACTTGTTCAAGGAACAAGGGTAACAAGTAAAATGAAGTGGAAGCAGGGTGACCTCGTCCTTACCCGGAGAGGCCTATGGCCCACAAATGAGAGAAGGGCAACCGGGTGGTGATGAAGCCCCTTCGCACCCACCCAACCGGATTAATATCCATATTTGTTGCAGTGGCCAGGTATTCCTCTTCTGAGTGGAAAACTCATACAACTTAACTTGCATAAGTCTTCCCATCAGAAGAAAAGTACCCCGATGACCAATTTATGCCATAATATTATACAATTCGATTGCATAACTCTATGCCATAAAGAGGCACTCTGCTTGGGCCACTCAACCCGAGACATCACCTGAAACAAAGAAGATTATATTGTACCCGGCGGCTGGCTCATGTTTTATGAGGAAAGCCTGCCACCGTACCGGGTCCTATACCCGGTCAGAATGTTGAGAAAGGAAAGACCGAAGAGTTAGTTTTAATGCAACATTGTTTCTTTATTAACTATCATTTAATTCTGATGATGATTAATACATTTGCGGAAAAGCTCACAACCTACTATTCTATTCCCTATTCTAGTGGATGCGACCAATTTTCAGCAATAAAATTTACAAAATTCTTTTTTTTTTTTTTTTTTTTTTTTTTTTTTTTAAAGAAGGGTTCCCTATTTACTTCTGATTTGAAAATTCTATATAGGTAATAACATTTCTCTGCAAATTGGGGGTGTGAATTAGCAGGCCTGCAATCACATTTGATGACTGATTCTTTCAGATTTACAGCGATTAATGTAAGTTAGCAAATAGTTTCGAGTGTAACAAAACATCATCGTTAATACGGTTCATAAAATCTGCTGAATTAAAAGACAACCGAAAAAAAATCTCTACAAAAATTGTTAACTGCTCTATGTTCTGAACTATAAGCAAGTAATTAAGAAAATTTCTAGACAAATATGACATAGCAAATGAGTCTCTAATTCAGCTGGTAGAGGTATTTGTAAGCGAACAATGTTGTTTCAAGTCATTTCTCCATTTGCTTCATTAATTACTTGAACTCTCACTTGGACCAATATAAATCTTTTTTTTTTTTCTAAAGTTTAATGATCCATTATATTCATGAAAAATAAAGAAACAGAAGAAAGAGATTTCCAATCCACTGGTCTCAGTCAAATTAAGAAAAAAGTATTCTGGGCATTTAAATTCACAATGCATCTATCAGAATTTGTAATTTATCACAAGGTTACGTACGTTCGCCTACTATCAACATTAATAATGAGTGAATTTCGAATTTTTCTGACTGAAACTAATTAAGTAACAATAGTATCAACAATAGTTTGGACTATTCAAACAAACTCCCTCAAAAAAATGAATTCGTTTACCTAATCTTGCATTCAGCGTATTAATATTCGTATTAGTTAAAATATTATGTATCATACATCGGCATATCAAATATGCTAATTTTTAAATAAAAATTAAATATACAATAAATATTTGCGCCAGAATTGCGGCCATTCTTTGTTGGAAGAAACATCTGCACTTGACGAAAAGATTTTCTCAGCACGTACTAAAGCTGCCACTAAAGATGATGTGACTAACACGTAAGGTCCTCGAGAATTGTTTCTTTGATGGGTTCAAATCTCCTTGGATAAAACACTGATCATCGCTTCTTCGTCGATACACTTTTCAGGGAATCTGGATACGTTCTCGTGGTCGCGGTTTATCCCTATATCCTCAACAACAGGCCATGTTAAGTAAAACTACATTAGCATAAATACACTTATATTTGTATTTACGAAATCCCGTCACCGATTATGACCCGGGTCAGTAAATAACTTCTATCGATTGCAATTGGTTTGCTTCTTCAAACCCGTTGAATGTTTTTAACTTTCCAATTGTTATCATCAAAAGTATCTCTGACTGAATTGAAAAACTGCTTCAAAAACACTAACACACAATCGAGGTGTATGTATTGGTCCACAAGCTAACACCAAACCAAACCATGAATATCTATGTCATTGACAACCTTGATGAAGTGTACATGCGATGGAGGGTAATTGTAATTCACTCTTTACTTTATATAATGCATCTAGAATCTTTTCACTGTTCTATACACTTCTTTCATCTATCACGTTCTCGGCTACTAATTAAATAACCAATATGTTGGACTCAGTGACATCATTGGTTATGCGTGGCATCTGGAGATTGATTTTTCAATTCTATTACACGGCCACTTTGAATGCGTCCCGTTTTCCTCGTAATATCCCGCTGCTCTGACCTTCCCCTGCCCAGCCCCACGCCATTCACAACATCCCCTTATTCTAAATACCATTTCCAGCTAAATTGTACAGCTGTCCAAGCCGATAGGGAAGTTATATGTTCCAAAATTAGTTACCGGCACTTTACCGTTGGAAGATGACACGGTTTAGTCATCACGGGTGCACAATCATAATCCTATTGTTCACACTCCGCAACCACGCACGAGCAAGAGACGGAATTTGACCACTTTCCAGGCCAACTAATACCAAGTCGATCACGATACAATGTACACTACTACGTATTGCAGTTGGAAGCTAACTCGAAGATAATTGTATTAAATTCCGGGCGCATCAACACAAACCGAATCAACTACTTTTATTTTATTGCCATTGAAGATGCGACATATATATATATATATATATATATATATATATATATATATATATATATATATATATATATATATATATATATATATATACATTCTCTTTTTTCTTTAAAAACCATCGGGCCTTGCTTTGTTGTGTGAGCAGACGCGTTTCGACTACTTCGAGTCATCTTCAGTGTCTAAAGGATGTGTTGAAGGAAATGACTTTATATAGTCGTAGGATGGATTGAGCGGATGGGTAATTCGGTCAGGTAGTAAATTACGTCATATACTAAATTAGGCCAGGTAGAGGGATATTAGGTTTTTGTTTTTTTGCTTGTTGGATGTCCGTGTGTTCTGTTTCATCTCGTTTCCGTTTTCGTAGTTTGATCTAGTACTGAGAAAATTGCTTCGGAATTAGTAACAAGTGTTCGTTGATAATTTTACCGTCTGTTTTTCTATGTTTATATTTTCAAGACTTTCTAGGATGTCAAGTCTCGGTCCTTTTCTTTGTTTGTGTAGCAATTTCATAGAGTTTGTGATAGCTTCAGGCTCATGTGCGTGGTTTTGTAGGTATGTCACATGATTGAAGTCTGCCTTGTTGTGTAAGAAAGGTCGTAAGTACTCTTTGTATCTTGTCGTTAGTTTTTGTGTTGTCCTTCCTATATATATCATGTCGCAATCCTTGCATGTCAGTTTGTATATGCCACTATTTTTGATTATTGATGTGTCATTTAGTTATGATTTCAGTTTGTTTCCAATGTTGTTGTTAGTTTTGAATGCAGTTTGCGGTTTGTATTTCCGAAGGAAGTTTGATAGTTTGTATGTCTCTTTGCCTACTTATGTTAACGAAATCCACTGTTGGTCGTTGTTACGAGTTTCAGTCGGTTGGCGTTCCAGTTTTTATTTGTACTGTGTAAGAAGTTTGTCAATGTCGCATTGTTTGTATCCGTTATTATTGGCTATTCTGTAAATGTTGTTTAGTTCGTTGGAGTAGTTAGTAGGAGTCATGGTGATGGAGTGAAACCTCTGCACCATTGATCTGTACGCTGCTAGCTTATGTTAGGCAGGGTGGTTAGATGTTTCGTGTATGGTATGATCAGTTGTGGTTGGTTTTCTGTATATTTAGTGGTCTAATCTTGTATGTTCGCGTGTCACAGAAAAGGTCCATATAGTTGAGTTGTCCGTTTGTTTCTTTTTCTATAGTGAAATTTATATTCGGGTGAATTTCATTCATATAGGTAAGTAGTTCGTCTTGTTTATTTTCTGGTCAGTCAATAACGATGAAACAGTCATTCATATATTGTCTGTAAAATATTACATTGAATCTTTTGACAATTTTGGGTATAAAGACTTTTTCCAAAGATTGTAAGAATATTTCTGACATTATTGAGGACATTGGATGTCCCATATCCAGACCGTCCTTGGCAATGTATGTGTTGTTACTGAACTTAAAATAATTCTGTTTGATTGTGGTATTTATGAGATTGAGTAGTTGATCTGTGAATCATCGGCTGTTATTAAATGCAAGTTTTTCTTTCAGCATTGGCAGTGTTTCATCAACAGGTATAGACGTATAGAGGTTGGTGATGTCTCGTGATAAAAGTCGACAAATTTCAGTCAATTTTAAAGAGGTGGTAGAGTTTTGTAGTGAAAAAATAAGTTTCAAATGTCCGTGAAGGACTGCAGCGATGGTCTGCTGCCTCAGCAGAAGAAGATGGAGATATCTTCCGAGAATGCCCTTGTCTGGGGACGCGTGAATGCGCTGGCAGGCTAGCATTGCGGTGTCGTGGGGCGGGTTCATTCCCCCAGCACAAGGACCCACTACAAAAAATTTCGCACTCACGAATTTCTTGGGGTCGAACAAGGACAAGGCGACCGACGTCGCAAAAAGTGTAGGTAACTACACAAGGGACAACTGACTTGTTCAAGGAACAAGGGTAACAAGTAAAATGAAGTGGAAGCAGGGTGACCTCGTCCTTACCCGGAGAGGCCTATGGCCCACAAATGAGAGAAGGGCAACCGGGTGGTGATGAAGCCCCTTCGCACCCACCCAACCGGATTAATATCCATATTTGTTGCAGTGGCCAGGTATTCCTCTTCTGAGTGGAAAACTCATACAACTTAACTTGCATAAGTCTTCCCATCAGAAGAAAAGTACCCCGATGACCAATTTATGCCATAATATTATACAATTCGATTGCATAACTCTATGCCATAAAGAGGCACTCTGCTTGGGCCACTCAACCCGAGACATCACCTGAAACAAAGAAGATTATATTGTACCCGGCGGCTGGCTCATGTTTTATGAGGAAAGCCTGTCACCGTACCGGGTCCTATACCCGGTCAGAATGTTGAGAAAGGAAAGACCGAAGAGTTAGTTTTAATGCAACATTGTTTCTTTATTTACTATCATTTAATTCTGATGATGATTAATACATTTGCGGAAAAGCTCACAACCTACTATTCTATTCTCTATTCTAGTGGATGCGACCAATTTTCAGAAATAAAATTTACAAAATTCTTTTTTTGTTTTTTTTTTTAAAGAAGGGTACCCTATTTACTTCTGATTTGAAAATTCTATATAGGTAATAACATTTCTCTGCAAATTGGGGGTGTGAATTAGCAGGCCTGCAATCACATTTGATGACTGATTCTTTCAGATTTACAGCGATTAATGTAAGTTAGCAAATAGTTTCGAGTGTAACAAAACATCATCGTTAATACGGTTCATAAAATCTGCTGAATTAAAAGACAACCGAAAAAAAATCTCTACAAAAATTGTTAACTGCTCTATGTTCTGAACTATAAGCAAGTAATTAAGAAAATTTCTGGACAAATATGACATAGCAAATGAGTCTCTAATTCAGCTGGTAGAGGTATTTGTAAGCGAACAATGTTGTTTCAAGTCATTTCTCCATTTGCTTCATTAATTACTTGAACTCTCACTTGGACCAATATAAATCTTTTTTTTTTCTAAAGTTTAATGATCCATTATATTCATGAAAAATAAAGAAACAGAAGAAAGAGATTTCCAATCCGCTGGTCTCAGTCAAATTAAGAAAAAAGTATTCTAGGCATTTAAATTCACAATGCATCTATCAGAATTTGTAATTTATCACAAGGTTACGTACGTTCGCCTACTATCAACATTAATAATGAGTGAATTTCGAATTTTTCTGACTGAAACTAATTAAGTAAAAATAGTATCAACAATAGTTTGGACTATTCAAACAAACTCCCTCAAAAAAATGAATTCGTTTACCTAATCTTGCATTCAGCGTATTAATATTCGTATTAGTTAAAATATTATGTATCATACATCGGCATATCAAATATGATAATTTTTAAATAAAAATTAAATATACAATAAATATTTGCGCCAGAATTGCGGTCATTCTTTGTTGGAAGAAACATCTGCACTTGACGAAAAGATTTCCTCAGCACGTACTAAAGCTGCCACTAAAGATGATGTGACTAACACGTAAGGTCCTCGAGAATTGTTTCTTTGATGGGTTCAAATCTCCTTGGATAAAACACTGATCATCGCTTCTTCGCCGATACACTTTTCAGGGAATCTGGATACGTTCTCGTGGTCGCGGTTGATCCCTATATCCTCAACAACAGGCCATGATAAGTAAAACTACATTAGCATAAATACACTTATATTTGTATTTACGAAATCCCGTCACCGATTATGACCCGGGTCAGTAAATAACTTCTATCGATTGCAATTGGTTTGCTTCTTCAAACCCGTTGAATGTTTTTAACTTTCCAATTGTTATCATCAAAAGTATCTCTGACTGAATTGAAAAACTGCTTCAAAAACACTAACACACAATCGAGGTGTATGTATTGGTCCACAAGCTAACACCAAACCAAACCATGAATATCTATGTCATTGACAACCTTGATAAAGTGTACATGCGATGGAGGGTAATTGTAATTCACTCTTTACTTTATATAATGCATCTAGAATCTTTTCACTGTTCTATACACTTCTTTCATCTATCACGTTCTCGACTACTAATTAAATAACCAATATGTTGGACTCAGTGACATCATTGGTTATGCGTGGCATCTGGAGATTGATTTTTCAATTCTATTACACGGCCACTTTGAATGCGTCCCGTTTTCCTCGTAATATCCCGCTGCTCTGACCTTCCCCTGCCCAGCCCCACGCCATTCACAACATCCCCTTATTCTAAATACCATTTCCAGCTAAATTGTACAGCTGTCCAAGCCGATAGGGAAGTTATATGTTCCAAAATTAGTTACCGGCACTTTACCGTTGGAAGATGACACGGTTTAGTCATCACGGGTGCACAACCATAATCCTATTGTTCACACTCCGCAACCACGCACGAGCAAGAGACGGAATTTGACCACTTTCCAGGCCAACTAATACCAAGTCGATCACGATACAATGTACACTACTACGTATTGCAGTTGGAAGCTAACTCGAAGATAATTGTATTAAATTCCGGGCGCATCAACACAAACCGAATCAACTACTTTTATTTTATTGCCATTGAAGATGCGACACACATTCATAGACGATTTTCTTCTCGGACAGTGAATGATACACACAACACTTCCAGTCAGTGTCTGTTACATGCAAAATCTTTTCTAATCCTTTTCTTTTTTTTCACTGATTATCGCGTCTCTTTCCGAATATTCTTGTATCGCAAATTAAAGAAATTTCCTTCAGCAAATATTCCACAAGATACAAACTATTCAAATCACTTTCGTTTTCGCTGCTCCTCGACTTGAACAAACAATCACCCAGTTGTTACACACACCCACAAGCAAAAAAAAGGAGCGCTTTTACAAGCTTCGCACACTCGGAAACGTAAAATTCAGACAATGTTGCAATCGCGCATTTCCTCGTAATTAAGGCCCGAACACATTCGAATCCAAGAATTTTCCTATTGCAATTGGGTCTTTTCCTCTTCAGGAATCAGATACGATGCTTTTCTTCGAGTGGGGATGAGGGAAAATTGGGACGTGCCGTAAATCGCGGAATCGCTTGACAGACAACTAATTTGCAAAAATATGAAAGCTTGCGCCGCCTTTATTGCGTAAACTTAACGCGTTAAATTATTTTAACCGTAAATTAGGCACGAGCTTCTGTCCGAACAGTATGAGTATGTGAATGCTTTCTTCCTTCAACTCAAAGTTGGTAACGGGAAAATAGAAACTGCTTCGCAAAACACCCGTTCACCATAGTGATTCCACAACCGCGAATGTCACACTCCTTTTCGAAGAATTTCCAGCAAATCTCTCGAACAACTTTACGCGTTTCTCCCTTCAATTCACTTGGCGTTATCCTCTTCCTTCAATATCACAGACTACGCGTTTTTTTGTCGCTGCCGCGCGGGAACTCAACTACCGGCGTCCGCGCTGTGTGGCGGTTTCGAGCAGACTCCTCGAAATCTCTCGGCGACAGCACCAGCAGCACCCACCGGTCATACTCTCGCTACCGCCACCCATCCCTCATGAACACCATTCGTGTTGAATGTACAATGTTTTAATTCATTGCTTTAGTATGTGTTATTTTCTGTTGTTACTCTACTTTAAAAATATTATTCCCTAACGCTTTGTATATTTAAACTACACTCACTAATAACACATTTTCACACTAAGAAAACATGCGTAAGTATGTGATTTTATTATCAGACTCTATTCTGGTTTTGAATTTCTTTTATCTGCTCTCTTCCTCCCCTTGAATTACTCATTGTAATGTAAGTTTGGATGTATATTAGGCAGAAGATGGACTAAATTATCACGTTCAATGCTGAATACTAGTAGTCGTGAATAGTTGTTGAGATGTACATCTAATTTACGGATGAAAACGGCAACTTTACGGCCACATTGCGATGCATGAGCCGAAACATCATTGTGTGATTCACATTGTGTAAGTGCACCGTACCAGCCTCGACTTAGATCTGTAGTATCATCGAAATCCCAAACTTGTAAAATCTTAGGCGCTTTAGGGCATGACTGATCATCAGGGAAGACCATGACATCTTCATCGGCACATTTCTGTCGGAGGTACTCATGTAAAACTTTCCATGAACTATTCAGGCACAACTGAAGAGCTACTTTGATAGGATATTCCCCGGTTGGTAGGCAAGAAACCAGTCTTTCTTTATAGCTTCGCTCCATTTTCGAACAATTCATCGCATGCCTCTTTAATGTATCAATAAAATGTGAACAATTACGTTCTTTCTTGTCCTCCATACGACAATTATCACTGGAAAAATGATTCAATTTACGACGCCATATCGTCATCGTCGTTTCAAGGTTTTCAATCATACGGTCAAAATTTTTGGAATTTAAAAAGTTTTGACTATCACAGTCTTGTTGGCACTTGTATGATATATTGATTAATTTATTTATAACATTATCAACGACATCATTAACATTGCATGGATCGATGGCACTATTCAATACTGTACTGATTGCTGCGATCACATTAAAAAATTCCCAACGCAATTCATTGTACTATACTGTTCATAGGATTGTATAATGATGAGCATATTGTTTAGAGGATTGAATTTCATGAACCTGGTCCTTGAATTCCCCTCTAAATTGTATAACAGCCGATTATTTCGCCAGTCCCATATTTTCACGTCTTTTCTAATAGAATAAGCAACAAAATCATGTATCGGATGGAAGCATATCGAAGGAATGATGTTGCCAAATTCGATTTGGTTTCCATAGAACTGGCTTTTTGAACATAATCTTCATATACGGTTACAATACCACCAACACTTCCTGTCGCCAGAAGTGTAGGAATTCTGGGATGATATGCAATTGTCCATATTGTTCGGTCGTTGGATTGAAGTTCCGAAATTTTCATCATACGTTTGGTATCGACTATGCTGATGGTGCGATTTGTGTGGGAAATTGCAGCGTGGCCCCTATTATTACAGGATACCACATACTAGAACGGATCTCAGGTGAGACATTACCAATGTTCTTAATCCTGAACTCTGATATTAATTTACTTTCCGTTAAATTCTCAGCAGCTTTATTCCACTTCCGACGATAGGACCTCTTTGTAAATCCAATTTCACGTTCATGCAACAAATGCAGGAATGTATTTCGCGCCTCTTCAGACATACCTAGCATTTAGACGCTTTTCATCTTCTTCAAAAGAGAAAATTAAGAATTTGTCTTATTTTTCCTTAACGATGGAAAACAATTATTATTATGAGGCCGCATGTGCAACAAGTTCGGAAAAAGCATATTCGAGACAATGTTTCAGTTCTGCATAAGTGACCATTAGGTCCGATTACTACAGTTTGCTGGCTCACGCCTGTTCCTTAATGCGTATTTATCGTCAAGGTGCATGACATCAGCCATTATCGTTGCCAAGTACCGTGCTAATTGGTATGCAGGAGCTGGGCGGTAGTTGACGAAAGGAGGAATAAGAATATTTGGTTTGTGGAGCTTAGGTTGTGCTTTAAGGGGTGGTGTGCATGGATTTGGGTTTACATATGTAGTGGTGCTTAGTATTTGGAGGAATGATTAGTGGGGATTGAATAATAGCAGTGCGTAAGTCCGCTTGGAACTTATTGGTGAGGTATTTGTTTACCAGTTTGTATCCGTTGGCGTTAATAAAGTCTATTGTTTTATGTACGTAGTCCGTCGTTTTTACGATCAACATTGTATGTCCTTTGTCAGCCTTTGTCACTGTTAGCAGGTTATCCGTAATTTTTTTCTGAATGTGTCTTAATATCTTATGGTCTTCGTGGAAACTCGTTTTGTTTATGCTAGTGCGTATTTTTTGTAGTATGTCTAATGAAGTATGTGTCTGTTGTTCCTGTTGCAGTTTGTTAATGGCACGTTCAGTGTCGATTTCTAGTTGTTTTGGCTTTGTTGTGGTTTGTGTTATATAAGTTGTGTTTCAATCACTTAGCTAACAGCCCCATTTCTTGCGTCGTAAAAGGCGTACCTGATAGGTTTACAGTCAGTGGATAGAAGGCTCAGTTCGCTGGTGTGGTCATTTTGTTTTGTTTTCCATAAATTTATCAAGTTTCTTTGTCATGGTTTCATATTTAGTTTTGAGCCGAATATCAATGTTTTGTCTCACGTCATTGTAAAACTGTAGAAAGTTTTCAGTTTGTATCATGTTAGTTAATTTTGTGAATGTAATAGAAGCCGGTTGATTTCGTCCTTTTATATATACATGTATATATATACAAATATATATATATATATATATATATAGATATATATATATATATATATATATATATATATATATATATATATATATATATATATATACGAGTATATTTATGTTCATATATTTTCATATATACATATATATATATATATATATATATATATATATATATATATATATATATATATATATATATATATATATATATATATATACATATTGTCGCGTGTTTTCTGTTCGCAGCCAATAATTTTAACGTTCCGGGAAAGTGAAAACGCAATGTCTTTTAATTTAAGTTAAAAGAGTTTATTTAATTACAAAAATGCACAATAATCAGTTTAACACTTTCACTAATTTTAATTTTCACTATTTAAAAAAATCTAACACTTGTCCATAAATTTCTTATCGCAATTGTCTTCTAAATCACTTCACTATTACGAAACACACTATCGCAGTTCTTATCGCGGTCGAATGAATGGTGATCCCCCCATTCATTCAGCTCGACTTTATATAGGGTCTGTAGTCATTCAACCCAGTTCTCGTACATTGGCGAATTCGCGGGAACATTCGAGCGACTGCAAATGAATGGAGCAGTGACTCACTTTCAGATGTTGTTCATGCTTGTTGGGTTCTCGTGGTTTCGAGTAAATTCGTGTTCTTCATTGTTGTGAAAACAATTGCGACAGTAGCTCGCAGAATTATTTGTACATATAACACTGCCCCCACCTCAGTTCTTTTTCGCCCCGAAAAGATGTGTCGCCAGTTGTAGTCTATTCTCCCTGGATGTAATATGGGGCAAGACGGTCCAGGTGCACGATTTTCATTTTGGCTCTTGGCTTACGATGTTCCTGTATTCGATATACGACGTCGTTGATTCGCTTTGCAACTCGGTATGGTCCCTCCCAATTATGTTGCAACTTTGGAGACCTACCCTTTCGCCGTTGCGGGTTATATAGCCATTCCAAGTCATCTTGCTGGAAGCCAGTAGAGTTTGCCTTGAGATCATACCTGGTCTTCATGCGGTCAGTAGCCGATTCGAGGTGATTTCGCACTGTTCGATGTATCTGGTTCAACCGTTGCCTTAGATCATTTGCGTACTCCGAGATCGTTTGGGGTTTCTCAGGGGGTGTTCCGAACTTTATATCGGCAGGCAGACGAATAGTCTTTCCAAAAATGACTTTGGCTGGGGCTTGGCCCGTCGATGCGTGTTCGGCAGCTCTGTACGCCATCAAAAATAGTGGGATATGTCGGTCCCAGTCCCTTTGGTTCTCGTCAACTATCTTGGCCAGGTGTTTATTGAGCGTGCCGTTGAACCGTTCGACCATTCCATCGGATGCAGCGGTGTTGTCCTCGTTTTCCGTATTCCCAATAGTTCATACATTTCGCCAAAAACTAGTGACTCAAAGTTTCGGCCTTGATCTGAATGTAATTCGCAAGGTACGCCGTACCTACTGACCCAATTTAACACTAGCTGTTCAGCTACGGTAGCTGCTTCGTGGTTGGGAATGGGGTAGACCTCGGGCCACTTGCTGAAATAATCGGCTACAACCAGCGTATATCGATTTCCCCAATCGGATTCAGGAAAGGGTCCTGCGATGTCAACAGCAATCTTTTCGAATGGCACGCCTACGTTATAGGTTTGCATTTGTCCTCTCAGCCGTCGCTTTGGGCCTTTGACGGAAGCGCAAATTGTGCTTCTGCGGCACCAGTCCTCTACGTCTTCTCGAGCGTGGAGCCAGTAGAACCTTTCCCGCAATTTCGCTAAGGTCTTGTTAACACCAAGGTGGCCTCCCGAGGATCCTTCATGCATTTCCTTAATCACATCGTGGATTCGGCTTTTGGGTAGTATAGTTTGCATCCTATAGGAGCTACCATCCGCCGTTTCCCATTTCCGCTTGAGTACACCACCCTCCACCTGAAGGGAGTTCCATTGTGCCCAATAGCTTTTCAGGGTTGCGCCATGCATTGAAACGTCTTTCCAATCAGGTCGCCCAGTCGTCTCCTTCTATACGAGCAATGGTCCGATGTCTTCATCGGCTAACTGGGCGTTTCGAATCTCCTCCGATGACCAACCTTCATCGAATTCCGCCGTTATCAATCGCAGATCAACGAGCGGTTCCTTTTCCTCAATCCGTCGGCAATGCTTGCAGTTAGCTGGACATGGACGGCGGGATAGGGCGTCAGCATTTCCATGAACTCCGCCCTTTCTATGAACAGTTTCGTAGTCGTATGACTGCAATCTTTCGATCCATCTCGCAACTTGCCCCTCGGGGTTTTTGAAGTTGAGCAACCATCTCAGTGATGCATGGTCCGTTCGAAGAACAAATTTCTGGCCATATAGATACTTGTGGAACTGCTTGGTGGCCTCTATTATAGCCAATAGCTCCTTCCTGGTCACGCAGCAGTTCCTCTCACTTTTTGAGAGAACCCGACTGTAATAAGAGAGGACTCTTTCTTCGCCATTGAACTGCTGGGAGAGTACAGCTCCAATACCACCGTTGCTTGCATCGGTGTCAACTACAAACATTTTTCCGGGTTTCGGATACGCCAGCACGGGTGATTCACACAGCTTTTCCTTCAGGGTCTCAAAGGCTGTCTGGCATTGTTCATTCCAGACAAACGGACGACTTTTCTCGGTTAGCTGATGGAGACACTTAGCTATTTTGGCAGTCTTTGACGAATCTTCGATAGTAGGTCGCCAGACCCAGAAAACTTCGTAGTTGGCGCTTGTTGTTTGGTGTTGGCCAGCTTTTCACGGCTTCAATTTTCTCAGGGTCTGTTTTGACCCCTTCTGCTGATACGACGTGTCCCAGGTATTTTACTTCAGCTGCGAAAAGGGTACACTTGTCGGGACTAAGTTTCAAATTTGCCAGTCGTAATTGGGAGAAAACCTCTTCTAAGTTCCGCACATGCTCTTCGAACGTTCTACCGATGACGATGATGTCATCTAGGTACACCAAGCAGGTTTTCCAGGTTAGACCACGTAGCACGTACTCCATCAAGCGTTCGAAAGTGGCTGGAACATTGCAAAGCCCAAACGGCATCACCACAAATTGCCACAATCCGGTCCCAACTGAAAATGCGGTCTTCTCTCGGTCCTTCTTGTCAATTTCTACCTGCCAGTAGCCACTCTTGAGATCGAGTGTAGAAAACCATTTTGCGTCGGCTAAAGTGTCCATGATGTCATCGATGCGTGGGAGTGGGTAACTATCTTTCTTAGTGACGTCGTTAAGCTGCCTATAGTCGACACAAAAGCGAGTGCTACCATCCTTTTTCTTGACTAGAACTACAGGCGCGGCCCATGGACTGACAGAAGGTTCAATAACGCCTTGTTTTTCCATGTCCGAGATCAGCGCGCTCACTTCTCCTTGTTTGGCTATAGGGAGACGTCTCGGTGCTTGTCGAATCGGCTTGGCTCCCTGTGTATCTATGGCGTGAGTTACCAGACTCGTTCGGCCTTGGTCATCCGGGCTTGTTGAGAAGATGTCAATGTACTTGGTGACCAGATCAGAGGCTCGTTTGAATAGCTGCACTGGCAATTTGACCTGCTTCAATATTGCAGACGTGGATTCCCGGGCTTTGTCTGTGTCTTGCCTCCTTTTCCAATGATGCTCGTGAGTAGCTTCCAAAGAGGTGATGGTGGAAACAGGCTGGCAGCTGCCGATGACTTCTCCCGCTTTGATGCTCGTGGTTGAGTCTGCGGTGTTAAGGACTCTAACCGGCACATATCCGTTCCTTAAAGATCTTACAAGGCATCGTCCTACAATCAAACTGCGCAATGCGGACGTCTTCGTTGGCTCTATCAGATAAGATCGGTGGTCTCCAGAATCACCATCAAGCTTGGCCCATACAATGCTTTCGGAAGAATTCGGTACATCAGTGTCAGTACATACCACTACATTCATCTTGGGAATTTGGACGCTGGGATCCTCCATCAGTACTTCGACATTCTGCCATTTCAATACATGTGATTCCATGCGGTCGCAGAAAATCCATTCCGAGAGTGCAGTCATCCGTAATGTTCGCCACCAGAAAATTATGTCGGAACACAAGGTCTCTCAACTGTATCTGGAGGTTGACCTCTCCATGAACAGGTGCAGTTTCTCCCGTAGCTGTCCGTAGTGAGAAAATTCTGCCCTTGTGAAGTTGTTGCTGTCTAACTAGGTCTGGTCGGATAATCGATCGGGTTGCACCAGTGTCGATTGTTATGGTGCAGTGTTCTCCGTCAACTTGATCCGGAAGGCATAAGTCCGCTTCTCCACGATGTAATCTTGACACGGTGATGGTGGTGCTGGGGACGTTGATCCTCCTAGCCAACCTCTGCCCCACGAAGTTGGCTCTTACATGTTTCCCGACCCCTCTGTTTGAAGGGCTTCCATTCTGGGCTCCTGACTCGGTCTGGATCTCCTCCTAGCTGCACACCCTGGACAATAGCTCCGTTTTCTTCGCTTCTTGCAGTCTCTTTGCAAGTGCCCCTTCTCTCCGCAATTCCAGCATCTAGGCGCACCATTTACATGCGGGCAGTGATACGAGTCCCATTTTCGCTGCCTCAAAGTTCAGACTGTAAGCCAATGCGTCCTTAACCGTTTGCTTTTGAGCTAAACGCACGGCTTGTTGCAATTCCGGGTTCTTTAGTGCGCTGATGAATGCCTCTGTCGCTGCATCATCTCGATGTTCTGGGTCGTAGGCTGGGTAAGCCAAAAGTGCTAGTTGCTCAATGTCTTGAGCTAGCTGCTGTAGGGTTTCACCAGACTTCTGCACCCGATGCCTTAGCTGTGACCGATAAATCTGCTTTAGATGATCGTCTCCATAACGCATGTCGAGCGCATTCACTATAGCATTCGGGTTTGAGTGCAATTCAACGGGGATCGTCTGCAAAAGCTCGGCCGCTGGGCCTCTTAGAGCCAGAATCAGTGCAGTTGCTCGTTCCTGCTCATTCCAGTGATTTGCCCTTGCGGCGGCTTCAAACTGGGTCTTGTAAATACTCCAGACCATTTGCCCATCGAATATTGGTGCTTGCACATTTCTGGATGTGGTTTGCGCTGCGGTTATAAGCGGGGCTGGTGAAGTGGTTACTACTGACTTCGCTGCTTCCAATTCTTTTTTCACTTTTTCCATCTCATGGTTCATTCTTTCTTCGACCTGGCTGACCTTTTCCTCGACCTGGTAAACCTTTTCCTCGACGCCTTTAATTTGTTTGTTCAGATGACCGAGCTCCGCTTTTATTTCGGTTGACTGTTTCTTCAGCTTCTGTGTGATGTCTGCCTTGATTTCGATCGCTTGTTGGTCCAGCTTCGCTGA
>OZ017740.1:188871396-188883896 GCA_963969285.1 Odontomyia ornata | reverse complement strand
GATCCCGAACCCTTGTAACCTGCCAGATGGATATGTCCTCGAAGTGCCAGCGGACTTCATCTGTTGTGCGGATATCGTTGTGCAGAAAATATTTTTTTTTCTGTCCAAATATTTAGATCCGTGGATATAAATATTCGGAATATAGAATTAATCTAACCCCGGCACATTTCGAGACATAGCCATCTGGAAATGCCCCTCCACCGTGGCCATCGAGAAAACTATGCCACTGGCGACATCTGAAGAAGCACATTTCCGCCATATGAAGTGCCATTCCACGCACATATGTTTTGTCCGAGGTGACAACCGGAAATCTTGACAGCACATGGAGGCGCGAAACGTCATCGAAAAGTTCTTCGTGAGAATATCGAAGGTATTACAAAACCAGCTATACGTCGTTTGGCGCGACGTGGTGGAGTGAAGCGTATTCCCTGTTTAATCTGTGAAGAAACGCGTGGTGTGCTTAAAGTGTTTTTGGGAAAACGTTATTCGTGAGGCAGTGACATTCACCGGAGCATTGCCTCAGGCTGGAGCATGAAGCTCTGTCAAGGTCGGAAAGGAGCAACAGGCAAATTAGGAAAGAGGTTAGTTTAGTTAAGAAAACTTAGAAAAAAAAAAAGAACAATTTCTCTTAATGAATCCAGTAGGAGAATAATTCAACACCAAAATGATTTGACGCTTCTTAATGCGGAAATTCGAAGTAACGCTTGCTACCTTGTTCAGATTGATCAATTGGCATATCGCTTGCAATCCGCAGTACAGAGTGCAGTCTTCGGTAAAATTGATGAATATCTAGCTCGCGAAAACTTTCCTCACCGGATGCCAAAGCAACCATTCGATTTATGTCGACAATTATGCGAATATTCTAACGACTTATTGAGCAAAATGTTAGCATTTGAGCCTCGATCTCGCCCTTCTGCCTTGATGTGTCTCAAACACGAATACTTTGAACAGGAGCCAATGTGACGGATGTCCACTAACGAAATTGATATCATTGCTGTAATATATAGTAATAGTTTTAAGTGACATTCACACATTAGAAACATATATACATATAGTATGTAAACTGAAACGCTTTGGATGTTAAGTATGTTCGGTAATGTAAGGTACAAAACGATACCTCCCAACTTTACCGATGAAGCTTCTTTGGACGCCCTCAAATTTACGATTTGGTAGTAATCGTATAGAAGTAGTTATAAGCATTTATACTAATATAGTGTGCACAGAGCTAGGCACGTACAACTCAAAATCATAATAGTCGACTATGTGTTCAATATTCTTTGGTGTTAGGTACCTATTAACGAAAAGCAAGTGATATGATGAAATATCGGCAGTAGCACCATTTTAGACTACATTCATCAGCTGGTTATATAGAAAAGATGTAAAACCGCGAACAGTCGTTGATTAATAGATCACAAAAGAAGTATCAAGTTGAAAAGAAGACAAAACAAATGGAAGACTTAGTGCAAGTCAAAAGTAGATCTCTGTTAGTAGAATGAACTCACCAACGACTTGACAGAATCATAATGGTCTTATAAGGAATAGTCAGAGAACAGTGATATCAATCAAGTCAGCACCATTAACGCTCCTTCCACTTTCATAGATATTTTTTTTATGAAATACAACAGCATATCACACTCCATTTTCAAGGTCCTTCTTCATGTTACTGAATACTGAATAGAGGATATGCCCCGTTTATTTATTTATTTGGAGGGTTCGCTTCTGACAACTATGAGTACTAGATGGTTTGTTGACCTACCACTTAACCAAAGGAATGTAAGCATTTTGCTGTTAGACTAGCCTTAGAGCGTTGTCTACCTGCCACGACGCTGGTCGGGTTGAAAGTTGTCTTAGCATCCTGACGAAACTCAGCTTGGCTCTATTCCACATATTTTCCAGAAGGTGTAGGTTTACCAAAACTACGGAGATTTTATCAGGCGAATGAGGAAAATTGATGGAGCAATTAAAGTAAACCCAAATATCCAGTTTAACACAACAGTATGAAGAAAAAATATATTTGCGTAACAACGCTTGGCCATTTTGATTATAAAAAAGAAACAATTTTCTGTTTACTGCGTCTAACAAACTAACTTAGCAAGCCATAGACAAGATATGCAATAGATAACAATAATTAATTAATTAATTAATAATAAAATAGAAAAGGGATATTTTATATATTGACAACAGACCGATTTATAAACAATTTATCAAGATTAACTGATCATTTACACTACAAAGCCATTTGCCTGTTCCCCTAACACACACAATCAAACAAAGTATATAACTGAAAAAAATAAAAGCCAAGGTGAACAAATATGTTAACCATACACTAAACATTCAACCCATGAAACAAAAAACAATAGTACTAATAATATATATTTACAAAAACATGTTTTAAAACAAACGAAAAACAAAAAACTAGCTAAAAAGGATTCTGAGCGCAAAACCTCATACAAACGAAATAAACGGTAGAGTTGCGATAATATTGTGAAAATTTTAACAAAAGAGAATACGGTATAAACTTAATATTTTTGTTAATTGAAACATATGAGATAAATGCAATTTTTTTTTTCAAACAAACTAAAGACATAAAATCTAAGTTAAAACTATTAAAACCTAAAAATCCTAAAAGACCTGATGGTTCGATTGATTACGATTGGAACGCTTACTGAACATTGAATTGTTTTCAAAAAAAACAACACAACAATTAGCATTAGAATTAACAGTAAGAAGACAATGAAAGAATATTAATAGAACTAAATATCATAAGAACTACAATCGTACAAAATGGTGCTAATAGTTTTTGAATTTTGTGACTTGTTACTACCCTTCACTCAACCTATACATACTATAGTATACAAACAGCTTTAGTTTCCATAGAGCCGAAATGTTTGCAATATATTTACGAAATGCTTTTCTGATTTTTATTGAAGCAATAAGCCGAAGAACAACAATAAATACAATAGTGTACTTACAATACGACCAGCCACACACAAATAAAAAAGAAAATAATAAAATAATAGTTTGTATTTTCTAGTATCATTTTGTTACAAACAAGCAAGAAAAGTCCAACAATAAACAAAATACTGAAAGTAAGCGGCGTGGTTTAGAAAGAAACATAATCTCGAGCCGACTGTTGAAATACATAAATAATTCCATAATTTCTTTGATATGTTAAAATTACAAAATTCAATTCACTGAAAAATTCATGAAAATATTAATGAAGAATGAAAATAATTGAGAAAAATTGTGAACGGCACGGATCAAATACTGGAAATCTCGGAAAAGAAAGGCCATAATTGCAAGTTTTATAGAAAAACTAACCTTTAAAATATATTATTATAATGCATGTAAATTAAGAAGGATTTTGAATTGTACATACAAAGACAAAGGAAGATACATAAATTGTAAGGTAGTGGTAAGAAAACAAAAAAAAAAACAAAATTTCTAAAGTATATGATAGAATAGAATACCACATGAATTGCTAAAAGTTAACCCACGACTTTCCTTTTCAGTGGTTCTTCTTTTTTCAGGGGGAACAGAGAGTGTAGGGTAAGTATGCCGTCGCGAGGGTAGGGTTTCTGCAAATCCGCTGAAGTCGGTTTCGCGTCGCGCGCGGTACGCGGTACCTTTGTTTGTTTCGCCATTTCTTTAGAGTAGTTTTCTTCGGTTTAAGTTCGAGTAGTATATTTTTCGGTACCGCGTCGGTGAATCGGTAACGCGCCTATGGGATTTTGTAGCGTTTTTGATTTGAGATCTGTGGATAGATCACATCCAGAACTAACGTAATGTAGGTTTCTCGTTCTGGATGAGTAATTGTTGACGCGTTTGAAAAACGGGCAAGTTCAGGTGACTGAAATATTGTGATTGAGCGTAATCCATTCGGAGACCCGCGACCGAAATCCTCTCCGAACTAGCTGGCCGACAAGCAGTCACCGCGTGAATGGATTACGGTGCACGGATTGGTTGACCTGTTGGTACCATCCGTTGGCACTACTCAGACTTAACGTCTAGAACCGATGAGAGGTCGGTTCCGCGTTCGAGCTGAAGGTAGAAAAATCATTACAAATGGCGCCCAACGTGGGGCCAAAAACATCCTAAGGGGGAAAGAACTTCGCGTCTTCTGACGAGTTGGTCCTTTACGGAGGATGTAAGGTACTTTGGTACTCGAGTCCCACTATCAGGAGCAGTGGAATTGTGTGATACACATTAGAGGTCGCTTCACGTGAGTTGTAGCTTCCGCTCTCCTTTGTTTGATTTTTTTTTTCTCGCGACAGAATCCTTCCGATGTGTTGTCCCAGGTTAACCCCTGTAAGGACCTTCTATTTTCTTGATGGAACTGCCAGGCTGATGGGTTTACCTATCAGCATGGACTCTCAAGAAAATAGAAGGCTACCTTGCCTTTATGTCGCGGAAGGATTCTAACTATTTCTTATGCGTGTTAGACGAGTGGTATCGGTTCAACGTTCGGTGGCGTATGCTGGAGTCGCGAAGCCCGGAATGCTTCTACGCGTCGGGAACTTTGACCGCGTACAAAGTCGTTACGGTAGCTCTACCACTTGTCTCGTCGAGTCATTTAACGTAGATTAGAAACGGTTTTTGTAATGTATGTGGGTTATGGGGTAATTTTCGTAAATCGACCGAAGCACCCTTTCTTCGGCAGATTACCACGCACTCTCTTTTCCCGTTGGAGGAGTCGACCACTGAAAAGGAAAGTGTATCAACCAAAATTTTTTTTTCTCGTATTATATCTAGCTCGCCACTAACGGCCACTAATTTAGCGACAAGTTTATATTAGGACTAAGTACATTCTATATATTTTTTTATTTTATTTTAGCACCACAAGTAACACACACAAAATGGCAACGAAGCGGACCCCAGACAAGCGTTGGACCAGATCCAAAACGGTCCAACCAGCTAACTGCGGGATCTGTTTCGAAGACGTAGTGGAGGGCGTACACAGCGTGCGATTGGATTGTGGACATTTATTCCATCGTGCCTGTGTACAACAGCTCCTCCTCACGTCAGAACTGTGTCCCTTATGCCGGCGACCCATAGAGCGGACCGCCCTAGACGTCCCCCTCGGAACGCCCCTACCAACGCGTGGAGCAGTGGCGAAAGGAGCTCCAGAAGCCGAACCGTCACACCCACTCTTAGACCTGCAAGGAGCAGTAGGCGGTGAAGTTCCGGCTGCAAGTGTCGTGTCCGAGGTGACAACCATGCCTTCCGCCCACTCCATTGACACCCTCGTGGCGTTGATGAGGGATATGTCGGAGAGGATTGGCAACCTGGAGGGAAAGATCCAGAATCTCCCGTTGAGCCAACCACCCAGCCGCGTGAGAACTCCGCTTGGCTGGGAGCCAAATCCCAGTGTGGCGATGCCCCACTCCCGACAATCCGAGCAATGGGTCCCACCTCCAAGGAACTCGGGAATGGATCCCAGAGCTCCCGAATACAGACCGCGACACAGTACCGGACCTCCGTTGGTACCTCCAGCCCCCGAGGCAGTTCAGTACAACAGGTCAGTAGAGGATGTGATTCCCCCCGGGAACGCATTGACACTTTTCCGAGACCCGACGCCTCGTATCATGGAGAGTTGGCGCCTGAACTTTACCGGGTTCAACGATATGATATCGGCGGACCGGTTCCTTTTCCGGATTCAGGCGTTGGTATCCAGCACCCTGGGAGGTGATTCCTCGGCCTTCCTCCGGCATGCCCATCTTTTGTTCAGCGGCGACGCTGCCGACTGGTACTGGAGCTTTAAAGAGTCAACGCCACGTCCCACTTGGCACTCTTTCAGTGCAGCCTTCCGCAATCGATTTGAGGATGGCTTCACTGAGAGAGAGCTAAGAGAGCAAATAAAGAAACGGAAACAAGGCGCTCACGAACCGTTCGACCAGTACTACACCAGTATAGTGAGATTGAGCACTCGCCTGCGAAATACCATGCCCGAGGACGAATTAGTAGAAATTATCAGGGAGAACATGCGCTGGGATCTCCAGAACAGCCTGCTACATTTTCCCATCAACACCATACAGGGATTGCGCCTCCATGCGCGTAGACAAGAACACTTGGATGAGCGACGAGGTACCTTCCGCCCACAACCTCGCATAACGGGACCAAATCCCCGAAATCATCACACCGCGGAGTTGATGGCAGCAGACCACCTGCTTGCTGATCCACTACCAGTACCGAGGAGCGGAGCACCACCGGAGCTTGAGGACCCAGCATTGATTGATCGACCCTCCCTTGAAGCAATTACAAGCCCGACGGTATGTTGGAACTGCCGACAACCGGGACATCGGTTCTACGCATGTCCAGCGGAGCCAACGCTTTTCTGCTACCGATGCGGGAAGGCCGACACATACGCACCTGACTGTGCAAATTGCAAAGGGCGAAAAAACTTGCCACCGAGTGCCGCGACCACCCGTCGGCACTCCTAGACCCCGGACGAACCAATCCAGACCCCATCACCAGCTATGACCCAGCTCCCATCATGACTCCAACTCTGCTGACTCGCACCGCTAAACACAGTTCTCCCGAAGTTCCACAACCGACGCCGTCCTTCGCCGATGCCAACGCGCAAGGGAATGATAGCGAGGCGAAAGTTCCTTGGCATGTAAAACCTTTTCATGTCAGGCTGCGGAATTACTTGGCTACTCGACAGCGCATCTTCCATGAGGAGTTGGTCACAAATGTCCCACCGCGAAGCAAGCGAGCCACGCGTCGGATGCGGAGCTTCTGGAGAAAAGTCAGGCAGTCGAGGAAATTGTTGAAGGACATATACTTAGACGAATTATTGAGGGATGATGTTCGGCCATATGCGTCAGTACACCTCCTGCAAAAACGAGTATCAGGCTTAGTCGATACGGGAGCCAGTGTGAATTGCATCTCTGCCGAGTTTGCAGGGGAGGTACTGGCCAAGCACGCGGACCAAATCCGTCATTTCACCTCTTGGTTAAGCACGGCGGACGGAACTCGTCACTCTGTAGTGGGAAAAATTATGACGGATGTCACCTTTAAAGGGGTAACTAAACCTATGGAATTTTTCATCATACCTCAGTTAACCCAGAATCTTTATTTAGGAGTGGATTTCGTTCGAAAATTTAACTTGGCCCCGGCACTATTTTCCAGTTCGACCCTGGAGTCCGTCACCACCGTTCCTGACCAATCTCAACCCACTAACTTACTACGGCATACACTGGATGTAACTCAGCAACTGCGTCTCGACTCGGCTATATCGGCTTTTCCATCGCACGAGAAAGAAGGTCTCGGGCGGACTGCCCTGGTGTTCCACACTATAGATGTGGGGGACGCTAAACCCATAAAACAGAGACATTTCGCCATATCTCCGGCGAAGGAAAAATCGTTATATGCCGAAGTGGATCGAATGCTATCATTAGGCGTAATCGAAGAATCACAGAGCGCGTGGGCTTCCCCAGTCACCTTAGTTGTCAAGCCGAACAAGGTCCGGTTATGCTTAGATGCCAGACGCTTGAACGCCGTCACAGTCAAGGACGCATATCCTCTACCGTTGATCGAAGGCATTTTGAGTCGATTGCCTAAAGCCCATTTCATCACGAGCTTAGACCTCAAGGACGCCTTCTGGCAAATTCCTTTAGACCCCGGTTCAAAGGAGAAAACAGCCTTCACAGTCCCAGGCCGGCCCTTATATCAATTCGTGACCATGCCATTCGGATTGTGTAATGCCCCCCAAACAATGACGCGCCTTATGGATAAGGTGATACCACCTCATTTGCGGCACCAAGTTTTCGTTTACTTGGACGATCTGCTGCTTATAACCGAGACCTTTGACGAACACATCGACCTGCTTCAGGAGGTGGCTCTACACATCCGGAGGGCAAGATTAACCATCAACATAAGGAAGAGCCAGTTCGTGATGACGGAGGTGAAGTATTTAGGTCACATCATTGGGCATGGGCATATCAAGACCGATCCGGAAAAGACTCAAGCGATTGACGTTTTTCCATTACCCAAGACCACCAAACAGTTACGCCGATTCTTAGGCTTATGCGGATGGTACCAGCGTTTTGTACGTGACTATGCCACCATTACCACTCCTTTGACCGACATGCTGCGTAAGGGACGTAAATTCGTCTGGGAAGAGCCCAGCTTGCGAGCCTTTGAAGAGCTAAAGAAGAGTCTGACTACGGCCCCCGTACTGCACAGCCCGGACTTTGACAAACCGTTCTCAATCCATTGTGACGCGAGTCAACATGGGGTGGGAGCAGTCTTAGTCCAGGTTGCACAAGACGGCGAGGAGAGACCTATAGCCTTCATGTCTCACAAGCTGAACCCAGCCCAGCGAAATTACACGGTCTCCGAGCAAGAATGTTTAGCCGCGGTGTTGGCAGTGAAACGCTTCCGAGCCTATGTGGAGGGACACACCTTTGAAATCGTTACGGATCACGCTTCTCTGAAATGGCTAATGAGCCAGACTGATCTCAACGGCAGATTGGCCAGGTGGGCACTGAAACTCCAGGCATTTGACTTCACAATTCGCCACCGAAAAGGAAGCCAGCATGTAGTCCCCGACACCCTATCCAGAATGTTCGCCCCTGAAGGAGCCGAGTTGGTCCAAGAGGACGACAGCCCCCAATTGATCGATTTGGACCATCCTGCCTTCAAGTCAGCCAGCTACACCCAACTGATTCACACTATCCAGAATCAACTGTCCCAGCTTCCTGAACTGCGGTTGACGGATGGATTCATTTACAAACGGATGGGACACGCATCCGGAGACCCCATACAAGAAGAAGAACAGTGGAAGTTGTGGGTGCCCGAAGAATTAACCACTGATCTTATCAGGCGGGCTCATGACCACCCATCAAGTGCGCACGGCGGATACGGTCGTACACTTAGGCGGTTGAAAACCTGTTTCTTTTGGCCTAAGATGGCACAACAGATAAAAGCGTACGTAGCCTCCTGTGAGCTATGCAAGTGCACTAAAGCGCCCAACACCATTCTTCGACCACCCATGGGTAAGGTTGAGGTCCCCGAACGCGTGTTCCAGCGCTTGTACATTGATCTTATCGGTCCTTACCCTCGATCTGCTTCTGGTCACACGGGAGCTGTCGTGGTCCTGGACCAGCTCTCCAAATTCCCTATCATAGAACCACTACGTAACATGCACACTGGACCTATAATCAGCTTTTTGGAGAACCGAGTCTTTCACATGTTTGGAGTTCCGGAGAAACTTGTCTCCGACAATGGGGTCCAGTTCACCTCCAGCAAGTTCCGAGACCTAATGTCCAAATACGGCATCATCCACCAACGAACTGCCGTCTATTCACCACAAGCCAACGCATCCGAACGACTGAATCGTACGCTCATAGCGGCCATTCGCGCCTATGTCCACCCGAATCAGAGGGACTGGGATCGCAAATTGTCCGCCATCACTAGTGCACTGCGCTCGTCGTACCACGCCACGACCGGCATTTCGCCGTATTTTGCAGTGTTCGGCCAGTATATGATCTGTCATGGGAGCGCTTACCGGCTATTGCGGCAGCTGAAATCGCTAGAGGACCCAATCGTGGTTCTAGAACCGCACGAAAAGCTCCAACTTCTGCGAGATCAACTGCGGGAGAAGATTGAAGAAAGTAGACGGATGGGAGAGGAGCGGTACAACTTGCGATCTCATCCTTCTGGCTTTAAGGCCGGCGACGAAATATATCGTCGAAACTTCCGACAGAGCGATGCCACCCGCCATTACAATGCCAAACTAGACAAGAAATTCGTGAAGTGTCGAGTCATACAAGTCATAAGCCCCACCCGATACCTCATCGCGGACATGACTGGTAAGACCCTGGGAATTTACCACGCAAAAGACCTTAGACGATGAAGTGCAACTAATTCCCACGAGAAACCTTGGCTTATCCCAAATCTCTGCCTAGACGAAGGCCTCCGAATAACACCTGACTTCCTACTATATAGTCACTGCCGAGTCTTCACGAACAGGGTTGTAGCCTATCCTTCGAAACGGATCTTCGACCCGCCACGTCCCTAACCAAGACCTTTTACAAAGGAGACGGGATCGTAATTACTTCGATTTTGGGGGGGGGAATGTGTAATGTGACGACTACGCCCAGGAATCGAAGTGATTCCGATCCCGAACCCTTGTAACCTGCCAGATGGATATGTCCTCGAAGTGCCAGCGGACTTCATCTGTTGTGCGGATATCGTTGTGCAGAAAATATTTTTTTTTCTGTCCAAATATTTAGATCCGTGGATATAAATATTCGGAATATAGAATTAATCTAACCCCGGCACATTTCGAGACATAGCCATCTGGAAATGCCCCTCCACCGTGGCCATCGAGAAAACTATGCCACTGGCGACATCTGAAGAAGCACATTTCCGCCATATGAAGTGCCATTCCACGCACATATGTTTTGTCCGAGGTGACAACCGGAAATCTTGACAGCACATGGAGGCGCGAAACGTCATCGAAAAGTTCTTCGTGAGAATATCGAAGGTATTACAAAACCAGCTATACGTCGTTTGGCGCGACGTGGTGGAGTGAAGCGTATTCCCTGTTTAATCTGTGAAGAAACGCGTGGTGTGCTTAAAGTGTTTTTGGGAAAACGTTATTCGTGAGGCAGTGACATTCACCGGAGCATTGCCTCAGGCTGGAGCATGAAGCTCTGTCAAGGTCGGAAAGGAGCAACAGGCAAATTAGGAAAGAGGTTAGTTTAGTTAAGAAAACTTAGAAAAAAAAAAAGAACAATTTCTCTTAATGAATCCAGTAGGAGAATAATTCAACACCAAAATGATTTGACGCTTCTTAATGCGGAAATTCGAAGTAACGCTTGCTACCTTGTTCAGATTGATCAATTGGCATATCGCTTGCAATCCGCAGTACAGAGTGCAGTCTTCGGTAAAATTGATGAATATCTAGCTCGCGAAAACTTTCCTCACCGGATGCCAAAGCAACCATTCGATTTATGTCGACAATTATGCGAATATTCTAACGACTTATTGAGCAAAATGTTAGCATTTGAGCCTCGATCTCGCCCTTCTGCCTTGATGTGTCTCAAACACGAATACTTTGAACAGGAGCCAATGTGACGGATGTCCACTAACGAAATTGATATCATTGCTGTAATATATAGTAATAGTTTTAAGTGACATTCACACATTAGAAACATATATACATATAGTATGTAAACTGAAACGCTTTGGATGTTAAGTATGTTCGGTAATGTAAGGTACAAAACGATACCTCCCAACTTTACCGATGAAGCTTCTTTGGACGCCCTCAAATTTACGATTTGGTAGTAATCGTATAGAAGTAGTTATAAGCATTTATACTAATATAGTGTGCACAGAGCTAGGCACGTACAACTCAAAATCATAATAGTCGACTATGTGTTCAATATTCTTTGGTGTTAGGTACCTATTAACGAAAAGCAAGTGATATGATGAAATATCGGCAGTAGCACCATTTTAGACTACATTCATCAGCTGGTTATATAGAAAAGATGTAAAACCGCGAACAGTCGTTGATTAATAGATCACAAAAGAAGTATCAAGTTGAAAAGAAGACAAAACAAATGGAAGACTTAGTGCAAGTCAAAAGTAGATCTCTGTTAGTAGAATGAACTCACCAACGACTTGACAGAATCATAATGGTCTTATAAGGAATAGTCAGAGAACAGTGATATCAATCAAGTCAGCACCATTAACGCTCCTTCCACTTTCATAGATATTTTTTTTATGAAATACAACAGCATATCACACTCCATTTTCAAGGTCCTTCTTCATGTTACTGAATACTGAATAGAGGATATGCCCCGTTTATTTATTTATTTGGAGGGTTCGCTTCTGACAACTATGAGTACTAGATGGTTTGTTGACCTACCACTTAACCAAAGGAATGTAAGCATTTTGCTGTTAGACTAGCCTTAGAGCGTTGTCTACCTGCCACGACGCTGGTCGGGTTGAAAGTTGTCTTAGCATCCTGACGAAACTCAGCTTGGCTCTATTCCACATATTTTCCAGAAGGTGTAGGTTTACCAAAACTACGGAGATTTTATCAGGCGAATGAGGAAAATTGATGGAGCAATTAAAGTAAACCCAAATATCCAGTTTAACACAACAGTATGAAGAAAAAATATATTTGCGTAACAACGCTTGGCCATTTTGATTATAAAAAAGAAACAATTTTCTGTTTACTGCGTCTAACAAACTAACTTAGCAAGCCATAGACAAGATATGCAATAGATAACAATAATTAATTAATTAATTAATAATAAAATAGAAAAGGGATATTTTATATATTGACAACAGACCGATTTATAAACAATTTATCAAGATTAACTGATCATTTACACTACAAAGCCATTTGCCTGTTCCCCTAACACACACAATCAAACAAAGTATATAACTGAAAAAAATAAAAGCCAAGGTGAACAAATATGTTAACCATACACTAAACATTCAACCCATGAAACAAAAAACAATAGTACTAATAATATATATTT
>OZ017740.1:188861396-188866396 GCA_963969285.1 Odontomyia ornata | reverse complement strand
TTTAATTGTCGTTTAATTGGCTTAAGTTGTCTATTACATACTTTTTTATCCATTTGTGGTGGTAAAAAGGGAAGGTTATTAGAAATGTGTTCAGCAGTATGTGTAAATTGCTGTGGATTATTTATAAATCGGAATCTATTATTTATTATGAAGGTTTTTTATTAAGTATAGAAATGTTTAATAAGTTAATATAAATTGAGCCGATCTTTTTCTGAAATTGAAATAAGAAGGAGCGTTTCAAAGCTTAAAAGTTCTGGTGTATACATTTATTGATTTTAGTGAATTGTTAAACAGAAATACTTCGGTGAAAATGTCTTGCGAGAACAATTATTGTGAAAGATGGTCGAACACTATCACTATATGTTGGGCTTCGGAACATAAAGTTTCGAACTTCATTCAAGAACCTATATGTGGTTCATATAATTTCTCGCTATTGCGTTGTAGTAATCGAGTAGGTAAGGCTCAAAAAGCCAGCGTGCGAGAGTTCTATGGAAACCAAACCGAATTTGGCAACATCATTCCTTCGATATGCTTCCATCCGATACATGATTTTGGTAGCTTATTCTATTAAAAAAGACGTTAAAATATGGGACTGGCGAACGAATCGGCTGTTATACAATTTGGAAGGGGAATCAAGAGCCAGGTTCCAGCTGATCAAGTTGAAGAAGAAATTATCAATAACGAAGCGTACATATTGTTTTAGCAACGACGTAAAATTGATAATTCAGAATGTTCAGGCTCCAGTTCGACTTCAGGTGACCACTGGGTGTCCCGCTTAGCTCCTGCTACTATTTCGGCGCCAAATCCTTCAATATTACTTACTAAAAGTGCGAGTGTCGACGAAAGTCCGGTGGCTCCAACAATGGATAAACACTCAGCTGAGGAACGAGAAATTGAAACGAAAACCCACATCGAATTAAAACCGGATAGTACTAATAAACTAAAACTCAATCCAGTATCGGATACAGTAGTGATTGAAAAAACCAACGAAACAGAGAAGGCAATTATGGAAGAAATTCGAGCGACAAAAGGAGTGCGTATTGAGGATCCATTTACACGGCGTACAACACAGCCAAGAATGACATTCAACAATGCGGAAGCAGCAAAGGAAGAGGTTAAAACTGCACAGCAGCCGCAACCACCACCGCCACCTAATCGTAGGAAGCAGGAGGATGAGAAGAAACCTAAAGCAAATTCCACAGATTACAATTTATACTCGTCACATGATTTTGAAATCGATCTTGATGTTCCATTGCCTGTTAATCCAGTCAGCGTTCTGCCGAAACCAGTTGCTAAAGCAAATGAAACGGCTCCAAAGCGTTCTCTAAATTTGGAAGACTATAAGAAGAAGCATGGGCTTATATAGCTACTAACTCACACTATCCGTTAGTTGAACCATTTATGATAACATTATATTTGCAGTTAAGTAAGAATATTTGCGCGTTAGGAATGAGTTATATATGTGAAAAAAAAAAGAATGATAACTAGAAGGATAAGTTGAACTTATTTCACTCTTATATTGCCTAATAATACCATTTATTTTTTTACGAATAGTTTTTCACTCATTTTTTTTCTTATATTTTTATTTTTGTTCTCTGTTTAAATATAATGGTTAGTATTACAGTGCATGAAACTAAATAATTAGTATGCGTATGAGCGCAAATAAATGTTAATTTCTAAGCCCACAATTTAAATATACTATTAAACATTAAATAAATACAATAAATGGTACAGTAGACAAAAGATAATGAGCTCAATTGTAAAATTTCTCTGAAAATCGCAAATAAAGCCGAACTCATCTTGAATTGGAATCTTCAGATAACATTCAATTGTATCCAAAATATCCTAGGAAAGTAATGTAATAAAATTTAATGTCAATATTGTGAAAGATAAAGTTGGGCAATCAGAAATCATGAATTACAAGCCCGTATCTGAACAATAAATGTATAATGAAGTACGATATTTATAGCTTAGTGAATCATACAAAATCCCCATACAGACGAAATGATCATGCTAGTTTATTTGTTTATTTTTAATTATTTGATTCAAAAAGAAAGAAGCGATCCAACGCCAATGACCGAGCAAGAGTACTGCAAGAATTACAGCAAGTTCAGTGGCCAACTCCACGACATCTGCAAATAGTTGAACTCACGATCGGTAGGACTTACAAACACTAGAGAGAGTCGATTTGTGTGTTTGAAGAGGTGGAGTGGTGCTTCTGAGACAAGACGACTTTTCTGTCGGTTTCTGTTGGTGGCTTCTCGAGTTGTTAGGAGAAGAAGATGAACTTTTCGCGAGGAGGAAAGAAAACGACTCGGGAGTGGTAGCGGCGAGAGCTCCGAGATCAGCTGGGATGTTTGATGTGTGTGCGGGGATCGTCGGATGGATGAGGAGTCTGTTCGAAACCGCGAGACAGCGGGGACGCCGCGTGGAGAAATAAACTTTAAGTGTTGGATATACGAGATTTTGTGAAATTGGATGACACTTCGTTTTACCAATTGATGAGTTTCGAATAAAAAGAATCAGTTGCTTATCAAATGTGCGGTTAAAACGTGTATACTACAAATTATCACCGAGTATTAAATAAATTCAGTTCCAAGATAAATTCAATTCGTGGAGTTGAAGCCGCTTTTATTAAATTTGTTCAAATCCTGACAAATATTTTATAGTGCAAAATTGCACCAAATAAACTTAACGAATGGTTCAGAGAGTGAAAGTAAAGGAAATATACCAATAATAGTACAGTTGGGTTAAAGTCAATTTCCAAAATGAATTTCTTAAAATTATCGAAACGGTACAAGATTCGCTCCCGCTTGCACCGTTAAGTGAAGGAATCTCTTGATAGTTTGCGTGCGGTACAAGATTCGCTCCCGCTTGCACAGATAAGTGAAGGAAACTCGTGATAGTTTGCGTGCGGTACAAGATTCGCTCCCGCTTGCACAGATAAGTGAAGGAAACTCGTGATAGTTTGCGTGCGGTACAAGATTCGCTCCCGCTTGCACAGTGGCCGTTTTCCGCCGACTGGCCGATTGAATTGTGGAGAATCCCATCTTTCTGTTGGAATTTACTGAACACCGGAGGGGAACGAGATTTTATATGACTTTTGACAGAATCAGCGGAACGCCCGTACTCCAAAGAGCTCATTTGTCTCCACCGATAAGACGGAAGTTAGCTAGGTCGCGTATGAATTCACATACGCAATAATTGAGTCATAGGACTTCAAAATTTTCTAATGATAGACATAGGTACTTCAGTCGTTTAGGGAAACGTGAGGCAATCATTGATTGTATTCGATTAGGCGCTCGTTATTTTTTTTTTTTGTTTAAATTTATTGAATTTGGTGAAAGCAAATAATTACTGCTAAATTTTTCATTCAGTCATAACTAAATGAAACCGGTTAGTGCGAGTGGATTTTGGTTTCGGTTTCGATTATTCAACATTTACAGGCTTCCCCGCCACGAACACGAGCGCTCGTAGGAGGAGGTTTGGGGGTAAGTACCCTTCTTTTGTTCAAAAATTATATTTTTCTTTGCATGTTTCATTGAATTTACCTACATACAAATACTAAACCAAAGCACTCGGACACCTGCGTTTCTTTAGATAACGTCTGTAGTCTCGAAAAGACCTTGCTTAATCCGTACTCGGTCGCTTTTGTATTGATTACTTAATGTTATAAACTATTAGTTGATTGCCCTGATCTCTCGTTTTTATATTTTCTTTTTGCACAGAACATAATGTTATTTTTTTTAAATAAAATGTGTTAATATCCCAGAACTTTCGGTCTTTCTATTTTGCTTCTTTTGGACCGAGTATAGGACCCGGTACGGTGGCAGGCTGCCCCCTAAAAACATGAGCCAGCCGCCGGGTACAATTTAATCCTTTTTTTTTCTTTGTTTCAGGTGACATCGCGGGTTGAGTGGCCCAAGCAGAGTGCCTCTTTATGGCATAGCGTTATGCAATCGAATTGTATAATTCTATGGCATAAATTGGTCACCGGGGTACTCCGCTTCTGATGGGAAAGTTTATACAAGTCAATTTGTATGAGTTTTCCACTCAGAAGAGGAATACCTGGCCACTGCAACAAAAATATGGATTTAATTCCGGTTGGGTGGGTGCGAAGGGGCTCCATCACCACCCGGTTGCCCTTCTTTCATTTGTGGGTCATGAGCTTCGTCGGGTAACGACGAGGTTACCCCAAGTCCGCCTTTTTTTTTCAGGTTCCACTTGTTCTCGGAACAAGTACTTTCTCTCTCGGTGTAGTTATCTACACTTTTTGCGACTTCGGTCGCCTCTTGATCGACTGACCACCAAATTCGTGAGTGCGAAATTTTTTGTAGTGGGTCCTCGTGCTGGGGAAATGAACCCGCCCCACGACACCGCAATGCTAGCCTGCCAGCGCATTCACGCGTCCCCAGACGAGGGCATTCTCGGCAGATATTTTCATCTTCTTCTGCCGAGGCAGCAGAACATCGCTGCAGTCCTTTACGGACTTGGAAACTTATATAAACACTACAGCGTGTCTAATTGGTTTGGCGTCATGCTGTCCTAGACCTTGCTGGAAAACAGTACAGTGCCGTGTAAGGTCACTTCATTAGCCGTTTATAAAATTTTTGATTCTCGATCTCGAGAAAACGATTGTTTAAAGAATATTAAAGAATATTCTAAAATACAATTTGATATCATTGCCATATGTAAAGTAAAAGGGTGGGAAATAGGTGGGTTTTGAATTTCCACCGGAGTTTTATTGGTGACTTTTTTTAGTAGTTAGCAGTTATAATGTATTTATTGTGCAAGGAAGCGTAGTGGCTTGTTTAAAGGGTACATGGTTGATAGCGTGTTGCAAACCCTTTTGGATCAACAGCTCAGAGGCTACGACTGGATGGTAAATTGATGTCTCTTTTGCATATGACTTAATACTAAATGTGGCGTGTCAGCCAAAATTTTAAATCGGGCAGCTCAGAGGCTATTATTTGTTTCTTTAGGGACTTATATCTTAAAAT
>OZ017740.1:188838896-188856396 GCA_963969285.1 Odontomyia ornata | reverse complement strand
CAAATCGTGCGTCATTGATTTTAAGGCAGTCAATAAACGGTTGTGTGCGATCCATATAAAAGCGAAATTCTTCAAAATCTGACTGATTTATGTTCACGACCCAACCGAAGAAAAGGACGAAGAAACGAAGAAAAACCTGTCGGCTCATTGCCTAAAAACGGCACAAAAACAATTCTGGGTGATTTCAACGCTAAGGTTGGCAGTGACCTATCACATCGGGGAACGAATGGAGGATATAGCCTCCACGATGAAACAAATGACTTTGCATGTAGCAGAAATCTAGTCATATATTTGACTTGCTTCCCACATTGACGCATTCCTAAAATGTCCTGGGTATCATCGGATGGCAACACACAAAACCAGCGGCTATTAAGACCGTGGCAGAACAGACGATCGGACATCAAGCCCGGCGCAAGAGGATTGATTGGTTCGATGATGAGTGCCATAATACGTTAGATAAAAAGAATCAGGACGAAGAGAGGACACTATGAAAATTGTCAATTTATAGTGCACGTCAATTAATTAATGTACGTCAATTTGTAAATGTACGACAATTTATAAATGTATGTTAATTTATAAATGGACGTCAAATTACATATCGATTGATACGTGCACTTCAATTTATATATACACGTCAATTTATAAATGCATGACAATTTATAAATGCATGTCAATTTATAAATCTACGTCAATTTATAAATGCGTGTCAATTTATAAATTTACTTCAATATATAAATACACGTCACGTGCACGTCAATTTATTAATGTACATCGTTTTACAAATGCACGTTAATTTATAAATGCGCGTTAATTTTTGAATGGACGTCAATTTGAATATGTACAAAAATTTATAAATGTACGTCATTAATAAATGCACGTTATCTTATATATGTGCGTCAATTTATAAATTTACGTCAGTATATATATATATATATATATATATATATATATATATATATATATATATATATATATATATATATATATATATATATGCACGTCAGCTTCTAAATTTACATGAATTTATGAATGTCCTTCAATTCATAAATGTACGGCAGTTTATAAATGGGCGTTAATTAATAAATGCAATTCAATTTTTAAGTGTACGTTAAATTATAAATGTAGGTCAAATTATAAATGTACGTCAATTTCTGAATGTGCATCAATTTATAAATGTACGCCAATTGATCAAAGCACGTCAATTTATAAATGCAAGTCAATTTATAAATGTTCGTCAATTTATAAATGCACGCCAATTTAAGAACGCATGTGAAATTATTAGTGCACGTCATTTTATAAATGAAGATCCATTTATAAATGCACGTTTATTTATATATGCACGTTGATTTATAAATGGAGGTCAATTTTTAAATAAACGAAAATTTATAAAATGTGAATTTTAAAATGCACATCAATTTATAAATTTACGTCTATTTATAAATGCCTTCAATTCATAAATGTGCGTCAATTTACAAATGGACGTCAGTTTATAAATTCACGTCAATTTTTAAATGCACGTCATCTTGTGTATGTACGTCAATTCATATATGTACGTCAATTTATAAATGTACGCCAATTTACAACTGCACGTCAATTTATAAATGTACGTCGATTTATTAATGCACGCAATTTATCAATTTTAATCAATTTGTAAATATACGTCAATCAATAAATGTACGTCAATTTATAAATGTATATCGCTATAAACGCATGTCAACTTGTAAATGTACGCCACTTTATAAATGTACGTCAATTTGCAAATACACGTCAATTTATTAAAATTTCAATTTATAAATGTACGTTAATCTATAAATGCACGTCAATTTGATATGCAAGCCAATTTATAAATGTACGTCCATTTTTAGATGTACGTCAATTTATCAAAGCACGCCAGTTTACATATCCTCGTCAATTTATAAATGAACGTTAATTTATTAATGAACCTCGATTTATATGTGTATTTCAATTTATATTTGCATGTCAATTTATAAATGCACAACTTATAAATGTACTAGCTAAACTTTAATTGGATCATTTCACCCTTTTCACATCAACTTAATGTAAATCTATACGACAAATTTGCTCTACATTGAAGCTTTTCTAACGTCGCGCGGATATCGATCACTCTTCCGGATGGCTCCGATAGCTTTTTAAATTACTTATGGAATTGCTTGCAGCTACATAAATGAGTTGCATTTATGAATGTTTATCAATTTACAAATACACCTTAATTCATAAATGCATGTCAATTAAAAATGTACGTCAATTTATGTCAATTTCTAAATGTACGTCAATTTATAAATGAAATTCAATTTATAAATGTACATCAGTTTATTAGTGCACGTCAATTCATAAATGTACGTCAATTTTAAAATGCACGTCAGCTTATTAATTTACGTCAGTTTATAAATGTCTAATTCATGAATGTACGTCAAAGTCAATTGATAAATGTACGTCAATTTATAAATGCACGTCCATTTTTGAACGCATGTCAAATTATAAGTGCACGTTATTTTATAAATGAAGATCCATTTGTAAATGCACCTTTATTTATGAATGCACGTTAATTTATAAATGTACGTCAATTATCAAATCTACACCAATTTACATATGGACGTCAATTTATAAATGTACATCAATTTAAAAATGCACGTCATATATATGCTCGTCGATTTCTAAATGTACGTAAATTTGTTAGTGAACCTTGATTTATAAATGTACTTCAATTTATAAATGTACGTCAATTTATATATGTACGTCAATTTATAAATGTTCGTCAATTTAGTAATATACGTCAATTTATAAATGCGCGATGTTAGTGAACCTTGATTTCTAAATGTACTTCAATTTATAAATGTACGTCAATTTATAAATGTACGTCAATTTATAAATGTTCGTCAATTTAGTAATATACGTCAATTTATAAATGCGCGTCAACTTATAAATGGACGTCAATTTATACATGTAGGTAAATTTTTAAATGCAATTAATAATTGTTCGTCATATCATAAATGCACGTCAGTTTTTAAATGCACGTCAATTTATAAATGTATGTACGGCAACTTATAAAAATACGTCAATTTGTGAATGCACGTCATTTTATAAATGTAAGTCAATTGATAAATGCACGTCAATTTATAAATACACGTCAACTTATAAATACACGTCAATTTATAAATATACGTTAATTAATAAATGTACGTCAATTAATGAATGTACGTTAAGTTAAATTAATGTACATCAAATTATATTAAAATGCACGTCAACTCATAAATGTACGTCAATTTGTAAATGTATGTCAATTTATAGATGTACGTCAATTAATATTTGCGTCAGCTCATAAATTTACGTTATTTTATAAATGTAATTCAATTCATATATCTACGTCAATTTGTACAGGAAATGTACGTCGATTCTTAATGAACTTCAATTTATAAATGCATGTTAACCTACAAATATACATCGATTTATAAATGTACGTCAATTTATAAATGGACGTCTATTTATCAATGTACGTCAATTTATAAATACACGCCAGTTTATAACTATACGTAAATTCATAAATACACGCCAATTTATAAATGTACGTCAATTTATAAATGTACGTCAATTTATAAATGTGCGTCAATTTATAAATGTACGTCAATTTATAAATGCACGTCAATTTATAAATGTACGTCAATTTATAAATGTACGTCAATCAATAAATGCACGTCAATTTATAAATGTAAGTCAATTTATAAATGTACGTCAATTTATAAATGTACGTCAATTTATAAAGGTAAGTATATATATATATATATATATATATATATATATATATATATATATATATATATATATATATATATATACTGTTATCACAAATATAGATAGATAGATATATATATATATATATATATATATATATATATATATATATATATATATATATATATACTGTTATCACAAATATAGATATATATATATATATATATATATATATATATATATATATATATATATATATATATATATATATATATATATACATATCTATATACTGTAATCACAAATATAGATACATATATATACATATATATACTGTAATCACAAATATAGATACATATATATATATATATATATATCTATATATATATATATATATATATATATATATATATATATACATATGTATATATATATATATATATATACTCGTATATATATATATATATATATATATATATATATATATATATATATATATATATATATATGTACATATATATGTATATATACATACACATATATATATATATATATATATATATATATATATATATATATATATATATATATATATATATATATATTGTAGTAATAGAGCAGTTTTTTTTGTTAAATTTAAATTATTTAATAATTATGTATAAAATTTAAAATTTTATTTTTATGTCAAATTTATATATTTAATATTTTATATATTAAATATTAATAAAACTCCTCGATTCGAATTCGGCGCCGGCAAAAGGTTAACAAAAATTCATGCCTAATATAGACCAGATCTACTAATTCACTACACAACCAGCAAATCATTTCCATCTAGAAAATTCTGTTATGACTTGAAAGTGTGTGAAACACACATTCTCTCACTTAGTTCATCGGAAGCCTAGAAATATAAAAAATACATTTACACTCAAAGAACTGTTAGTAACAATTCTTATGAGTGAACGATCTACCCAACACAACTTCATATTCCATACATCCCATGAGCGGAAGCAGATTTAGAGTCAGTCTTGTGGGGGGAGTTGGCCGTGGCGGGCGTAGACGCTCTGTCGTTATTCCGGACGCTTTTAAATTTTCAGCGCGGCGTAAAGTAATATGATCTAGAGTTCGCGAATGAAGAAATTGAATCGGTTGCGATTGTGCCCTGTTTTGCTGAGAGGAGAATATTCATTGCATGTAGAATTGGAAGTGAAATTTTCTGATCAAAACTCAATTAGTGTACAGTGCTCGGCAATTGATGCTGTAAGTTTTTGTCATTTTTCCGTGTCCAGATTTGCCCTTAGTGCTTAGTGCTTAGTGCAGTTACATTTCAACACATGTACACTTCATCAAGGTTGTCAATGATGTATAGATATTCATGGTTTGGTTTTGGTGTTAGCCTATGGAACAAAACATACACCTGAATTGTGTATTGGTATCTTCGAAGCGGTTTTCAATTTAGCCAAAGATGATTTTGAAATGGAACAATTGGAAAGTTAAAAACATGAACATCAACTTGTCTTGAGAAGCATATGAACTGCAAACGATAGAAGTTTTTTCTGGCCCGGGTCACAATTGGTGACGGAATTTTGTAAATACAAGTATGATTATAATTATGCCAGCGTAGATGGATTCCAAACTGTCTGTCATTGATGACATGAGAAGAATTGATACGCATGCTAGCAGAAGAGTGCGGGGTAGCTGCAGCACAAATTACGGCTCGAGTGTGCAGTGTGCATGTCGCGAGGTATTTTTCGTCGAGTTTCCCATGCAATTGTAGCATCGTGGCGAGGGTCATCAGAGCTTTCCCAAACGAGTGTTTTCGCTGTTCTTCGAAATATTTATACGTATTTAAACTCAAAACGTAGTGCTTTCATAACACCGTGCTGTGATCGTTCTCGATACATGTGAACGGTTCATCATTCGTGACATGCTTAGAAGTTGGTGATCAAAGTGATTGTTCTAACGGTGCTACGGTGAAGGGCTATCTGACCCAATTCCATGCATTATAAACAGAGAATCCCAAAAATGAAACGATTTGATTAGTGTGGGAGAGGGATTAGCTCTGACTTACTTCCATAGTTGTTTCTTTTTTTGATAAATTGTGTAACTATTTAATAATACTGCAAGGGATACCGACATCATAGCGATTCGCATAATACCTGAGAAGAAAGCACTTATACTTAAGCACTCCGGATATGAGATCATCAGCAGAAAATACAAAACTACAGTTGTGCGGCGCTACAACGACTTCGTGACATTGTACAGCTTTTTTGGTGACACGGTTCCCCTATCGAAACTACCATTAAAAGACCAAGGACGATTAGCCGCCAGTTGTGAAATGATGAAGACAATGCTCAATTGCGTATTGAATTAAAGCGATTAGTGGAACAACAGACAGCGAGAATACAGTCAGGGTCTCAATCCGAATAAAATGTCTACTGAAGTCACAAATATAGATACATCAAGCAGATGCTTTGAGCCTGACATATATTATCTGATATGATAACTGGATTGCAGGAAATTGGGAGTATAAGTGTGAAGAGTGCAAGCATACAAACATCGTCTGTTATTCAGAAAATTAATTGACTTTTATATGTTTGAACCGCAAGGAGTGATTTATGTGGAGTTGAAAAGGTATCGTATCTGATCATCAACGTGCAAGAGTTGAAGGAGCACTGTGTTGAGGATGTAGTGTGACAGAAGGAATGGATTGATGTGAAAATCGGTAGTGGCCTTGACATTTTTAGTGAAACTTCTTAAATTGGATTCACTGCCGAACTTTTTCCAAGTGTTCAGAACCCTCATTGAAGCAGTTGCCAATTTCCATTCTTCCCAAATGGAAAATTGTTAAAGTTAAAGCTCATTGACCGAACGGAGACGACTTGAAGATACTGGAGACTATACGATGATATGGGGAGTCTGCAATGATTTGAAATTGAGCACAGCGAAAATTTCTGCTCAGGTTGGTGCATATCAATTCGTTGCTCGCCGTTTTCCTCAGTTAGTTCGAAAGTGGGAGAGTAGTGGCTGTGCGAAGATTGCTGTGAGCGAGAACTGTACCGCTTGGAGAGGGTCCACGACGTATTGCTTACCAAGAAAGTTCTTAAACATTTGCTGTTTCGACACTGCGGACCGACACTCAGAAAAAGTCAGGATTAGTGCCAGCTCACCCATGTGCCTCAGATCAGATCCACAAAATTCAAAGCCTTTACTTGCTCAAATTTTGGTAAGAATTTTCTAAACTACACGCGTACACTTTTGTACAAATATTATGCACTTTTTTGTTGATTGGCAAATTGAGTATATTAGCTATATATACATACATAATAGGAGTATCATTGTTCGGTATATGAAGTCGTATTACCCAGTTAAATCATTATACTGCTTATGAGACTTTTGGAACCGTGCTGTTTCTTCTGTCGAATTATTCATTAGTAAATGTAAATTTTTTAACCAGAGTAAACTCTAATTTAATCTACTAGTTTGTATACCCTTTTAAAAAGAAACATTACGATAATACAATAATTTTCAGCCGTTTCGTTTGAAATATTTTGGCAAATACAGTAAAAAGAAGAAAAAGAAAATAAGAAGACACTCGACTTGTTGGTGCATGTATTCCCGAGATGACAAAAGAGCGAGAAGAATAAAAGAATAAAAATTAATGCATTTTTACGTTGGTAGATAGTTGTTGTTGAATATTGGCAAAGTCGATTAAATAAGAAAAACAATTTTCTTATCGTTTATAATAGCGGTTACATTCCACCTTCACACAATTTTAATGTCAGATCAGGTCGGGTCAACTATCGAAAAATTGTAAGTCTTCTTGTGTTAATACAATATTGAGTTCAATGAAAGAGAAATAAAAAAACAATGAAGTGTTAAACGTACAACTTCGGTCTTTTCATATTTGCTCTTTTGACCGGGTAAAGGACCCCGTACGGTGGCAGGCTCACACCACCAAACATGAGCCAGCCGCCGGGTACATATTAACCTCTTTGTTTCAGGTGACTTCGCGGGTTGAGTGGCCCGAGCAAGGTGCCTCTTTATGACATAGGGTTATGTAATCGAATTGCATAATTCTATGGCATAAATTGGTCACCGGGGTACTTCTCCTCTGATGGGAAGGCTCATGCAAGTTAAGTTGTATGAGTTTTCCACTCAGAAGAGGAATACCTGGCCACTGCAACACTTATGGATTTTGATCCGGTTGAGTGGGTGCGCGGGGGCTCCATCACCACCCGGTTGCCCCTCTCTCATTTGTGGGCCATGAGCCTCTTCGGGTAAGGACGAAGTTACCCTCATTCCGTCCCTTTTTACTTGTTTCACTTGTTCTCTGAACAAGTCATTTACCCCTGTTGTAGTTGCCTACAATTTTTGCGACTTCGGCCGCCATGCCTTTTTGACCCCAGAAATTCGTGAATGCGAAATTCTTTGTAGTAGGTCCTTGTGCTGGGGGAATGACCCCGCCCCACGACACCGCAATGCTAGCCTGCCAGCGCATTCACGCGTCCCCAGACAAGGGCATTCTCGGCGGATATCTCCATCTTCTTCTGCCGAGGCAGCAGACCATCGCTGCAGTCCTTCACGGACATTAGAAATTTAACTATCCACTACAAATGGCGCCCAACGTGGGACTCCGAAATGCCCGGCTGTATCATCAGTCGTGAGCATGAGACAGTCCATCGTCTCTAGGTGTCCCTACAAGGTGCCAAGATTATTGGCGGGTAGGTAACTACTGAGGGCTTTTGCACTAATCGTGCCCCAGCAATTTAATAACTTCCGGACGTGTGTTGTCTTTGGACATCAATATCGTTTGGTCCTGCTTCGGATTTATACTTTGGTGGTTTACCACCATTGTATGACTAGTAAGGCCAAATGATATGAGAGTCCCTATTTGTATTCGGAGGTTATTATTCCAACATCTAATTTGCGGAGGATTCTGATCTGCACCCCAAACCATGCGGTGCCTGAGTGTCTTACACTACATGGATTTTGATTTCATGTGATTGGCTGAGTGCTAATCCATGACTATCCATGACAAGACACGCGCTGCTTGTGGGTCAGAATTCAACCCTGGGCTGACAAGTGGTAACTTGTAAAAACTTGCGGATGAGGGAGCACTTCTGAACCCTGATTCTCATGGTGCCTCAAGAGAGTAGTCCCTGTTACGCCTCAGGAGGAGTGTGCCATTGGTGTCCTTACTTGGGAAGAAGGAACGAAATGGAAAGACCGACTATATTTTTTTGATAACGTTAATTTTTTTGGGAAATTATTAAAATTTTTAGCATACCTTTTTTTGTGAGGGTTTTGAATAGTTCGCCACTGACGGCCACTTGAAAATTATATATTTTACATTATTTTTTTTTTCATTTTTCCCATATTGATATATGTATTCATTGAGGTATTGTTTATCTTTAGATAGTTATAGTCTGTTTTCTTTGAAAAAAAAATACATTTTGCTTAGCATGCCCGAGAGGAGAAAGTTGCGGTCTGATGCGAGACAAACGCTCCTGTGTGCCATTTGCCACGAGGACTTGGACGAGTCGGCAAGCCACACTCTGCCGTGCGGCCACCGGTTGCACCAGCTGTGCTTGAGCCAGCTAAGGCAAACCTCGTCAACGTGCCCGCTATGTGGTCAGCCTCTGGAGCCAACCCCGATAGTAACCGAAAGGCCTCAGTCCTCCAGCGCAAGTGGAGCAATGCCCAAAGGCGGACCCCCTCCATCAACGACAATGGGTGCACGAGGTGAAGACAACGGAGCCGGAGCCTTACCGACCAGTCAGCCCGGTATCGAACCATCATCAGCAGCGTCACCGGAGATGTCGCAGCTACTGGCGGTAATGCAAGCTATGGCGCAACAGCTACAGAATCTGTCGGTTCCCCAGTCAACCGCGCAGCCCTCCACATCCACGGCCAGAGCAAACTATATCGAGCCACCAGTGGTAGTGATGGGGGATACAGTACCTCCTAGGCTCAGCGGAGCCATGAACCCCATGGCCCCAGAATACAGACCCAGGGGAGAGGTCCAGATTTCGCGACCGCAACGGCGGAATCATGCGATTGCGTGGAGCCCAGAGCGAGAACAGTTCGAGCAGGCAGCTCGGGACCGCGGCTCGATGCCCTGGTAAAATTGGGACTTAGCATCTTCAGACCAGCCAGGAGCTCGCCGCACGGGCCGGCCTACTCTCTGCGAAGATGTCGCACCCAGGCAGCCTAGTTATGAACGTAATCGTTCGCCAGGGGCTATTCCGCCCTCTAGATAGCCCATATAGTGGCAAGTTGGAAACTTATGTTTACTGGGCAGGACGACGACCCTACGCCTATCGGTGCCTTCTTAAGGAGTGTCGAAAACATGGCATCGCAGAACCTAGGAGGGAACCTGCGAGGCGTTGCCCGCTGTGCGGAACGGCACACCGTCCCGTCTACTGACAGTGCCACCTCCGCAGTAGTTTCCCAGCCAGCTGCTCACCCTAACAACACTGACGATAACCCACCAGCCATGACCACTATGACTGCGGATGATCACTCTCTTCCGGAGGCCTCGCCAACGACAGTATTCAAGCGACCACCGCAGTCACTGCCTGAAGAGCCTCGGCAGCCTCAAATACGCATACTAAAACCATATCATGTTCGACTGCAGGAATATCGGGTGGCTCGAGAGCGAACATTTGCTTCCGAAGAAGTCACTTCTCGCCCGCGCAAAACAAAATGGTCAACGCGTCGTTGGCGGAATTTCCGCAAGAGAGTGCGCATCTGCCGTCAAACCCTAAACTTTTGTAACATCTCGGAGGTTGCTGAGAATGATATCAGACCTTACCACCCAAGTAAGGTGTTGGGCGAAATCACGTTTGCATTGATTGACACGGGTGCCAGTATCAGTTGTCTTGCCTCGAGCCTTGGCTCCTACCTTGATTAAGCCCTGGCGAACTGAAATCAGTACAGCTGATGGCACCAAACACCCTATAAGAGGTAGACTGACAACACCCGTGACGTTCAGAGGTCAGACGAAGGATATTACTTTCTACATTATCCCGTCCCTGACTCAGAATGTGTACCTTGGCGTCGATTTCGGCCTTCGTTTTGGATTGGCTTCCGATTTATTCACAGATTTGTATTTAAATACCAGATATGCCAACGAACTCGCTTCTATTCCCGATAGGCATGAACTGACGACTAACCAACGGCAACGCCTGGAAGCATCCATCGCTACTTTTCCATCTTGCGCTACCTAAGGCCTTGGCCGCACCACCCTAGTCTCACACGTCATCGACGTTGGCAATAGTAAGCCAATTAAGCAGAGACACTATGCCATCTCACCGGCCATGGAGAAGTTGGTGTATGCGGAGCTGGATAGGATGCTCGAGTTGGGGGTTATAGAGGAGTCCCAAAGTGCCTGGTCCTCACCGGTAACCTTGGTAGTGAAGCCAGAAAAAGTCCGTTCTTTGTCTAGATGCTCGTAAGGCAAATATGGTGACCATCAAGGACGCTTACCCTCTTCCGCTCATCGATGGAATATTAGGGAGACTGCCGAAACCCAATTATATTACCAGTCTCGACCTAAAAGACGCCTTCTGGCAAATTCCACTCGATCAGGGGTCGAGGGATAAGACTGCCTTCACAGTGCCTGGACGACCATTATATCAGTTCGTCACAATGCCCTTTGGCCCGTGTAACGCGCCGCAAACAATGACCCGGCTGATGGACAAAGTCATCCCACCTCATCTGAAACACCAAGCGTTCGTGTACCTGGATGATCTTTTACTCATCACGGAAACGTTCGACCAACACCTCCTACTCCTGCAAGAAGTAGCCCTGCACATCAGTAAGGCGGGACTCACCATCAACGTACAAAAAAGTAAGTTTGTCATGAACGAAGTCCGATACCTAGGACATGTCATCCGACATGGCACTATCAAAATGGATCCAGAAAAAACTCGTGCGATTGATGAGTTCCCCTTACCAAAAACAGTTAAGCAGCTAAGACGTTTCCTTGGTGTGTGCGGTTGGTACCGAAGGTTTGTTCGGAATTATGCAACAGTTTCAGCGCCCCTGTCGGACATGCTGCGGAAAGGGAAGTTCGTTTGGACCGAGCTCAACTGAAAGGCATTTGAAGAGCTAAAGCAAGCCCTAACATCAGCTCCGGTCTTGCACAGCCCGACTTTGCGAAGCCCTTCTCCATTCATTATGACGCAAGTCAACATGGAGTTGGAGCCGTGCTGGTGCAGTTGACCGATGATGGAGAAGAAGCTCCCATCGCCTTCATGTCCAATAAGCTGAACTCGCCCCAAAGGAACTAGACTTTGTCCGAGCAGGAATGTTTGGCAGCGGTAATGGCTGTGAAGAAATTCCGAGCCTATATCGAGGGCCACCAGTTCGAGATCATCACGGACCACGCTTCGCTACAATGATTGATGAACCAGGCAGATTTACATGGACGCCTAGCCAGATGGGCTCTTAAACTGCAAGGGTTCAAGTTTTCCATCAAACATCGGAAAGGGACCCAGAACATCGTACCCGACACTCTCTCGCGAATGTTTTCACCAGAGGGAGCCGAATTGACAATCAATGACGAGGACCCCATCGAGATAGATTTGGACAGCCCACATTTCGAATCAGACAGCTACAAAGAGTTTAGGCAAACAATCGTGACCCAACAATCACAGCTGCCTGATTTGAAAGTGATAGACGGCTAAGTATATAGACGAAATGAATAGGTTACGGTCGGACGTTACGGCGACTCAAGAAATACTTCTTTTGGCCTGAAATGGCATCCCAGGTCAAAGACTACGTGACCGCCTGTGAGACCTGTTAAGGCACTAAAGCGCCCAACCAGCCCCTTCGACCTCCTATGGGTCAACTCAACGTCCCGGAACGCGTATTCCAACGTCTATACATAGATCTACTCGGTCCATATCCTCGATCATCCATGGAACACATCGGAGCTATAGTCGTTCTAGACCAGCTCTCAAAATTCCCACTGGTGGAACCTATTCGTAAGTTCACGACTCCATCCATCGTGAAATTCCTAGAGAGCCGGGTATTCCACGTGTTCGGAGTTCCAGAGAGTGTGTACTCGGACAACGGAGTACAGTTCCGGGCTCGGCAGTTTAAAGGCCTACTCGAACAGTATGGCGTCAAACACCAACTGACGCCCATATACTCTCCTCAGTCTAACGCCTCTGAACGGTTGAATAGCACCTTGTTGCCTGCGATCCGTTCTTACGTTCACCCATCTCAAAAAGATTGGGACCGCAGATTGTCCGCCATCACATGCGCCCTGCGGTCATCTTATCATTCCGTCACCGGTGTCGCACCTTACTTTGCCGCCTTCGGACGTCGTGGGGGGAGTTGGCCGCGGGGGGAGTTGGCCGTGGGGGGAGTTGGCCGTGGGGGGAGTTGGCCGTGGGGGGAGTTGGCCGTGGGGGGAGTTGGCCGTGGGGGGAGTTGGCCGTGGCGGGCGTAGACGCTCTGTCGTTATTCCGGACGCTTTTAAATTTTCAGCGCGGCGCAAAGTAATATGATCTAGAGTTCGCGCATGAAAAAATTGAATCGGTTGCAATTGTACTTTGTTTGCTGAGAGGAGAATATTCATTGCATGCAGAATTGGAAGTGAAATTTTCTGATCAAAACTCAATTGGTGTACAGTGCTCGGCAATTGATGCTGTAAGTTTTTGTCATTTTTCCGTGTCCAGATTTGCCCTTAGTGCTTCCCCCTGATCAAGATCCAACCCATTCAGGAGTACTTAACGGAGCACCGGTACAGGTGATTTTTGAAACTACCCAGATCTTGAAGTCACCATATACTTCGAGGGAGAACAGACAAAACAAGTGCATAGAACAGTGAAAATGTTCTAGATATATTTCATAAAGTAAAGAGCGAATCACAGTCACATTTCAACACATGTACACTTCATCAAGGTTGTCAATGATGTATAGATATTCATGGTTTGGTTTTGGTGTTAGCCTATGGAACAAAACATACACCTGAATTGTGTATTGGTATCTTCGAAGCGGTTTTCAATTTAGCCAAAGATGATTTTGGAATGGAACGATTGGAAAGTTAAAAACATGAACATCAACTTGTCTTGAGAAGCATATGAACTGCAAACGATAGAAGTTTTTTCTGGCCCGGGTCACAATTGGTGACGGAATTTTGTAAATACAAGTATGATTATAATTATGCCAGTGTAGTTGGATTCCAAACTGTCTGTCATTGATGATAAGAGAAGAATTGATACGCATGCTAGCAGAAGAGTGCGAGGTAGCTGCAGCACAAATTACGGCTCGAGTGTGCAGTGTGCATGTCGCGGGGTATTTTGCGTCGAGTTTCCCATGCAATCGCAGCATCGTGGCGAGGGTCATCAGTGCTTTCCCAAACGAGTGTTTTCGCTGTTCTTCGAAATATTTATATTTAAACTCAAAACGTAGTGCTATCATAACACCGTGCTGTGATCGTTCTCGATACATGTGAACCGTTCACCATTTGTGACATGCTTAGAAGTTGGTGATCAAAGTGATTGTTCTAACGGTGCTACGGTGAAGGGCTATCTACCCCAATTCCATGCATTATAAACAGAGAACCCCAAAAATGAAATGATTTGATTAGTGTGGGAGAGGGATTAGCTCTGACCGAGCAAGGTACCTCTTTATGACATAGGGTTATGCAATCGAATTGCATAATTCTATGGCATAAATTGGTCACCGGGGTACTTCTCCTCTGATGGGAGTGTATGAGTTTTCCACTCAGAAGAGGAATACCTGGCCACTGCAACACTTATGGTTGGGTGGGTGCGCGGGGGCTCCATCACCACCCGGTTGCCCCTCTCTCATTTGTGGTCCATGAGCCTCTCCGGCTAAGGACGAAGTTACCCTGATTCCGCCCCTTTTTACTTGTTTCTCTTGTTCCATGAACAAGTCATTTACCCCTGCTGTAGTTGCCTACAATTTTTGCGACTTCGGTCGCCTTGCTTTTGTTCGACCCCACAAATTCATGAATGCGAAATTCTTTGTAGTGGGTCCTTGTGCTGGGGAATGAACCCGCCCCACGACACCGCAATGCTAGCCTGCCAGCGCATTCACGCGTCCCCAGACAAGGGCATTCTCGGCGGATATCTCCATCTTCTTCTGCCGAGGCAGCAGACCATTGCTGCAGTCCTTTACGGACTTTCTGAATTACCTATTCACTACACTGACTTACTTCCATAGTTGTTTCTTTTTTTGATAAATTGTGTAACTATTTAATAATACTGCAAGGGATACCGACATCATAGCGATTCGCATAATACCTGAGAAGAAAGCACTTATACTTAAGCACTCCGGATATGAGATCATCAGCAGAAAATACAAAACTACAGTTGTGCGGCGCTACAACGACTTCGTGACATTGTACATTTTTTTGGTGACACGGTTCCCCTATCGAAACTACCATTAAAAGACCAAGGACGATTAGCCGCCAGTTGTGAAATGATGAAGACAATGCTCAATTGCGTATTGAATTGAAGCGATTAGTGGAACAACAGACAGCGAGAATACATAGTCAGGGTCTCGATCCGAACGAAATGTCTACTGTAGTCACAAATATAGATACATCAAGCAGATGCTTTGAGCCTGACATATATTATCTGATATGTTAACTGGATTGCAGGAAATTGGGAGTATAAGTGTGGAGAGTGCAAGCATACAAACATCGTCTGTTATTGAGAAAATTAATTGACTTTTATATGTTTGAACCGCAAGGAGTGATTTATGTGGAGTTGAAAAGGTATCGTGTCTGATCATCAACGTGCAATTACAAAAATGTTGAATATCAATCGGAGAAAAATCCAATTGTGAAAAGAGTTGAAGGAGCACTGTATTGAGGATGTAGTGTGACAGAAGGAATGGATTGATGTGAAAATCGGTAGTTGCCTTGACATTTTTAGTGAAACTTCTTAAATTGGATTCACTGCCGAACTTCTTCCAAGTGTTCAGATCCCTCATTGAAGCAATTGCCAATTTCCATTCTTCCCAAATGGAAAATTGATAAAGTTAAAGCTCATTGACGTTTATGTATTCATCGAACGGAGACGACTTGAAGATACTGGAGACTATACGATGATATGGGGAGTCTGCAATGATTTGAAATTGAGCACAGCGAAAATTTCTGCTCAGGTTGGTGCATATCAATTCGTTGCTCGTCGTTTTCCTCAGTTAGTTCGAAGGTGGGAGAGTAGTGGCTGTGCGAAGATTGCTGTTTAGGTAAAAAGTGAGCGAGAACTGTACCGCTTGGAGAGGGTCCACGACGTATTGCTTACCAAGAAAGTTCTTAAACATTTGCTGTTTCGACACTGCGGACCGACACTCAGAAAAAGTCAGGATTAGTGCCAGCTCACCCATGTGCCTCAGATCAGATCCACAAAATTCAAAGCCTTTACTTGCTCAAATTTTGGTAAGAATTTTCTAAACTACACGCGTACACTTTTGTACAAATATTATGCACTTTTTTGTTGATTGGCAAATTGAGTATATTAGCATATATATACATACATAATAGGAGTATCATTGTTCGGTATATGAAGTCGTATTACCCAGTTAAATCATTATACTGCTTATGAGACTTTTGGAATCGTGCTGTTTCTTCTGTCGAATTATTCATTAGTAAATGTAAATTTTTTAACCAGAGTAAACTCTAATTTAATCTACTAGTTTGTATACCCTTTTAAAAAGAAACATTACGATAATACAATAATTTTCAGCCGTTTCGTTTGAAATATTTTGGCAAATACAGTAAAAAGAAGAAAAAGAAAATAAGAAGACACTCGACTTGTTGGCGCATGTGTTCCCGAGATGACAAAAGAGCGAAAAGAATAAAAGAATAAAAATTAATGCATTTTTACGTTGGTAGATAGTTGTTGTTGAATATTGGCAAAGTCGATTAAATAAGAAAAACAATTTTCTTATCGTTTATAATAGCGGTTACATTCCACCTTCACACAATTTTAATGTCAGATCAGGTCGGGTCAACTATCGAAAAATTGTAAGTTTTCTTGTGTTAATACAATATTGAGTTCAATGAAAGAGAAATAAAAAAACAATGAAGTGTTGAACGTACAACTTCGGTCTTTTCATATTTGCTCTTTTGACCGGGTAAAGGACCCCGTACGGTGGCAGGCTCACACCACCAAACATGAGCCAGCCGCCGGGTACATATTAACCTCTTTGTTTCAGGTGACTTCGCGGGTTGAGTGGCCCGAGCAAGGTGCCTCTTTATGACATAGGGTTATGTAATCGAATTGCATAATTCTATGGCATAAATTGGTCACCGGGGTACTTCTCCTCTGATGGGAAGGCTCATGCAAGTTAAGTTGTATGAGTTTTCCACTCAGAAGAGGAATACCTGGCCACTGCAACACTTATGGATTTTGATCCGGTTGGGTGGATGCGCGGGGGCTCCATCACCACCCGGTTGTCCCTCTCTCCTTTGTGGGCCATGAGCCTCTTCGGGTAAGGACGAAGTTACCCTCATTCCGTCCCTTTTTACTTGTTTCACTTGTTCTCTGAACAAGTCATTCACCCCTGTTGTAGTTGCCTACAATTTTTGCGACTTCGGTCGCCTTGCCTTTTTGGCCCCAGAAATTCATGAAAGCGAAATTCATTGTAATGGGTCCTTGTGCTGGGGGAATGAACCCGCCCCACGACACCGCAATGCTAGCCTGCCAGCGCATTCACGCGTCCCCAGACAAGGGCATTCTCGGCGGATACTCCATCTTCTTCT
>OZ017740.1:188748896-188831396 GCA_963969285.1 Odontomyia ornata | reverse complement strand
ATGCTGGTATCGTGGAGGAATATAGGCAGTCGATAACCACTTCTTCAATTTTCATCATAGCTATAGTTTTATTTTTTGCGTATGATAGATATAATAAAAAATATGTAACCAAAAGGTTAAATAGGACAACTAATATTTAAAGCTAGATCAAATATAGAATATATTTTTACAGTCAATTTCTGCATTTAGTGTTACAAGAAATTTATTTTAGCTTATGGATAAAGTGAAAAACATTGTAGACGACAACAAAAGAACCCTTAGGAATTTAAAGAAAACAGGAAAGAGCTTGTATACTGTTGAAACCATTTTAGAAAAATTAGGTAACCTACAGAAACAAAGAGAATTATTCAACTCTTTGACATCCGTCCTTTCAGAAAGCGATTCCAATCTTTTGGATTTGAAATTAAAATTTAAAACAGAAGCTGCAACTCTAGAAAGAGAACTTCAGTTTCAGTTATCTCAACAAGGATATGTAGTAGTCGAGGAGTTATGGCTCACAATGCCAGCGCAGCAACCACAAGAACAGGCACAGCCGACACTCCGTACAAAATGGCTGCACTGTCATAAGGATTTTCAGATGTCATCGGGCTTTGGATAACAAATAAAATATACGCGACCGATTGAAAAATTCCACAAGGACCAAATTTATCAACGCGAGCGTCATTACTGTGAAATAAATTAGAAAAAGCTGTGATTTTTTTGTGCCGTAACCGTAAGAAAATTGTGCGAAAAGTAATTTTTTTAAAAATAATCTAAATATATAATAATTTATTTTTATATTATTTTAATTTATTTTATAACAATTAAAAATATTTTAAATCATTATAAATTAAATTTATTAATTTTAAATAGTTAATTTTTACATTATATAAATTATTAAAAGTCCGCTTCAATTAACATCAATTATAAGCGTTGGTCTAACAATGACTGTACTAGGACACAACCAGTTAACTTTTTGAATACACCAGCAGCTGGTGATTCAGGGCAATATACACATGAAGAAGTTATTCTACGATCAGCAAAAAGTAATAAACATAGAAATACGAACTTTTGGGATCAATATAGTAACACTGTAAACTATGATGATTGCTTCACTCCACACACAAACTTTAAAACGAGCAATAGAAATGTGTCTAATCCAATTCAACAACAAATACAACCACAATATTTTAACAATAAATACGCTACAAGAACCTCGTGGAGAGATATTCCATCCCATAATCAGTTCATGCCAAATATTAACCTCAGTCAGCCGCATCCGCAATATCCACATCAGCAATCACGCACAGAGAACAGTTTCTATAATCACAAGAAAATATGCGCAAGTGTTGTTCGTTTTGCCGAAAAATGGAGAATCATTTGATTTTTATACATCGCATTCATTATATGAAAATGGAAAGCCTACATGCCCCGTTTTACGCCAATGTATTTGCAACGTTTGTGGACAAAACGGCCATACAATAAGTCATTGCAGTCTTAACGCTTCGAAGAATAGCATCTTAAAAATGATACATCGTTTTAATGCGATGAAATGAATCAACAAATCAATCACTGTAAAACTTATTACATATACAATATAATAGTGAAAAGTCGTAAAACGGTAGAGCAGCAACAAATGCTTCAGGCACAGCAAATGCAACAAATGCAACAGATGAATCGTTCGGGAAATTGGCTAAGCGGTAAAATGAAAGTGTTTCACGCGCTATCTATTGTGCATAGATTGGGATGAGTGTCAAGTGGACGTGCTAGGGGAGTCGAGTTGCAACCGCGAACGCGCGTGGACGCGAGGAGTGAAAGAAATAGTGCGTGTCTTATGGTTAGACTGGTATTGAATTTTGACATCCTTTGAAGTAGCCAAGTCTAATACAAGAAAGCGCGAATTAAATTTTTATGAAGACTTAACTTGCAAGAAAAATTGAGACGTGAATTACTAAGCAACGAGGGTGCGTCGCACGCACTTTTCCTGTGTCGCGCTGTCCTAAAAAGTGGAAAAAACTCGTGCTCCGGGAAAATATATGGTGGAAGTGTTTTCGCTTGGGTGTGCAAAGCGTGTGAATTAAGTAAACAGCAGATGCGATCTGCCATATTATTTGAACCGATAATTACTGAAGGCGTATTTGATTTCCCCCCCCCCGAATCTAGTTTTTGGCTTGGATCCATCCAACTGTTATTAGACATTTAAGCGGCGGGGGCTTAGCAACTGAAATTCTCTGAATCTATTCCAAAATATGATAACATTGTATGAGAGTAACGGTTTTACAATTCGGGACATTGTTAAATGTCGAATCAGGGAAAATATCGGCGGTCTCTTGCAAGCATCCTCCATTGAAGGATCGAATCGCATGTTTGAATAAAAAATACAAAAACTACGAAACACTGGTTTAATCGTTGGGTAATTTAAATCGAAATGTTAAGTTTCCGTTATATTAAACCGGGGGATATTGTTACAAATGAATTCATATAGTGTCACTAGTTTAAAAATGGCCGGACATTGCGGGAAAATTGGTTAAAACTGTATCTTTAGTTTTCTATCCGATCCTTTACCAGTACTCTGTGGAGCATCCTTCAGTAGTTTGTGAAATGCGCGATATTTGCTGATCAAAAACACTTTTTCTCGCGTCATTTGTTTCGTAAGGGATTTTTCAATATTTAATACGGCAGTTACCATTCTACATTTTTTCACGAGCTGCGGTTCTTTTGACGAGACACATCTTGGGCATGATTGAGGAAAAACGATAGCATCCGTCGACTTGTTCTTCTTCCACGCTAAAAAGGCTGAATAGTCAGTGTTCAACGTTTACTGAGACGATTGGAGATAGATTTTACATGCATCATGTACCGCTATACATAAGAAAATTCCGTTCCGACTAGTTGGGGGCCTTATACCAACGAACACCTGTCCAATCAGATCGTGACACACATTGTAATTAAGCGCTATTAGATGAATCTTAGGCGAGGAAAATATTTTATTTATAAACCGTACTGAAAACGACCTATATAAATTTTATTATCGTTGTTCGCTTAGTTTTCCCATTAAGTCATTCCTTTCCGTTAAACGTTAAAAGTGTATAGTTAGAACTCGTGGAAGAAAGTTTGTGAATCGCGAAAATCAAAATCCTAAAACACCCAAATTTTCGTCAACCAAATGATTTCAGAGGACACCCGCATTCTTCATCGAGCGCTCGAAGGACCATGTGGAATAAGTACCCTTTTATTGCGTGAATTTGTTTTGGATTTATATTTCAAATTTGGCTTTTGGGTTTGTTTTTCGCTGATATATTTTAAATTTTTTTGCAGACATATTTTAAATTTTTTTTTGCCTTTCGTTCTTTGTATTGAATTATTTGATATTTTTAAATTAAAGATAAATGCAATGATCTCTCGCGTATACTTTCTCTTGTTTTGAGCAGAGCCTAATGTCTATTTTTTTGGTTAAATAAAATGCGTTAATATATCATAACTTTCGGTCTTTCTGTTCCGCTTCTTTTGGACCGAGTATAGGACCCGGTACGGTGGTAGGCTCCCCTCATAAAACCATGAGCCAGCCGCCGGGTACAACTTAATCCTTCTTGTTTCAGGTGATGTCGCGGGTTGAGTGGCCCAAGCAGAATGCCTCTTTATGGCATAGAGTTATGCATTCAAATTGTATAAATCTATGGCATAAATTGGTCACCGGGGTACTCCCCTTCTGATGGGAAAGTTCATGCAATTCAAGTTGTATGAGTTTTCCACTCAGAAGAGGAATACCTGGCCACTGCAACAGAATACATATGGATTTATTCCGGTTGGGTGGGTGCGAAGGGGCTCTACCATCACCCGTTTGCCCCTCTTTCATTTGTGAGCCATGAACTTCGTCGGGTAATGACGAGGTCACCCCAAGTCCGCCTTTCTTTTCAGGTTCCACTTGTTCTCGTAACAAGCTCTAATTCCCTCAGTGTAGTTATCTACACTTTTTGCGACTTCGGTCGCCTCTTGATCTCCAGCAGTCTAATTCGTGAATGCGAAATTTGTTTGTAGTGGGTCCTCGTGCTGGGGAAATGAACCCGCCCCACGACACCGCAATGCTAGCCTGCCAGCGCATTCACGCGTCTCCAGACGAAGGCATTCTCGGCAGATACCTCCATCTTCTTCTGCCGGGGCAGCAGAACATCGCTGCGGTCCTTCACGGACATATTGAAACATCTTACATTCACTACAGATACACTGGTCAAGATACAAAAGTATCATAATTAGGAAATAAGAACCCCATGTTGATAGAAAGTTCCAGAATGGCAGAATTCTCGTTAGAAACCGCGTTGAAGGTTATTCCTGTCTTTGACGGAAAATATAGGGAATTAGAATCATTCCTGAAAATTGTAGAACTCCTACATTCTTCACTAACAGCAGCTGCTAAAGAATTGTAATTGGATTTTGTGAAAAACGTCAAACTGAGTGCATCGGTTAAGCTTTCAATTGCTGGCAGTAACATTGTTTCTTTTGAGAACCTTAAAGATGTTCTATTACGCAAGTTTAAAAGCAATAAAACTATACCCCAGATATTCACACAGCTTAGCAATACGGTACAAAAGAAATCAACCGTTAATGCCTACACTGATAAAGTAACGTCGCTAATTTGTGAACTGAATCCAACTACAGATTCAAGAGTTAGATAATTCTGCAACAGCAGCTGAAAAGAAAGTCATAGCTAATATGAATGACAGTTACACACTCACTGTATTTAAGAACGGTTTGAACGACCAGCTGAGAAATACTGTTTTTGCATCGAGACCAAAGAATTTTGGTGACGCTGTATCTTTGGCTTTAGAGTTAGAAAATTCTGAACCACCACCTGTAGCGAATGTTATGCATTTCTCTAATCAAAAGAGAAACAACAGGTATCATAGTAGAAATAACTACAACATACGATACAGCAATGATAGGAGAAACAATTATAACAACCGAAATGACTACAGACATAACAATAGCACAAGGAATAACTATAGGCAAGGCAATAGTAATAACCAACGGGGTAGGAATTATAACAATGGACGAGTTTCTAACAACGGAAATAATGGGAATCGACATAACTATTTCAGGAACGACCAGAACCGAACTTATACCACCAGGGAAACTACCGAAGAACCTGCGAGGTCGAGAATGTACAGGACAGCCTCCCGGTATAGACCACAGAATATTTAGGATTTCAAACACCTGCGCAAATTTCATTATAATTTATTGCCACAATGCAGGTAGAAAACTTTCATTTCTTATAGACACAGGTGCGGACGTGTCTATCTGTAAAGAAAATGTCTATAGGAATATAGAATATGAAATAAGATCTAATGAAAGGATTAAGCTCTCAGGAATAACTGAGGAAGTTACTAATTCGTTAGGAACTCTAGATTTAAATTTACAAATTGGGGAATATAATTTAAGAAATTCATTTCATATCGTAACCGAGAAATTTCCGATAACCACAGATGGTATCTTAGGGAGAGATGTACTAGTCAAACATATGTGCAAAATTGACTATGAGACGTACACCATCTCATTTAATATAAAGGATGATGAAGTTGTGTTGCCTATGAGCACAAGAAAACCCAACAATTACCAGATAAACGTATCTGCGAGAACCGAAGCAATAGTTCCGGTAAATTTAGAACTAGATGAAGACTGCATTCTATTCCGGTTAGAAATTCAAAAAGGTATTTTTGTACCATAATACCCGCGAAAGGAATCCAACATGTGAAAATACTGAACACAACAGACAACGATGTTGTCATTAAAGAATTCAGAGCACAAGTTGAACCTTTAAGCGATTACAGTATCCTTACACTGAATAAAAGTGACAAAAGACATCAGGAAGGTCAGATGTCGAATAATAAACGTTTCGAGAAATTGCTGGAGATAATAAATGAAGATAATTTGGGTAAACCATCCATGAACAGTTTATTAAACATAATTCAAGAATTTCAAGATGTATTCTATCTAGAGGGAGAGAATTGACAACGAACAATTTTTACAGACAACGTCTGCAAAAAACCGACCAAAACCCGGTTTATATAAAAAATTATAGGTTGCCACAAACCCAAAACGAGGAAATTTTGCGACAAGTTAAAGACTTGGAGTCTAATGACATCATAGAGCCGTCTGTTAGCCCTTACAACTCACCTCTATTGGTAGTACCAAAGAAGTCGAGTGATGGAGAGCAGAAATGGCGATTGGTGGTAGATTTCCGCAGACTTAACGATAAAATCGTTAACGACAAATTTTCTTTAACAAGACTCGAAGACGTTTTGAATAAGCTTGGAAGAGCTAAGTATTTCTCTACTTTAGATATGACTAGCTCTTTTCATCAAATTGAACTTGAGAAAGAGTCTAGGCCGATAACACCATTCTCGACAAACGACGGTCATTATCAATTTAAGAGATTACCGTTTGGTTTGAAAATTTCTTCTAATAGTTTTCAACGAATGTTGACTATTGCATTAAGTGGTTTAAGTCACGAAGCTTTCCTATATGTCGATGACATTATAGTATTTGGATGCAGTATTAAGCATCACAACGACAATCTGAGCAAAGTATTAAGTTAAAAACCGATCTAGGAACTGAATTTTCAAATAAACTCATGTCTGAAATATGTAAACTACTAAACATTGAACAGATATTCTCAACACCTAACCATCATCAAACATTGGGAACAGTCGAACGCAATCATCGAGTACTTAATGAATACATGCATTCTTTTGCCGATGATTACGAATGGGACAAATGGGTACCATACTACGCATTTGCATACAATACAACACCCCATGTCGACACACAATACACTCCATATGAGCTAATATTTGGAACACTTCCATGTTTTCCCAATGAGATAATTGAAAACAATGACAAAATTTATGATTTGGATAATTACGCAAATGAACTTAGTATGAGGTTGAGAACAACGCAACTGAAAGCACGCAATATTATAGAAAAAGTAAAGACTAAACGCGTAGATAATCAAAAGTATACAAACCCTATTGATTTAAATATTGGAGATTTAATCCTATTAAAGAATGAGAATCGAAAAAAACAACAAAAACCATATAAAGGTCCTTACGAAGTCCTGGATATAAAAGATAGCAATATGCTAATAGAAATAGATGGTAAACCAAAATATGTACATAAGAATAGTGTCAAACATTATATAGATAAAAAATAAATATGTTATATTCTAAGAAAAGAAAAAGTGTATATAGAAGAATCTAAAGATAATAATGAATATGTATAAAGAAGTAATTTGTGATTCAACTTATATATTCGTAAACTCATATCTAAGTTTAATCAAAAAAGGTTGGAGGTGTAATACCTACACCAATAAATATTTATAAATATCATACTTACATCTATAAATTTAAATAAATACTCACATTCATATCCATACACTTCCGTAAACAATCATATCAGCATGTAAAAACAAAATACGACAAAGATTATACATGCCCATATCCATATCATATTACTCACTCGCAATGTCAACACAAAACCTACAAACAAGCAAACAGTCAACTCATTCATAAATTATTGCATTTGAATCTATGTGCTTACGTCTGTACATGCACTTGAGGAAAGACTATGATTCATAAGACAAAACTGTATACGCAGATATTCATATGAATATACCCATATTACGCACATGAAGAAAAGGTCGCGTGGATCAAAAAATTGCAAACACATCAAAAATGTTTGCAATGAGAATTGAGTAGCTTAGGTCGATGAATTGCGTAGTGATAATTTATTGAGTTGCAAATAAATGGCACCAATAAATTTATCGAACATGAATATATGGATATTAGTAATGTAAATTTTTGGAGTAAACAATTAGGTCAATTATTTTGTAAGAAGTATATTGTAAGCTAAAATTAAATATAAATGGTCGTAGGAAAATTTAAATCAAACATTCTTGGCAAGATACTCAGCGTGTATTATTCATTCTGATTATTAACCCTTGAATCAAATAGTCGCGAAGTTATTTTTGCAGACTTAGTAATAACGGCGTCGTGGTCAGTAATGTCCTCGCCATTATATCTGCGGAGCAATCCGCTGTTTAGGTGAAAATAATTATTGTCTTAGTAGGCCCTTTAACTTATACTTAAGTGTTTAGCGATCTTACGGATAACCGTCCGCAGTCTTTCACTGCAGACAAGGAAGTTAAGGACTCATTGCAAGGCAATTGTGCCCACTTATTACATTGGGGAAGCTGCAATGCGCTGGACACATGAATCGTAAGGACGAACAATGGATATCCAAAAAGCTATTCGTTGGGGGAACTGAAGGCCGGAGACCAGTGGGGATACCGGAGAAAGGCTCAATGGACCGAGACATTAGGAGGAGTCAATGGACCGAGACAGTTGGAGGCGCTATTTGCAGGAAGCGAAGGCCCGAGAGGGGTGTAGTGCTACGAAGAAGATATATGTATATATATATATATATATATATATATATATATATATATATATATATATATATATATATATATATATCTATATCTACTCGTATATCTATATATATATATATATATATATATATATATATATATATATATATATATATATATATATATGTTAAATATATATATATATATATATATATATATATATACTTACATGTACAAATAATTACATGTACAAATAATTCTGCGAGCTACTGTCGCAATTGTTTTCACAACAATGAAGAACACGAATTCACTCGAAACAACGAGAACCCAACAAGCATGATCAACATCTGCAAGTGACGTCACTCCATTCATTAAATTTGCTCGAATCTACCAGGTACCTCTCGGTAGAACATTCGCCAACGTACGAGAAATGGGTGAATAGGTAGAGACCCTATATAAAGGCGAGCTGAATGAATGGGGGGGATGATCATTCATTCGACCGCGATAAGAACTGCGAAAATGTGTTTCGTAATAGTGAAGTAATTTAGAAGACAATTGCGATAATAAATTTATGGACAAGTGTTAAATTTTAATTTTTAATAGTGAAAATTAAAATTAGTGAAAGTGTTAAATCGATCATTGTGCACTTTTTAAATAAAATAAACTCTTTTAACTTAAATTAAAAGACATTGCGTTTTCACTTTCCCGGAACATTAAAATTATTGGCCGCGACCGGAAAACACGCGACAGTGGTGTCAAGAAGTGCGAAAGAAAAATTTTGAAAGTGGAAATTTGAACATTTTTATAGTGCACAATAGTAAAATTTAAAGAAACATTAAAAATGCCACGAAGCTTAAACTTAAAAATTAATGAATTGACCATGTCGGAGCTTAAGGAAGAGTTGGAACAGCGAAACCTGGCTACGCAAGGTACAAAGGCCACACTGATTGCACGCTTGCGTGACGCGATCGAGTCGGAAGGCGTGAATCTGGATTCGGGTGAGTTCTCAGATGCGGAAAAAGGCGCAGAAGGTGGAGAAGTAGAAACACCAAAATCGAAGGAACCAGAAAATGCGCTGATGCAAATGTTGATGCTGATGCAGCAAGAGCAGCGACAACAGTCATCCAATTTAGCTGCGAAGTTAAACGAACAATCAGCGAAGCTGGACCAACAAGCAATCGAAATCAAAGCAGACATCAAGGCAGACATCACACAGAAGCTGGAGAAACAGTCAACCGCAATAAAAGCGGAGCTCGGTAGTCTCAACAAGCAAATTAAAGGCGTCGAGGAAAAGGTTGACCAGGTCGAGGAAAAGGTTTACCAGGTCGAGGAAAAAGTCAGCCAGGTCGAGGAGAGAATCAACAATGAGATGGAAAACATGAAAAAGGAATTGGAAGCAGCAAAGGCAGTAGTAACCGCCCCACCAGCCCCAATTATAACCGCAGCGCAAAGCTCATCTAGAAATGTGCAAGCACCAATATTCGATGGGCAAACGGTCTGGACTATTTACAAAACCCAGTTCGAAGCAGCCGCTCGCATAAATCACTGGAATGAGCAGGAACGAGCAACTGCATTGATTCTCGCTCTAAGAGGCCCAGCTGCCGAGCTGTTGCAGACGATCCCCGTTGAATTGCACTCAAACCCGAATGCTATAATGAATGCGCTCGACATGCGTTATGGAGACGATCATCTAAAGCAGATTTATCGGTCACAGCTAAGGCATCGAATGCAGAAGTCTGGTGAAACCCTGCAGCAGCTAGCCCAAGACATTGAGCGGCTGGCACTTTTGGCTTATCCAGCCTACGACCCAGAACATCGAGATGATGCAGCGACAGAAGCATTCATCAGCGCACTGAAGGACCCGGAATTGCAACAAGCCGTGCGGTTAGCTCAAAAGCAAACGGTCAAGGACGCACTGGCTTATAGTCTGAACTTTGAGGCAGCGAAAAATGTGACTCGTACCACTGCCCGGGTTCGTGAGGTAGTGACAGACGAGTGCAGGTGTGAGCGCGTGGAAATTGAGCGAGACCCGCATGTAAATGGTGCGCCTAGATGCTGGAATTGCGGAGAGAAGGGGCACCTGCAAAGAGACTGCAAGAAGCGAAGAAAACCGAGCTATTGTCCAGGGTGTGCAGCTAGAAGGAGATCCAGACCGAGTCAGGAGCCCAGAATGGAAGCCCTTCAAACAGAGGAGTCGGGAAACATGTAAGAGCCACCTTCGTGGGGCAGAGGTTGGCTAGGAGGATCGACGTCCCCAGCACCACCATCACCGTGTCACGACTACATCGTGGAGAAGCAGACTTATGCCTTCCGGGTCAAATTGACGGAGAACACTGCACCATAACAATCGACACTGGTGCAACCCGATCGATTATCCGACCAGAGCTAGTTAGACAGCAACAACTTCACAAGGGCAGAATTTTCTCACTACGGACAGCTACGGGAGAAACTGCACCTGTTCATGGAGAGGTCAACCTCCAGATACAGTTGGGAGACCTTCTGTTCCGACATAATTTTCTGGTCGCGAACATTATGGATGACTGCATTCTCGGAATGGATTTTCTGCGACCACATGGAATCACGTTGGATTTGGGCAAACGTGTATTGAAATGGCAGAATGTAGAAGTACTGATGGAGGATCCCAGCGTCCGAATTCCCAAGATGAATGTAGTGGTATGTACTGACACTGATGTACCGAATTCTTCCGAAAGCATTGTATGGGCCAAGCTTGATGGTGATTCTGGAGACCACCGATCTTATCTGATAGAGCCAACGACGACGTCTGCATTACGCAGTTTGATTGTAGGACGATGCCTTGTAAGATCTTTAAGGAACGGATATGTGCCGGTTAGAGTCCTTAACACCGCAGACTCAACCACGAGCATCAAAGCGGGAGAAGTCATCGGCAGCTGCCAGCCTGTTTCCACCATCACCTCTTTGGAAGCTACTCACGACCATCATTGGGAAAGGAGGCAAGACACAGACAAAGCCCGGGAATCTACGTCTGCAATATTGAAGCAGGTCAAATTGCCAGTGCAGCTATTCAAACGAGCCTCTGATCTGGTCACCAAGTACAGTGACATCTTCTCAACAAGCCCGGATGACCAAGGCCGAACGAGTATGGTAACTCACGTCATAGATACACAGGGAGCCAAGCCGATTCGACAAGCACCGAGACGTCTCCCTATAGCCAAACAAGGAGAAGTGAGCACGCTGATCGCGGACATGGAAAAACAAGGCGTTATTGAACCTTCTGTCAGTCCATGGGCCGCGCCTGTAGTTCTAGTCAAGAAAAAGGATGGTAGCACTCGCTTTTGTGTCGACTATAGGCAGCTTAACGACGTCACTAAGAAAGATAGTTACCCACTCCCACGCATCGATGACATCATGGACACTTTAGCCGACGCAAAATGGTTTTCTACACTCGATCTCAAGAGTGGCTACTGGCAGGTAGAAATTGACAAGAAGGACCGAGAGAAGACCGCATTTTCAGTTGGGACCGGATTGTGGCAATTTGTTGTGATGCCGTTTGGGCTTTGCAATGCCCCAGCCACTTTCGAACGCTTGATGGAATATGTGCTACGTGGTCTAACCTGGAAAACCTGCTTGGTATACCTAGATGACATCATCGTCATCGGTAGAACGTTCGAAGAGCATGTGCGGAACTTAGAAGAGGTTTTCTCCCGATTACGACTGGCAAATTTGAAACTTAGTCCCGAGAAGTGTACTCTTTTCGCAGATGAAGTAAAATACCTGGGACACGTCGTATCAGCAAAAGGGGTCAAAACAGACCCTGAGAAAATTGAAGCCGTGAAAAGCTGGCCAACACCAAACAACAAGCGCCAACTACGAAGTTTTCTGGGTCTGGCGACCTACTATCGAAGATTCGTCAAAGACTTTGCCAAAATAGCTAAGTGTCTCCATCAGCTAACCGAGAAAAATCGTCCGTATGTCTGGAGTGAACAATGCCAGACAGCCTTTGAGACCCTGAAGGAAAAGCTGTGTGAATCACCCGTGCTGGCGTATCCGAAACCCGGAAAAATGTTTGTAGTTGACACCGATGCAAGCAACGGCGGTATTGGAGCTGTACTCTCCCAGCAGATCAATGGCGAAGAAAGAGTCCTCTCTTATTACAGTCGAGTTCTCTCAAAAAGTGAGAGGAATTACTGCGTGACCAGGAAGGAGCTATTGGCTATAATAGAGGCCACCAAGCAGTTCCACAAGTATCTATATGGCCAGAAATTTGTTCTTCGAACAGACCATGCATCACTGAGATGGTTGCTCAACTTCAAAAGCCCCGAGGGACAAGTTGCGAGATGGATCGAAAGATTGCAGTCATACGACTACGAAATTGTTCATCGGAAGGGCGGAGTTCATGGAAATGCTGACGCCCTATCCCGCCGTCCATGTCCAGCTAACTGCAAGCATTGCCGACGGATTGAGGAAAAGGAACCGCTCGTTGATCTGCGATTGATAACGGCGGAATTCGATGAAGGTTGGTCATCGGAGGAGATTCGAAACGCCCAGTTAGCCGATGAAGACATCGGACCATTGCTCGTATGGAAGGAGACGACTGGGCGACCTGAGTGGAAAGACGTTTCAATGCATGGCGCAACCCTGAAAAGCTATTGGGCACAATGGAACTCCCTTCAGGTGGAGGGTGGCATACTCAAGCGGAAATGGGAAACGGCGGATGGTAGCTCCTATAGGATGCAAACTATACTTCCCAAAAGCCGAATCCACGATGTGGTTAAGGAAATGCATGAAGGATCCTTGGGAGGCCACCTTGGTGTTAACAAGACCTTAGCGAAATTGCGGGAAAGGTTCTACTGGCTCCACGCTCGAGAAGACGTAGAGGACTGGTGTCGCAGATGCACAATTTGCGCTTCCGTCAAAGGCCCAAAGCGACGACTGAGAGGACAAATGCAAGCCTATAACGTAGGCGTGCCATTCGAAAGGATTGCTGTTGACATCGCAGGACCCTTTCCTGAAACCGATTGGGGAAATCGATATACGCTGGTTGTAGCCGATTATTTCAGCAAGTGGCCCGAGGTCTACCCCATTCCCAACCAGGAAGCAACTACCGTAGCTGAACAGCTAGTGTTAAATTGGGTCAGTAGGTACGGCGTACCTTGCGAATTACATTCGGATCAAGGCCGAAACTTTGAGTCACTAGTTTTTGGCGAAATGTGCGAGCTGCTCGGAATACGGAAAACGAGGACAACACCGCTGCATCCCCAATCCGATGGAATGGTCGAACGTTTCAACGGCACGCTCAATAAACACCTTGCCAAGATGGTTGACGAGAACCAAAGGGACTGGGACCGACATATCCCACTATTTTTGATGGCGTACAGAGCTGCCGAACATGCATCGACGGGCCAAGCCCCAGCCAAAGTCATTTTTGGAAAGACTATTCGTCTGCCAGCCGATATAAAGTTCGGAACACCCCCTGAGAAACCCCAAACGGTCTCGGAGTACGCAAGTGATCTAAGACAACGGTTGAACCAGATACATCGGACAGTGCGAAAACACCTCGAATCGGCTACTGACCGCATGAAGACCAGGTATGATCTAAAGGCTAATTCTACTGGCTTCCAGCAAGATGACTTGGTGTGGCTTTATAACCCGCAACGGCGAAAGGGTAGGTCTCCAAAGTTGCAACATAATTGGGAGGGACCATACCGAGTTACAAAGCGAATCAACGACGTCGTATACCGAATACAGGAACATCGTAAGCCGAGAGCTAAAATGAAAATCGTGCATCTGGACCGTCTTGCCCCATATTACACCCAGGGAGAATTGACTACAAATAGCGACGCATCTTTTCGGGGCGAAAAGAACTGAGGTGGGGGCAGTGTTACATGTACAAATAATTACATGTACAAATAATTCTGCGAGCTACTGTCGCAATTGTTTTCACAACAATGAAGAACACGAATTCACTCGAAACAACGAGAACCCAACAAGCATGATCAACATCTGCAAGTGACGTCACTCCATTCATTAAATTTGCTCGAATCTACCAGGTACCTCTCGGTAGAACATTCGCCAACGTACGAGAAATGGGTGAATAGGTAGAGACCCTATATAAAGGCGAGCTGAATGAATGGGGGGGATGATCATTCATTCGACCGCGATAAGAACTGCGAAAGTGTGTTTCGTAATAGTGAAGTAATTTAGAAGACAATTGCGATAATAAATTTATGGACAAGTGTTAAATTTTAATTTTTAATAGTGAAAATTAAAATTAGTGAAAGTGTTAAATCGATCATTGTGCACTTTTTAAATAAAATAAACTCTTTTAACTTAAATTAAAAGACATTGCGTTTTCACTTTCCCGGAACATTAAAATTATTGGCCGCGAACGGAAAACACGCGACAGTGGTGTCAAGAAGTGCGAAAGAAAAATTTTGAAAGTGGAAATTTGAACATTTTTATAGTGCACAATAGTAAAATTTAAAGAAACATTAAAAATGCCACGAAGCTTAAACTTAAAAATTAATGAATTGACCATGTCGGAGCTTAAGGAAGAGTTGGAACAGCGAAACCTGGCTACGCAAGGTACAAAGGCCACACTGATTGCACGCTTGCGTGACGCGATCGAGTCGGAAGGCGTGAATCTGGATTCGGGTGAGTTCTCAGATGCGGAAAAAGGCGCAGAAGGGGGAGAAGTAGAAACACCAAAATCGAAGGAACCAGAAAATGCGCTGATGCAAATGTTGATGCTGATGCAGCAAGAGCAGCGACAACAGTCATCCAATTTAGCTGCGAAGTTAAACGAACAATCAGCGAAGCTGGACCAACAAGCAATCGAAATCAAAGCAGACATCAAGGCAGACATCACACAGAAGCTGGAGAAACAGTCAACCGCAATAAAAGCGGAGCTCGGTAGTCTCAACAAGCAAATTAAAGGCGTCGAGGAAAAGGTTGACCAGGTCGAGGAAAAGGTTTACCAGGTCGAGGAAAAAGTCAGCCAGGTCGAGGAGAGAATCAACAATGAGATGGAAAACATGAAAAAGGAATTGGAAGCAGCAAAGGCAGTAGTAACCGCCCCACCAGCCCCAATTATAACCGCAGCGCAAAGCACATCTAGAAATGTGCAAGCACCAATATTCGATGGGCAAACGGTCTGGACTATTTACAAAACCCAGTTCGAAGCAGCCGCTCGCATAAATCACTGGAATGAGCAGGAACGAGCAACTGCATTGATTCTCGCTCTAAGAGGCCCAGCTGCCGAGCTGTTGCAGACGATCCCCGTTGAATTGCACTCAAACCCGAATGCTATAATGAATGCGCTCGACATGCGTTATGGAGACGATCATCTAAAGCAGATTTATCGGTCACAGCTAAGGCATCGAATGCAGAAGTCTGGTGAAACCCTGCAGCAGCTAGCCCAAGACATTGAGCGGCTGGCACTTTTGGCTTATCCAGCCTACGACCCAGAACATCGAGATGATGCAGCGACAGAAGCATTCATCAGCGCACTGAAGGACCCGGAATTGCAACAAGCCGTGCGGTTAGCTCAAAAGCAAACGGTCAAGGACGCACTGGCTTATAGTCTGAACTTTGAGGCAGCGAAAAATGTGACTCGTACCACTGCCCGGGTTCGTGAGGTAGTGACAGACGAGTGCAGGTGTGAGCGCGTGGAAATTGAGCGAGACCCGCATGTAAATGGTGCGCCTAGATGCTGGAATTGCGGAGAGAAGGGGCACCTGCAAAGAGACTGCAAGAAGCGAAGAAAACCGAGCTATTGTCCAGGGTGTGCAGCTAGAAGGAGATCCAGACCGAGTCAGGAGCCCAGAATGGAAGCCCTTCAAACAGAGGAGTCGGGAAACATGTAAGAGCCACCTTCGTGGGGCAGAGGTTGGCTAGGAGGATCGACGTCCCCAGCACCACCATCACCGTGTCACGACTACATCGTGGAGAAGCAGACTTATGCCTTCCGGGTCAAATTGACGGAGAACACTGCACCATAACAATCGACACTGGTGCAACCCGATCGATTATCCAACCAGAGCTAGTTAGACAGCAACAACTTCACAAGGGCAGAATTTTCTCACTACGGACAGCTACGGGAGAAACTGCACCTGTTCATGGAGAGGTCAACCTCCAGATACAGTTGGGAGACCTTCTGTTCCGACATAATTTTCTGGTCGCGAACATTATGGATGACTGCATTCTCGGAATGGATTTTCTGCGACCACATGGAATCACGTTGGATTTGGGCAAACGTGTATTGAAATGGCAGAATGTAGAAGTACTGATGGAGGATCCCAGCGTCCGAATTCCCAAGATGAATGTAGTGGTATGTACTGACACTGATGTACCGAATTCTTCCGAAAGCATTGTATGGGCCAAGCTTGATGGTGATTCTGGAGACCACCGATCTTATCTGATAGAGCCAACGACGACGTCTGCATTACGCAGTTTGATTGTAGGACGATGCCTTGTAAGATCTTTAAGGAACGGATATGTGCCGGTTAGAGTCCTTAACACCGCAGACTCAACCACGAGCATCAAAGCGGGAGAAGTCATCGGCAGCTGCCAGCCTGTTTCCACCATCACCTCTTTGGAAGCTACTCACGACCATCATTGGGAAAGGAGGCAAGACACAGACAAAGCCCGGGAATCTACGTCTGCAATATTGAAGCAGGTCAAATTGCCAGTGCAGCTATTCAAACGAGCCTCTGATCTGGTCACCAAGTACAGTGACATCTTCTCAACAAGCCCGGATGACCAAGGCCGAACGAGTCTGGTAACTCACGTCATAGATACACAGGGAGCCAAGCCGATTCGACAAGCACCGAGACGTCTCCCTATAGCCAAACAAGGAGAAGTGAGCGCGCTGATCGCGGACATGGAAAAACAAGGCGTTATTGAACCTTCTGTCAGTCCATGGGCCGCGCCTGTAGTTCTAGTCAAGAAAAAGGATGGTAGCACTCGCTTTTGTGTCGACTATAGGCAGCTTAACGACGTCACTAAGAAAGATAGTTACCCACTCCCACGCATCGATGACATCATGGACACTTTAGCCGACGCAAAATGGTTTTCTACACTCGATCTCAAGAGTGGCTACTGGCAGGTAGAAATTGACAAGAAGGACCGAGAGAAGACCGCATTTTCAGTTGGGACCGGATTGTGGCAATTTGTTGTGATGCCGTTTGGGCTTTGCAATGCCCCAGCCACTTTCGAACGCTTGATGGAATATGTGCTACGTGGTCTAACCTGGAAAACCTGCTTGGTATACCTAGATGACATCATCGTCATCGGTAGAACGTTCGAAGAGCATGTGCGGAACTTAGAAGAGGTTTTCTCCCGATTACGACTGGCAAATTTGAAACTTAGTCCCGAGAAGTGTACTCTTTTCGCAGATGAAGTAAAATACCTGGGACACGTCGTATCAGCAAAAGGGGTCAAAACAGACCCTGAGAAAATTGAAGCCGTGAAAAGCTGGCCAACACCAAACAACAAGCGCCAACTACGAAGTTTTCTGGGACTGGCGACCTACTATCGAAGATTCGTCAAAGACTTTGCCAAAATAGCTAAGTGTCTCCATCAGCTAACCGAGAAAAATCGTCCGTATGTCTGGAGTGAACAATGCCAGACAGCCTTTGAGACCCTGAAGGAAAAGCTGTGTGAATCACCCGTGCTGGCGTATCCGAAACCCGGAAAAATGTTTGTAGTTGACACCGATGCAAGCAACGGCGGTATTGGAGCTGTAATCTCCCAGCAGATCAATGGCGAAGAAAGAGTCCTCTCTTATTACAGTCGAGTTCTCTCAAAAAGTGAGAGGAATTACTGCGTGACCAGGAAGGAGCTATTGGCTATAATAGAGGCCACCAAGCAGTTCCACAAGTATCTATATGGCCAGAAATTTGTTCTTCGAACAGACCATGCATCACTGAGATGGTTGCTCAACTTCAAAAGCCCCGAGGGACAAGTTGCGAGATGGATCGAAAGATTGCAGTCATACGACTACGAAATTGTTCATCGGAAGGGCGGAGTTCATGGAAATGCTGACGCCCTATCCCGCCGTCCATGTCCAGCTAACTGCAAGCATTGCCGACGGATTGAGGAAAAGGAACCGCTCGTTGATCTGCGATTGATAACGGCGGAATTCGATGAAGGTTGGTCATCGGAGGAGATTCGAAACGCCCAGTTAGCCGATGAAGACATCGGGCCATTGCTCGTATGGAAGGAGACGACTGGGCGACCTGAGTGGAAAGACGTTTCAATGCATGGCGCAACCCTGAAAAGCTATTGGGCACAATGGAACTCCCTTCAGGTGGAGGGTGGCGTACTCAAGCGGAAATGGGAAACGGCGGATGGTAGCTCCTATAGGATGCAAACTATACTTCCCAAAAGCCGAATCCACGATGTGGTTAAGGAAATGCATGAAGGATCCTCGGGAGGCCACCTTGGTGTTAACAAGACCTTAGCGAAATTGCGGGAACGGTTCTACTGGCTCCACGCTCGAGAAGACGTAGAGGACTGGTGTCGCAGATGCACAATTTGCGCTTCCGTCAAAGGCCCAAAGCGACGACTGAGAGGACAAATGCAAGCCTATAACGTAGGCGTGCCATTCGAAAGGATTGCTGTTGACATCGCAGGACCCTTTCCTGAAACCGATTGGGGAAATCGATACACGCTGGTTGTAGCCGATTATTTCAGCAAGCGGCCCGAGGTCTACCCCATTCCCAACCAGGAAGCAACTACGGTAGCTGAACAGCTAGTGTTAAATTGGGTCAGTAGGTACGGCGTACCTTGCGAATTACATTCGGATCAAGGCCGAAACTTTGAGTCACTAGTTTTTGGCGAAATGTGCGAGCTGCTCGGAATACGGAAAACGAGGACAACACCGCTGCATCCCCAATCCGATGGAATGGTCGAACGTTTCAACGGCACGCTCAATAAACACCTTGCCAAGATGGTTGACGAGAACCAAAGGGACTGGGACCGACATATCCCACTATTTTTGATGGCGTACAGAGCTGCCGAACATGCATCGACGGGCCAAGCCCCAGCCAAAGTCATTTTTGGTAAGACTATTCGTCTGCCAGCCGATATAAAGTTCGGAACACCCCCTGAGAAACCCCAAACGGTCTCGGAGTACGCAAGTGATCTAAGACAACGGTTGAACCAGATACATCGGACAGTGCGAAAACACCTCGAATCGGCTACTGACCGCATGAAGACCAGGTATGATCTAAAGGCTAATTCTACTGGCTTCCAGCAAGATGACTTGGTGTGGCTTTATAACCCGCAACGGCGAAAGGGTAGGTCTCCAAAGTTGCAACATAATTGGGAGGGACCATACCGAGTTACAAAGCGAATCAACGACGTCGTATACCGAATACAGGAACATCGTAAGCCGAGAGCTAAAATGAAAATCGTGCATCTGGACCGTCTTGCCCCATATTACACCCAGGGAGAATTGACTACAAATAGCGACGCATCTTTTCGGGGCGAAAAGAACTGAGGTGGGGGCAGTGTTACATGTACAAATAATTACATGTACAAATAATTCTGCGAGCTACTGTCGCAATTGTTTTCACAACAATGAAGAACACGAATTCACTCGAAACAACGAGAACCCAACAAGCATGATCAACATCTGCAAGTGACGTCACTCCATTCATTAAATTTGCTCGAATCTACCAGGTACCTCTCGGTAGAACATTCGCCAACGTACGAGAAATGGGTGAATAGGTAGAGACCCTATATAAAGGCGAGCTGAATGAATGGGGGGATGATCATTCATTCGACCGCGATAAGAACTGCGAAAGTGTGTTTCGTAATAGTGAAGTAATTTAGAAGACAATTGCGATAATAAATTTATGGACAAGTGTTAAATTTTAATTTTTAATAGTGAAAATTAAAATTAGTGAAAGTGTTAAATCGATCATTGTGCACTTTTTAAATAAAATAAACTCTTTTAACTTAAATTAAAAGACATTGCGTTTTCACTTTCCCGGAACATTAAAATTATTGGCCGCGAACGGAAAACACGCGACAATATATATATACATATATATATATATATATATATATATATATATATATATATATATATATATATATATATATCTATATCTACTCGTATATATATATATATATATATATATATATATATATATATATATATATATATATCTATGTATGCATATTATATATATATATGTACATTGTATATTATATATATATATATATATATATATATATATATATATATATATATATATATATATATATATATATATATATATATATATATATATATATATATATATATATATATATATATATATAACAAAGCCATTGAGCCAGAAATGGGCTTTATTGCTGAAGATGATTTTTCAATAATAGTAATTAATAGTAGTTTTTAATAATTTCTGAACGTTGGTGGTTCGTGACGTTTACCATGATGAAAATGTTGACTTTAACTAACGTTTTGACATTGACAGTTAATTGAAATCGTTGAAGCGCGTTCGATAAGAAATTGCTATGTCCCTAATGCAAAATCCTATACATATAGGTATATATATATATATATATATATATATATATATATATATATATATATATATATATATGTATATATATATATATATATATATATATATATATATATATATATATAAATATATATGTATATACATATATATATATGTATATATATATATATATATATATATATATATATATATATATATATGTATATATATCTATATATATATACAAATATATATATATATATAGATATGTGTATATATATATATATACACACATATATATATATATATATATATATATATATATATATATATATATATATATGTGTATATATATATACGAGTATATATATATATATATATATATATATATATATATATGTATGTATATATATATATATATATATATATATATATATATATATATATATATATATATATATACAGAGGTGGCCAAAAGTGATCGGACAATACAAGAAACAAGCAATAAAATACTTTTACGAGCATAAGCTTTGAAATGAAATAAAAATTTTTCCCTTATATAAAAGTTACTTGTATTCTCAATTAATTGCACAAAAAAATAAAACAGAAATAAAAATATTTTCACAAGAAAATTAACAACTAATTCAAATTCACATTGCATCAAGTGGACAAAAGTAATCGGACATTTTGAAAAGTGTGAAATTAGTCATTGAAGTTTGGAGCAATTCTTTTCTTTTCATTTCCGAGCTTAAAAGGGAATTCCCCTAATTATATGTTGATATGTGTTTTTTTGATATCAGTCATTTACTTGTCAGTTTTAAGTGAAGAAAGTTAAACATGGCTAAGAATCGCAAAGAAACCGGTATACATGAAAGAAAAGTTATAATAAAGTTGTATAAAGAGAATAAATCCTTTTCTGAAATATCAAAAATAATTGGAAGAAATCGTTCGACAGTTTTCGATATCGTGAAACGGTTCAGAAAAAATAATCAGGTGGAAAACGAAATTAGGAGTGGTCGACCATGTAAACTAACAGAGACAGACGCACGAAAAATCTTAAGAATTGTTAAAAAGAATCCGACTACAACGTCCAGAAGTATTAGGGATCAATTAGCAGATGTAAATGGTACCAATGTTAGTGCCCGGACTATTCGTAGAGCTCTCAGCCGTGCTGGTTATCAAGCGAGAGTACCTCGAAAGAAACCACTAATTAGCAAAGTTAATAAGAAGAAAAGATTATGCTTTGCAAAAGAATTTAAAAGCAAGCCGCTCGACTTTTGGACTCGTATAATATTCTCTGATGAGAGTAAGTTTAATATCTACCACTCCGACGGCAGGTTGTTGGTGTGGAGAACTCAAAATAGTGAGCTTCATCCCAAAAACATTCAACATACAGTAAAACACGGAGGTGGCTGTGTAATGGTCTGGGGTTGCATGGCTGCCAACGGTGTAGGAGAACTTGTTTTCATTGACGAACCTATGACAAACTAGGTTACTTGTCGATTTTGAAAGAAAATTTGGAAAAGTGCACAAAAATTGGGTCTTGATGGTAATTATTTGTTCCAGCAAGATAATGACAAAGCATACAGCTCATGATGTTCGTATGTGGCTCCTTTTCAACACTCCTGGTCAATTAAAAACACCACCGCAATCCCCAGACCTAAATCCCATCGAACATCTTTGGGATCATCTGGATAAAAAAATAAGGAACCATCACATTACTAATAAAAGTCAACTGAAGACGGTGTTATTAGAAGAATGGGACAACATTACTCCGGACGTTACCCGTAAGTTGGTACAGTCTATGCCCAATAGGTTAACAGAAGTTATAAAACAAAAAGGATACGCAACTAGATATTAAAAGCCTATGTTCTAATGGAATCATCAGAAAGAAAAGTATTACAATTGAACGTCCGATTACTTTTGTCCACTTGATGCAATGTGAATTTGAATTAGTTGTTAATTTTCTTGTGAAAATCTTTTTATTTCTGTTTTATTTTTTTGTGCAATTAATTGAGAATACAAGTAACTTTTATATAAGGGAAAAATTTTTATTTCATTTCAAAGCTTATGCTCGTAAAAGTATTTTATTGCTTGTTTCTTGTATTGTCCGATCACTTTTGGCCACCTCTGTATATGTATATGTATATATATATATATATATATATATATATATATATATATATATATATATATATATATATATATTATACATATATATATATATATATACATACATATATATATATATATATATATATATATATATATTATATATATAGATATATATATATATATATATATATATATATATATATATATATATATATATGTATGTATATATATATATATACATATATATATATATATATATATATATATATATATATGTATGTATATATATATATATATATATATATATATATATATATATACATATATATATCTATATAATATATATATATATATACATACATATATATATATATATATATATATATATATATATATATATATATATATATATATACACATACTTAAAAAAGTCTGCGTACATCTCATTAGTACAAACTGAATTATATTGGAATCGTATGCATCAATAATGTGACCTTGATTTAATCATTTCGATAAAAGAGCCAAAACTGCAAGAAATGTATTGAAGCAGGTTTGTTTAAAATATTCCCAAAATTATCGAACATATAGTAATTTCAATACTTGGAAGTCTGTGAGCAGCCCCAAAAAAGTCTGCGTACACATCACAAAATTTGGGGATTCCCCGAAATGTGCAATGTTGATGCCTTCATTTTTTCATTGTTCTGCGTGACAGTACTTCATTGGAAAATTGTCTGTTTGTTTTGCCTGAATAAAAGACTATTCTTTAATATGGAAGTAAAAAATAAGGAAATCAGTATTAGTGAGCGTAAAGTCATAGTAAAATTGCGTGAAAACGGGAAAAGTTTTCGTGAAATCGCAAAATTAGTTGGGAGAACCCATTCCTCGGTCCAAAGGGTTGTTGTTAATTACAAAGAAAGCGGTTTGATTATTTCACGGCATCGGTCAGGACGTCCTCCCAAACTTACAGCACGTGAACGTAGGAGTATTATTAATGCTGTGAAACAAAATCCCCGATTAACCGCGTTCCAAATTGCGCAGGATATAAGAAAGAAATACAATAAAACAATAAACGATGAAACAGTGCGCAAAATTCTCAGAAAAGGCGGTTACCATGGTCGAGTCGCACGTAAAAAGCCGTTCATATCGGAACGGAATCGCCGAAAGAGAGTGGCATTCGCCAAAATTATGTAAATATGCGAAAAGAATTTTGGGAAAGCGTTCTTTTTTCGGACGAAAGTAAGTTTTGTATATTTGGGATAAAAGGACGCAAAATAGTATGGAGAAAACGCTCGACAGAATTCAATAAAGAAAATTTGATTCCCACTGTAAAGCATGGTGGCGGCGGTGTGATGGTTTGGGGGTGTATGGCAGCCAGTGGAGTGGGGCAACTCGTTTTTATAGAATCTACAATGGATAAATACGGGTACCATAATATTTAAAAAAAAATAATATTAAGCAAAGTGCCGAGAAATTGCGGCTGGGGAACGCATTTTTCTTTCAGCACGATAATGACCCCAAACATACAGCTGAAATAAATAGGCTTTGGTTGGCCTACAACGTCCCAAAACTCTTAGGTACACCTACTCAATCACCAGATTCAAACCCAATTGAGCATTTGTGGGATTTACTTGCAAGAAAAATTCGAGAGCATGACATAACTAGCAAAGAGTCATTAAAAAATGTTATTTTGAACGAGTGGAACAAAATAACGGCCGAAAATACATCAAAACTTGTTCAATCCATGCAAAATAGGCTAAAGGAAGTCATTTATAGGAAAGGCTTTGCTACTAGATATTAAGGTTCAAAATCTGAAAGCTAATATAGTGGTTTTCAAATAAAATGAATAAATTTTTTCAGGTGTACGCAGACTTTTTTGGATGGATTTTCATGACTTTTTGGAAGAAACTTTTTTATTTTGGTTATTCTAAACAGCGAACGAGTGATCAGTTACATATTTATGTACCATATAGTTTAATGAATATAATAAAGAAAAGATTTTAAGTTATAAACAAATGGCAAAGGTTTTTATATTGATATATTTGCTACGACCAGCAAGTGTACGCAGACTTTTTTGAGTATGTATATATATATATATATATATATATATATATATATATATATATATATATATATATATATATATATTGTCGCGTGTTTTGGTTCGCGGCCAATAATTTTAACGTTCCGGGAAAGTGAAAACGCAATGTCTTTTAAATTAAAAGAGTTTATTTAATTTCAAAAATGCACAAGAATCAGTTTAACACTTTCACTAATTTTAATTTTCACTATTAAAAATGTAACACTTGTCCATAAATTTCTTATCGCAATTGTCTTCTAAATCACTTCACAATTACGAAAATCACTTTTCTATTCGCTTTCCACACTATCGCAGTTCTTATCGCGGTCGAATGAATGAATCCCCCCATTCATTCAGCTCGCCTTTATATAGGGTCTCTACCTATTCACCCATTTCTCGTACATTGGCGAATGTTCTACCGAGACGTACCTGGTAGATTCGAGCAAATTAATGAATGGAGTGACGTCACTTGCAGATGTTGATCATGCTTGTTGGGTTCTCGTGGGTTCGAGTAAATTCATTTGTTGACGTTCTTAATGATTATGAAAACAATTGCGACAGCAGCTCGCAGAATTATTTGTACATGTAATTATTTGTACATGTAATTATTTGTACATGTAACACTGCCCCCACCTCAGTTTTTTTCGCCCCGAAAAGATGTGTCGCTATTTGTAGTCAATTCTCCCTGGGTGTAATATGGGGCAAGACGGTCCAGATGCACGATTTTCATTTTAGCTCTCGGCTTACGATGTTCCTGTATTCGGTATACGACGTCGTTGATTCGCTTTGTAACTCGGTATGGTCCCTCCCAATTATGTTGCAACTTTGGAGACCTACCCTTTCGCCGTTGCGGGTTATAAAGCCACACCAAGTCATCTTGCTGGAAGCCAGTAGAATTAGCCTTTAGATCATACCTGGTCTTCATGCGGTCAGTAGCCGATTCGAGGTGTTTTCGCACTGTCCGATGTATCTGGTTCAACCGTTGTCTTAGATCACTTGCGTACTCCGAGACCGTTTGGGGTTTTTCAGGGGGTGTTCCGAACTTTATATCGGCTGGCAAACGAATCGTCTTTCCAAAAATGACTTTGGCTGGGGCTTGGCCCGTCGATGCATGTTCGGCAGCTCTGTACGCCATCAAAAATAGTGGGATATGTCGGTCCCAGTCCCTTTGGTTCTCGTCAATCATTTTGGCCAGGTGTTTATTGAGCGTGCCGTTGAAACGTTCGACCATTCCATCGGATTGGGGATGCAGCGGTGTTGTCCTCGTTTTCCGTATTCCGAGCAGCTCGCACATTTCGCCAAAAACTAGTGACTCAAAGTTTCGGCCTTGATCCGAATGTAGTTCGCCAGGTACGCCATACCTACTGACCCAATTTAACACTAGCTGTTCAGCTACAGTAGTTGCTTCCTGGTTGGGAATGGGGTAGACTTCGGGCCACTTGCTGAAATAATCGGCTACAACCAGCGTGTATCGATTTCCCCATTCAGATTCAGGAAAGGGTCCTGCGATGTCAACAGCAATCCTTTCAAACGGTACCCCCACGTTATAGGTTTGCATTTGTCCTCTCAGTCGTCGCTTTGGGCCTTTGACGGAAGCGCAAATTGTGCATCTGCGACACCAGTCCTCTACGTCTTCTCGAGCGTGGAGCCAGTAGAACCGTTCCCGCAATTTCGCTAAGGTCTTGTTAACACCAAGGTGGCCTCCCGAGGATCCTTCATGCATTTCCTTAACCACATCGTGGATTCGGCTTTTGGGAAGTATAGTTTGCATCCTATAGGAGCTACCATCCGCCGTTTCCCATTTCCGCTTGAGTACGCCACCCTCCACCTGAAGGGAGTTCCATTGTGCCCAATAGCTTTTCAGGGTTGCGCCATGCATTGAAACGTCTTTCCACTCAGGTCGCCCAGTCGTCTCCTTCCATACGAGCAATGGTCCGATGTCTTCATCGGCTAACTGGGCATTTCGAATCTCCTCCGATGACCAACCTTCATCGAATTCCGCCGTTATCAATCGCAGATCAACGAGCGGTTCCTTTTCCTCAATCCGTCGGCAATGCTTTCCTCAATCCGTCGGCAATGCTTGCAGTTAGCTGGACAGGGACGGCAGGATAGGGCGTCAGCATTTCCATGAACTCCGCCCTTCCGATGAACAATTTCGTAGTCGTATGACTGCAATCTTTCGATCCATCTCGCAACTTGTCCCTCGGGGCTTTTGAAGTTGAGCAACCATCTCAGTGATGCATGGTCTGTTCGAAGAACAAATTTCTGGCCATATAGATACTTGTGGAACTGCTTGGTGGCCTCTATTATAGCCAATAGCTCCTTCCTGGTCACGCAGTAATTCCTCTCACCTTTTGAGAGAACTCGACTGTAATACGAGAGGACTCTTTCTTCGCCATTGATCTGCTGGGAGAGTACAGCTCCAATACCGCCGTTGCTTGCATCGGTGTCAACTACAAACATTTTTCCGGGTTTCGGATACGCCAGCACGGGTGATTCACATAGCTTTTCCTTCAGGGTCTCAAAGGCTGTCTGGCATTGTTCATTCCAGACATACGGACGATTTTTCTCGGTTAGCTGATGGAGACACTTAGCTATTTTGGCAAAGTCTTTGACGAATCTTCGATAGTAGGTCGCCAGTCCCAGAAAACTTCATAGTTGGCGCTTGTTGTTTGGTGTTGGCCAGCTTTTCACGGCTTCAATTTTCTCAGGGTCTGTTTTGACCCCTTCTGCTGATACGACGTGTCCCAGGTATTTTACTTCATCTGCGAAAAGAGTACACTTGTCGGGACTAAGTTTCAAATTTGCCAGTCGCAGTCGGGAGAAAACCTCTTCTAAGTTCCGCACATGCTCTTCGAACGTTCTCCCGATGACGATGATGTCATCTAGGTACACCAAGCAGGTTTTCCAGGTTAGACCACGTAGCACGTATTCCATCAAGCGTTCGAAAGTGGCTGGAGCATTGCAAAGTCCAAACGGCATCACCACAAATTGCCACAATCCGGTCCCAACTGAAAATGCGGTCTTCTCTCGGTCCTTCTTGTCAATTTCTACCTGCCAGTAGCCACTCTTGAGATCGAGTGTAGAAAACCATTTTGCGTCGGCTAAAGTGTCCATGATGTCATCAATGCGTGGGAGTGGGTAACTATCTTTCTTAGTGACGTCGTTAAGCTGCCTATAGTCGACACAAAAGCGAGTGCTACCATCCTTTTTCTTGACTAGAACTACAGGCGCGGCCCATGGACTGACAGAAGGTTCAATAACGCCTTGTTTTTCCATGTCCGAGATCAGCGCGCTCACTTCTCCTTGTTTGGCTATAGGGAGGCGTCTGGGTGCTTGTCGAATCGGCTTGGCTCCCTGTGTATCTATGACGTGAGTTACCAGACTCGTTCGGCCTTGGTCATCCGGGCTTGTTGAGAAGATGTCACTGTACTTGGTGACCAGATCAGAGGGTCGTTTGAATAGCTGCACTGGCAATTTGACCTGCTTCAATATTGCATACGTTGATTCCCGGGCTTTGTCTGTGTCTTGCCTCCTTTTGCAATGATGGTCGTGAGTAGCTTCCAAAGAGGTGATGGTGGAAACAGGCTGGCAGCTGCCGATGACTTCTCCCGCTTTGATGCTCGTGCTTGAATCTGCGGTGTTAAGGACTCTAACCGGCACATATCCGTTCCTTAAAGATCTTACAAGGCTTCGTCCTACAATCAAACTGCGCAATGCGGACGTCTTCGTTGGCTCTATCAGATAAGATCGGTGGTCTCCAGAATCACCATCAAGCTTGGCCCATACAATGCTTTCGGAAGAATTCGGTACATCAGTGTCAGTACATACCACTACATTCATCTTGGGAATTTGGACGCTGGGATCCTCCATCAGTACTTCGACATTCTGCCATTTCAATACACGTTTGCCCAAATCCAACGTGATTCCATGTGGTCGCAGAAAATCCATTCCGAGAATGCAGTCATCCATAATATTCGCAACCAGAAAATTGTGTCGGAACACAAGGTCTCCCAACTGTATCTGGAGGTTGACCTCTCCATGAACAGGTGCAGTTTCTCCCGTAGCTGGCCGTAGTGAGAAAATTCTGCCCTTGTGAAGTTGTTGCTGTCTAACTAGGTCTTGTCGGATAATCGATCGGGTTGCACCAGTGTCGATTGTTATGGTGCAGTGTTCTCCGTCAATTTGACCCGGAAGGCATAAGTCCGCTTCTCCACGATGTAGTCTTGACACGGTGATGGTGGTGCTGGGGACGTCGATCCTCCTAGCCAACCTCTGCCCCACGAAGTTGGCTCTTACATGTTTCCCGACCCCTCTGTTTGAAGGGCTTCCATTCTGGGCTCCTGACTCGGTCTGGATCTCCTTCTAGCTGCACATCCTGGACAATAGCTCGGTTTTCTTCGCTTCTTGCAGTCTCTTTGCAGGTGCCCCTTCTCTCCGCAATTCCAGCATCTAGGCGCACCATTTACATGCGGGTCTCGCTCAATTTCCACGCGTTCACACCTGCGCTCGTCTGTCACTACCTCACGAACCCGGGCAGTGGTACGAGTCACATTTTTAGCTGCCTCAAAGTTCAGACTGTAAGCCAATGCGTCCTTAACCGTTTGCTTTTGAGCTAAACGCACGGCTTGTTGCAATTCCGGGTCCTTCAGTGCGCTGATGAATGTTTCTGTCGCTGCATCATCTCGATGTTCTGGGTCGTAGGCTGGGTAAGCCAAAAGTGCTAGTCGCTCAATGTCTTGAGCTAGCTGCTGTAGGGTTTCACCAGACTTCTGCACCCGATGCCTTAGCTGTGACCGATAAATCTGCTTTAGATGATCGTCTCCATAACGCATGTCGAGCGCATTCATTATAGCATTCGAGTTTGATTGCGATTCAACGGGGATCGTCTGCAAAAGCTCGGCAGCTGGGCCTCTTAGAGCAAGAATCAGCGCAGTTGCTCGGTCCTGTTCATTCCAGTGATTCGCCCTTGCGGCAGCTTCAAACTGGATCTTGTAAATACTCCAGACCGTTTGCCCATCGAATATTGGTGCTTGCACATTTCTGGATGTGCTTTGCGCTGCGGTTATAAGCGGGGCTGGTGAAGTGGTTACTACTGCCTTCGCTGCTTCCAATTCTTTTTTCACTTTTTCCATCTCTTGGTTCATTCTCTCTTCGACCTGGCTGACCTTTCCCTCGACCTGGCTGACCTTTTCCTCGACCTGGTAAACCTTTTCCTCGACCTGGTCAACCTTTTCCTCGACTTCTTTAATTTGTTTGTTCAGATGACCGAGCTCCGCTTTTATTTCGGTTGACTGTTTCTCCAGCTTCTGTGTGATGTCTGCCTTGATTTCGAACGCTTGTTGGTCTAGCTTCGCTGATTGTTCATTTAGCTGCGCTGATTGTTCATCTAGCTTCGTAGTTAAATTGGACGACTGTTCATTGAGCTTCGCAGTTAAATTAGATGACTGTTGTCGCAGCTCTTGCTGCATCAGCATCAGCATTTGCATCAGCGCATTTTCTGGTTCCTTTGGTTTTGATATTTCTGCTTCACCACCTTCTGCGCCTTTCTCTGCATCTGAGGGCTCACCCGAATCCAGATACACGCCTTCCGATTCAATTGCGTCACGAAAGCGTGCAATCAGTGTGGCCTTTGTACCTTGCGTAGCCAGGTTTCGCTGTTCCAACTCTTCCTTAAGCTCCGACATGGTCAACTCATTAATTTTTAAGTTTAGGCTTCGTGGCATTTTCAATGTTTCTTTAAATTTTACTATTGTGCACTATAAAAATGTTCAAATTTTCACTTTCAAAATTTTAATCTCACTTCTCGACACCACTGTCGCGTGTTTTGGTTCGCGGCTAATAATTTTAACGTTCCGGGAAAGTGAAAACGCAATGTCTTTTAAATTAAAAGAGTTTATTTAATTTCAAAAATGCACAATAATCAGTTTAACACTTTCTCTAATTTTAATTTTCACTATTAAAAATGTAACACTTGTGCATAAATTTCTTATCGCAATTGTCTTCTAAATCACTTCACAATTACGAAAATCACTTTTCTATTCGCTTTCCACACTATCGCAGTTCTTATCGCGGTCGAATGAATGAATCCCCCCATTCATTCAGCTCGCCTTTATATAGGGTCTCTAAGTATTCACCCATTTCTCGTACATTGGCGAATGTTCTACCGAGAGGTACCTGGTAGATTCGAGCAAATTAATGAATGGAGTGACGTCACTTGCAGATGTTGATCATGCTTGTTGGGTTCTCGTGGGTTCGAGTAAATTCATTTGTTGACGTTCTTAATGATTATGAAAACAATTGCGACAGCAGCTCGCAGAATTATTTGTACATGTAATTATTTGTACATGTAACAATATATATATATATATATATATATATATATATATATATATATATATATATATATATATATATATATATATGTATATATATATATGGATATATATATATATATATATATATATATATGCATATATATATATATAGATATATATATATATATATATATATATATATATATATATATATATATATATATATATATATATATATATATATATATACAGTCAAACCTGGATAAGCGAGAGTTCAAGGGAGCACAATCTCATTCTCGCTTATAGAGGTTTCTCACTAACCCGAGTTTCTCACTAAAGCAGGTACATGGGTAGCGTTTCTCTCTTATAGAGGTACGCAGCAATAACAAGTCACAGCAAGTACAAATGTAGTAAATATGTAATATGATAAAATTATGTGCATGATATGCACAACATATATTATGTACATATATATTTTTAAATGCTTACGAAAACAAAACAAAAATTCATGTACTATGTAATTTTATTTTATTTAGAACTTATTTGCACTCAAAAAAATCCGTCAATTTCGTTTGGGTTTCTGTCTTTGTATTTTGAATGTTTTTCTCTAACTCATAAATTTTGTCGAATATTGCTTGATCAACAACCGCCGCGTATTCAAAGTACTGATGCACCGTCTCCAACGCATTTAAAGCTAGCTTCATTGGAATGATCTTTATTTCTGTTTCCGGAATCTGTGCCTCGTCTTCACTGTCATTTCCAGCAATACAGGTGTTCACACAATTTTTAACGATATCGTCGTCGGTTTGTTCTCCAGTGGTAGTTACGTCGTCGTCAATTTGAACGAAATCTTCGAAGCTCGGCATTAACATATTGGATTCGTGGGACATAAGCTTAGTCCATTCCTCGTTGCTAGGTCCAACTTCAACATCATTTTCCTCTGGCAGGTCATGCTCATCTGTACTTTTCCAAAACCCAGCTTTCTTGAAGCAGTTTTTGACAGTAACGTCACTGACTAAGTACCATGCTTTTCTAGCAAATTTCATAGCTAGAAGTACGTTAATGTCAGGGCTACTGTTTTCTTCCAGATTCGTAAGAATATGTTTAACGACTTCTCTGCGATAAAAGCGTTTAAAAGTGTGAATGACGCCTTGATCTAATGGTTGAAGTTTACTAGTGGTGTTAGCAGGTAAAAACATTACTTTTACGTTTGCAAGTGTTGGTAAGTCCGTATGGGCAGCACAGTTGTCAATGAATAGCAGAATTTTTTTTCGATTTATCTTCATTTGTTTGTCAACTTTTTTCAACCAATCTTTAAATAATATCTTGGTCATCCAAGCCTTTGTATTATTGGCATAATCAACGGGTAGAGTCTTGACACCTTTAAAACATCTAGGTCGCTTTGATTTCCCGATGATGAGAAGTGGGAGTTTGTCCGTACCACTCATGTTTACACACTGGAGAAGTGTAAGGCGTTCCTTGCTTTGTTTTCCTCCATGGCATTTTTCGCCTTTAAACGTAAACGTTTTATCCGGAAGGCGCTTAAAAAACAAAGCAGTTTCATCCGCGTTGTAAATATCTTCTGGTTCATACCCTTCTAAAAGATTTGGCAGATCTTCAGTCCAGTGGTTGCACACACCTTGGTCCACAGATTTACTTTCTCCAGCTGCTTTTTTGAAAGCTATGTCATGACGCCTTTTAAAACCCTCTAACCAGCCGTTGCTAACAGAAAAGTTCTGGATTCCCAGTTTTGTAGCAAACTCTTTTGATTTTTCTTTCAACAAAGGTCCATCTATGGGAATATTCTTATCGAGAGTTTGTTTTATCCATTCCAAAAGGCACTTTTCGATATTGGGAAATTCAGAAACTCTAGCCCTCTTAATATTTCCATGTCCATCAGAGCACTCAGACTTTATAGAGTCTTTTGATTTTATAATTTTATAATAGGTGGATTCTGGTAAATTAAACTCCCTCTGAATTTCATTTCGCGATTTTCCGGATTCAAACGCATTCACTATTTTAAGTTTATCACTTAATGACAGTACTTTCATTTTCCGTTTTGACATGATGCAGAACACAACTTTCCTTCGCAATTGATAACTATAAACTGAGTAAGTCCGACAAACAGGACGGTACACAGGCACGCGTGTCCATTTGAAAAGAATGCGATAAAATAACAACATTATTTAGTTTCACGAAATAGAATAGATACAAAATTGACGAGAATACAAAAACAATGGTAGGAAGTTCCACGAAAGTTAAGAATGAGTCATAAAATAGCACACGTTAAATTTGTAAATAAAGCTCGACTGTCGCTTATAGAGGTATAGATAAGTAGCAGTCTCACTAACGGAGGTCTATGAGGGAAAAACGACTCTCTCTTACAGAGGTTTCTGTTTCTCGCTAATAGAGGTTTTGGGAGCTTAAAATGACGGGTCCTGGCTATTACTCTCACTTATAGAGTTTTCTCACTTATCCAGTTCTCACTTATCCAGGTTTGACTGTATATATATATATGTCTTTTAAACAAAATCAAACATCGTTAGGTTTTTTCCGACGAAAAAAAATTTTGACCAAGATCAAAAGACCAATCGCAGAAATGACAGATGGCTATGTTCAAATCCTACGGAGGTTGCTGTTGTTATGCACACAAAATTTCCAGCCAGTGTTATGGTTTTAGGAGTTGTCAGCAACGAAGGACATGTTATGCCACCACACTTTTTTACTCAAGGACTTCGAGTGAACTCTGCTGCATACATCGAGGTTTTGGAGACGGTAGTGAAACCCTGGATAGACAATGTAAGCGGAGGCAGACCATACATTTTTCAACAAGACTCTGCTCCTTCACATAAAGCGATGGCGACACAAGATTGGATGGCCGAAATTTGCATGACCACATAACACCGAACCTATGGCCACCTAGCTCCCCAGACCTTAATCCTTTGGATTATTATGTATGGGGCATAGTTGAGCGTGAGACCAATAAGCGTCCTCATAATACCACTTCTTTGCTGAAGACTGCTATTAATGCCGTTATGGTCAATATGAACAAGGAGCATTTGATTTGGGCATGTAAACGTTTCCGGACCCAGATCGAAGATATTATTGCTGCTAATGGCGATTTTATTGAATAACTTTATAGCCATATATTAATTTAACGTTGCATAACAAATTCATGAAATTTCATTAAATTTTGTTAAAAATACAAGCTAATTAATTTTACTCTCACGTTGTCCTCAAATACCGTACGCACCCTATATATATATATATATATATATATATATATATATATATATATATATATATATATATATATATATATATATTTATCTACAACCCCCTCTCGGGCCTTCGCTTCCTGCAAATAGCGCCTCCAACTGTCTGGGTCCATTGACCGCGTCCTCCAATTCCGAAATCCGAGCAGCGATGAACTGTCTTCGTCGACCGAGTCAGACCAGCGTTTGCTCGGCTTCCCCACTAGTCTCCGGCCTTCAGTTCTCCCAACGAATACCTTTTTGGTTATCCGTTGTTCGCCCATACGATTCATGTGGCCAGCCCATTGCAGCTTCCGCAGTCTTATAATCGTTGAGACCACCGGCTCGTTAAAAATTGCATACAGCTCATGGTTATATCGAACTCGCCATTGGACCCCATCTAGCTTCTCTCCGATTATTCGCCTCAGGACCCGTTGCTCAAAGGCGTTCAATATATTTGCGGGGTCCATATTTCACACCCATAGCATAACACAGGTCTCGTCACAGATTTGTATACTTGGAGCTTTGTTTTCCTGTGTATGCAGCTGGTCTTCAAGATCGTCATTACTGAATAAAACATTTTATTTGCGAGCTGTATTCTTCGGCGTATTTCGTCTCTTTCATTGCCCGTTTTCGTTATTTTGGCGCCTAAATACACAAATTCGCTAACATTTTCGATACCATATTCGTCACGTGTGATATTTTGTGTACTTGAGGTATTTTTCCTCGACTGCGTCATGAGCTTTGTTTTAACTTCATTGATTTGTAGCCCTACTAGATTTACTTCGCTGTTGAGTTTCAGGAAGAGTTCTTTGGCGATTCTTAATGAGCGTGACAAAATGTTTATGTCGTCCGTATAGGCTACAACTTGGCTCGACTTGAATAGTAATGTACCTCGCGTATCGACCTGGTCCCCGTCTAGCTTCGCTCCGATTATTCGCCTCAGGACCCGTCACTCAAAGGCATTCAATATATTTGCGATGCTTGGTTTAGGGTCCACACACCCATAGCATAACACAGGTCTTATCACAGATTTGTATACTTGGAGCTTTGTTTTCCTGTGTATGCAGCTGGTCTTCAAGATCGTCAACACTGAATAAAATATTTTATTTGCGAGCTGTATACTTCGGCAGTTGTTAAAGACTGTGACAAAATGTTGATGTCGCCCGCATAGGCTACTACTTAGCTCGCTTTACGTCGCGTATCGACAGGTAGCTTCCTTATGACGTACTCCAGAGCCAAATTGTCCGATATTTGTGTCAAAGGCATCGGTGAGTTGGTTATTGATGCGGACTTGGAAGGTCGTCAACGTCATTGTCATTTTGGTACGACGGGCTAATTTGGCTGGGATGCCAAAGCAAAGCATCATTTGGTACAGTACGTTACGATCAATACTGTCGTATGCTTGCTTGAAGTCAAGGAAAATTTGGTGTACGTCTATGTTGAACTCCCAGCACTTTTCAAGTATCTGCTTGGCTGTGAACAATTGGTCTATTGTTGATCTACTTGCCCTAAAACCACCTTGATACTCCCCAATAATACTATTGGCGTATGATCTGATTTTATTTTCTAAGATTTTAGGAAATATATTGTACGCCTCTATAATTTTCGCACTGTAGCTTGTCACCTTTTTTGTGGATAGGGAATATAATTGATTGGCTCCACTCTTTCAGCATATGTTCTTGTTGCCAAATGTACTGGATGACTTTGTGAATTGCTTGATGAACACTACTGCCACCATATTTGATGCATTTTACTGGAAGCTCATCAATGCCGGGCGCTTTATTATTCTTTTGGGCTTTGATGATGGAACAAACTTCATCCAGAGTTGGTGGGGCCAATGGAAGCTCTCCGCAGACATCTATAGGCTCCGATGTTCTGGAGCTTTGCGGAGGATTAAGAAAGTTCTTGAAATATGATATGATCATCAGCGATGATATTGCCGATGTCATCATGACAGAGCGTGGTTTTGGGCTGATAACTACGTTTCAGGCTTTTCACTGCTTTGTATGCTTGTCTTGTGTTGTTGCTCGCTAAACTTACATCTATACTGTTCAATTGGTCGTCATAGTATTTTCTTTTCTTAATTCTAATTATCTTATTCGCTACTCATCTGATATTTTCATAGTGTTCTCTCTTCGTCCTGGTTTTCCTACCTACATATTCTTTGTACGCCTGATTCGTTTTATCTAACGCATTCTGGCACTCATCATCGAACCAATCATTCCTCTTGCGCCGGGCTTGATGTCCGATCGTCTGTTATGCCACGGCCCTGATAGCCGCTTTCACTTCCATCCAGAGCTCGTTGTCTTTAATGATGCGTCTAATAAGATGGGAGCTCGTTGCTTGTCTTTAACGATGCGTCTAATAAGATGGAAGCCAGCTGGTTGTCGAGGGTCTCCGTGAAATCGGTCTTAACAGCCGCTGGTTTTGTGTGTTGCCATCCAGTGATACCCAGTCCATTTTATGAATGCGTCGGTGTGGGAAGCAAGTCGAACCTATGACTAGATTTCTGCTACATGCAAAGTCAATCAGGCGCTGGCCGTTGTCATTTGTTTCATCGTGGAGGCTATATCCTCCAGTCGTTCCCGATGAGAAATCTCATTGCCAACCTTAGCGTTGAAATCACCCAGAATTATTTTTGTGTCGTTTGTGGGCAATGAGTCGATCAGTCTTTCCAGGTGATTGTAAAACGTTTCCTTCGTTTCTTCGTCATTTTCTTCATTCGGGGCGTGAACATTAATCAGCCAGATTTTGAAAAATTCCGCTTTTATACGGATCGCACACAACTGTTCATTGACTGCCTTAAAATCAATAACGTGCAATTTGAGCTCCCTATCCAATCACTTCAAATTCTTTTTTTCCAGTAGGCTTCCCACTTTTAAATATTGTGTGCGATCTCATGTCTTGAATGTCGTTTTCAGTCCAATTCGCTTCCTGGACTGCCAGTATTTTTAATTGATATTGACTGGCCGGTTGTAAAAGGTCCTTAACAGTGCCAGGGTAATTGCGTGATCTGACATTCTAGGATCCGATGCCATAGTCCTTTTTTCGTTTGCGAGGTCGTTGCCGTGAGTCCCATCCATTCCGAGGCCTATCTGCAGGTTTCGAAACATTGGAAGGTTTTCCAGGGACGGGGAGTTAGCCCGTCGTCCGAACTCCATTCCGGCGGCATCGTTATTACGTCAATTCCGTTATCAGGCGCGAAGAATTCGCCTTCACCCTCTTACGTCCTCACAAAGGAGGTGTAAGTAGGATTTAGTAGCAGAGCTGTAGATGTATTTACAGTTATGAGCATTTCTCGACATTTAATGTTACATTATTGGGGAACCAGTAAACCCAATGTGCACCCCTAGAGCATTTACTACCATTTAATTGGGGAGGTTTGGGATGAGAAATCATGGAAGCTATACATATATATATATATATATATATATATATATATATATATATATATATATATATATATATATATATGTATATGTATATTTATATGTATATATATATGTATATATGCATATATATATATATATATATATATATATATATATATATATACATATATATATGTATATATGTATATATGCATATATATATATATATATATATATATATATATATATATATATATGTATATATATATATATATATGCATATATATATATATATATATATATATATATATATATATATATGTATATATATATATATATATATTTATTTATATATGTATATATATACATATATATATATATATATATATATATATATATATATATATATATATATATATATATATATATTTATTTATATATGTATATATATACATATATATATATATATATATATATATATATATATATATATATATATATATATATATATATATATATTTATCTATATACATACATATATATATATATATATATATATATATATATATATATATATATATATATATATAGACATATATATATATATATATATATATATATATATATAGACATATATATATATATATATATATATATATATATATATATATATTTATCTATATACATACATATATATATATATATATATATATATATATAGACATATATATATATATATATATATATATATATATATATATATATATATATATATATATAGACATATATATATATATATATATATATATATATATATATCTATATATATATACGTATATATATACATATATATATGCATATATATATACATACATATATATATATATATATATATATATATATATATATATACATACATATATATATATATATATATATATATATATACATATATATATATATATAGATATTGTATATACATATATATTGTATATATATATATAGATATATATATATATATATATATATATATATATATATATATATATATATATATATATATATATATATATATATATATATATATATGTATATATTGTATATACATATATATTGTATATATATATATAGATAAATATATATATATATATATATATATATATATATATATATATATATATATATATATATATATATAGATAAATATATATATATATATATATACATATATATATATATATATATATATAGATAAATATATATGTATATATATATATATATATATATATATATATATATATATATATATATATATATACATATATATATATATATATATATATATATATATATATATATATATATATAAAGATAAATATATATATATATATATATATATATATATTTATATATATATATTGTTACATGTACAAATAATTACATTTACAAATAATTCTGCGAGCTACTGTCGCAATTATTTTCATCATCATTAAGAACGTCAACAAATGAATTTACTCGAACCCACGAGTAAATTCAACAAGCATAATCAACATCTGCAAGCGACGTCACTCCATTCATTAATTTGCTCGAACCTACCAGGTACCTCTCGGTAGAACGTTCGCCAATATGCGAGAAATGGGTGAATACTTAGAGACCCTATATAAAGGCGAGCTGAATGAATGGGGGAATCATTCATTCGACCGCGATAAGAACTGCGATTGTGTGTGGGAAGTGTGTTTCGTAATAGTGAAGTAATTTAGAAGACAATTGCGATAATAAATTTATGGACAAGTGTTAGATAATTTTAATAGAGTCAATTAAAATTAGTGAAAGTGTTAACTGATTATTGTGCATTTTATTTAATTGAATAAACTCTTTTAACTTAAATTAAAAGACATTGCGTTTTCACTTTCCCGGAACGTTAAAATTATAGACCGCGAACCAATAACACGCGACAGTGGTGTCAGAAGTGGGATAGAAAAATTTTGAAAGTGAAAATTTGAACATTTTTATAGTGCACAATAGTAAAATTTAAAGAAACATTAAAAATGCCACGAAGCTTAAACTTAAAAATTAATGAATTGACCATATCGGAGCTCAAGGAGGAGTTGGAACAGCGGAATCTGGCCACACAAGATACAAAGGCCATACTGATTGCACGCTTGCGTGACGCGATCGAATCGGAAGGCGTGAATCTGGATTCGGGTAAGCTCTCAGATGCGGAAAAAGGCGCAGAAGGTGGAGAAGTAGACACGCCAAAATCAAAGGAGCCAGAAAACGCGCTGATGCAAATGTTAATGCTGATGCAGCAGGAGCAGCGACAACAGTCATCCAATTTAACTGCGAAGCTCAATGAACAGTCATCCAATTTAACTGCGAAGCTTTATGAACAATCAGTGAAGCTGGATCAACAAGCGATCGAAATCAAGGCAGACATCGCTCAGAAGCTGGAAAAACAGTCAACCGAAATAAAAGCGGAGCTCAGTAGTCTCAACAGCCAAATTAAATGCGTCGAGGAGAAGGTATACCAGGTCGAGGAGAGAATCAACCTTGAGATCAGCCAGGTAAACCATGAGATGGAAAAAGTGAAAAAGGACTTGGAAGCAGCGAAGGCAGTAATAACCGCCTCACCAGCCCCAATTATAACCGCAGCGCAAAGCTCATCTAGAAATGTGCAAGCACCAATATTCGATGGGCAAACGGTCTGGACTATTTACAAAACCCAGTTCGAAGCAGCCGCTCGCATAAATCACTGGAATGAGCAGGAACGAGCAACTGCATTGATTCTTGCTCTAAGAGGCCCAGCTGCCGAGCTTTTGCAGACGATCCCCGTTGAATTGCACTCAAACCTGAATGCTATAATGAATGCGCTCGACATGCGTTATGGAGACGATCATCTGAAGCAGATTTATCGGTCACAGCTAAGGCATCGAATGCAGAAGTCTGGTGAAACCCTACAGCAGCTAGCCCAAGACATTGAGCGACTGGCACTTTTGGCTTATCCAGCCTACGACCCAGAACATCGAGATGATGCAGCGACAGAAGCATTCATCAGCGCACTAAAGGACCCGGAATTGCAACAAGCCGTGCGGTTAGCTCAAAAGCAAACGGTTAAGGACGCACTGGCTTATAGTCTGAACTTTAAGGCAGCGAAAAATGTGACTCGTACCGCTGCCCGGGTTCGTGAGGTGGTGACAGACGAGTGCGGGTGTGAGCGCGTGGAAATTGAGCGAGACCCGCATGTAAATAGTGCGCCTAGATGCTGGAATTGCGGAGAGAAGGGGCACCTGCAAAGAGACTGCAAGAAGCGAAGAAAACCGAGCTATTGTCTAGGGTGTGCAGCTAGAAGGAGATCCAGACCGAGTCAGGAGCCCAGAATGGAAGCCCTTCAAACAGAGGGGTCGGGAAACATGTAAGAGCCAACTTCGTGGGGCAGAGGTTGGCTAGGAGGATCGACGTCCCCAGCACCACCATCACCGTGTCAAGACTACATCGTGGAGAAGCGGACTTATGCCTTCCGGGTCAAGCTGACGGAGAACACTGCACCATAACAATCGACACTGGTGCAACCCGATCGATTATCCGACCAGACCTAGTTAGACAGCAACAACTTCACAAGGGCAGAATTTTCTCACTACGGACAGCTACGGGAGAAGCTGCACCTGTTCATGGAGAGGTCAACCTCCAGATACAGTTGGGAGACCTTGTGTTCCGACACAATTTTCTGGTTGCGAATATTATGGATGACTGCATTCTCGGAATGGATTTTCTGCGACCACATGGAATCACGTTGGATTTGGGCAAACGTGTATTGAAATGGCAGAATGTAGAAGTATTGATGGAGGATCCCAGCGTCCGAATTCCCAAGATGAATGTAGTGGTATGTACTGACACTGATGTACCGAATTCTTCCGAAAGCATTGTATGGGCCAAGCTTGATGGTGATTCTGGAGACCACCGATCTTATCTGATAGAGCCAACGACGACGTCTGCATTACGCAGTTTGATTGTAGGACGATGCCTTGTAAGATCTTTAAGGAACGGATATGTGCCGGTTAGAGTCCTTAACACCGCGGACTCAACTACGAGCATCAAAGCGGGAGAAGTCATCGGCAGCTGCCAGCCTGTTTCCACCATCACCTCTTTGGAAGCTACTCACGACCATCATTGGAAAAGGAGGCAAGACACAGACAAAGCCCGGGAATCCACGTCTGCAATATTGAAGCAGGTCAAATTGCCAGTGCAGCTATTCAAACGAGCCTCTCATCTGGTCACCAAGTACAGTGACATCTTCTCAACAAGCCCGGATGACCAAGGCCGAACGAGTATGGTAACTCACGTCATAGATACACAGGGAGCCAAGCCGATTCGACAAGCACCGAGACGTCTCCCTATAGCCAAACAAGGAGAAGTGAGCGCGCTGATCTCGGACATGGAAAAACAAGGCGTTATTGAACCTTCTGTCAGTCCATGGGCCGCGCCTGTAGTTCTAGTCAAGAAAAAGGATGGTAGCACTCGCTTTTGTGTCGACTATAGGCAGCTTAACGACGTCACTAAGAAAGATAGTTACCCACTCCCACGCATCGATGACATCATGGACACTTTAGCCGACGAAAAATGGTTTTCTACACTCGATCTCAAGAGTGGCTACTGGCAGGTAGAAATTGACAAGAAGGGCCGAGAGAAGACCGCATTTTCAGTTGGGACCGGATTGTGGCAATTTGTTGTGGTGCCGTTTGGGCTTTGCAATGCCCCAGCCACTTTCGAACGCTTGATGGAATACGTGCTACGTGGTCTAACCTGGAAAACCTGCTTGGTGTACCTAGATGACATCATCGTCATCGGGAGAACGTTCGAAGAGCATGTACGGAACTTAGAAGAGGTTTTCTCCCGACTGCGACTGGCAAATTTGAAACTTAGTCCCGACAAGTGTACTCTTTTCGCAGATGAAGTAAAATACCTGGGACACGTCGTATCAGCAGAAGGGGTCAAAACAGACCCTGAGAAAATTGAAGCCGTGAAAAGCTGGCCAACACCAAACAACAAGCGCCAACTATGAAGTTTTCTGGGACTGGCGACCTACTATCGAAGATTCGTCAAAGACTTTGCCAAAATAGCTAAGTGTCTCCATCAGCTAACCGAGAAAAATCGTCCGTATGTCTGGAATGAACAATGCCAGACAGCCTTTGAGACCCTGAAGGAAAAGCTATGTGAATCACCCGTGCTGGCGTATCCGAAACCCGGAAAAATGTTTGTAGTTGACACCGATGCAAGCAACGGCGGTATTGGAGCTGTACTCTCCCAGCAGATCAATGGCGAAGAAAGAGTCCTCTCGTATTACAGTCGAGTTCTCTCAAAAGGTGAGAGGAATTACTGCGTGACCAGGAAGGAGCTATTGGCTATAATAGAGGCCACCAAGCAGTTCCACAAGTATCTATATGGCCAGAAATTTGTTCTTCGAACAGACCATGCATCACTGAGATGGTTGCTCAACTTCAAAAGCCCCGAGGGACAAGTTGCGAGATGGATCGAAAGATTGCAGTCATACGATTACGAAATTGTTCATCGGAAGGGCGGAGTTCATGGAAATGCTGACGCCCTATCCCGCCGTCCCTGTCCAGCTAACTGCAAGCATTGCCGACGGATTGAGGAAAGCATTGCCGACGGATTGAGGAAAAGGAACCGCTCGTTGATCTGCGATTGATAACGGCGGAATTCGATGAAGGTTGGTCATCGGAGGAGATTCGAAATGCCCAGTTAGCCGATGAAGACATCGGACCATTGCTCGTATGGAAGGAGACGACTGGGCGACCTGAGTGGAAAGACGTTTCAATGCATGGCGCAACCCTGAAAAGCTATTGGGCACAATGGAACTCCCTTCAGGTGGAGGGTGGCGTACTCAAGCGGAAATGGGAAACGGCGGATGGTAGCTCCTATAGGATGCAAACTATACTTCCCAAAAGCCGAATCCACGATGTGGTTAAGGAAATGCATGAAGGATCCTCGGGAGGCCACCTTGGTGTTAACAAGACCTTAGCGAAATTGCGGGAACGGTTCTACTGGCTCCACGCTCGAGAAGACGTAGAGGACTGGTGTCGCAGATGCACAATTTGCGCTTCCGTCAAAGGCCCAAAGCGACGACTGAGAGGACAAATGCAAACCTATAACGTAGGCGTGCCATTCGAAAGGATTGCTGTTGACATCGCAGGACCCTTTCCTGAATCCGATTGGGGAAATCGATATACGCTGGTTGTAGCCGATTATTTCAGCAAGTGGCCCGAGGTCTACCCCATTCCCAACCAGGAAGCAACTACTATAGCTGAACAGCTAGTGTTAAATTGGGTCAGTAGGTACGGCGTACCTGGCGAACTACATTCGGATCAAGGCCGAAACTTTGAGTCACTAGTTTTTGGCGAAATGTGCGAGCTGCTCGGAATACGGAAAACGAGGACAACACCGCTGCATCCCCAATCCGATGGAATGGTCGAACGTTTCAACGGCACGCTCAATAAACACCTTGCCAAGATGGTTGACGAGAACCAAAGGGACTGGGACCGACATATCCCACTATTTTTGATGGCGTACAGAGCTGCCGAACATGCATCGACGTGCCAAGCCCCAGCCAAAGTCATTTTTGGAAAGACTATTCGTCTGCCAGCCGATATAAAGTTCGGAACACCCCCTGAGGAACCCCAAACGGTCTCGGAGTACGCAAGTGATCTAAGACAACGGTTGAACCAGATACATCGGACAGTGCGAAAACACCTCGAATCGGCTACTGACCGCATGAAGACCAGGTATGGTCTAAAGGCTAATTCTACTGGCTTCCAGCAAGATGACTTGGTGTGGCTTTATAACCCGCAACGGCGAAAGGGTAGGTCTCCAAAGTTGCAGCATAATTGGGAGGGACCATACCGAGTTACAAAGCGAATCAACGACGTCGTATACCGAATACAGGAACATCGTAAGCCGAGAGCTAAAATGAAAATCGTGCATCTGGACCGTCTTGCCCCATACTACACCCAGGGAGAATTGACTACAAATAGCGACACATCTTTTCGGGGCGAAAAGAACTGAGATGGGGGCAGTGTTACATGTACAAATAATTACATGTACAAATAATTCTGCGAGCTACTGTCGCAATTATTTTCATCATCATTAAGAACGTCAACAAATGAATTTACTCGAACCCACGAGTAAATTCAACAAGCATAATCAACATCTGCAAGCGACGTCACTCCATTCATTAATTTGCTCGAACCTACCAGGTACCTCTCGGTAGAACGTTCGCCAATATGCGAGAAATGGGTGAATACTTAGAGACCCTATATAAAGGCAAGCTGAATGAATGGGGGAATCATTCATTCGACCGCGATAAGAACTGCGATTGTGTGTGGGAAGTGTGTTTCGTAATAGTGAAGTAATTTAAAAGACAATTGCGATAGTAAATTTATGGACAAGTGTTAGATAATTTTAATAGTGACAATTAAAATTAGTTGAAAGTGTTAACTGATTATGTGCATTTTATCTAATTGAATAAACTCTTTTATTTAATTGAATAAACTCTTTTAACTTAAATTAAAAGACATTGAGTTTTCACTTTCCCGGAACGTTAAAATTATAGACCGCGAGCCAATAACACGCGACAATATATATATATATATATATATATATATATATATATATATATATATATATATATATATATATATATATATATATATATATATATATATATATATATATATATATATATATATATATATATATATATATTGTAGATATATATATATATATATATATATATATATATATATATATATATAATGTATATATATATATATATATATATATATATATATATATATATATATAATGTATATATATATATATATATATATATATATATATATATATATATATATATATATATAATATATATATATATATATATATATATATATAATGTATATATATATATATATATATATATATATATATATATAATGTATATATATATATATATATATATATATATATATATATATATATATATATATATATATATATATTGTATGTATATATTGTAGATATATATATACACCTGTGGGCAAAAAAAACGAACTGGTACAAAATTTGTACGTAAAAATACTCAGACCATTTTTATTTCATTATTTAGCTAATACTCTCAATATATTGCTTAAGTGTTTATACTTAAAAATAAAAAATAGCTCCCAATTAACTTAAAACGGTTTTCAACAATTTTAAATTAAAAAAGGGAGTAACAATTCTTGCTGCGCAAAAAAAACAGCAGTCTTGGGTAAATTTATCAATAAATTGATAAGAAAACATCGTTAATTGTGGGATTTACATAAACTATTATTCGTTGTATTAAAAGTCAATGGCATGGTCTTTACTTGCTAAAACAGCGGCGCAGTGTTGTGGCATTGAATCCACACAGCGTTGACCACGTGAAACTGGGATATATTTTAGGACTGCCCGAACATAATATGCCACCTGGTTCCATTTGTCAACCGATTCGAGCATCACCGTAACTATATTATCCGGGGTGAGTTCTCCCTTCTCCCTGTAGAGTTCCTTTCGCAGCCTGACCCATTTTGTACACGCAAAAAATGTGTGACAGGCATTGTCCTCCTCTCCTGGGCAAAACCGACAATCGGGAGACCGTGACTTACCGATCTTGTGCAGGTAAGACTGAAAACACCCGTGCCCGCTCAAAAGCTGGGTTAGATAGAAGTCAGTCTCACCATGCCTTCGATTTAGCCACGGTCTCACATCCGGGATGAGGCGCGCTGTCCACCTTACCTCGTGCAATTGACCCAAGACTGCTGCCAATCGTTGAGCGGGCGCTGTCTCTCCTCGCGGACAACTATCTCCCTCGCATCCTCGTTTCGGCGCAGGTAAATAGCGCGGCGCTCTCTAGCAAGGAGGGCGACAGGTATCACGCCTGCAATCACTCTCACCGCCGAGTCGGAGACTGTTGGATACGAAGATGCAATTCTCAGTGCTCCTCTTCTCTGTACCTGTGCCAAACGTTTTCGGTATACTTCCTTGCTGAGAGCGTCGCCCCATACCTCTGCTCCGTACAGTAGCACTGACCCTACAGCACTCATCAAGAGGCGTCTTCTTGATGGGCTGGGTCCCCCTACGTTGGCCATAAGTCGACTCAGGGCCGATACTCCCGAAGCAGCCTTCTCAGCCGTTGCCCTGATTTGCTCAGAGAAACTCATCTTCGAGTCGATCAGTAGCCCCAGGTACTTCACCGCTGGCTTCGATTCGAGTTGTATGTCTCCAATACTGATCATCCTTACTTTAGGGATTCTCTTTTTTGTCAAGATGACCACTTCGGTTTTCTCCAGTGCTCAACTCAGCCCGCGAGCAGTCATCCAGTCCCTCACTCGGCGCATTAGCATACCTAGCCTAAAAACGCATTAGCATACCTAGCCTTAAAAACTGCTTCCCTGACATCAATCCAAAACTGGCCAAAATGGCTAAAATATAAACATAAAGTAGAAATTAATTCAGTCCTCAACGTCACTAATAAGGAAGCCAGGAACATCATAAACAAAAATAGATACGATGGACTCGATCTAGAAGAGATCACAAATTTGGAATTCCCGCAACTAACAAGGGACAAATTCACTAACAAACGTAACCTGGTCGGGGATGTAAGAAAAGTCATCATGAAATCAACTTCAAACATTCACCAAAATTGTTCAGAACGACGAAAAAAGTGAAATACATGGACTCCAGGAGCGCTCCATCATGATCATAGGTTAAAATCTAATCATGATCATAGGTTCAAATCAAGAGTTTAACAAAACATAAGGACAACATAGAAGCACACTAACTAGGCACAACTATGCCTGTGCGCTCTTTCAAGAGGTTCTACGTAATTATACTTGCAATGTCAAACATAGAAATTACGTCTATGCAAACATTAAAGCTCGAAACTCATCTTGCCCTTGTCTCGAAATATGCTCCGCCCAGCGTTACTCCAACAGCGCTCAAAACTGGGTTGGATGAAATCAAACAACTGGATTCTACTAGACGCATTGTGATTGGATGTGATCTGAACGCGGGACACACCTATTGGGGTGAAAATCTCTGTAACACTATAGGTAAATATCTTCTTGAATGGGTTGAGAATCTGACGTACAGAATACTTAACACGGGAATCTTTACCTTCAAAAGAATCACGGTTGATGGTAAATGGATTCAATCCTCGCTTGACGTTACTGTGTCAAATGTACCTTTCGAGATGACTAACTGGTGTGAACTCAAGGATGACCTGTGCAATCGCGGACATTGCCCCATTAAAATTAAGATCAAAATGGATCCTAGCATCATGCGGCTGTGTCGAGATAGATACAAGATTGGAAATGATCTCGCGACTGGCTCCTTCAATGGAAATTTTGAGGACATCGTCAATGGAGTAAGATAAATCATCAACAACAACACCAAACGCAAAAAAAAACAAATACAGCAACATGTATTGGTGGCCGAAAGAACTAATAAAGATCTGGAGTAGGAAAATGTGGCTTTAAACATGTTCAAGCGATTGAAAAACCTGGAGAACCGGTCTGCCTTAAACAAAGTGAGATATGCGTGGAAAACTGCGGTCAGAGAGACCAAAAAGAAAGGGTGGGAAAACGTTGTTTTTAACGCCTGCGACAACGGTAATACCGAACGGTTCTGGACCTTTATTAACAACATCAAAAATTATAAAAGTATAGACTCAAGTGACCAAATGGACGAAGAACTAAGTCTTCGATTCCTTCAGGAAATTAGGAGCAAGCAACACTCCAGCACCAACATCATCAGGAAAGCTGTCACCGACGTTAACCTCGACCACATATTTACAGCTGAGGAGGTACATCAGATATTCAACGAACAAAGGAAGCCCAGGGCAGTATGTTAAAAATCCATGCTACAAATCACCCTCAAGACTATTAATAAAGTTGTTGTCGAGTGTAAAGTACCTGATATATGCAGGACGATTAGAATTGCCCCAATACTGAAACCCAACAAGGATCCAACACAACTCAGCAGCTACAGACCGATCTCGTTAATTAGTGTTCCAATTACAATGATAAACAAACGATCAAAATCAAACTGGGCCGTTTTATAGAGGAAAACAACATCTTGTTCTCCAATTGCTACGCATATAGGAGACACAAGTCGAGCTCGGACTGCCTAAACACATTAATGCTCCGTTTCAATTTTAAAATAGCAGTCATTCTGGACATTGCCAACGCCTATGAGCATGTGGATCCCAACCCGCCGAAACAAACTCTAGTTAACATCGGTATTAGCACTGTATACACTAACTGGATAATAGAACTTTTTAGCAATAGAACCCTGTTGTTAAACAATCAAAGGGTCACGGTAAACAACGGCCTACGACAGCGAGACGTCTTAAGCTTTCTCTTGTTTAACCTGTACACCACTGTTCTACATCATCTTGCTAACGAAAGGACTACTGTCCTGTAATACGCCGACGATTTCCTCATGCTAGTAGAAGCAAGAAAGCTCCGAGACACCGAGGATGCCTTACAAGGTAAACTAAATGACTCCAGCAGAGCTTGTGACTCACTAGGCTTGAAAGTAAACCCAGCGATAATTTTTTTCAAGATAAACACCCTCCAGGCACCCTCAGCATAAATGGAGGTCAGATCGAGTGGCAAAACAGCATTCTTTACCTTGCTAGAAGAATTAACAGGTCAAGATCCTTCAAAGAATGGAGTGATGAAATCATCAACAAACAGAACCAACAAAATCTGATCCGTATGTTGTGCAGACCAATGAATAATTTCAAACAAACCACCGCCTTAAATCCATACAAAGCTTTAATTAGACCACCGAAACTTGAATATGGAATAACTATCGTTGCAAATGATCTAAACTATTTTTTCGATAAAATTGATGCCGTCAAAGCAAATGTCCTAAAGTTCTGCCTTGGACTCCCACGTAGTTCCGTCAATGTTCAGGGTTTCGAAATTGTCGAAGAGCTCATGATGAAGGATAGAGCCGAATTGCTCACAGCAAGAGAGTTAAGTAAAGCCCTCTTCAATAATTACCCAGATACCAAGTAAGCGGAAGTAAAGAACACAGTCTGAAGTTTTACCCATGTATACCAGAAATTTAAGGCCTCCTTCGACGAAATTATTCCTACGGTCACGGTTAGTAGACCGCCAAACTTAAAGGAATTTTTGGAGGTTGATAATCCAATGTGCAATATGCAAAACAACGTCAATGGCACCTTTTTTAACGAAGAGAATGTCTCAGCTGATCTTTATTACTGACGGAGCAAAGAACATTGCCGGTGTTGGTGGTGCCTATATCAACCTCACAAACAACAAGGCTTCTTTTTTCAGTCTAAATGAACGCGATTCTGTACTGAACGCTGTACTGCATGCTACTTTGGACGCACTGAAGGATTCTGCTGTAATCTCGACCAACGTGTTGAATTTGTTTACAAATTCTAGGGTCGCACTTCTTAACATCGAAAACAACATAAATCGTAAGAAATTAATAGATAACATCTGGCAGGTCATCAACACCAAACGGAATATTAAATTTAACTTTCTATGGATCCTTGGGCATAATGGATAGAGGCGGCTGCGGTAGTTGATTGTTACGCTAAAGAAGGGGCTTTTTGGTACACACGCACTTGGAGCAGGATGATTCCTCCTCAAGCATTAAACGAGACTGGAGAAACCGTTGCCTAGAGATAGGACGTGGACCTACGGAGTATATTTGGAAAAGAGCCCACCACTTGAGAGGCGAACAACCATGGTTCCACACTCTGGGAATCAGCAGCCCTGCTATCAAGTCCATGAATAGAATTCTGCTTAATAAAGAATATAAAAAATTGAGACTGTTCAAGGCAAACTGCGTATATTCTGAAATGTGCAGGCTCTGCAATGAAGTGGACGACCTTGATCACAAATTTTTCAGATGTGATATATGCAAAACAAATAGAGATGAGTTTGGTTTCTTGTCACCATTAGGGACATCCTGATAAAAAACGACAGGAATTTGATCGTTGAGTTTGGAACTTATATTGACACTGTAAAGATTAAGCGCAGATATATAACCTAAATATGGACAACTCATGGAGTTTCTTCATTTTTCTTTTTGTTTTATTTTTCATTTTTAATTTTCTCCGACTTTTTCATGGACAGTTCCCTGCTAGGGAAGCATATCGACTGCTTACTTTTTTAAACTTTCTTAAACTCTTTGTACTGATATAGGGCCTATGCTCTGCAATTATATGGAAGTCCTTTTACTTTTATCAGACACAAGTCCCATCAATGTGTAGAGAAACAAAGAGTGCTCACTTCATAGGCCTTGTTTAGTGTATTCACTTCAATATATATTTTTGTTTTACATGGTTTTGCCACATAATATGAAACCACGATAGCTTCCGATTTCTAAGATTTATGTATTTCAACGTGGCTTTTTGCCCAAAGATTATATTTGGTATTGTTTTTGAACACGCTTAAAAGAGGGTCACAATTTTTTCCTTTGCCTGGTCTCCTTACTAGTAAAAAGTTTTTTTACGCCCGCGTTTTGGCTCAGTATGTGAACCAGTTCTGCATCAGTTGGGACAACGTATCGAAGCCGCTGGCCAGTGCCTTGCCAAAACCATTTTTCATCCGGACCTTTTACCAGGTCTTAAACGCAATTTAAAACAAGTTGGGTAGACAGAACTACGCTCGTGTCAGAAGAGTTTTGTACTTAACATACGATATGCAGACATACGAGTATAGAATGATTTAATACAACACAACAAATATATTTAGTTATATTATTTACTTGAAGAAAATACAATCAAAAGTTTAGTGTCTGGTTTGATGGAAAGCCCATTTAGTAGAAAAACCGTGTTTGATTGTTATAATCGGAGAAAATTCAAACGGCAATTACTAATGTACATTCTATTAAAACTCACAGAGTATAAGGACCTTTTAAGGGACACTTAAATATCTACTTTCATCCAATTTAATCATACTAATTCAGTTTTACTGGCGAAAATATTTAATTTACAGATCCTACTATAATTAGCATAGTTAAAAGAATTTCAACCATTGAGTAATTTGCTATTGGATCTACCTTCATAATTTTTTACCAATTATTTTTAAGCTGCTCATCTTCAGCGTTTCATTAATAAATTCGATCATGTATTAATAGCATGTACCTTAAATTTGGAAATTCGCGAAAAATAACACAATTTTATGCAATATTCTCATTTAAAACGACCGCCGTTTTGTTTTACGATTACGGATGTCACCCGATGAACAAATTGTCAAAGATATTCATCATGAATATAATTCCTGAAACGTTCTTGCAAATCCTAGCAAACCCGTAGTGTCTGAGTTGATTGGAAGTGCATACTGTTCCATAACCATGTAAGTTACTGTTGTAGTACGAGGAAATTTAAACCCCCATAACTCTGTTAAATACGATTCGATGTTTCTGAAATTTCTAGTAATGATTAAACTTGTAAAGTGACATTTACCAATTGAACTTTATTGAATTTGAGGCTGCTCTTACGATTTTATTCAAAGAAGTGTAAAACTGATAAATCATACTATTACTAACAAAGTTGAGTGAATCTCGACTTCTGAAGTATTTGTCTGTTTCAATCGCGAGGGGGGAGAAGGTACGCCCAAATTTTGTGCATTTTCCCTTCTCCTGCCTCCCTCAAAGACAAAGTAATTTTAAGACCTGTTTTGAAAAGATCTCATTAAGACCTTTCATATGATACCCACTTGATCCACTAGAAGATATAACTTCCAACCTTTACACAAGGTTTCATGGCCGTAGCTTCTATAGTTTCGGAGAAAAATTGCTGTGACATATAGACGGACAGACGGACGGACAGACGGACACAGGTTCCAATTTCTTATTAGAAGTAAGAACAAAAATTTGAGAACACCTTTTTTGGCATTCTCGCGTTAAATAAGAACTACAAGACAACGAGCCAAATAGTTCCATACTCGTATTTGTTTTCAAAAAAATGGTCGCTTTTATTAGTTTCGTGTGAGCGAAATATTTATTCCAATCCTCTCTTTTCACATCAAGCACTTTCTAAATAGTTTCTGATTTAATTCTTGATATGCCCACTATGACCTATTATTTTGATGGAACCATTCATTACAAATCTAGCACCAAAGGGGATATGTCTAGTACTCGTTGAGTTCACACGTGGCATTAACGAAGGTCAAAACTATTTTGCAGCGCTGGACAGATTAACCGAAGAGATGGAAGTCGAAGAAAGCATCGAAGATAATTCTAATCAAGATAATGATGTAAATTTTATACAATATTTAAAAAATAAAAACAAGGAGAAGAAACCAGCTCGCAGTTCTGCTGGTTTCTCTAAAAATGTGTTCGGACAAAGCGGAAAAGATATGGTTCGGCTATTGGCAGCCGAAAACAAAGTAACCAATTTGGAGATCAAAAGAGTTAATGCTGAAAAATTAACAATCAAAACAAAAAGCAAGCTCAAATCAGCTAAAGATGCGTAAATTTCTGGGGAGGATCCACACTTCACCTATACCCCAAAAAGTGAAAAAAATCAGACCTTTTTGATGAAGGGTTTGGACTCCGGAGAGGATACGGTCGATCTTCTCCAGATGCTCAAGCTAGCTGCACCAGAAATTGAATTTATGTCCGTGAAAACCTTTGCGACCAGGATCATTTGCCACTTTATATGGTACAAATCTCGAACAAAAGCAGTCCAAGTACCCTCCAACAAATAAGGTACTTGAATTTCAGAGTGAGGTGGGAACGCCTCCAAAAAAGAAAAGTCAACCAGTGTTACGGGTGTCAAGGATTTGGTCATTCGGCTGCCAACTGCACCATGCACTATCGGTGCGTCAAATGCAAAGACGTTCATGCTCCCGGCGAGAGCAAATTGGCTCAGACGGAGCCTAAAAAAATTATACTGCGTTAACTGCGGTGTTTTTGGCCATCCAGCAACTTATCGAGGATGCCCCCGATATCAAGATGTAAAAGTAAAATTTGTTCCAAAGCAAACACAAGTACACCGCAGTGTCATATCTTCCAACTTCGTCAAGCCCGGAGTATCATTTGCACTCGCTGCTAGAGGACCAGCAGATAATGCTGCAAATAATGTAAATAATGTAAGTGGTAATAATGGGCTGCTTCTTAAAATTTACCAGCAACTAAATTCTTTATCGGAGAAAATCGACAAACAAGATTCAAAAATTAACTTTGTTTTTCAGCGTATAGGCCTTTCAAATGCCTCAAAATAACTTGTCATCCTGTCACGTTCCCATGGATAAGCATCTTCTCATCTCGATCAACGTCAACTCCATTGTTACTCTACGTCGACGTGACTATCTCTTTGAATTCGTTGTTAAGAAAAAGCCTGACATCATCCTTCTCACTGAAACCCACCTCAATTCATGGCACTCCATGACATTCAAGGATTTCGAATTCGTAAGAAACGATAGCGTAATAGGTGATAGGAGAGGTGACACAGGGATATTGGTTAGAAGACTCTATTGTTTCCAAAATATTGATTAAGTCGAATTCAAACACTTTGAATCTCTTGAAGTGTCTGTTATGAAAATTCGTTGTCTCTGTCTATACAACTGGTCGAAATGTTCTTAAGTTCAATGAGGAGCTCAATTCCTTGTTTGAAATACTCGAATTGAACAGGCTGCATAATTATTATATTCTTGCCGGAGACCTGAATGCCAAGCATACATCATGGCTGAACGCCAACAATAATCCCACAGGTGTATTCCCGAAATTGTGGATAACAGAGAACCAAGTTGAATACAGGTACAATCTATATGGGTCGGAGCTCCCAACATACATTGCAGACGCAAGGCTTGAATTTAGCTTTAATAGTCCTCAACGTTCCTTACGATAGCAGCCATAACTCAATCGTGATGGAAATCAATCATCAAAGGAATAATGCCTTCCTCATTCGAGTTCAACATGAAAATTATCGGTTGAATTCAAAAAAAGGGTTGGGGAAAGTTTCAAAAGAAGTTTCATCGGTATTACCAGAAGCAATGCCCTCTTTCTGATGATGGCAATGCTTGCTCAATGATTTCTAATGACAGATATCTAACTAACGATGAAATAGATCTCTATTTGTCGAAGTTAGAAAAGCTAACCTTGGAAACGATTGAGAAAGTAATTCCCAAGATTAAACTTCGAAACAATATGGAAGGATATGAAACATCAACCATCGCAAGGTTAAAAAGATTGAAATGCCTTCTTCTCACACGCGTCAACAATATTTATCGGCGATTTTTGGACTACAACCGTCCCTCGTTGGCTTTGTCGAAATTACACCTGAAGAATGTCTGGAACTTAATCCGTTCATACTTCAGGAGTGAGGTCAGCAATTAATGAGCGGAAAAATTGCGGGATATTAGCCCACAGGACCCAGATGGCGTTTTCGCGAAAGTGAGTAGCATATTCCGTAAGAAGTCTCGCGTGAAGGTATCGAATCTTGAAGTCGCTAGTGATGAGATAAATCTCCTCCATAGGGCTGGTATTGAAATTGTTAGTACGACTCCGGATAGAAATGGAAACAAGATTATATGTAATAGATTGCGTAAACTTGCCCTGAGTGGAACACATTTTGAAACTACCAAACCCTGAAAGAGGGAATCAAATACTTTTTGAGGTCGTTGAAGCAAAAATTTCCGACTTCAAATCAAACCTGAACGGCGAATCAATTCTTCATTTCAATGAAGCATCAGCATCTGACCTCATACCGAGCTGGAATCTTACTGATTATTTTGTCAGCTGTCAGACGTGTGTTTCATATTTGGCAGGATAAACAACAAGAAATGGTATTTCAAATATAGTTCTCCGACATTTGCCTGAGGTTGCAATTAGGAATTATTCCATGTTGTTCCACATGTTGAGCAATTCATATTTCCCAAATGAATGAAAAAAGGCCAAGGTATTTCCTATCTTGAAGAAAAGAAGAATCTTCGTGCCCCAAAAGCTATCGCCCAATCAGCTTGCTGCCTAATATCAGCGAGGCGTTAGAAATGATACTAAATAAAGCATTAAACGCCCACATTGAGAAATATGAGTTGATGCCGAATTGCCAAATTGGTTTTCGTGCCGGACATTCGACCATACATGCGATAATGAAAGTAACCTGTTGGAAACTAAACAACAGAGAATGTGTTCGAGCGTGTCTCATTGATATGGAGAAAGCCTTCGATACGGTGTGGTTAGATGAAGTAATTTTTGAACTCCTTCAGGATAAGTTCCCCAGATACCGTGTCGCCATGATGTGCAATATGTTATATAGGAAATCATTTATTGTAACTGATGGTAATTTGAAGACAAAGCGCGACTTCAAGGTCTTGAACGGTCTACAGCGGGGAACAGTTACTGCGCCTCTGCTTTTCTCAATATTCATTCGCAAGCTATTGAACTACTATTATTCAGTGATGTGCAGGCTTACACCGACAATTGGCGAATGAAAATCAAAGCGCAGAAATGCGAAACAATTTGGTTTCAGACAACGCTCCAGAGGGCCAGTCAAGACGTGAAACGTAATTGGAAGGATTTCCTGTGTTCGATACCTCGGTGTTCATCTCGATCAGTATCTGTACTATACTGAACACGTCAAAATCATGCTCAGTAAAGCACAAAAAGTAGTCATAGCCCTTCGACGACTCTTTTATTCCAGATACATTGATCAAAAGGTCAAAATTATCTGTTACAAGGCCCTGGTTAGACCAGTTTTGACGTATGGATGTCACATCTGATACAACCAGAGTGCATGTACTATGGAAAAATTAAAAGTTTTCGAAAGGAAATGTACTCGTGCATGTACTGGTTTGTACAGAAAGCTTGAGACGGATTGGAAGCATTATATATTGAATAGAAAAGTTTATAAAACTGCAAAAGTGACGAGAGTCGATATCTTCATATTGAAACTTCTTCGAAATCATATCGCAAGGTCTGCAACTATGAGTGAAAACCCTTGGATTTCACAGCCGTTCCACGCAGACGAGTATATTGCGACTTGGCTCGCTACTGGATTCGTTCCTCCAGAAGCATGCGTGTATTTGGACATGAATCGATGTTTTTGATTCTGACGGCGTCCCTATCATAATCACAAATATAGACGGGCCACCGATAAGAAGATAAAATATCCTCCGAATTTGAGTTCACGAGACCAAGAATTCCAATGGAGATACTCGTTTGCTAGATTCGTGGAGGCTGGTCGAGCTGAGACGGACCAATCTAGGTATTGGTGGCTGAATAAAAATGTCTAAATTTTTCGTGTTTGTTTCCTGTTTTTGTGTTTTTTGTTACTTAGCTTTTGAGTTTCAGCTCATTATTGCTACATTTAACATAGTTTTGTTGTGTATTTATGTTAAAAATTGGGGATAGGTTTCAATATTTAGGAAAGGTATATGTTGTGTTTATTATATTAGGTTTAGAGATACGGTTTAACGCTTAGGTTAGGAATATTGTATTAGTAGAAAACGTTTTTTGATTCAACTTGATCCCCAAATGAATCATAAAATATGCAATAATTTTAATTAATATGAATTTGATATTGTTTTTTTGATTAAATGTTCTGATTGACAACGTATAAATTTAGAGAGCCATTTGGGCAATTAAATTTTAGTGTTTTTAATGATTGGAATCTGCTTTATATTCTTTGAAAATTTATAACGTTTAGTATTGAATAAAGCGCTTTTCACTTGACTTAAATAGCACCAAAAATCCATACCGCTGAAATTTTTCTCGAAAAATTATAGTTGAGGCTGAAACGAAGATAATAACTTGTTTTCTATAAATACATACTTATATACTTCCATTTCCATCCTGGACTCTGCTTTGAATTTCTCCTTTTCTTCTTCCGATAACCTTGCCCACTTCTCACATACCTTCTTGTGCCATTCTTTGTATGGTTGCTTCAATACATCAGCTTTAGATCTTTCTTTTATTATGAACTTTAAAAATGCTGATGATGGTTTCTTCGGCCGTCCTAATTCCTTAACTCGTTTTCGGACAGCACGACGTTCTTTGGCCTCAGTGATTTCATGACGAATTTTCTGTAAATCGCGCTTTTGATCCTCTGTGATTTTACTGTCATACTTAGCTTTCTGCTCAACATACGCAACCTGATCTTTTTTGTAGGACTCCTGTAGCTTAGCTTTAGTGGCTTCATCCACCGTCTCCCATTTCTTTGCTACTAATTTTACTATCTCTGTCAACGGATAATTCGGATATTGTTGGACTATTGTAGGTCTAATCTCTTTCATAAAGCGAAAATAAGGTGTGAGTGGCTTTTTTGGTTTTGGAGGTAAGCCCAAGCGTTCTTCGATTGACTTCACAGTTGTAGCATAGAAGCAAGGAATGTTGGATAGGTTAGGCCTAATAAAACGCAAAAGTAAATAAAAAATGTGTACATAAACTTTTATTTACCGTGAGTTGTTTAGGAACGCTCGGCAGGAGTTCAACCAGCTTCCTAACCGCAATGTCAAATTCATTGCTGTAATTCTGTTATAATAATCGTTTTTATGTAATTTAATAGCGTGTGCCGCACCGATTATAATCAAACCATACACCGAATCGTACCGAACCAAATACTTTAAGATGACATTTGTCAAACCATATAAAGGAAATGGCGCAATTTTACCTGTAAGACTGACGTTTGAGGAACATATTGAAAAATTAATATTTAAACGTGAAATTTGGATCAATTAATGAGAAAAGTCAAGGTCAAAGTCAAAAGCGCTTTATTTAATACAAATCGTTATAAATTTAAAAAAAATATAAAGCAAATTCCAAACAATACCAATAAAAAACTTAATAGCCCAAATGGCTTAATGAGAAATATGACTTTGATTTTGTTGTTTAATAGCGTCAGTAGGTTTGGCAAGATAAAAACCCTAGCAGCTAACAGTAACTGCACTCGGTAATTTGTTAATACATTATAGTGGCAATCAAGTTAAAATCTACATCAACGACGTATACACTCTACTTAAGTAGAAAACAGACGAGAGCGCCTTCATTGTGTGTTAAACTGGTGCAAGTTAACTAATATTGAAGTTGATAAGATATCTTCAATTATGTACTTCAGCAGTGACACTTTCTGAAGCAGTGGTCATTTCATCTTCTCTGCTCGGTAAAAGTACTTCCATTTAGAATGAAAGGCAAAACGATTTTGGTGACTGGTACTGGACAAGGTAGCTTTGTAAATTCGTTTAGTTTTAATATTTTTATTTTTGATCTTAACTTTCACTGTTCAAGGCATTGGAGATGCTGTGGTTAAAGCTTTATATTCGCTCGGTGCGGATGTAATCGCCTTGACTAGGCGTCAGGAGAGTTTGGAGGAATTGAAAAAAGAATGCCCTAATATCGAGACTGTTTGCGTTGACTTGAGCGATTGGAGAGCAACTCGCATGGCGTTGAAAAATTTGAAGCCTCTGGACGGACTTGTTAACAACGCCGGAATCGCGATTATCAAACCCTTTGAAGACCTCTCCGAAAAGGATTTTGATGAGTAAGTTTTCATATTTTAGCAGAATTTGTGAATTTATAACGCTAACTTAGTCTGAATCTCAATTACCTGTTTTAAGGGTAAAAAATAGAGATATCTTAAATAATACATTTATGAAGTTGAATATGTCTGTTAATTGCTGTTTAAAAAATCCATTCCATTATTCTTTAGTACCCACTCAGTTCTATTACCTAAAACTCATGCTAAAACTACAAATCAATCGGTGAAACTTGCATTTTAGTCCAATTCCTGTTTTTTCTGTTAATTATCGTATGCCTCTGTGAACCAGGTGGAAAAACGGGCCAATTGCTTCCGTTGCCTTAAATTTTTGTTTGCTGTACTGTTCTCTTACAATGTTTGTATGCCAGGAATTGATTAGTATGGCAAGCAGAAGGATATGAGGCTGTTAATTTAAATTAATGACTAGGTCTTCTATGCTGCAGTCGTTAATATTTATTATTTGAGAAAACTAACGGCTTTGTTATACTCCCTGTTAATGAGAAGTATTTCACACACTTTAGGCACATCATTTAAAAGCCAAATCGAAACTATCGAAGAGGGGTCAATGGAGACATTGTGCATCAATGTTGCGTTCACACAATTAACACGCAAGGACGATGTCTCGAATTTCAATCAACCAATCACCTACTGATGGCTATTTCGTTGGCTTAAAAAAGCTTATATTTACCTAACTTCAGAAGTCATTTTTGCCTTAAAATAGAACAAAACACATCTTATAAATTCTAATGCAGTGATTCTACTATTGATGGTTATGCTAAATTCTAAAAGATAAGTTCCTGGAGCAAACATCATAGGATACGAATCCCCTCTTTTTTTTACAACTCGCGTCCATTTTAAAGTATGCTACTTTCCTATATTTCCGTATATTACTAAAAAATGTTATAGCAATTCAAGCAATTTTTTATAATATTATGAAGCACAATTTAAAACATCAATCAGATAAATGTTGGAAGTTAAAAAGAATACATCAGTGACCTTTAACATGTTATTAAAATTTTCGAAACAATCTCAAATCTGGCAGTTGATTTGATAATAATAAATAAATAAGACCTCTATCTACTATCATTAATTTTTATGAAAATCGAGTTGAAATAGCATTATCTTGATTTGACATTAATTTATATTATTGATAATAGAATAATCACAATGCAATTTAAATAAAGTCAAAGTAATATAACAGGCTACCAGACGTTCATGTAGATTGTAGAATTACAGATAGGTTAATGAAAATCAAAACATTCACACATTTACAAGATTAAAGATAGTATTCTGGTTCAACGTTCAACGTGGTTCATTTTGGGTATTGGTTTAAAATTTTTGTTATAAAAAATATATGTAATTTTATCATATCTGTATGACAAATCATATCTGAAGCTACGTAAAATAGTGATATGAACATAGATAAAGAATTTCTAGATAGGAAAATTTGACGGTACGTGATCTCTTTTAATGGCATACATAGAAACTTTACAAATTCATTTACAATTGAAACGATTTTTTTGTCAACCAAAATTTAAAAAAATTTTAAGGAGCTGAAACGCGCAACCGTTTCATCCGACGGGGAGATTGATGTCAGAAATGCTTTCAAATCCGGCGGGTATTTAAGGAACGTTGGAGGCACTCAAAGGTCGTCCAAGATGCAGGAGCACACAGAGACATTCCGAGATGCAGAAGCAATTCTCAACGCTCCTCGTCTCTGCACATACGCAAGCCGTTTTTCGTACACCGCCTTGAACATCTCTCCATACCTGGATCCGTACAGAAACAAAGATTTTGTAATACTCATCAAGAGTCACCTACTAGATGAAGTGGGTTCCTCTGCGTTGGCCATACATCGATTAAGAGCCGATCCATTCTCGGAACTCTTATTTCTTCTTCTGCTTCGTTGCACTATGGCCCCTCTCATGCCTTCGCTTCCTGCAAATAGCACTTCCAACTTTCTCAGTCCATCAACCGCGTCCCCCAATTTCGTAATGCGAGCAGCGGTGAACTGTTTTCGTTGATCGAGTTAGGTCAGCGTTTCCTCGATTTCCCAACTGGTCTCCGAAAAAAGGCGTTAATCTAAACTACCCGGCGTATGACAACTTGAAAGATAGCAGAGAAGCTCAAGATATCGAACTCAACCGTTTACTTGCACTTACAACTGGATATTTGGGTTCGTCACAAATTAAAGGAAATCCACCTCACCAAACGCATTAACATATGGGAATATTTGCTGTATCGTTACCAAAACAACCCATTGCTAAAAAGAATCATAACGGTTGATGAAAAATGGATTGTTTACGATAACGTAGTTCGAAAACGATCATGGACCAAGCAAGATGAGCCCCACAATTGATATCTAAAGCCAATATTCACCAAAAGAAAATTATGCTTTCTGTGTGGTGGGATTACAAGGGTATAGTCTGCTTTGAGCTGCTTCCAAGAATCCAAACTATTGACTCGAATTTCTATTGTCGTCAACTATAGAGACTGAACGAAGAAATCAAGAAAAAACGCCTTGAACTGGCCAATCACAAAGGCGTAATTCCCATCATGATAACGCCAGACCCCACACCTTTTTGATAACCCGTCAAAAATGAATGGAGCTCAATTGGGAACTGATGCTGCCCCTAAGCATGAATGGAAGTCAAATTGTATAGCAAAACAGTATTCTATACCTAGGAAGAAAAATAAATAGGACAGCATCCTTTAAATAATGGAGTAACGAAATCATCAGCAAGCAGAACCAACAAAATCTGATCCGCGTGTTGTGCAGGCGTATGAACAATTTCAAACCAACCACCCTCTTGAATTTATATAAAGCTTTAATTAAACCGAAATCTGAATACTGAATCACCACATTTGCAAATTCACCAAACTATTTTTTCAACAAAATCCACGCCGTCAAAGCAAATGTCCTAAAGCTCTGCCTGGGACTCTCACGTAGCTCCGCCAATTTCAGGTATTCGAAATGTCTGGAGAGCTCATGACGAAGGATAGAGCCGATTGCTCACAATAAGAGAGCTAAGCAAAGCATTTTTTAACAATTTCCAAGATACTGAGCCGGCGGACTTAAAGAATACAGCCTGCAGCTATAGCCACGTATATCAGAAGTTCAAGGCCTCCTTTGACGGAATTATTCCCACGGTCGCGGTTATTAGATCGCCCAACTTTAAGGTATTTTTAAAGTTTGGAAATCCGATGTGCAATACATACAACGACCTCAATGGCACTGAACTATATGACAAATTCATCTGTTATGTGGAGAATTTAAAGGGTATATCTTAGCTCATTTTTGTTACCGACAGAGCGAAGAATATTGCCGGTGTTGGTGGTGCCTAGAACAAACTCACAAATAATGAGACTTCCTATTTTAGTCTCAGTGAGCACGTTTCTGCACTCAACGCTGAGTTGCACGCCACTTTAGCAGCCCTGAAGGATCTTACTGTGCTTGACTACCGCATTTAATTTGTTCACCGATTCCAGGGTCGCACTGCTGAATATTGAAAATAAGGAAAATCGTAAAAAAGTAATCTATTCCATCTGGCAGGTCATCAATACCAAACCGAACGCCAAGCTAAACTTTCTATGGAGCCCCGGGCATAAATGGATAGTCGATTATTGTGCTAAAGAAGGGGCTAAGAGCGACCTTTTGGAACACAGCTACTTGGAGGAAGATGACATCATGAGTATTACCGCTTTAAGCGTTAAACGTGACTGGAGGAATCGTTGTCTAGACAAAGGACTAGGACTCACCGAGAATGTCTGGGAAAGAGCCCATAGCGATTGATGGATGTTCATTGTCCGTTCAAGACAGTCACGATCTGCTGCCTCGGCGAGCCAAGATATTAGTGCTCGCCGGAATTGGCCTTGTTTGAGGACGCGTGAATGCGCTGGCCAGCTGGCAATGCGGTATCGAGGGGCGGGTTCTTTTCCCCAGAACAAGGGCCAACCACAAGCAAAATTTCGCATTAACGAATTAGAAGATAAAACGACGCGGTTCGACTGCGTCGAGGCTGAGGTAACCTACCGAAGGGATGGACGAATAAAAAGCGACTGACCGAGTCTGATTATCGCGCGCGGGACGCGAGAGGATTTCGTCGTTACAATTGTTATGGGGCATCCAGGTGGAAGGAAATTCTTCGATATTTATACTAATCTACACGGATGAGATTCAAAATCGGACATCCCATTTATTCTTATAGAAATACATTTTAAATTAAAAAAAAAAAATGCAAAGAGCTCGATCCGTTCAAAAATTGCAATTTATCAAAAAGGGGTACTTACCCAGCCCTCCCCCGACGAGCGCTCGTTGTTGAGTCGGGTAAGGGCCTGCAAATCATTTTATATTAGACATGTGACATAATTCGCTACATGACTTTCACTAGCATCAGTAGTATGTTCACTTTTATTTTCGTACGGTAGATCTATCAACTTTCAAATCAAACACTATGTAAATAAAAGGTTCACAAAGGAAAAAATAAAGTGTTGTTATCACATATAACCAAACCGCCTATTTGCTTCTATATCACAAATACAACACACCCTTCAGCGAAAGATAAATAAAAATGGAAAAATACGGCAACGCATATTATTAAAGCAGCATAATACTTCGATGGACGTTTCCCCTCCTTTTTTGACCTTTTCTAGTCTCTTTTACACACACGGGTTTTTGTTGTTTTCGAATTGAAAGAAGCGTGAGTTTTTTCTTAGTTTTTTTTTTTGCGTATTTTGTTGTTGGGTTTCTGGTTTTTTGTAACCGGAGCAACTGATCTTAAAAGTATCTATTACTCTATAGATAGATTCAAATATCTCAACCGCTGATGGCTTCGTTGTTATGCCACAAAATCCCAAACAAAAACAACTGTAAACTGTTATGCACTTCCTAGTTTCAGTGCACTCTACTATGCGAAAACTACCATCCAATATTTCGCAAGCACTTTACATATCACCAGCAAACTCTCTCACTTGAATGTTCACAGCACAAATTTAAATATATTTCACTCAATCAAATATTAATATACTCGTATATTAGATATATACGCGCTAAAAAGAGTGTTATTGTACCGCTCAACTGCACTACATTCAGCACTTCTAATCAAATTGATATCTAAAGGGTTCTCGCGATGAATCTTCGCTTCGCGTTTTCTTGTCGAGTCTTGGATTCAGTGGTTGCTTGCACTACTTTTAATTGAGTTACTATCGAGACTATCCTCTCAATAAACAAAAACTTGAGCTACTCCGTCAGCATCTTCGTTCACGAAACGTTTTCCATACCAGTCAAGAACTTAATCCTCTGATTTTTTGTGCTGATGATTCTACTCCTCTCACTGACGCGACGCTATCCCGCTCGTTGTATCCAATCGAGTTCGCTTCGTATCAATTCCGTTTACCACCTCCCTTGACGAACTTCTTCATGGGGGTAACGGCAGATTCTCGTTTCCACGAATCTCGCAATTGCTTCGCTGAATTTTGTAGCTATGGTTTGGCCATTATCGACCTTATTTAGTTTTTTGACACTACACCGCTCGTTGTATCCAATCGAGTTCGCTTCGTATCAATTCCGTTTACCACCTCCCTCGACGAGCTTCTTCATGGCGGTAACGGCAGATTCTTGTTTCCACGAATCTCGCAATTGCTTCGCTAAATTGTGTAGCTATAGTGTGGCCATTATCGACCTTATTTAGTTTTTTAAATATTTTTTTCGGAATTTTTTTTTATCGATAATGGTAGCGGTAATAGTGGCGGGGTTTATTTCGAGTTAGTAATAATAATATTAATAAATTGCGTATCGAATTGTTCCGCACTTATTGGCGTTATTATTATTATGAAATTGCTCTTCTCGTGAAGGTCCCTCGAGCAGTTTGCCTAGGCGGGGTGCTCGATTACTACAAGACAGCTAATTTTTTCGCGATCCTAACGAGACGAGGATTGCGAAAAACGAGCGGAAGGATTTTCAGGTGGATAACCGATTGTGTTCGGAGCGGAAGTAAGGAGCAAACACAAAAAAACGATTATCGGACGGACAAACTGACGCAAATACTTTCGACTTGCTGTAGATGGGGAAACCAATGTATGTCATTGAAACTAACTACGGATAGAAAAAAACAGATGTATGTGGCTTAAATATCGACACAGGTCTTTTGCTTGGTATAGACCCACTTCTTTGCCAGACAGATCCGTGAGGAGATAGCGACCAGGTCCTACAACCTTATGTACTCGGTTTTTCAAGAAACGTCGATCCAACTTCGCATTATAATGGCGAGCTGCGTCGCTTTGGCGGAAATTGCGACGAAATGCTTCATCCCTTTCTATAAACTCTCACCGTCGAGATCTTAAATTATAATGTTCTTCATTTGCACGTCCTGCTGTCCTTATCTTCCGTCCGATTTGTTGACGGAGATCACCTAAACGGCTCCAGCGCAACGACGGGATATCCCAAACAAATTAATTGGCGCAATAGATTGTACGATTTGCCATGGCTAATCATGTGCTGTACGAAGGCGGCAAAGTAAGGCGAGACACCGGTGACGGAATGATAAGACCACCGCAGCGCGCAGCCGGACAATCTGCGGTCCCAATCCTTCTGAGTTGGATGGACATAGGAACAGATCGCAGGTAGCAGAGTGCGATTCAAATGTTCTGATGCGTTAGATTGAGGAGAGTATATTGGTGTCAGTTGGTGTTCGACACCGTACTGTTCGAGTAGACTCTTAAACTGCCGAGATCGGAATTGTACTCCGTTGTCCGAGTACAAACTTTCTGGAACACCAAATACATGGAATACTCGGCCCTCTAAAAATTTCACGATAGATGGAGTCGTGAATTTGAGAATGGGTTTCACCACCGAGAACTTCGATAGCTGATCTAGAACAACGATAGACGTATCCCATAGAACAAAGAAAGTATGGACCGAGTAGATCTATATACGTTGGAATACGCGCTCCGGAACGTTGAGCTGACTCATCGGAGGTCGAAGAGGCTGGTTGGGAGCCTTAGTGTCTCAGAGGCGCATACATACTCCTTGACCTGAGATGAACTTTTAGGTCAAAAGAATATTTCTTAAGGAGCCGAAGCGTCCGACCGTAGCCGCCGTGGGCACTTAGGGGATGGTCATGTGCACGAAGGATCAGATTGTGAGTCATCTCCTCCGCCGCCCAAAGCTTCCAAGACTCTTTTTCCTACAACAAGTCACCGGTTGCGTATTCATTACGTCGGTAAATATAGCCGACTTTCAAATTAGGCAACTGTATTTGTTGGGTTACGATGGTTTGCCTCAACGCGTTGTAGTTGTCTGAATTGAAATACGGGCTGTCCTAATCTATCTCGGTGCGACTATCGTCATTTAATGCCAATTCCGCTCCCTCGGGTGAAAACATTCGCGAGAGAGTATCGGGCACGATGTTTTGTGTTCCTTCCCGGTGTTTGATGGAAATCTTAAACCCTTGCAGTTTAAGAGCCCATCGGGCCAGACGTCCGTGTAGGCCCACTTGGTTCATCAGCCATTATAACGAAGCGTTGTCGGTGATTATCTCGAACGGGTGGCCTTCTATGTATACTCGAATTTCTTGACAGCCATCACCGCTGCCAAGCATTCTTGTTCGGAGACGGTGTAGTTCCTCTGGGCATAGTTCAGTTTGCTGGACATAAAAGCAATGAGAGCTCCTTCTCCCTCTTTAGTTAATTGCACTAGCACGGCTCCAACTCCGTGTTAACTTGCGTCGCAATGAATCGAGAACGGTTTCTGGAAGCCAGGGCTGTACAAGATTGGGGCAAAAGTCAACGCTTACTTGAGTTCTTCGAATGCTTTTCGGCTGAGCTCGGACAAAACGAACTTACCTTTCCCGAGCATGTCCGCTAGATGTGCTGAAACCGTTGCGTTGTTCCGAACGAACCTTCGGTACCAACCGCATACTCCTAGGAAACGTCGTAGCTGCTTAACGGTCTTTGGTAAGGGAAACTCATTATCCGCTCGAGTTTCGTCCGGATCTGTTTTGATAGTCCATGTCCGATGACATATCCTAGATATCGGATTTCGGCCATGACGAACTTGCTTTTCTGGACATTGATGGTGAGTTCCGTCTTACCGATATACAGGGCTACTTCTTGCAGCAGTAGAAGATGTTTTAGTCAAACGTTTCTGTGATGAGTAGAAGGTCATCCTGGTAAACTGGTCAAGTGGAATTTGCCAGAAGGTATCCTTCAAGTTGAGACTCGTAGTGTAGTTTACTTTCGGCACTCCTCCAATAGTCCATCGATAAGTGGAAGAAGGTACGCATCTTCAACGGTCACTGCGTTGACTTTCCGGGCGTCTAGACAAAGACGGACTTTACCTGGTTTTGCCACCAAGGTTACTGGGGAGGACCAAGCATTTTGAGATTCCTCTATAACCCCCAACTCTAGCATCCTGTCCAAATCGGCGTACACTAGCTTTTCCATGGCCGGCGAGATGGCGTAGTGTCTCTGCTTTATGGGCTTGCTATTGCTAACGTCAATAAAATGTGAAACCAGAGTAGTGCAGACAAGGCCTTGCGTAGCGTAAGATGGAAAAGCAGCGATAGATGCTTCCAGTCGTTGTCGCTGGTTCCGAGTTAATTCGTGTCGATCGGGCATAGAAATAAGTTCATGGACGTGTCTAGTGTTAAAGTGTGAGTCCACAAATAAATCTGGGACCAAACCAAATTGCAGGACGAAATTAACGCCCAGATACACGTTCTGAGTCAGTGAGGGGTTGTTGAAAAATGTGATATTCTTAGTTTGGCCTCTAAACGTGACGGGTGTTGTCAATCTACCCTTTATAGGAAGTTAGGTGCTGTCAGCTGTGCTGATGTCAGATCGCCAAGTTTTACCAACGGAGGGTGTTGATGGAGTACCTTGGAGCCGAGGCTCGAGGCAAGGCAGCTAATACTTGCACCCGTGTCAATAAACGTGACAGCGATGTCCCCCACAACACATTGATTGGTGCATAAGGTCGGGTATCATTCTCGTAAACCTCCGAGATGTTGGATACGTTCAGGATATGACGGCAGGTGCGCACTCCCTTACGGAAGCTCCTCCAACGGTGAGTAGACCATTATGCTTTGTGCAAGCGATGGGTGACCTCTTCTGATGCAAAGATTCGTTCTCCAGCCGCACGGTATTCTTGCAGCCGAATGTGGTAAGGCTTTAGTGCACGAACGAGAGGCTGGCTACAACTGCTAGTTGGTGTGGTGGTCGCTTCAAAATCGTCTTTAGAGAAGCCTCCGGGAGAGAAGGAACCCCGCAGTCGGCTTTGGAGTACCGCTGAGGTGGTCGGGTACTCGCTCGTCCGTTTTTTGAAATGGCGGAATCCGGACAATCTGGGAAGTAAGTATTTGGTTTACCGCACCCGTAGCAGAAAACCGTGCGCTCTGCTCGACATGCAACAAACTGATGTCCGGTTTGTCCGCAGTTACAGAAATTCATGAGGTTCTCCACCGCGGTTACCGCAAACACGTGTGGCTCCCCGGCGGTGTCTTCCAGATCGGGAGTGATTGATTCCAGCGCGACTTCCGAAACCCCGCGCCGCGGACCAGGTCTTGTCATCAGGTATGGTCGTTTCCTTAAGTCCTCTTCAACTTCTTCCTGCTTACTGACGGATTGCAAAAGCGACCCCTTGTCCTGAGGATCCGAGTTCGCAACGTGGTGGCGAAGCTCAGGCCGTAAATTGCGCTTTAACACCCGCAACAATTAGGTTTGGGTCAAGGACTCCGTCAGTTGGTCGTTGAGCTGTAACATGCCGGCTCTAAATTTGCTGAACGGTTCATCCGGTCATTGCCATCTGGCTTGGATTTTATCAAGCATCCTCTCATCCATATTGACGGTAGGATACTCCATACGTAATACTTCCTTCTACCGTGAACAGCGCTGGAGTGGAGGAGTGGCATGTATGTGCCAGTAGGTTTCAAGCGCTGCTCCTCGCAACAACATCGGCAGGTAGCCAGCCTGCGCCGTGCGTACCTCGACTGTAATGTACTGTGGTTCTCCATCAAAGTGGAGATTCCAGCATTGCATGATGCCGGGGATTTGAGTCGGCTTCAATCTACATGATAGGTGTTGAGATCCGGAGGAGCCACCGGACCTAATGTCGATAATTGAACCTGGCTGAGTCTTGGAACTGGGTATGTTCCGCTCGGGTCCCAAGGCTTTGGGCCCTAGTCGCACAGTGGAGGCGTTCGGGGACGTGCTTGGGAAGCAACCTCTTCCCTACGCTCCATGACGTTGATTCGGGTGGTCAGTTTCTGCATCATGGCATACATATTTTGTAAGGCTGTCGCATCCAATGATGCCCATTTAAACTATAACGTGCCATAACGTCGTAGTGGCGGTCAAGTTTTCTTTAAAAGTATGAATTTTCAATTCGTAATTCCGTATAAAAATGCAGATTTGCTCCATTCAGAGGGGGACAGTTATTTATTAAAAAGAGTTTGCGATCAATCAAAGATACCGCAAAAAAGAATAAAAAACCCGGTCCATACTTGAGTTAGTAACCGGAAGAAATATTTGATAATCTCGTTCGTATTCGAGCTGATATTAGTAGTTTAAACTCTTATCAGACATCGCTCAAGGATTGTTTAATGTATTTTTTTCTTTTATTCTGCGTACACATTTGAGAATTATACTTCGAACACATGCACACATATACATATACATGGACGAAGAGAGAACAATATGAAAATCTCAGAAGAGTAGCGAATAAGATAATAAGAATTAAGAAAAGAAAATACAATGACAGCCAATTGAGAAGTATCGATGTGAGTACTGGATGAAGTGTGTTCCATCATCAAAGCCCAAAAGAATAATAAAGCGCCGGGCATCGATGAGATTCCAGTGGAGGTCATCAAATATGGTGGCAGCACTGTTCATAAAGCTATTCACAATGTCATCCAGCACATTTGGAAAGAAGAGCATATACCGAAAGAGTGGAGCCAATCAATTATATTCGCTATCGACAAAAAAAGTGACGAGCTACAGTGCGAAAATTATAGAGGCATATCGTATATATCACAAATAAAATTGGATCATATGCCAACAGTATTATTGGGGAATATCAAGGTGGTTTTAGAGCAGGTAGATCGACAATCGACCAATTGTTCACTGTCAAGCAGGCACTTGAAAAATGCTGGGAGTCCAACATAGACGTACACCAAATTTTCGTTGACTTTAAGCAAGCATACGACAGTATTGATCATAACGTACTGTACCAAATAATGCTTTGCTTTGGCATCCCAGCCAAATCAGTCCGTCTTACCAAAATGACAATGACGTCGACGACCTTCCAAGTCCGCATCAATAACCAACTCACCGATGCCTTTGACACAAATATCGCACTAAAGCAAGGAGATGAGCTGGCCCCATTGCTATTCAGTTTAGCTCTGGAGTGCATCATAAGGAAGCTATCTGTTGATACACGAGGTACATTACTATACAAGGTGCATTACCATACTGTTGCTATATGATTGATTTTATTTTCTAAGATCTTTCAAAATAATTACAAAGTAGTGATATGCCCCTGAAGTTTTTGCACTGTAGCTTGATCCCATTTTTGTGGATAGGAAATACAATTGATTGGCTCCACTTGTTCGGCATATGGTCTTGTTGCCAAATGTGCTAGATGACTTTATGGATGGCTTTCTGAACACCGCTTTAAAACAGCTCGTTGTTTGTTTTCAGCGATGTGTCTGATAGGATAGGAACCACTTAGTTGTCGAGGGTCTCCGTGAAACTTTTTGCCACATACGCCGTTTGGAGCCTTTCGATGTCGAATTTTTGTAGAAGGTTGGTCTTCATCGAATACGCCTTTGACATACGACATCGATAGGTTGGTTTAATCAAGTCATGATCCGAGTTACAATTGCCTCCTCGGTATGTACGGACGTCAAGTATGCTCCATTGTTGGATCAGAACATGGTCGATATGGTTTTGCATGTAGCCATCCGGTGATATCCAGGTCATTTTATACATGCGTCGATGTGGTAAGCAAATCGAACTTATAACTAGATTTCTACTTTAGCAAAGTCAATCAGGCGCTGACCGTTGTCATTCATTTCATAGTTTGGGCTATATACTCCGGTCGTTACCCGATGAGATAGCGCATTGCCAACCGTACCTTTCGCCGCAGGGGGACTGCTGGCCGACAGGAATACTCTTGGAGGCTAGCATTCTTCGAGGAGTGCCGCCCCCACGGACCCGAAGATATAGGAAGCGCCGTCAGGTTCCCTCCTAGGATGACAGGAAAATACCCTGACTGAATCTAGACTACGCTTTGGACAGCGAACTGAAATTGACGCTTTGGGCTGGCGGATATGATGGTTTGGACCTAGTTGCTTTGCACGGTAGCGCCGAGGTGACACTCGTGTGTGAACGGCTCCAATTCAACTATCATACCGTCTCAGTCCCTACTCTGGGTAGGCTTCGGAGTACGTTCGAAGCTCGCACCATCGGGTTGGTGGTGTAGGTTCAGTCGAGACGGACTCCCGATTAGCGCTGCTCTGGCTCTGAGCACTTGTCCCCATAAGGGCTTGTGTCTCCCAATAAAGCTGGTCGCAAAGTTTAATTGCCGCCCAGCAACATTAAGAAGAAAAGCTAATCCGAAAAAGCGGGAGATGTTCTAAAAAGAATGCAATCTGCATGCGACTCGCCAGAAATCAATAAAGCAGTAAAGATTAGGCTCCTTGAACTAGAGGAGCTCCTAGACCGCATAGGGCATTACTGGAGGGGCTGGTTAGAGGCCGAAGAGGACCAGAAGGCCAAAGAATAGCAGAAGACTAAAGAAAAGCTAAGGTCACGTGCGGATAGCTCCCGCATTAAACATCAATAAAAGAATGGCGTCTAGCTCAATCAAAGAAGATCGGGGTAGAAGGAGGAAGCAAGAGGCACTTGATTGGCGTGGAATGTCAGATCAGGTGTTCCAGATAGTGCTGACTAAAGGAACGAAAAAAGCCGCAAAGAAACTCCTCCAAAAAGTGCCAGAAAATAAAGTTCGCACGGACGTCCAACAAGAAAAAAGACCTGATGCGAAACAGGAGATAAAGAAGCCCCGACGAAGACCCCGGCAGCAGGCACTGCTCGTTAAACCCCGATTCTACGCGGAAGTGCTGCGGGATATCAGGGGAAATGTAAGGCCCGAAGACAACAACACTGGCATTAAAGCAGTGCGACCAACGCGGTCGGGCCACATACTGGTCGAATTCGGAACAGCGGTCGAGAATAAAGAAGCGCTCTGCGACGAAGCAAATTAAGTCCTCAGCAAAAGCGCAACTATAGCCTCGCTCGAACCGATGGCAACGCACGAAATAAGAGACATTGACTGCGTGACGGATCTGGCCGAGGTAGCAGAGGCCATCAAAAGGGATTTCTCTAGCATGGGCGGAATCAAAGCGAGGCTGACACCAGAAAACCAAAGGGGACAACGCATGGCCATCGTTAACTTGACCGAAAAGGACGCCGAGCAATTTCTGAATAAGGGCATAGTAAAACTAGGGTGGGTTGTCTGTAGGATACGGCAATGAGCAGCGCCTCTTCAATGTTTCAAATGCCTTGGCTGTGCTCACACCCCACGAGTGTGCAAGGGACCCGATAGGAGTTCCCTATGTTACAAATGCGGTGAAATGGGACATAAAAGGAAAGAGTGTCCGAAGGAGGCACACTGTATTCTTTGCAAGTATGCTGATCCAAGACCGGATCCTGTACCGTCTTGGGATCAGGGCAATGTCGGGTTTTCCAGGAAAGCTCATCCAAGGCAAAATCAGAACTTCGATGATTCGCATTCTGCAGCTAAACCTACACCGCAGTTTAACCAACCAACATCTGCTGGAGCAGTTTGCCAGGGACGTGAAAGCCGACTTTTTGTTGCTGAGTGAGCAATGCCATAATAAAAGTTCGGTATCATGGTATCCTGATGAAACTGGTACTGCTGCCATCTGGATTCGAAATAGTGATTTCCAGGCGGAGAGTTGTGGACGAGGGGATGGTTTTGTGGGGGTTCGATGCTCAGGGACAACCTTCTTTAGTGTGTACCTAACGCGCTGTCTCGAATGCTGATGGCAACGTGCTCGTTGGTGGAGACTTCAACGCTAAAGCAATCGAATGGGGCATGCTTCAAACAGATCCGTGGAGAAAACTAGTCCTAGATATGGCGGCCAGGACGGCGCTTATCGTACTAGACACCGGCAACCGCCGTATTGGCTGTGAAGGAACCATACCGGACGTGACATTCGCCTCGGGAGTCCTGAGTACAGAAGATACACAATTGGAGAGTATTAGAGGACTACTCAGCCAGTGATCATCAGTGCATTCTGCTTAGGATCAGTGATATTCTCTCCCGACGTCCATGCTCTCGGCTTTCTACAATTGGATGGAACATCGGAAGGATGGACGTCGCGAGGTTCGTCCAGGCGCTCACAGCAGGTGCACCGCTGCGGAAAAACTGACAGCTCAAGACGTGATGAACTCAACTTACTGCTTTACGACTGCTTGCAACGCTTCTATGCCCCGCCGAAAACCCCGGGACAGCAAACCCCAGTGTTCTGATGGTTGGCTGAAATCGCTGAAAAACGAAGGGAGTGGCACAAGCTTCGGCGAGAGACTCAGCGGGCGCGGAAGCGTGACGAGGCATGCACCCGCGCAGCAGCATATAAGTCGGCCAGGAAATGCCTTCGCAAATTGATCAACAACAGCAAGGTTCGCTGCTGGTAAGATCTAGTGGACAATGTGAACAAGGATCCCTGGGGCCTTTGCTACAAGCTAGTTATACGGAAGCTTGGCGCCCTACGGAAACTTTGCATACATGATGCGGAACAGATGGACGAGATTGTGCGGTCACTCTTCCCCGTCCATCCCGTCCGTGTTGACGCTGTCCATGGTGAAATAGCAGTCGAGTGTCCATTCTTCCCACAGCCGGAACTGGAAGAGGCAGTCCTTCCGCTGAAAGCGAGGAAGGCTCTAGGTCCAGATGGTGTTCCGGGTGAGGTGTTGCAGCTTGTCTATCACCATTGTCCTGACTTGCTGCTCAGCACATTCAACGCTTGCCTACAGGACGCGGCTTTCCCGGTACGATGAAAGGTGGCGAGGCTCGTGCTGATCAGCAAGGGGAAGGGAAATCCCGGATCGCCGTCTGTATACCGCCCGTTATGTATGCTAGACACGGCCGGGAAAGTGCTAGATAAACTCATCAAGGGAAGACTCACTTGCCCGACTCGTGCTCCTGGGAACCTATCTCCTTGGCAATACGGCTTTAGAGCAGGACGCTCCACCATTGATGCAATAGCAAAGGCAGAGGCATATAGCCGCACCAAGCGACGGATCGTCCTGTTGGTGATACTCGACGTTAGAAACGCCTTCAACTCCGCTAAATGGGTGGATATTCTGGATTCGCCGGAAAGCCCTTCTCATGTTCCAGAATATCTGCTGCGGCTTTTTAGGGACTACCTCAAGGACCGAAGCCTGCTTTACGACATGACACAGGGCCAACGAAGGATGGAAGTTACATCGGGTGTTGCGCAGGGATCTATCCGTGATCCGGACCTGTGGAACGTATCTTACGAGCTGAGACTGAGATTCCAGATGAGTCGCGCTTGATAGGCTATGCAGATGATGTTGCAGCGCTGGTCCCTGGACGCACCATTCAAGAAGCGCAACTTAGGCTAGGTAGACTAATGCGCCGAGTGAGAGACGTGATGACTGCTCGCGCGTTTAGTATAGCGTTGGAAAAAATCGAAGTGATCATCTTGACAAAAAAGAGAATCCCTAGAGTAAGGATGATCAGTATTGGAGATATACAGATCGAATCGAAGCCAGCGGTGAAGTACCTGAGGCTACTGTTCGACTCGAATATGAGTTTCTCTGAGCGAATCAGGGCAATAGCTGAGAAGGCTGCCTCGGGAGTATCGGCTCTGATCAACTTATGTCCAACGTAGGGGACCCAGCCCATCAAGAAGACGTCTCTTGATGAGTGCTGTACGGAGCAGAAATATGGGGCGACACTCTCAGTAAGGGGGTATACCGAAAACGTTTGGCACAGGTACAGAGAAGAGGAGCACTGAGGATTGCATCTTCGTTTCCAACAGTCTCTGATTCGGCGCTGGGAGTTATTGCAGGCGTGATACCTGTTGCCCTCCTTGCTAGAGAGCGCTGCGCTATTTACCTGCGTCGAAACGAGTCCGTGAGTAGATACAGCACTCATTCAACGATTGGAGCAGTCTTGTGTGAATTCCACGAAGGGAAGGTGGATTACGCGCCTTATTTCATATCTGACACTATGGCTAAATTGAAGGCATGGTGCGACTGACTTCTATCTGACCCAGCTTTTGAGCGGGTATGGGTGTTTTGAGTGTCTTATCTGCACAAGATTGGTTAGCCACAGTCCCCCGATTGTCGGTTTTGTCCAAGAGAGAAAGACGATGTCTACCACACATTTTTTGCGTGCACAAAATGGGACAGGTTGCGAAGGGACCTCTACAGGTAGACGGGAGAGCTCATCCCGGGGAGTATAGTGGCGATGATACTTGGATCGGTTGGAATCATGTGGCACATTATGCTCGGGCAGTCCTAAAATATAAAAGGGACTTACAGCAACCGGGGACATTGAAGCTGGGGGATCGCTTGTCTGGCAATTCCTCTTCTCCTCTCCCCTCCCGCTAGAGGAGGGATTGCCCCAGCTTGAAGGCGCCTCACGTCGTAACAAAACAAGGCTCGGCCCGAAGTAATGTGTCAAACAGTCCCAGGCTAGGTGGAGGTGTTTAGTGGGAAGTCCAGTCGCCTTCTTGCGAGCATCGGAGTCCCACACTCTGTACGTAAATAACATTCACCTCCAACCACAAAAAAAATTTTTTTTTAGAGTGTAGTGAAGACGACCGCATGTTGCGGTTGACATAGTATTTACGATAAATAAAAAACAAATAGTGAAAGCACGTTGGGTGGACAGAACTACGCCCGACTCGGAACGGTTTTGTACTCAATTTACGATATGCAGATACCAATAATGGATAAACTCAAGAAAAACTTTAACGACCTCTAACCACTGTTACTCCATTTTAACCAGCCGCCGTTGTGTTTCAATGTTACCAGCAACCATTGACTGAATGAAATTTGAAAGATGTTTTTGTTGTTCATTTTTCTTAAAATTCGTTCAAGGCCTTATCAAAAGTGTGGTGTCTGGTGCAATGGAAAGCCCAAATGGTACCTAATTTACTCAATATTCTCATTTAAAATAGCCGCCATTTTGTTTAAAGATTACTGATATTGCTTGTTGAATGGATCCTCAATGATATTCATCATATATAACCTTCCTGAAACTTACATGCAAATCCAACAAGCCCATAGTGTCTGAGTCGAATGGAAGCGCAAATTGTTCCACAGTCATGTATTTTTAAACTCCATAAATTCATTGAATTTTAGGGTGCCCATACGATTTTATTGGAGAAAATGTTAAATTTGTAAATCATTCTACTATTATCAAAGCTGCGGGTGAATTTTGACATCTAAGGTATTTGTGTTGCTGCACTCTTAAAGGCCCTAATTCCATGATTTTTCCGATTTTTCGGATCATGCGTGTTCAATCGTATGGAAGTATATTAATTTTTCGTACGTTTCCAGTCCGCCTGCACCCCACGAAGTTGGTAAGACTGTTATAAAACCTGTATTAAAAATATTTCATCGAGATCTTTTATTTGACTTCCCACACGGCTACCTTTAATAAGAAAAAAATGTTAAGGGTCCCCTTCCTTTATGGGGGGATCCCGTTAAAAACTTGAAAAAATGTTTATACTCAAACTTTAAAGAGGTTATCTCTTTTGTCAATAATTGCTATCGTTTAGGAAAGAAACTGTTATGATACACAGATGGATACACGGACGAAAAGAAAAAACTGATTTCATTAGGGTTAGTACTACAAACTCCTCAAAATCAGCATCAGGTCAGTACAATGAGAATAATCTCTAATAACACAAAGTCACTAACTTTCAGTTTGATTTAGAATGATCGCTTCAAATATTTGATTAAATTGCAGGAAAAGTGTTGAAAACGAAACAAGTAGTTAGAAGAAAAATTTTATCAAAAATCTGAAGTGTTTATTATCATTCCTTTTTTGGAGTAATTGATTAGCGTGGAAGTGCTAGCTCTGAAAAATGTCCCAAACACAAGCAATTAACAAAAGCAAGCAATAAATTACATTACACAAAGCCCACGATTTAACTAAAAGCTTTATTTGAACTATTTTTTAAATATTTTAAATACTATAGTAAATAGTCAAAAAAGTAAATTTACATGTAGTCAAGTATTTTGTTTATTTGATATCCGCAGGCCAATTCTCTTTTCTGTTGAAAATTTTACATGGATTGACAAACCATTTGCTTTGTACTTGTTCCTTCAAGCTCTCTTAATATTAACCTAAATGAAAAGTTTATTGGAACAAAATATTTTTCATGGGCACTGACAAATATATTGAAAAGAAATCATAAACTGAACTCTAGATCTACAAACTTTAAGAAGTGATGGAGGGTTAAGCACAGGGGAAAGAGGCGGAGGCTTTTAGGGAAAATACGTATCTCGTAAGGGTCTATCACGGCCGGAAGTAATATGTTAAACGGTTCCAGGTTAGGTTTTCAGGTTAACACGGAGGAGTTTAGTGGGTAGTCTAGTCGCTCGCGAGCATGGGACCAACACACTCAGTGCGTAAATAGCATTAACCTCTCAACCCCAAAAAAAACCAAAACATCTTGAAAAATTGGTGCAATACCGAGGAAGGAAACGTGGAGGATATGGCTAGAGATAGACTAGGAGTGGGGACGCGAACAGTGACGAAACGATATATTCGCTGCATCAACTGAGGCTGGCAAGCTTATAGACATCGCAAGAAGCGTCTACTTTCCGAGAAGAACATACGGCTAAATTTCTGCCAAAATCTCAGAAACCTCGGATTTGCCGTTGACAATGCCTATGGTGAAAGGCTGCGTGCAAACATCCTTTTTACGGACGATTCGTGGATTCAACTGCATTCAATACCTAATCGACAAAATAGGACAGAAGAGAACTATAAAATTCGACTTTAAAAATCATGGTAGCTAGCGGAGTGAGCAGTGGCGGAAAAAGCCATATTCACTTTGCTCAGCAAAGAGTGTCTGGTAATGGAGAATATTGCAGGGAAAATATTCTGTCTGTTTTTGTGCGGTGCCTTACTAATCGCCAACAATTCAGAGACGGAAAGGAAGTGATTTTGATTCAAGTTGACGCCAAGGAGCATACTGCTTTCAAAACTTATGAGGTGATTTATAAGCATTTTTCTAATGTGTGGATCGATTGGCTTGGTAATTCCCCTGATTTAAACCCCTTTAAAAATGTTAAGTCCAAATTAAAGGAGAGCGTCTTTGGAGATCCCAGACCAAAAAAAAAAGGCAGCAGCTCATACAACGTGTACAAGTTGAGTGGGACGCAATTTCTGCAGACTACCTAAAAAATGTATGTGGAAGTGTCAGAAAACGACTTTTAGAGTGTATACAAAACGAAGGAGAACATACATCATACTAATTATTTATTATATTACCTAATGTGTGTAGTTTATAATAAAATTATAGTTGTAAAAAAAATTGTAGCACTACAGCCTCTCTCGGGCCTTCACTTAGAGATAGTTAGAGTATCTCATTATCATGATCGAATGTTTCGGCACTCCACAAGGTGATATGGTCAGTATCACGCTTTGGCCGTACGTCCCTCCACCCAGCTGCGACACGTTCTAATTTTTAAACCAGCACATATCATTATTGAATGGGCTTATAGTCCGCCTGAAGAATCACTCCTCGAACTAAATCTCGTTGCCGCCAACGAGAGTCGAACCAGGGACCTTCGGCTTACGGGATGAGTGCTCTAACCACTACACCATGCGGACTACTTATAAAATTATAATATTAAACCAATATCTTTTCTTTCATATTTTATGCAAGAAATACTATGGTCAGAAAGGACAAACATTTTCTTTTCCGACACGTATTTTGAAAAAAAATTCGTATTATTTATAACAATCTTCAGATGCAATACATTTGCTTCCAGCAATTCCACTTAAATTATTTGTTTACTAGCAAAATACACTAAATGAGGAAAGCAATTTGAAATACAAGTATAAGTGCAATTGCGATTCCATGTTTCAACAAAACTATTTAAAGAATGTACTCCTTCATATAAATTGTAAGTGCTTCACAAATGTGTGCATACACGATTCGAAGATTAAATAATTATTTTTATTAATTTTTTCAGCACCTTCAATGTGAATATAAAAGGTGTTTTCAATGTGACACAAACTTTGTCCTCAAAACTGAAAATGGGATCTAGTGTGGTTAATTTATCATCATTGGCATCTCAACGTTCGTTTTCTGGTCATAGTGTCTATAGTGCAACAAAAGCTGCTGTAGACTCATTGACGAAAAGTTTAGCATTAGAGTTTGGTCCTCGCAGAATTCGAGTCAACGCCGTCAACCCAACTGTGATCTTGACTAAAATGGGTAGAGAAAATTGGTCTGACTCTGCCAAAGCTGAGCCATTACTGAAGCATATTCCTCTTGGAAGGTATGCACTGAATGTAATATTCTTTAACATATTTTATAAATTTTGTTTACACAGGTTTGGTGAAGTAAGCGAAGCTGTGAGTGTCATACTATTTCTGCTCAGCGATAATTCATCTTACATCAATGGGCATACCATGTTGCTTGAAGGTGGATATTCTGTATCTTAAAAAAATTAAAAGCATGAATAAAGCTGAAGATGGCTCCAACGAATGGAACCCCGTCTCCACAGATTTTGCAGAGCAAAATAAAAATAAAGCGTTTTTGCTAATCTTTGCGTCATATGATGAATTCAAATTATTATACTCGTGCTTATAGAAATTTGTTATTTGTTCGTTAGAATATTTTCACAGCCAAAATACAAATTAAGGTGAAAACTATAATTTTTTTATTTCTGCCTTGAATTTTGTTAATATTCCGTTTACTTCTTTGCCTTTTTAGGGTTTTGTAAAATAATTTTACAAAACACTACTAAAATAGCATCCTGTCTGTCCGTCCGTCCGTGGGTCACAGCATTTTTTTGTATGCAGGTGTAAAGTGTAACACTCTTCAAAGTTCAACTACAAAAAATTTGTATAAGGTATTAATTGGGGGGTCTCCCGATATAGGGAAGTGACTCCGGAACAAAATTTCATCTAAGGTAGCCGTTATGGGTATCAAATGAGAGGCCTTGATAAAAACTTTTCAAAACAGGTCTTAATTTGACACTTTTTGCTTCGAGGGGCGCACAGGGAGGGGAAATACACGAAAAATGTGTGTCCCCCCCTCGCGATTGGACACCTGTGATCCGAAAAATCGGAACAAAATTATGGAGGTAGGTGCTTACGAGTATAACAACAACAAATAACTTAGAAGTCAAAATTCGCTCAACTTTGTTAATAATAGTATGATATTCGAATTTCACATTTTCCTCAATAAAATCTTATAGGTATCCTTAAACTAAACTATTTAAGTAGTCCTACAAACAATTCTTAAACTTTGTAAGTTTGATGAAAATCGAATGATATACATGGAGGTTATAGCCATTATAAATTTCTCCAATTACAACAACAATAACACATGATTTTGGTATTTTATGGACTTTCCATCGGATCAGTCACTGCAGTTTTGATTTGATCTTATTGAAATTTTCAAATAAGGGGAATAAAATTAATATTTTTGGGAAATCATGATTTTTGTTGGTTTGCAACACAATGGCGCCCGTTGAAAACAGAAAAAACAATGGATTTTCTTTTAAACGCGCATATAGTGTAAGAAGAGTTAAGCAGATAGGCCCTAGGTAAGGCTAGGTAAAAGGATATTAGGTTTTGGTTTTTTGGGTTATTGGATGTCCATTTTGTAGTGAAAATGAGTTAGATAAACTACCCGTCAAGGACTGCAGCGATGGTCTGCTGCCTCGGCGAGAGAGGATGTTGGGATTCGCCAAGATTAGCCTTGTCTGAGGACGCGTGAGTGCGCTGGCAGGCTAGCATTGCGATGTCGTGGGGCGGGTTCTTTTCCCCAGCACAAGGACCCACTACAAAAAATATTTCGCATCCACGAATTCATAAGATACAAATAAGTACCGACCGGACTTGAGCCTGATGTAACGTACTAAGGGTTAAAATTGCTAACGCAAATGACAAACCGTGCCGTGACTTGAGAGGACTTCGTCGTTACCGACGATACTTATGGCCCCAAATATATACATATATATATATAAATATATATATATATATATATATATATAATATATATATATATATATATATATATATATATATATATATATATATATATATATATATATATATATTATATATATATATATATATATATATATATATATATATATATATATATATATATATATATATATATATATATATATAATATATATATATATATATATATATATATATATATATATATATATATATATATATATATATATATATATATATATATATATATATATATATATATATATATATATATATATATATATATATATATATATATATATATATATATATATATATTATATATATATATATATATATATATATATATATATATATATATATATATATATATATATATATATATATATATATATATATATATATATATATATATATATATATATATATATATATATATATATATATATATATATATATATATATATATATATATATATATATATATATATTATATATATATATATATATATATATATATATATATAATATTAATATATATTTTATATATATATATATATATATAATATATATATATATATATATATATATTATATATATATATATATATATATATATATATATATATATATA
>OZ017740.1:188687187-188748696 GCA_963969285.1 Odontomyia ornata | reverse complement strand
TTTTGTATAAATGAAAAAGAGTTTTTGACAAAGGAAAATATATTTTATTTTGGCATACTAATGGAAGTAAAATAAGCAAAAAATTATTCAAAGTGGCCGCCTTTAGCCTTTACACAGCTCTTTAATCTGTTGGGCCAGTCATCGATAGCAGTACGCATTGTTTCTAGCGGAAAATTAGCTACTGCTTCTGTCAAAGATCGCTTAAGGCTCTCGATATTTGGGTGTCGTCTCGTGCACACCATGGACTCTAACTCCGCCCACAGTTTGTAGTCCAGGGGATTCAAATCTGGGCCCTCAGAAGGCGATTCCGTAGCCCTTATAAACTCTGGAATATTGGTTTCCAACCACGCTTGTGTGGTTCGAGCTTTGTGGGCTGGAAAACCCAATGTCGGTTGTTGAATAGCGTAGAGTTCAGCGGCTCCACACATCCCTCCAGGATGTCCGTTTGATAATTTTTCGCTGCAGTTTTGTAATGGTTTTAAGTCTAAGACCGGACGAGGAACCGACCTCTCATCGGTTCTAGACGTTAAGTCTGAGTAGTGCCAACGGATGGTACCAACCGGTCAACCAATCCATGCACCGTAATCTATTCACGCGGTGGCTGCTTGTCGGCCAGCTGGATCGGAGAGGATTTCGGTCGCGGGTCTCCGAATGGATTACGCTCATTTACAATCTTCAGCCACCAATACATGCCCGTTTTCAAACGCGTCACAAAACAAAACCATACGGAGAGGAAACCTACTTTACGTTACTCCGTATTTCTTCCTATAACCAGTCAAAGGACAAAGATCTAATCTTTACTTCGCGTTCCCGAATTTCCGACGCGGTACCGAAACATATACTACGTTAACGTAATTTCGAAAAAAGCTACGCTAAAGAAAAACCAAAATCAACTAAGGTACCGCGTACCGCGCGCGACGCGAAACCGACCTCAGCGGATTTTCTCAAATCCTACCCTCGCGACGGCATACCTACACTGCACTCTATTTCCCACTGAAAAGAAGAACCACTGGAAAGGAAAGTCGTGTTTTAATTAGCAATTCATATTATTCTTTTATTTCGTGATTTTAAGAGGTAATATTATTCTTCCCCAAAATATCTACCTAGATATACGCTAAATAGATTATATTCCTCTGAATTAGGGGCGAAATACTTATTATTTTTTTTTTTATACATGTTTCTACTTAAGAGTATTTATCAACAGCCGATTTAAACTTAGATTCTTACGAGAAATTTATTAAAGATGAAATTCAATAACGGATTCATAAGAGCGATACTGATATATCCGTGCACTGATACTAAATTTAATTGAAAACTTTTGGCTAAGAATTTTTTTTTTAATGACGTTTAAAGCTCTTTATGATCAATTCCTTCTCTCCCACACTAGTACCTATAATTTCATTACAAAAAAGTAGAATATTTGGAACTGCATTGGTCTTGTGTAACAGTATGGAGGTAAAACTCATCTGTAAAGCGCATACATAATTTATATTCCTCACCGTTTAAACCATTTAATGCACCGACCAAGACTGCGGGGGTTCGAAATGTACCGGGGTTTCTTTTTAAATTTAATTTTTCATATACCAAGAAATTCAATTTTTCGCGCTTAGTAATATTGGCCAAGAGTTATATCATAGTATTTTTACATTTTCAAATGCCGTAAATGTCCTTTCAGAATTTTTCTGTAAATGTAAAATTAGTTCTTGGTACCCAAGGCAAGATCTACTAAATTTGCTTGAGGAGTAAATGAGTTAATCTTTTCTCAAAAAAAGATTAATTACGCTTAACCTTACTTTACTGATTAACATACAATTCATACATTTTAATTACTGAGTAATTTTCGCAAGATCTTGAGAAGTTACCCTGCAAAAATAAGTTCAAAATTTTTATCTAATAAATGGGACAAATTTCAATCTCATGAGCATTATGCTAAAAAAACCAACAATTTCAAGATGGTCGGTTACATCATTCTAATGATTTCATGATTGAATTGTACAATCCCTTCCTCTAATATTAATTTGTCTAGGGTTAAGATTTACGAATAAGTCTAATTGTTTTTCCTTAACTTGTATTGAAATGTTAATTAATCGAAAAAAACTGAATCAATTATTCATCTGTTATATCAAAAGCGAATATTGTTTTGGTTATTCTATTATAACCCTCCTTCTATCTACTATTTACGAATTATTAAGCATAGGAGTCTTGCAGGAGACTTTCTGCTGCGTCTCTGGTAAGACTGGCATGTAACATCGTCATTTACCGTTGTTTAATTAATATGCCCTTCAGATTGGATCGGATTTAACTTGCATGCAATATACTCACTGTAATATGGCTTTGTAGATACGGGGTTTACAAGCAAGCACAATGTTTCCAGCCTTTTGAGGTGCGTGAGTGGTTCCAAATCGCCCAACTCTTGAATATTGTTACCCGTAAGAACTACCGACTCCAAATTGGGGATAGATACATGCAAGTAATCGTCCATTCGTATTATCCGGTTGTTGTTTCATGGCAGGCACTTTAATCTAGGCAAATACGGACATCCATCACGTTGGCGTAGATCATAATCAGAGAAGTCTATAGTATCGAATTGGTCCAGTGCAGCTCCCAAATTTTCTATTTGCGGTGTTTTGTATCCTCGTAGATCTAGTTCACGTTCTCTGCATGGATTTATATACTGCATAGATTGATTGAGGATATCCGCGGTTAGTTTAACTATTACAAAAAACGTTATTTTAATTCGAAGCGGAAAAACAAACTTTGCATTCACCGACTTACCAATTCCAATTTCTGATAAATTTACCACTACTTTTGAATAGTCGATGGATATCTGTGATGACCATTTTGTAGGAAAGTTCTTCTTCCTGATATTTTTAAACCGTTTGATGCTTGTTGGCACCGCTTTGGCTGCATATACCGTATTAGAAGCGGCGCTCGGTGTTCTGTCTGGATTAGCCTGCCCACGAATATTCTCACCCACATTCAAGTTGTACACTGGGTTCGGGCAATAAATGGGAAGTGTATTATAGTGTATGACGTCGTTATACTCATTCGAATTGCCAATGCTCAACATCATTTGGTTGAGTTGAATTTGACCGAACTGTCGGCACACTCCGGGACTTCTTCAAGGGTGGCGGCCACTACCTCCACACTTTACTCCCATGTGGCTGTCAAATCCTCTTGACATCCCACGACAAAATTGACGTGGGATGTGCGCTCGTCGCAACCAACGTGGAATGACAAGCCACCTAGCAGCAAAGTGTGTTAGTAGTGGTCGCCAGCGGCGTCGCATGATTCATTACAGTTTTTACGCCTTTTTTGCAAAAATGAAGCTCGGTGACCCCTTCGTAGTTGACACCCCACCATACCATAACTAATGCTGGATGATGTCCTCGCTGTACCCTAGTGGCAACTTCTCGGGCTTCTCTGGAGCTGTGGGCATACACCTTATCATTTTGGCGGTTGAAATGTTCCTCCACCATAAAAATTTTTTCATCGGTAAATAAAATTTCTCGATGTTTGTTGTTGCCGTACCGCCGAAGGAGCTCTTTCGATCTGGTGCTCCTAATTTGCTTCAACTGCTCAGTCAGCAAATGTCCCGTTGATCGTCGAAAGGCACTCATCCCGAGGTCCGATTTTATGATGCGAGATATACTTCGGGTGGAGATGTTCATCTCTCGAGCCATGATTCGTTGTTTACGAAGCGGATTTCGACGAATTCGACTCTCGATCGCTTTGATGGCAGTAGAAGAACGTATATCATGCGGACGTCCAGAACGAGGTCGATCTTCAATAGTCTGGATCTCGTTATATCTCTGGATCGCACGATACACAAATCTTTGCGTTATTTTTAACGGGCACAACAACTTGAAAATTTCACTCGCGGATTTTCCACACTTATGTAGTGCAATCACTGCGATTCGGTTTTCATTTACACCCCATTCCATCTTCACACGTTAACGAACAAACTTTAAATGACCATCAACTGTCAACAACATTATTACGTTTATAAAACTGGCCGATATTGAAATGTCACTCATAAAATAAAGGTGTTGCCAATGTGAGAAATTATGTGACAGAACTTATGGCAGGACTATATATATATATATATATATATATATATATATATATATATATATATATATATATATATATATATACGAGTATATATACTGTGTCCAAAAAAATAAGGTGACATTTGAATTTAAACTCCGCGCGTCGAAGGATTTGGAAAATTATTTTTTTAGGTTTGTAGTACTGTCAAATTTGCATGTCACAATAATTAGTGTTTGAGACACGTGTCATTTTGTGAGCTGCTAAAAGTGAGTTTTTCGTTTTTTGCGATGTCGACATTTGTTGAATTTGCATTAAATTTTGTTTGCGGAATCAATTTTCTGCTGCATATACGTTGAGGATGGTGCAGAAAGCCTTTGGTGATGAGGCTATGTCTAAAAAAATTTTTACAAGTGGTATAATGAGTTCCAAGCCGGCCGTGAACGTGTCAAAGACGAAGAGCGTCCTGGGGGACCATCAACCTCTTCTCTTCCTCGATTATCGTGGTGTTGTGTATTATGAATTCCTTCCGCCGGGTCAAAAAGTCAACAAGGAATATTATTTGAACGTTATGCGCATTGCGTAACGCTTTCCGCCTAAAAAGGCCGGAATTGTGGAAAGACAATTCTTGGTTTTTACACCACTGCACTCGTAATTCGTGATCGTTTCGCCAAAAACTCAACCCATGTCGTTCCGCAATCACCGTATTCACCTGATCTGAAGCCGTTCGACTTCTGGCTGCTCAGCAAGCTCAAAAGACCGCTCCGGGGACACCGTTTTGATACGATAGAGGAGATTCAAGCCGCAGCGAAGATGAAACTGAAGGCCATCCCGAAAACGACGCGTATCTCAAATACCAATGAACATACTAACATGTAAATTTGACATAGATGTCACTGACAGTACTACCAACCTAAAAAAATAATTCTCCAAATCCTTCGACGCGCGCAGTTTAAATTCAAATGTCACCTTATTTTTTGGTCACAGTAGTATATATATATATATATATATATACGTATACATATATACATATATATGTATATATATATATGTATATATATATATATATATATATAATATATATATATATATATATATATATATATATATATATATATATATATATATATATATATATATATATATATATATATAAATATATATACAGTGACTCCCAAAAAGTTCCGCACAAGTAAAAAATGTTCCTTCTTTTTCAATTTATGTTTCAATCCATGACACAAAAAGAAAAAGGAAATACTATTAATTGAACCAAACATCAACTCGATAATTTTACTCAAATAAATAGAAAATGTACCGCAAAATGAGAAGTAAAACGAAGGATTAAAAAAGAAGCACAAAAATATGACGCCCCAAAAAGATCCGCACAACAAGGAAACTTTGGCAAACATGTGCATTTTTATATAAAGAGAACACATTTGAGTGACCTCTTTATAGCATATCGCCTTCAGTGATAAAGTCGTAATAGATCCGGGCAGATTATATCTAATATTGATCACAAACCGCGTGTTGTTCGTAGCTTAAAAAAACGTTGTGCTTTTTAAATTAAAATGGACAAATACACGTCTCCAGAGAAGATCCAGTTGGTGGTTTCTAACCATATGGAAGGTAAAAATGTGGCAGAAATATGTTCGAGCCTCAACATGAAACGTAGAACTGTTTACGACATTCTCCGGAGGTATAAAGAGTAAAGTAGAATAGACTTGAAGCATAGTCCTGGTCGCCCAAAGGTTCTAGCGACGCTTGAAGAACGCTCTATCGTCCGGAAAATAAAAAAAAATCCAAAACTGAGTGCTCCAAAAATTGTGAGTGAAGTGTTCGCAGAATTTAAGAAAAAAGTAGGATGTGAAACAGTTCGACGAGTTTTGAGAAATGCTCAATACAATGGACGTAGACAGGATCCAATGGCGAATTCGATACAACCATGAGCTGTATGAAATTTTCAACGATTGTCAGACTTCGGAAGCTGCAATGGGCTCGCCACGTGAATCGTATGGACGAACAACGGATACCCAAAAAGGTACTTATTGGGAGAACTGAAGACCAGAGACTAGTGGGGAAACCGAGGAAACGTTGGTCTGATTCGGTCAACGAAGACAACTCATCGCTTCTCGGATTTCGAAATTCTAGGACGGGGCCAAAGGGCCGAGATAGTTGGAGGCACTATTTGCAGGAAGTGAAGGCCCGAGAGGGGCTGTAGTGCTACGAAGAAGAAACTGCATTCAATACTAACAACAATATTGGAAACAAACTGAACGAAAACGGAATCAATGTACGAGAACAGCGGCATAAACAAACTGACGTACAAGGAATGCGACATGGTATACATGGGGACAACGAGGAAGCCTGACGACAAGATACAAAGTGCACCGACGATCTTTCTTACAGAACAAGGCAGACTCCAACTACGCGACGCATTTAAAAAACCAAAACACCAACCTAATGCTATGACAAACTCTATGACATTGTCACACAAACAAAGGAAAACAAGAAGACCGGACATCATAGTAAGACTTGAAATACGAGGATATATGCATAGAAAGACAGACGGTAACATTATCAACGAACAACTTATTACAAATTCTGATCCAATTTTCTCAGTACTAGACCGCATCCTCCGACAATAACGGAAGCGAGAAGAAACAGAACAAATTGTAGCAACTGCTCGAAAACCGCCATAATACTGGTCCAAATTTTAACTGCAGATTTTGAAAATTTAATTATTCAAATTTACAACTAAAATTCGGAAATGGCGACACCTTTTCGCGCAGTTATTCCACGATTTGAATTGCCAAAGGCAATATGCCGTAAGTTGACGACCGATAACAAAAGGAGGAGTCTGCTTTTGGATCGCGAGCGAGCGTCTCGGCAGGAATACGCGCGGTTGTGTGTGATAGTCCCGAGTCGTGAACAATAAGTATTATTTAATAAAACGTCTCTACCCTCTCTAAAATCTTATAGTTATCATGTCAGTGTAAACTTACAGTGTTTATTTATTTCTTTAAACATCTACACCCCATTCCTAAGAGAAGTTTATCGATCCACATAAGAAATAAATAGTTGTGTGTATACGTGCACTAACTGTAACTTCAAACCAGATCCATCGAGTGTTAAAGCACCGCTTCAATTTGGACAACGAAACATCTGGTTGACGGGGTATCAAACTGCATTTTAAGTGCAGATGCATTCCAGAGATCGTGAAGAATTATTGAAAAAGCTACATGACTTGGAAATTAGTCGTTAATGGCCATGCTATTTAGAATTAATGTACCTTCAACTTTAATTTGTGGGGAAAAAAGCAGTAAACGAAGATTGATTAAAGTTAGTTCAATGTAATTCTCACCGCACGTTGTATCTTGGCTTTAGGAGCAATCTTCTTCCCCGGATCAACCTAATTTTAGAAAAAATATAGATCACAGATAACGACGCTGCTAGTTTATTCATTTTCTTGTTAATGGACAGCTTGAAAACGGAGAATCAGGGCAGTGATTATTCAAGGTACAATATTTTACCATACCTCAGGGGTATACATAACGCCTGTGGCGTACAAAAAGGCAACTTAAACTTCATTCTGTGAGACCTTTAAGGGGTTGCTTGGATCTACTCGGCCCATCATTAAAAATAGCCAGCCAAGATTACCAGTAGCTAATGAATGTCCGGCAGGCCAAACTGCTAGAGTTACGTCCAATCTCCATTTATCAACTAATACAATGGCGGTTAGTCGAATACCGTCTTCCCCATTGCCAGAAGTAAATACACCTGTAGCTAAAAATCGGTGCTGATTTGATAACATTGCATCGACGTGTTTGTATAATTTATACTAAGCATATATAAGAATTGGACATAATTAAAGAGAAGGAAAAAAAAGAATATTACAAATCTAAAGAGTGAAGCCAACTGCTAAGGAAGATATACATGCGAAATGGATATCCCGCGGAACATAATGGAGTTGTGAAAAACCGCACGAATGACCAGCGGAATTAAGCACGACTTGGGAAGATCAAGCACGGATGTCGGATTATGGATACCTACAACAGTACAGCGCGTGGTGATATTGGCAATTGACGCTTATATAATGTGTGCCTGAGATAATCAAGATCACCGCTTCATCGGATTATCAGTGTTATCGTGAGTTTAAGATTCTATAGTCATTTACAATGAGTTAAGACAACGTCCCAGCTGAACAGGCAATTGCCACACCTGAATTCTCCTTACGATAAATTTTCAAATCACGTTTGTTTCACTGTTTTTTTCTTTGACACCCCTGAACTTTATTGAAAAATAATCTTCGGTACTTTGATTGGGTTCGTTCCTTTTACATATTAAAAGCAACCATTGCGCTGGTATACATGTTTAGTGTGATTTTGGATAGAGTAAAGTCGCTGAAATTTAGTTTTCTTCGCCAACTATTCTTACACGATTCCCAATTTAAAATATTTAACTTCAGTTTTTGGATTCATTCGATGTATGGAAAACACCTGACTGTTCTACTAACTTTTGATGTATAAAGCAATTTACCCCATCCAACAGAATTTCAGCAAGTTTCAGGCATTAGCAACATCATCTAAGGGCGCTCTTCGAGGATGCTGGGTATATACATATATATATATATATATATATATATATATATATATATATATATATATATATATATATATATGTATGTGTATATATTTATATATATATATATATATATATATATATATATATATATATATATATATATATGCATATATACACACACAAACACACACACACACACACATATATATATATATATATTTATATATATATATATATATATATATATATATTTATATATATATATATATATATATATATATATATATATATATTTATATATGTGTGTGTGTGTATATATATATATATATATATATATATATATATATGTATGTCTGTATATGTGTGTATATATATATATATATATATATATATATATATATATATATATATATATATATATATATATATATATATATATGTATAATTATATATGTGTACATATATATATATATATATATATATATATATATATATATATATATATATATATATATATATATATATATATATATATATATATACAGTGGCTCCCAAAAAGATCCGCACAAGGAAGAAATTTTCCTCCTTTCTCATTTTATAAGGCAATTAAAAACGAAAAAATTTTTTTAAACGTTTTATTATGAGCAGAACATAACAGTCTTACAGATCACACAAATAAAATAGTTTCTCACTTTAAATATACCAAAAAAAAGGAAATTCCATGAAAAAACAGAAAATATCATCCCTCAAAAAGATCCGCACATGAGCTAAATTGTAAAAATAAACAAAAATTTTAGTAAGCTAGTATTTTGTTGCATGTCCGTTTTGTTCAGCGACCCATTTTAATCGATTTGGAATACTGGAGATGATTTTCCGCAGGTATTCCACATCCATTTTCACCCATTCTTCGCGAAGCCTTTTCTCGAGCTCCGTTTTTGAACAAATTGGCGTGCTATGAGCTCTAGGGTCCAATTCATCCCAGAGATTTTCAATGGAAATACAATCCGGTGACTGAGGAGGAGGATGAACCACTTTTGGACAATCATACAGCTGCCATTCTTGAACAATGCGTGCCTTATGTTTGGGATCATTGTCTTCGTAATATTTGAACGAATCCAAAATGCCCATTTTAGCAGCGCTTTTTCGCAAATTTTGATTCAAAATGTCTAAAGATCGACGGAAATCCATGATATCATCTATAAATACTAATTCGCCAACACCACGAGTAGAGACGCATCCACAAACCATCAAACTGCCACCTCCGTGTTTCACTGTAGGCCTGAGGTTAATTGGACTCAATTCTTCATAGGGCTTGCGCCACACCATAACACGTCCATCCAAGCCAAAAACATTGAATTTGCTTTCATCGGCAAAAATCACATCCTCCCAATTATTGACTTCCTTTAATATAAATTCTTTAGCGAAATTTAAACGCTTTTTTCTATTCACTTCGCTGATGAATGGTTTCTTCCGTGCAACACGTCCATTGTATTGAGCATTTCTCAAAACTCGTCGAACTGTTTCACATCCTACTTTTTTCTTAAATTCTGCGAACACTTTACTCACAATTTTTGGAGCACTCAGTTTTGGATTTTTTTTTATTTTCCGGACGATAGAGCGTTCTTCAAGCGTCGCTAGAACCTTTGGGCGACCAGGACTATGCTTCAAATCTATTCTACTTTACTCTTTATACCTCCGGAGAATGTCGTAAACAGTTCTACGTTTCATGTTGAGGCTCGAACATATTTCTGCCACATTTTTACCTTCCATATGGTAAGAAACCACCAACTGGATCTTCTCTGGAGATGTGTATTTGTCCATTTTAATTTAAAATGCACAACGTTTTTTTAAGCTACGAACAACACGCGGTTTGTGATCAATATTAGATATAATCTGCCCGGATCTATTACGACTTTATCACTGAAGGCGATATGCTATAAAGAGGTCACTCAAATGTGTTCTCTTTATATAAAAATGCACATGTTTGCCAAAGTTTCCTTGTTGTGCAGATCTTTTTGGGGCGTCATATTTTTGTGCTTCTTTTTTAATCCTTCGTTTTACTTCTCATTTTGCGGTACATTTTCTATTTATTTGAGTAAAATTATCGAGTTGATGTTTGGTTCAATTAATAGTATTTCCTTTTTCTTTTTGTGTCATGGATTGAAACATAAATTGAAAAAGAAGGAACATTTTTTACTTGTGCGGAACTTTTTGGGAGTCACTGTATATATATTTATATATATATATATATATATATATATATATATATATATATATATATATATATATATATATACATATATATGTATATATGTATACGTATATATATATATATATATATATATATATATATATATATATATATATATATATATATATATATGTATACATATATACATATATATGTATATATATATATATATATATATATATATATATATATATATATATATATATATATATATATATAAATATATATACAGTGACTCCCAAAAAGTTCCGCACAAGTAAAAAATGTTCCTTCTTTTTCAATTTATGTTTCAATCCATGACACAAAAAGAAAAAGGAAATACTATTAATTGAACCAAACATCAGCTCGATAATTTTACTCAAATAAATAGAAAATGTACCGCAAAATGAGAAGTAAAACGAAGGATTAAAAAAGAAGCACAAAAATATGACGCCCCAAAAAGATCCGCACAACAAGGAAACTTTGGCAAACATGTGCATTTTTATATAAAGAGAACACATTTGAGTGACCTCTTTATAGCATATCGCCTTCAGTGATAAAGTCGTAATAGATCCGGGCAGATTATATCTAATATTGATCACAAACCGCGTGTTGTTCGTAGCTTAAAAAAACGTTGTGCTTTTTAAATTAAAATGGACAAATACACGTCTCCAGAGAAGATCCAGTTGGTGGTTTCTAACCATATGGAAGGTAAAAATGTGGCAGAAATATGTTCGAGCCTCAACATGAAACGTAGAACTGTTTACGACATTCTCCGGAGGTATAAAGAGTAAAGTAGAATAGACTTGAAGCATAGTCCTGGTCGCCCAAAGGTTCTAGCGACGCTTGAAGAACGCTCTATCGTCCGGAAAATAAAAAAAAATCCAAAACTGAGTGCTCCAAAAATTGTGAGTGAAGTGTTCGCAGAATTTAAGAAAAAAGTAGGATGTGAAACAGTTCGACGAGTTTTGAGAAATGCTCAATACAATGGACGTGTTGCACGGAAGAAACTATTCATCAGCGAAGTTGAATAGAAAAAAGCGTTTAAATTTCGCTAAAGAATTTATATTAAAGGAAGTCAATAATTGGGAGGATGTGATTTTTGCCGATGAAAGCAAATTCAATGTTTTTGGCTTGGATGGACGTGTTATGGTGTGGCGCAAGCCCTATGAAGAATTGAGTCCAATTAACCTCAGGCCTACAGTGAAACACGGAGGTGGCAGTTTGATGGTTTGTGGATGCGTCTCTACTCGTGGTGTTGGCGAATTAGTATTTATAGATGGTATCATGGATTTCCGTCGATCTTTAGACATTTTGAATCAAAATTTGCGAAAAAGCGCTGCTAAAATGGGCATTTTGGATTCGTTCAAATATTACGAAGACAATGATCCCAAACATAAGGCACGCATTGTTCAAGAATGGCAGCTGTATGATTGTCCAAAAGTGGTTCATCCTCCTCCTCAGTCACCGGATTGTATTTCCATTGAAAATCTCTGGGATAAATTGGACCCTAGAGCTCATAGCACGCCAATTTGTTCAAAAACGGAGCTCGAGAAAAGGCTTCGCGAAGAATGGGCGAAAATGGATGTGGAATACCTGCGGAAAATCATCTCCAGTATGCCAAATCGATTAAAATGGGTCGCTGAACAAAACGGACATGCAACAAAATACTAGCTTACTAAAATTTTTGTTTATTTTTACAATTTAGCTCATGTGCGGATCTTTTTGAGGGATGATATTTTCTGTTTTTTCATGGAATTTCCTTTTTTTTGGTATATTTAAAGTGAGAAACTATTTTATTTGTGTGATCTGTAAGACTGTTATCATAATAAAACGTTTAAAAAAATTTTTTCGTTTTTAATTGCCTTATAAAATGAGAAAGGAGGAAAATTTCTTCCTTGTGCGGATCTTTTTGGGAGTCACTGTATATATATATATATATATATATATATATATATATATATATATATATATATATATATATATATATATATATATATCTATATATATGTATATATATATATATATATATATATATATATATATATATATATATGTATATATATATATATATATAGATATATATATATATATATATATATATATATATATATATATATATATATATATATATATATATATATATATATGTGTGTGTGTGTGTGTGTGTGTGTGTGTTTGTGTGTGTATATATGCATATATATATATATATATATATATATATATATATATATATATATATATATATATATATATGTACACATATATAATTATACATATATATATATATATATATATATACACACATACATATATATATATATATATATATATCTATATATATGTATATATATATATATATATATATATATATATATATATATATATATATATATATATATATATGTGTGTGTGTGTGTGTGTTTGTGTGTGTATATATGCATATATATATATATATATATATATATACACATACATATATATATATATGTATATACCCAGCATCCTCGAAGAGCGCCCTTAGATGATGTGGCTAATGCCTGAAACTTGCTGAAATTCTGTTGGATGGGATAAATTGCTTTATACATCAAAAGTTAGTAGAACAGTCAGGTGTTTTCCATACATCGAATGAATCCAAAAACTGAAGTTAAATATTTTAAATTGGGAATCGTGTAAGAATAGTTGGCGAAGAAAACTAAATTTCAGCGACTTTACTCTATCCAAAATCACACTAAACATGTATACCAGCGCAATGGTTGCTTTTAATATGTAAAAGGAACGAACCCAATCAAAGTACCGAAGATTATTTTTCAATAAAGTTCAGGGGTGTCAAAGAAAAAAACAGTGAAACAAACGTGATTTGAAAATTTATCGTAAGGAGAATTCAGGTGTGGCAATTGCCTGTTCAGCTGGGACGTTGTCTTAACTCATTGTAAATGACTATAGAATCTTAAACTCACGATAACACTGATAATCCGATGAAGCGGTGATCTTGATTATCTCAGGCACACATTATATAAGCGTCAATTGCCAATATCACCACGCGCTGTACTGTTGTAGGTATCCATAATCCGACATCCGTGCTTGATCTTCCCAAGTCGTGCTTAATTCCGCTGGTCATTCGTGCGGTTTTTCACAACTCCATTATGTTCCGCGGGATATCCATTTCGCATGTATATCTTCCTTAGCAGTTGGCTTCACTCTTTAGATTTGTAATATTCTTTTTTTTCCTTCTCTTTAATTATGTCCAATTCTTATATATGCTTAGTATAAATTATACAAACACGTCGATGCAATGTTATCAAATCAGCACCGATTTTTAGCTACAGGTGTATTTACTTCTGGCAATGGGGAAGACGGTATTCGACTAACCGCCATTGTATTAGTTGATAAATGGAGATTGGACGTAACTCTAGCAGTTTGGCCTGCCGGACATTCATTAGCTACTGGTAATCTTGGCTGGCTATTTTTAATGATGGGCCAAGTAGATCCAAGCAACCCCTTAAAGGTCTCACAGAATGAAGTTTAAGTTGCCTTTTTGTACGCCACAGGCGTTATGTATACCCCTGAGGTATGGTAAAATATTGTACCTTGAATAATCACTGCCCTGATTCTCCGTTTTCAAGCTGTCCATTAACAAGAAAATGAATAAACTAGCAGCGTCGTTATCTGTGATCTATATTTTTTCTAAAATTAGGTTGATCCGGGGAAGAAGATTGCTCCTAAAGCCAAGATACAACGTGCGGTGAGAATTACATTGAACTAACTTTAATCAATCTTCGTTTACTGCTTTTTTCCCCACAAATTAAAGTTGAAGGTACATTAATTCTAAATAGCATGGCCATTAACGACTAATTTCCAAGTCATGTAGCTTTTTCAATAATTCTTCACGATCTCTGGAATGCATCTGCACTTAAAATGCAGTTTGATACCCCGTCAACCAGATGTTTCGTTGTCCAAATTGAAGCGGTGCTTTAACACTCGATGGATCTGGTTTGAAGTTACAGTTAGTGCACGTATACACACAACTATTTATTTCTTATGTGGATCGATAAACTTCTCTTAGGAATGGGGTGTAGATGTTTAAAGAAATAAATAAACACTGTAAGTTTACACTGACATGATAACTATAAGATTTTAGAGAGGGTAGAGACGTTTTATCAAATAATACTTATTGTTCACGACTCGGGACTATCACACACAACCACGCGTATTCCTGCCGAGACGCTCGCTCGCGATCCAAAAGCAGACTCCTCCTTTTGTTATCGGTCGTCAACTTACGGCATATTGCCTTTGGCAATTCAAATCGTGGAATAACTGCGCGAAAAGGTGTCGCCATTTCCGAATTTTAGTTGTAAATTTGAATAATTAAATTTTCAAAATCTGCAGTTAAAATTTGGACCAGTATTATGGCGGTTTTCGAGCAGTTGCTACAATTTGTTCTGTTTCTTCTCGCTTCCGTTATTGTCGGAGGATGCGGTCTAGTACTGAGAAAATTGGATCAGAATTTGTAATAAGTTGTTCGTTGATAATGTTACCGTCTGTCTTTCTATGCATATATCCTCGTATTTCAAGTCTTACTATGATGTCCGGTCTTCTTGTTTTCCTTTGTTTGTGTGACAATGTCATAGAGTTTGTCATAGCATTAGGTTGGTGTTTTGGTTTTTTAAATGCGTCGCGTAGTTGGAGTCTGCCTTGTTCTGTAAGAAAGATCGTCGGTGCACTTTGTATCTTGTCGTCAGGCTTCCTCGTTGTCCCCATGTATACCATGTCGCATTCCTTGTACGTCAGTTTGTTTATGCCGCTGTTCTCGTACATTGATTCCGTTTTCGTTCAGTTTGTTTCCAATATTGTTGTTAGTATTGAATGCAGTTTCTTCTTCGTAGCACTACAGCCCCTCTCGGGCCTTCACTTCCTGCAAATAGTGCCTCCAACTATCTCGGCCCTTTGGCCCCGTCCTAGAATTTCGAAATCCGAGAAGCGATGAGTTGTCTTCGTTGACCGAATCAGACCAACGTTTCCTCGGTTTCCCCACTAGTCTCTGGTCTTCAGTTCTCCCAATAAGTACCTTTTTGGGTATCCGTTGTTCGTCCATACGATTCACGTGGCGAGCCCATTGCAGCTTCCGAAGTCTGACAATCGTTGAAAATTTCATACAGCTCATGGTTGTATCGAATTCGCCATTGGATCCTGTCTAGCTTCGCTCCAATTATTCGTCTCACGACCCGTTGCTCAAAGGCGTTCAATATAACAGGCCCTTTTGGAGGTAATCAATGAATATTATACCTTGCGCATCCCAGAATACCGACGCTAAAACCTTTCCAGCTGACTGTTGTGTTTTTCCTCGCTTTGGATTCAGTTCATCGTATGTCGTCCACTCAGCTGACTGTCAATTGGACTCCGGAGTAAAACGATGGAACCACGAACGCAAAAATTCAGGTTTATTTCGCTTAAGCAGCTTCAAACACTGCTCAGAATCATAAATACGTTGCTTTTTTTCGATTGTGAGCTCGCGCGGCACCCATTTTGCGCACAGTTTTCTCATGTACCATTATTCGTGAATGATATGATGTACACATTTAGATGATATCTTCACAATGTCTGCTATCTCGATCAACTTCACTTTGCGGTCATTCAAAATTATTTTGTGAACTTTTTTGATGTTTTCGTCGGTGACAGCCTCTTTTGGGCGTCCACTGCGTTCGCAATTTTCGGTGCTCATTTCACCACGTTTAAACTTAGCATACCAATCAATGATGGTTATTTTCCTGGTGCAGACCCCGGAAACTCTTCATCAAGCCAAGATTTTGCATCAACTGTACTTTTTCCCTTCAAAAAGCAATATTTCATCAGCACACGAAATTCTTTTTTTTCCTATCTTTTTTCAAATAACAAAAGTAGCTACACTCACAACGCAATATCTCATAAACTAACGGTTGGGCTGCTGTCAAATTTTGACACTTATCATCTGATGGTTGGTACAAACTAAAAATCATATGGATTTAATAGTAGCACCGCCATCTGTGTATTACACCGGGGCGTTTTCTATTGGCCTGGTATTTGTAGATGCTTGGGTTGGAGCCCATGCTTCACACCCACAGCATAACACAGGTCTTATCACAAATTTGTATACTACGAGCAGCTGGTCTTAGAGATCTGAATAAAATATTTTATTTGCGTATGCTGCGGCGTATTTCATCTCTTTCATTTGCGGTTCTCGTTATTTTGGCACCTAGATATTCGCCAAATTTTCGATATTGTATTCACCAAGTGTGATATTTTAGGCATTTGAGATATTTTTCCTCGACTGCTTCATGAGCTTTGTTTTATTCTCATTGATTTTTAGCCCTACTAGTTTTGGTTCGCTGTCAAGTTTCAGGAAGAGTTCTTTGGCAGTTGTTAATGACCGTGACAAAATGTTGATGTCATCCGCAAAGGCTGCTGCTTGGCTCAACTTGTGTAGTAATGTGTCTCGTGGATCGACATGTAGCCTTCTTATGAAGTACCAGCCCATCTCCCTGCTTTAGTCCGATATTTGTGTCAAAGGAAACGGTGAGTTGGTTATTGATGCAGACTTGGGAGATCGTCGACGTCATTGTCATTTTGGTAAGACGTACTAATTTGGCTGGGATACCAAAGCAAAGCATTATTTGGTACAGAACGCTATGGTCAATACTTTCGTATGCTTGCTTAAAGTCAACGAAAATTTGATATACGTCTATGTTGGACTCCCAGCATTTCTCAAGTACCTGCTTGACCGTGACCCACCTTGATACTCCCCAATAATACTGTTGGCATATGATCCGATTTTATTTTTCAAGATCTTTGAAAATATTTTGTACGTCGTACAAAGTAGTGATATGCCTCTATAGTTTTCGCTTGTCACCTTTTTTTTATGAATAGGGTATGTAATTGATTGGCTCCACTCTTTCGGCATATGTTCTTGTTGCTAAATATGCTAGATGACTTTGTGACTAGCTTTATGAACACTGCTGCCACCATTTTCAATGAGCTCCACTGGAATCTCATCAATGCCTGGCGCTTTATTTGAATGCAGTTTGTATTTCTTAAGGAAGCTTGATAGTTTATATGTCTCTTTGCCTATTATGTTCGCCGTTCTTCGGCATTTCAGTCAATTGGCGCCTCTGTTTTTGTTTATACTTTATAACAAGTCTGTCAATGTCATTTTGTTTGCACCCATTATTACTAGCTATCCTGTAAATGTTGTTTAGTTCATTGGAGTAGTTAGTATTAGCCATGGGTATGAAGTGGAGTCTCTACACTATTGATCAGTACGCTGCTAGTTTATGCTGTGTAGATACGTGTATGGTATGATCATTCGCGATTGGTTTTCTGTATATTTTGTAGTTATCGTGTTTGTTCGAATGTCACGGTTAGGTTCATATAGTTGAGTTGTCCGTTTGTTTCTTTTTCTATAGTGAAATTTATATTCGGGTGTATTTCATTCATAGAGGTAAGTGGTTTGTCTTGTTTATTTTCTTGTTAGTCAATAACGTGTGTAAAATATTACATATTGTTTGTAAAATATTACATTACATTTTTCGACAATTATAATAGGTATGAAGATTTGTGCCAGAGATTATAAGAATATTTCTGGCGTTACTCAGGACATTAAATGTCCCACACCCAAACCGTTTTTGACATTGAGCCTGAAATAGTTCTGTATGATTATGGTCTTTATGAGATTGAATAGTTGATCTGTGAATCGTCGGCTGTTATTGAATGAAAATTTTTCTTTCTGCATAGTCAATGTTTCATCGACGGGCATAGACGTGTTGAGGTTGGTCATGTCGAGTAATAAAAGTCGACAACTGTCAGTCAATGTTAGAGAGCTGATTGAGTTCGCTAGATCGCGGCTGTTCTTTAATGTGTATTTGTCGTCAGGTAAATATCAGTCAGTATTGTTGATAAGTACAGTGCTAATTGGTATGCAGGAGCTAGGCGGTAATTTATAACAGGCCGGGAAAGGATATTGGGTTTGTGGAGCTAAGGTTGTGCTTTGAGGAGTGGCGTGCATGGATTTGGGTTTATGTAGCGGTACTTAACATTAGGAGGGCTGATTAGTTATGATTGTATGACAGCAGTACGTGAGTGGGCTTGGTACTTACGAACTAGTAAGCAAAGACCCCATGCATACTAGTTCTTATCCGCTGGCGGTAATGAAGTCTGCTGTTTTTGTACGTAGTTCGTTATTTTTAAGGTCACCGATGTCTTCCTTTTTCAGCCTTTGTCACTGTTAGTAGCCGGTTCCTAAGTTTTTTCTGAATGTGTCTTAATAGTTTATGGTCTTCGTAGAATTCCGTTTTGCTTATGCTAGGGCGTATTTTTTGGAGTATATCTACTGCGGTGTACCTTGCATGTGTCGGTTGTTCCTGCAGTGGATTATTAATGGTTAGTTCAATGTCGATTACTGGAGGGTTTTCCATTCAGGAGATAACAATTTTATCTATTAATATAAAACACAAAAATATTTGAGATATTGAGGTCAAATTGATTGTGGGGTTCGGTCACACGTTCTGTACTTTTGGCTTTTTGCGTGAACTTCCGACCTACAAAATATGTACAGAAAAAGGAACAAATGACCGCTTTGCCACTTCAACGAACAAGTGAGACTCTCGTTACAGCAAACTAGCAAGCACCGTGGAAGAAAGTAGAGCACGGCGTGCAATTGTTATTCGAATATATTTTAACGTTCGTGCAATGGAATGACATGGACATACTTCTTTCCACAAAGTAAACAATGCTAAAACGACGATTCGGCTCGCGCGGTGCTGAGAGAAATGACCGGCAACTATCATATACACTGCGACGACGTTCAGTTGGTGGAGATTTTGCATGTGAACTTTTGCAAGCAGGTTTCAAGATTTTGCATTAAAGCCAGTGAAGTTGAAATGTAAATATTCAACAAACAGTGAGAACACTGGTGTGAGTAAGATTTTGCAGAAAATTTGTGAATTTTTAAATGCAAACGAAGCCGTTTCGACCAATGAATGGACGATTTTCATCTCTCCAAAGAGCAACCGGACATTCAATGAAAGATTTGGAAAGTAACATTAAAGAATTAAAGATGAATGTCAGTTCTTCAATTGATAAGACAGCAGCTACGCACAAACCAACATATGCACAGGTGACAAAAACCTATACGACGCCTTAAACTGAGCTCCGTTCAGATGTCATGTCCCAGAAAGGGATCATAATCAAGCCAAAAAAGCATACGCTTACTGATTTTAAGTCTAGGATAAGACCGTCAAATTGCAAGATTCTTCCTCAACTACTATGGCCTATTCTTAATGGTGGAGCCATAATTAAAATAACGACCAATACCAACGTGTCTGAGCTATACCGATTAATCATGAATAACATGCAGGATGAGTACGACATTACCGAGACAAAAATGCGTCAACCCAGACTGGTTATAAATGGGCTGGATAATCAATTCACAAATAAGGAACTACGAAAAGAAATGCAGGCGCTAAACCCTGATATTAGGAATAGAGAAAAAAATGGAGCTCATTCATGCCACACAGACAAAAAATGGAAAATGGTTACATATTGTTACATGTACAAATAATTCTGCGAGCTACTGTCGCAATTGTTTTCACAATCATTAAGAACATCAACAAATGAATTCACTCGAAACCACGAGAACCCAACAAGCATTTTCAACATCTGAAAGTGAGTCACTGCCCATTCATTCATGCTGGAATGTTCCCGCTTATTCACCAATGTACGAGAACTGAGTTGAATGATTAGAGACCCTATATAAAGGCGAGCTGAATGAATGGGGGGATCATTCTTTACAACCGCGATAGAAAACTGCGATACGCGAAGTACAGGCGATATTGATTGTTTGAGTGTGAAGTGATTTTAGTAGACAATTGCGATAGAAATTTATGGACAAGTAGAAGATTGAATTTTAATAGTGAAAATTAAAGTTGTGAAGTTGTTAGTGAAGTGATTGTGCATTTTTGACGATTTAAATAAGCTCTTTTAATTTAATTTAAAAGACATTGCGTTTTCACTTTCCCGGAACATTAAAATTATTGGCCGCGAACCAAAAACACGCGACAGTGGTGTCGAGAAGTGAGAAAGAAAATTTCGAAAAGTGAAAACATTTAAACATTTTTAAACTGCACAGTTGTGAAATATAACGTGGAAACTGGTGGAAAAATAGCCGAAACAATAAAAATGCCAGGAAACTTTCATCTAAAAATTGATCAATTGACCATATCGGAGCTCAAGGAGGAGTTGGAACAGCGGAATCTGGCCACACAAGGTACAAAGGCCATACTGATTGCACGCTTGCGTGACGCGATCGAGTCGGAAGGCGTGAATCTGGATTCGGGTGAGCTCTCAGATGCGGAAAAAGGCGCAGAAGGTGGAAAAGTAGAAACACCAAAATCAAAGGAGCCAGAAAATGCGCTAATGCAAATGTGAATCCAATTTAACTACGAAGCTAGATGAAAAATCAGCGAAGTTAAATGAACAATCAGCGAAGTTAACTGAACAATCAGTGAAGCTGGACCAACAAGCGATTGAAATCAAGGCAGACATCACACAGAAGCTGGAGAAACAGTCAACCGAAATAAAAGCGGAGCTCGGTGATTTGAACAAACAAATTAAAGGCGTCGAGGAAAAGGTTGACCAGGTCGAGGAAAAGGTTTACCAGGTCGAGGAAAAGGTCAGCCAGGTCGAGGGAAAGGTCGGCCACGTCGAAGAGAGAATAAACCATGAGATGGAAAAAGTGAAAAAAGGATTGGAAGCAGCGAAGGCAGTGGTAACCACTTCACAACTTATAACCGCAGCGCAAAGCACATCCAGAAATGTGCAAGCATCAATATTCGATGGGCAAACGGTCTGGAGTATTTACAAGACTCAGTTTGAAGCTGCCGCAAGGGCAAATTACTGGAATGAGCAGGAACGAGCAACTGCACTGATTCTTGCTCTAAGAGGCCCAGCTGCCGAGCTTTTGCAGATGATCCCCGATGAATTGCACTCAAACCCGAATGCTATAATGAATGCGCTCGAAATGCGTTATGGAGACGATCATCTAAAGCAGATTTATCGGTCACAGCTAAGGCATCGAATGCAGAAGTCTGGTGAAACCCTACAGCAGCTAGCCCAAGACATTGAGCGACTAGCACTTTTGGCTTATCCAGCCTACGACCCAGAACATCGAGATGATGCGGCGACAGAAGCATTCATCAGCGCACTAAAGGACCCGGAATTGCTGAAAGCCGTGCATTTAGCTCAAAAGCAAACGGTTGAGGACGCATTGGCTTACAGTCTAAACTTTGAGGCAGCGAAAAATGTGACTCGTACCACTGCCCGGGTTCGTGAGGTAGTGACAGACGAGTGCAGGTGTGAGTGCGTAGAAATTGAGCGAGACCCGCATGTAAATGGTGCGCCTAGATGCTGGAATTGCGGAGAGAAGGGGCACCTGCAAAGAGACTGCAAGAAGCGAAGAAACCCGAGCTATTGTCCAGGGTGTGCAGCTAGGAGGAGATCCAGACCGAGTCAGGAGCCCAGAATGGAAGCCCTTCAAACAGAGGGGTCGGGAAACATGTAAGAGCCAACTTCGTGGGGCAGAGGTTGGCGAGGAGGATCGACGTCCCCAGCACCACCATCACCGTGTCAAGAGTACATCGTGGAGAAGCGGACTTATGCCTTCCGGGTCAAGTTGACGGAGAACACTGCACCATAACAATCGACACTGTTGCAACCCGATCGATTATCCGACCAGACCTAGTTAGACAGCGACAAATTCACAAGGGCAGAATTTTCTCACTACGGATAGCTACGGGAGAAGCTGCATCTGTTCATGGAGAGGTCAACCTCCAGATACAGTTGGGAGACCTTGTGTTCCGACATAATTTTCTGGTCGCGAACATTATGAATGACTGCATTCTCGGAATGGATTTTCTGCGACCACATGGAGTCACGTTGGATTTGGGCAAACGGGTGTTGAAATGGCAGACTGTCGAAGTACTGATGGAGGATTCCAGCGTCCAAGTTCCCAAGATGAATGTAGTGGTATGTACTGACACTGATGTACCGAATTCCTCCGAAAGCATTGTATGGGCCAAGCTTGATGGTGATTCTGGAGACCACCGATCTTATCTGATAGAGCCAACGAAGACGTCCGCATTGCGCAGTTTGATTGTAGGACGAAGCCTTGTAAGATCTTTAAGGAACGGATACGTGCCGGTTAGAGTCCTTATCACCGCAGACTCAACCACGAGCATCAAAGTGGGAGAAGTCATCGGCAGCTGCCAGCCTATTTCCACCATCATTTCTTTGGAAGCTACTCACGACCATCATTGGAGTAGGAGGCAAGACACAGACAAAACCCGGGAATTCACGTCTGCAATATTGAAGCAGGTCAAATTGCCAGTGCAGCTATTCAAACGAGCCTCTGATCTGGTCACCAAGTACAGTGACATCTTCTCAACAAGCCCGGATGACCAAGGCCGAACGAGTTTGGTAACTCACGTCATAGATACACAGGGAGCCAAGCCGATTCGACAAGCACCGAGACGTCTCCCTATAGCCAAACAAGGAGAAGTGAGCGCGCTGATCTCGGACATGGAAAAACAAGGCATTATTGAACGTTCTGTCAGTCCATGGGCCGCGCCTGTAGTTCTAGTAAAGAAAAAGGATGGTAGCACTCGCTTTTGTGTCGACTATAGGCAGCTTAACGACGTCACTAAGAAAGATAGTTACCCACTCCCACGCATCGATGACATCATGGACACTTTAGCCGACGCAAAATGGTTTTCTACACTCGATCTCAAGAGTGGCTATTGACAGGTAGAAATCGACAAGAAGGACCGAGAGAAGACCGCATTTTCAGTTGGGACCGGATTGTGGCAATTTGTGGTGATGCCGTTTGAGCTTTGCTTTGCTCCAGCCACTTTCGAACGCCTGATGGAATACGTGCTACGTGGTCTAATCTGGAAAACCTGCTTGGTGTACCTAGATGATATCATTGTCATCAGGAGAACGTTCGAAAGGCATGTGTGGAACTTAGAAGAGGTTTTCTCCCGATTGCGACTGGCAAATTTGAAACAAGTGTATTCTTTTCGCAGATGAAGTAAAATACCTGGGACACTTTGTATCAGCAGAAGGGGTCAAAACAGACCCTGAGAAAATTGAAGCCGTGAAAAGCTGGCCAACACCAAACAACAAGCGCCAACTACGAAGTTTTCTGGGTCTGGCAACCTACTATCGAAGATTCATCAAAGACTTTGCCAAAATAGCTAAGTGTCTCCATCAGTTAACCGAGAAAAATCGTCCGTATGTCTGGAATGAACAATGTCAGGTAGACTTTGAGACCTTGAAGGAGAAGCTGTGTGAATCACCCGTGCTGGCATATCCGAACCCCGGAAAAATGTTTGTAGTTGACACCGATGCGAGCAACGGCGGTATTGGAGCTGTACTCTCCCAGCAGATCGATGGCGAAGAAAGAGTCCTCTCGTATTACAGTCGAGTTCTCTCAAAAAGTGAGAGGAACTACTGCGTGACCAGAAAGGAGCTATTGGCTATAATAGAGGTCACCAAGCAGTTCCACAAGTACCTATATGGCCAGAAATTTGTTCTCCGAACGGACCATGCATCACTGAGATGGCTGCTCAACTTCAAAAACCCCGAGGGACAAGTTGCGAGATGGATCGAAAGATTGCAGTCATACGACTACGAAATTGTTCATCGGAAGGGCGGAGTTCATGGAAATGCTGACGCCCTATCCCGCCGTCCATGTCCAGCTAACTGCAAGCATTGCCGACGGATTGAGGAAAAGGAACCGCTCGTTGATCTGCGATTGATAACGGCGGAATTCGATGAAGGTTGGTCATCAGAGGAGATTCGAAACGCCCAGTTAGCCGATGAAGACATCGGACCATTGCGCCCTGAAAAGCTATTGGGCACAATGGAACTCCTTTCAGGTGGAGGGTGGCATACTCAAGCGGAAATGGGAAACGGCGGATGGCAGCTCCTATAGGACGCAAACTTTACTTCCCAAAAGCCGAATCCACGATGTGGTTAAGGAAATGCATGAAGGATCCTCGGGAGGCCACCTTGGTGTTAACAAGACTTCAGCGAAATTGCGGGAAAGGTTCTACTGGTTCCACGCTCGAGAAGACGTAGAGGACTGGTGCCGTAGATGCACAATTTGCGCATCCGTCAAAGGTCCAAAGCGACGACTGAGAGGACAAATGCAAACCTATAACGTGGGGGTACCGTTTGAAAGGATTGCTGTTGACATCGCAGGTCCCTTTCCTGAATCCGAATGGGGAAATCGATACACGCTGGTTGTAGCCGACCATTTCAGCAAGTGGCCCGAGGCCTACCCCATTCCCAACCAGGAAGCAACTACTGTAGCTGAACAGCTAGTGTTAAATTGGGTCAGTAGGTACGGTGTACCTTGCGAACTACATTCGGATCAAGGCCGAAACTTTGAGTCACTAGTTTTAAGCGAAATGTGCGAGCTGCTGGGAATACGGAAAACGAGAACAACACCGCTGCATCCCCAATCCGATGGAATGGTCGAACGTTTCAACAGCACGCTCAATAAACACCTGGCCAAGATGGTTGACGAGAACCAAAGAGAGTGGGACCGACATATCCCACTATTCGGCGTACAGAGCTGCCGAACATGCATCGACGGGCCAAGCCCCAGCCAAAGTCATTTTTGGAAAGACTATTCGTCTGCCAGCCGATATAAAGTTCGGAACACCCCCTGAGAAACCCCAAACGGTCTTGGAGTACGCAAGTGATCTAAGAGAACGGTTGAACCAGATACATCGGACAGTGCGAAAACACCTCGAATCGGCTACTGACCGCATGAAGACCAGGTATGATCTAAAGGCTAATTCTACTGGCTTCCAGCAAGATGACTTGGTGTGGCTATATAACCCGCAACGGCGAAAGGGTAGGTCTCCAAAGTTGCAACATAATTGGGAGGGACCATACCGAGTTACAAAGCGAATCACCGACGTCGTATACCGAATACAGGAACATCGTAAGCCGAGAGCTAAAATGAAAATCGTGCATCTGGACCGTCTTGCCCCATATGACACCCAGGGAGAATTGACTACAAATAGCGACACATCTTTTCGGGGCGAAAAGAACTGAGGTGGGGGCAGTGTTACATGTACAAATAATTCTGCGAGCTACTGTCGCAATTGTTTTCACAATCATTAAGAACATCAACGAAATGAATTTACTCGAAACCACGAGAACCCAACAAGCATTATCAACATCTGAAAGTGAGTCACTGCCCATTCATTCATGCTGGAATGTTCCCGCTTATTCACCAATGTACGAGAACTGAGTTGAATGATTAGAGACCCTATATAAAGGCGAGCTGAATGAATGGGGGGATCATTCATTACAACCGCGATAGAAAACTGCGATACGTGAAGTACAGGCGATATTGATTGTTTGAGTGTGAAGTGATTTTAGTAGAAAATTGCGATTGAAATTTATGGACAAGTAGAAGATTGAATTTTAATAGTGAAAATTAAAGTTGTGAAATTGTTAGTGAAGTGATTGTGCATTTTTGACGATTTAAATAAACTCTGTTAATTTAATTTAAAAGACATTGCGTTTTTACTTTCCCGGAACATTAAAATTATTGGCCGCGAACCAAAAACACGCGACAATCTTATTGAGGGTAATGGAAGCATGTATAAAAGATTAGCTAACAAATACGTCAATTTTGATTACGGGTCATATTTTGTGAAGGAAGGCTTGTACGTGACGAGATGCTTTAAGTGTCACAAATATAACCATAAGACATCAAAATACGAAGGAGAATAAATCTGTGTAAAATGTGGAGGAAAGCATGAGCTCAAGGAATGCAAAAGCACACATGAGAACTGTTACAATTGTATGGGTTATAATAAGAATGCTGATCACTCACACAGAGCAGACTCGTGGGAGTACCCAGAGTATCAAAGAAGAATTGTAATTGCTAGGAGGAGTACTGACTACAATTTTGATGATGATTGTTAATCACAGCAACAAATTAACTATTTTTTATGCTAATATAAGAAACCTACGACACAAGTTGAGTGATAATCTAATTCATCTGCAGCAAAATGCTGAAACGGATCTGATTATACTGAACGAAATATGGATCTATCCTGAAGAAGCAAAGTATTAAAATATTCCGGGATATAGCTCCGTTTTCTCCTGTAGGCCCAGAAGAGGAGGTGGTATAGCAATTTATATAAAAAATACAATAAATTTCGTTAGAAAGAGAGTAACATCTGATAAATATAATATAATAATTGAAATAACCTGCGCGGGTAAAAAACTGAAAATCGGTACTTACTATAATCCCAATCGTCTCAATGTGCAGGACTTCTGCACAGTAATAGACACAATATACTTTACTGAAAAAAAAAATCTAATCACAGTTGCTGACACAAAGATAGACGTGATTGCAGAATCTTCAGAATGGAGGATCTACAAGGATACCCTGGAACCAAACGGAGGGGTCATTGTCAATAAGGACAAAATTACTCGCCCGATATCAAGTACTTGCCTAGATCACATTGCAACAAATGATAAAAAAAATTGCTGATAACATAAAATTCACTTCTGTAGACTGGCCGGAGTTAGATCATCGTGTTCTAAAAATTGTCGTCCATCGTCAAAGTCCCAGTAAGCAAAAACCTACTCACAAAATATTCAGATATTTAGACAAGGATTGTAATAAATCATGCGACGCCGCTGGTGACCACTACCAACACACCTTGCTGCTATGTGGCTTGTCATCTCATGTTGGTTGTGACGGATGCAGATCCCACGTCAATTTTGTCGTGGGATGTCAAGGTGAATTAACAGCCACATGGCAGTGGAGTGTGTAGGTAATGGCCGCCACCCAAGTAGAGTCGGCTGTCACTTTTTGAAGGGGTTGTCGAAGCCTTGCGTGTGTTCCGCAGTTTCGGTCACAAATTTGTGTAAATGTCGGTACCTCGCAACTTAGCCAGTGGGACTGGGAGATACTATCAACGCTCAGCTAAAATCATACGTTTCGCCCGTCATGGATCCACGAATAGGCCATTTTTCCACACCGTCGTGATGGAGCTTAGGTAAGATCAATTAGAAAATTGTTGGCCAAAGTACAAGCCCTGTATCACCAATAGCTTCATCATCTATCGTATCAACTGCAAGTATAGCCCCAATCTCATCAACGGCACCCACTGCAACAGCAACAACGAAGAAGGGAAAATTTGGCGGGTTTGTGCTAAACAGTTGCATCCTTCCAAGGCTTAAGAATCAAAACAGGGACAAGAATAAGGAAAAAGAGAAGGACAAAGTCAAGGAGAAAAACTCATCCAATCATAGTTCAAACGACGAAGACTAGCAGGTCAGTGTTAAAATAATAAAACAGACAGTAAGTTTTGATTTTTATGATGGGGCACAAAAATTATCGAAGGGAAGAAATAGTTGATTGAAAAGGCTAAATAGTATGCCCATGAAATATAATTCAGAAATACACGAGCAATATATCAGACTGATGCAACTCAGTTTAATAAAAAAATAACAATATGGCAGGTGTAAAAGGTTTTTGTTTGTCGAGACGCGGCCATGAAAAAGCAAAGCAAAGACTACACATCAAGGTAGAAAAACAAGAGGGGAAAATAAATACAAAGTAACCATAAAATAAACTTTGCCATAAAGTTTTCACAATTGACGAAATGAATATATGATAGAATTTAGGAAAAAACAAAAAACAAATGTCATAAAAGTAGGATTGTGAGAAAATAGTGTGTTATAAGAAGTTTATATTTTTCCTAATGTATAAATACCAAACAAAAGATTATGCAAAAATGTTCTCAATGTAAAAACGATAAAATTCAAATGAAATTGCAAGAGGTATTTAGTTGTGTTTTAAAGGAAATTTCGCTGGCAACAAAAGATTATATTTGTCCATTTATATTCTAGTTCTATAACTACTCCAGTGAGCATTTAGATAACCGAAAGATCACAATGCAAATGTTAGGGACGCCTGAGTGAATCAATGGAATAAAATGAGAGATGCTTTCAAAAAGATATTATGCCAATACTCGAAAACGTTCGCATTTTCGATTCACACTACATTTTTGGAAAGTCGCGAAAGATTCTACTCATGAATGTATTGTGCCCACAACGCATAAATTTGATGATTGCCATTCTGAAAACAGTCCTAAGCCAATTGCATTTCATTCCAAATAATTGCCATTCATTGCAAATGTTTTTTTTTCTATGCTCGTTCTTACTAAATGTGTTTTTCTTTTATTTCAAAATATAAATCAAAAAGAAATTTGTAAATAGTTGAAACAATGTAGCTATAAATTATTTATTATTCTAGACACCACTATTGTAAGACGTATAAAGTTTAGAAATTTTCCCAGATTATTCTGTAAATGTTAGTCGTATCATAATCATCATTGATGTAAAATTCAGAGAGCCTAAAGCATTCTAGAATACTTTTTGCTTTACACCATAATAGATACTATTGCCATTTCACAAGGTAGAAATGTATTCATTTCAGTAACGAATCATGTAAATTTATTTCATAGCATTTTCAATCTTATTGTAAGTAATTTTGTAAAGTCAAAACTATTCGAAATAATTTTTTTTATAATTGGGTAAATCCGCTTATCTTTAAAAATCAACACATGAGTGGTTATGAAAGCTGCTATTAGTATTTGTTGCAACTTGTAATTTATTTAAGTGAAATAGCAGAAAAGAACTTAGAAGCCATAATGAGTTCGTGAAGGTTAACGTTTCTGTTTTAAGCGCTAAAATTTCATTTTTACATTTTATACGTACGAAAATTGTAAGTGAAAATGGAAACAAAATACCATCGAAATTTGTTTTAGTATGAAAGAGAAGAATGATTTAACATTTGCAACATGTTTATACGATTTACAATTGAAAAAGCAAATGAGAAAAATATTTCTGAAATATTGTGGAATTTTAGGGATGTCAGATTAAGAAATAATATAAATTGCTAAACCTTAACAACGACTTTCCTTTCCAGTGGTTCCTTCTTTCAGCGGGAAGTAAAGTGCATGGTAAGTATGCCGTCTCGAGGGTAGGGTTTGAGAAAATCCGCTGAGGTCGGTTTCGCGTCGCGCGCGGTACGCGGTACCTTAGTTGATTTTGGTTTTTCTTTAGCGTAGTTTTTTTTCGGATTTACGTTAACGTAGTATATTTTTCGGTACCGCGTCGGTAAAATTCGGGAACGCGAAATATAAATTAGATTTGTTAGATACTTTGACTGAATGAATGAAGAAATACGGAGTAACGTAAAATAGGTTTCTTCTCCGTATGATTGTGTTTTCGACGCGTTTGAAACGGTCGTTTAATGGTGGCTGAAAAATTGTATATGAGCGTAATCCATTTGGAGACCCGCGACCGAAATCCTCTCCGATCTAGCTGACCGACAAGCAGCCACCGCGAAAATGGATTACGGTGCACGGATTGGTTGACCGGTTGGTACCATCCGTTGGCATTACTCAGACTTAACGTCTAGAACCGATGAGGGGTCGGTTCCTCGTTCGGACTTAGACTTAAAATCATAACAGGATCTATTCAAATCAAAATTTCAACAATGGCTTACAAACTGAAAACCTGAAAACCTTATGGAGCTAAAAAATATGTTTACAGAGTTCAAGCATGATTCTACCATTGAGAAAAAGATCAGATGTCGACAACATACATGGATAACAAAGAAAGTTGTTGAGGCTAGTATTAACAAAAGGAAGGCTTATAGCAAATACAAAAAGAACGCTGAAGATTAAACACTTAAATATCTGTATAACGAAGCCCTAAAAGAATCAAAACGCCCCATAAAAGAAGCTAAATTTTTATATTACTCCAGGAAGTAAATATGGAAAATAATAAATGAAGTAAAAGATAATTCATCACCCTGGATAATGTCATCAAACGCTGAATGTTTTGGCATGGACTCTAACAATGCAGCACGCCCATCTGGAACAGCTAACTCGCTAAACCACATTTTTTCAACAATTGGTGAAATATTACCAGGGAGCTTAGTAAAAACTCAACTAGCTATTTCAATATCATAAATAGCCCACCTAAGTCCATCTTTGACATTCATCAAACGACTAAAAGAGAAGTATTAAATACAATCGATAATTTGAAAAAACAAAATGCAGCACCAGGTATTGACAACATTGTTACATAACCAGTATACCCTATGTATACTGGTATGAACTGGGAGCACATCTGATGTGTATCCAATATACATCATCAAGGCTCCCGGGGAAAGAACTCCTCATTTACCACTTACCTGCTACTCTGTCCATTTAATACCAGATCAACAAAAAGAAATAGAATTACATAATTAAACAATTTAGGTTTATTTTATATTTTAAATCAATTACTTTTACAATTATTTTAACATCTTTCCACACTGTATCTACTCGGACGGAGGATGCCTGGAAGAAAGTAGGAATTAATCGATGGTGGCTACGCAGCGTAAAAACGCATCCAAGCCGAATGAGGTTCGCGGCTCAAGCCTACACCTCACCATCTAACTGTTGTGTTGGTTTCCTGCAATTGTACCGGAACTCGTTATACTTTCTGGCCTCGCTGATTACTTCGCGGCGGAATACACTTCGCGTACAAAACCGTAACCGCTGTTGTTACTACTCGCCGTTTCTCGCTCGATCAATTGTCTTTTAAACGATTCTTGCGGCCTCAATTCGCCCTAAATTCGCTGAGTAGTTGAAACGTGCGTTCTCGTTCCACGTAAACTTCTTCCTCCGCGCACGTCTCTCTACTCGCATGGTGAAGCTTTGTGGCGAATTTAATAAATGGTTTGAAGGCAGGGTTTAGCACAGTGTCACTCCGCTGGAAACACACCCCGAAGCTTCTCATGTACATGGTTGTTGTCGCCGCTAATGTTATGGCTTATGCAGTATAACACTTGGCGTAGCTTGTCGATATTTCTATAAGCACACCCCGAAGCTTCTTATGTACATGGTCGTTGTCGTCGCTAATGTTGTGGTTTATGTAGATCGAATTATGAAGTCTTTACGCTTGCCGTTGGTCGACAAGTACATACTTTGACGACAATGGGCGTAGCTTGTCGATAATTCTATAAGCACACCCCGAAGCTTCTTATGTACATGGTCGTCGTCGCTAATGGTATGGATTATGAAGACTTTACGCTTGCCGTTGGTCGACAAGTACATGTTTTAATGACAATGGGCGTATGTGCTTGGCCGTATACACTTGGCGGAGCTTAGACAATTGACGACGTTGTATATAGCATAACATTTCCTCCGGCGGATTTGACTGATTTACGTACTTGGAGAGTGAAGTAAATCGTTGTTCCGTTCCAATGATGCGAATTACTTAATGCGTAAGTTGTACTTTGCGCTGCTAAGGCCATTACTATTGTCCGCTGGACTTCTCACTGCGTATTGTTGATTGTTGTTTTGCTGCTGGTTCTTGATTAACATACTTAATTCTACCGTTTAATTTCGTGTATCTTGAACTCCTAATTTACGCTACTTAACATGTTATGGCATAATACAACGTTACAATTGAAAACTACTTCATTTTTGATTTTATATCGTTACGGATTCATGATTTGCTTGCCTGAGTCGCTAATCTGTATGGTTACGTTTTTACTTGATACTAACATAATACGTTAATTATAAATTGATGTTTTGTCTGATACTTAGTATTTCTTTTAATATAGTGAGCTAAGGTCGCTTTTGGTTCTACATAATCGTGGATTGATAATGTATATATATATATTTTTTTTTTTGATTGTTTATCAGTATAATTATTCACAAAGGTTTTTGTTTGATACAACTTTGAGTCAAGCAGGTTTGTGTTTGGTTTGATTCTATACAAGCATAAATTCACAACTCAATATTTCATTTGATTGTATATAATAATGGAATTATGTTACGTTCGATTCTAATGTTGAAGAATATACTGAACATTTCTTCCGGTCCTAAATCGTTTTTTCTTGAGAATAAAACTATTATTTATATAAAACTATTTTTCATTTGAGGGATGCCGGAATTCAACATTACTTTTAATTGGCTTTACTTTATGAGACAGTACATTTTCCTTTAACTTCCATATTTGCTACCGATTAAATCCGAATTGTATATTATTGGTTTACCTATTTGTGCGTTACTAGGTTGTAGTACAGGTGTTAGCAAATTAACCTGTTAGCGTTAGTGAGGATGTGGTGTGAACGGTGCAGGTGCAACGGCACTTATTATTTTCTTCTTTTCCTTTTCTTTTTGGTTTTGTCTTTATATTCATTGCTACTTTCAATTTCGATTCGATTAACGTTCTTTTATATCTACTAATATCATTATTCTTACTGTTTCCTTTTTTTTTTTACTTTGAATCTTTCAGATTTTACTTATTAAATTGTTTACATAATTGTTTCTTATTGCTTTTAACATTACTATAGTTTCTAATTAATTTTATTTAATACGATAACTAAGCTTTCTTAAAGTTGTATATATTAATTATTGTGCCAATAGTTTAGTGGGCATTTTTTTTTGTTAGTATGTAGGCGGAACGTTATGAATTAATTTTTAATGGGATGGAATGTGTGGATATTTAGTAGGGATAGAACGTCAAGCTTGACGGCATTCTATTCGCTCATACTCGTATGGTTGATAAGATTGTTCACTCCAATCGCTTAATTAGCTTCGGACTTATTTCAGCCGAGCGAAAAACTTCCATTGTGGTGGCAGCGAATGCTACCTTACCAAAGCTTCCGCATGGGTTTCCATCGGGATTGGGAATTTTGTCAGGTACGCTCGCTTACTTGCTTCATATGGTGTGATAATGATTAAGCTTTTGGCTGAACAGTTCGCACGATCATTGAAGTTCGTTATCAGGGAAGAACGTACTGCGCTTATCACCACATATGTGCGAATTGGATCTGGCGGGTCGTCGCAAGAGACCATAGGTAAATTCACTGCTAGTCAATTGTATCTTTCTAAAGGCATTAGCTTCGCTGCCGAAATTATGGCTTTATGCTTAACGTGTGCGAGGTGAAAACAAATCAGTGCACAGCTGTTACTTGATTAATAGTTGTTAGTTGGTCGGATGTTTATTATAGGATTCTACAAAGTTATAGCATTCTTTGTCTGAAATTCGTTTTTTTTTTCTTTTTTTTTCGTACCAGCGTCCTGTTTGTTTATATCATTTATTAATATTTCTGTAATATTTTTTTTTTTTTTGTTTTTGCTTATGAATTTTTTTTTTCTATTAGTATTTTTTATTTTGAACTCAGCCCTTTTTTTTTTAGGTTACTTTTTGGGTTTTTTTTTCTAATTTTTTCTTGTTTCTTATTTTTTCTTATGTTCTGTTTTTCCATTATTTTTTTTTTCTTGCTATAACTAGACTAGTTGAAAGGAACGGGCGGGATGATGCATGGAGTTTTGGGGTTGGGTACTATGTGAGGGATTGGGTGCTTGCGCTTTTGGACTACGCGTGTTTACAGGCCGCTCTTTGCGGACCACGGAATTATGTGAGTTATCAGTTGTTAGCGATACCGGTGAAACTCGCTGATTTGCCTCCCCAGTATGGATTTGCAAGGCAAAACCAGGGTTCGACACCTCTGAAGAAACTCTTTTGCTTAAACTCGTCAGACACCGCCCCTTAATGCGTTTGATCAAAAAATATATTGCCATAAATAATACCGAGACCCCCGCCAGGCTTGCCGAGGCCGTGGATAGATGCACATGCCTTCTGGCCGTCTCACCAAATTTGATCCGCTCGAGGTGCGAAAAGATTTCATCGAGGCCGTGGGAGCTGGCTGAAAAATGAATGCCTCCGTTGTTGCTCGCTATTAGCTTTGTTTGCGGTATGCTGTGGTTACCCCCCAGAACAGCGACGTCCAGCTCCAAAATTCTCGAGTCTACTTCAGGGAAATACTGCGGTTGAATTATATCGAACGGGTGAGTACTTTCTGCTTCATAATGTATGGTCATTTCTTTAATCAGAATTGCGCAGGGGAGATGGAGAGTTAGGATTCCTTGACCAATCAGTTTGTGTGTCGTGACGCTAGCATCGCAGCGGATATGAATGGGTGTTTCGTTCGGTAGAAAGTATATCCAACTGTTCGGTTTACTTAACTTAATGAGGGAATCTGTTATCGAAGTACTAACTCGAAGAGGTAGTTCTAACTTCAGATTGAGTGGGTTGTGCAGAAGTGAAATTATTACATTCTCTGAAGGTGGGGATTGAATAATAGGCGTAGTTAATGGGGCCACATATAGGTCTCCAGGTTGTGGATGTTTAATTTTCTTATGATTAGAATTATCGGTTAGAAGCAGAAACTGTTGCGTTGTGATATCACCTGCTATAAACGAGTATTCCACAGTGGGTAACAGAAATAGGGTCCTGTTAGTTTTGATGGGAAACAAGTGTATTTGATATAGTCTCATTAAGGGTAGTTGGAAAAGCGGGAGCGTAATTATCACTACCAGCTTGGTCTTCCGTCTGAAATACCGTAGTATCGCCGTCTGTGCAAGGATTTCCTCACAATATTCGGGGCAACTATTGCCCGGTTTAACATAAATTTCGTGCAATTTTTTGCTAGAGATTAACAAGGGATGAATTCTGTTGCTTTGAACTGCCACAGCTATGTCAATCAAGGTGCGCTGCCGCATCTCAATCTCCATAAGCTGCGCTAACAGGGATGTTAGAACTACATTCCTCCGTTCTGCTGCTGACAGTTTATCAGTCATGAGCGAGATTTCTTTCATCTGTAACCCGAGTTCCGTTTGCCTGTTAATCACATCTGATAGCGGTTTATGGATTTCCTCCAAAGAGATATTCACAATGCTAATCCTTTGTTTTTCCAATTTAACTAATTCCCTTTCCTTGTCCTCCAGGTTATCTAGCCGACTGTACAACTCCTTTTCATTCTCATCATCCATGGTGCCGAATAGCGAATGTAGCGCTCTTCCGACCCCATCAATGAACGACCTTTTGGACCTTTTAGGCATCAGTGACTCAAACAGAGCTTGAGAGCGAAACTTCAGATTTTCCACTAGACTATGGACGTGCCTTAATTGCTCCGCACATCCCAAGCCCTTCCCTGCACAAAGCATCTTAACGAGGTGTTCGGCTCGTTCGGCCACTCCTATTTGATCCTGAATTTCCCCTAGATTAAGCTCCATCACTACATTCCAGCTACTGTGATAGCTCAACAGACCACCTACATCTTCAAATAGTATTCCTGTATTCGCTATGCTCTCCAGTGAATACGGTTTCAGATCCTCGTTCGGAGTTGCCAAAACGCCAACGCTGAGCATTCCTAGGATAACTATGTCGATGACCATTGCTAGAAATAAAAAAAAACAGAAAGGGGGAGTTAGAACAATTTATTCATAGTATGGTTTAAGTCGATTGTTATGAACATTGACCAGTTTTTTCTTTATCGCAATCGTGGTGTTGACGGGGGAAGTAACGGCTTTGACCTCATATGGTCCTACCCATACCTGCACGAGCTTGTGTTTACGATTCTCATTTTTCAGCAATACCTTATCCCCTATATGGAAAGTAACCGGTCTGACGTTGTTATCGTAATGGACCTTGGATTTTAACTTACTCTCCAGTATTCCTACGTGCCAAGGTATACATTTTTTGTAATTTGTGCTTTAATAATAGATAATAATTCTCATGGTCATAGAGAGGAGCTGGCTCCCTCTTTAGGTTCGATGGAACATCTGCCGTGAATCCATAAAGACAGTCCATTGGAGTGAGTTTCGTGCTATCGTGTTCACTGTTATTGTACACGAACGCGGCCGTACGCAAAAACTGATCCCAAACCTGCGGATTGTCATCCACCATGGATCTCAAATATTCAACAAGGGGTCTATGGGCTCGTTCCAAGGCTCCATTGGATTGTGGATGATAGGCGGTAGTTTGCATTTTCCTTATATTTAATAGCTTACATACTTGCCTGAATAATTTCCCTACAAAATTAGCCCCCTGATCGGTAACTAGCTGCTTCGGTATTCTATACCTGGCAATAATCTCGTCAAAGAACACTTTGGCTACTGTTTCCGCCTCAGCGTTTGGTAAAGCGTACCAATCCACAAATTTTGTTAAATTGTCCTGAAAGGTCAAAATGTACTTATTCCCAGAAGTTGTCTCAATGAGGGGCCCCACGATATCCAGATATACTTTATCAAATGGTTTCTCCGCTATGTCCGTGACAACCATTGGCATGCGATGCTGGGGAGAAGCCTTCATAACTTGACATTTCCTACACGTCCTCACATATTTTTTAATGTCTGATAGCATATTCTTCCATTTATACTTCTTGCGAATCTTCCTGTAGGTTTTCGCAACCCCCTGATGCCCTCCAAAAGGAGAATCGTGAAACTCCAATAAGACCGCCCTTATCTCCTCTGGTGAACCGAGGGTCAGGATATCAGGTTGTACCGCGGGTTGCGGAGAGACAAACTTAATTGTTTCATCACTATCAGCTGCGTAGTTACCAATGTCCTCCTGGGGCTCCTCCTGGGGCCCTCCTAGTATCGGGCCTGTACAGGGATCCTCGAAAACTAAGCCAGATAAATTCTGTTGCCCCCGCGTGGATTGTGGGACCGAGGACTCCATCGACCCCTCCGTACCGCCAGTGGTAATACCATTGTCCTTCTGGCCACCCCCCGGTGCCGGCTCTGCTGAAGAATCTTCTGGAGATTGATCAGGTAATCCCCGCCGCTTTTGTGCTCTAGTGAGGACATTACACTGATATTTATCACCTGCCTCCCCGGCAGAATCCTGGGGAATCCTACTCAAAGCGTCAGCATTAGTATTGTACTTGCCCGGTTTATACTCAATGTGGTAATCGAACTCCGACAACTTATGGTGAAACCTTACCAACCGTGTGGTAGGATCTTTCACGTTAAACACCCCCTTTAGGGGTTTATGATCCGTGTAGATGGTGAAACGTCGTCCTTGTAAATAACACCTGAAATTTTTAGCGGCCCAAACCATCGCAAGTAGCTCCTTTTCAATTGTAGAGTAATTCCTCTCCGCTCTATTCAGAGTCCGACTTGCATAGGCTATGGGGTGATCCTTGCCAATTTCTCCCTGAGATAAGACGGCCCCCAAAGCCTCGTTACTTGCGTCCGTGGTCAGATTAAATGGCTGGGAAAAATCAGGATACGCCAGCAATGGTGGCTCTACCAGCGAATTTTTCAGCAATTGAAATGCCTCCATACACTTATCCGTCCATGTAAACCGAACATCCTTCCGCAATAAGTTTGTAAGAGGCTTGGCTATCTTCGAGAAATTGGGAATAAACTTCCGGTAATAATTGACTAGTCCTAAAAAGGACTGTAGCCTGCGCACCGTCGTAGGGACGGGGAAATCCCGCACGCAGCTAGTCTTACTTGGATCTGGTCGCGCACCCGTTTGGGAGCAAATATGCCCTAAATATACCACCTCGGGCCGTAAGAACTGACATTTCTCCGGTTGGAGTTTCAGGTTGTTTAGTCTCAGCCTAACAAAGATTTTCCGTAGTTTATCGATGTGATCCCTCAAGTTTTTCCCATAGACCACTATGTCATCCAAGTACACAAAACAGTCAAAACCTTGTAAACCCGTTAGTATGTAGTTCATTAGCCTCTGAAAAGTGGCTGGTGCCCCCTTCAAACCAAAAGGCATCCGCTTAAATTCATAGTGTCCATAACTAGTGCTAAATGCCGTTTTCGGCCGATCCCTTGGGTGCACTAAGACTTGATGATAACCGCTGGCCAAATCCAACGTACTGAAATACCGTGAATGCCCCAACTGGTCTAAAATATCCTCTATACGGGGTAATGGAAAAGCGTCTCCTATAGTTTTCTCATTCAGTCTCCTGAAGTCAACAACTACTCTCCATTTCTTTGCTCCATTGGCTCCGGCCTTCTTGGGCACAACCAAGAGGGGAGAGTTCCAGGGGCTCTTGCTCGGCTGGACAATGTCGCTGTCCAACATCATCTTGAGCTGCTCGTTAATAATATCTTTCTGGGGTTGACTCAAACGGTACATTTTCTGATTTATAGGCGCTTGATCTGTCACCAGTGGAATCTCATGTGTGATCGCCTCCGTGTAACTCAACTTATCCCCTGGCAGGAAAAAAATGTCACTGAACTCCTGACATAGCTGAGTAATAGCAGCCCTCTCCTCAGAGTTAATATGCTCATATAGCAAGAGTTCCTGTTTTAGCAATGCATTGCGTATAATGCTGGTCGGCAGGCCCTGATTCATTGGCCCAGGTTCGTTTTTCGACCGACCATTACTTATCAATTGTGACCCTTCGGCAGTTGTCGATATACCCGCTGTTGATGATATACCAGCTAGATGCTTCACTGGGGAGTTAATGCAAGAGGCTTTCTGGCACTGCTCTTTCTTATTCGTAGCCTCCAGATTATCCACTAAATAATCATCCAATCTCTCGAGTTCTAAATCAATCCGCTCAAGTATGACCGGCGACTCACTCGAATTCATTATACCTATTACAGGGTGAACCGGATCTAGAAGAGCATTGGCTAGGAACACGCCATCCGCTATTGAACTTGCGGTACAAAGCATTTCCTGATCCAACTGAATCGGTACCTCTACTAGATGTTGTGTCCGTGGCAACAACGTGACGACCTTCTTGAAATCGACTCGGTATGTTCCCTTGCAACCACTTTGGCTGCTAGTGTGTCCTTTGACAGAACCACAATTCACACCCTCAGCTTGGTCTGGTAAACCCGCCGCGTTATGCGCCACCCTTTTGGACAACTTGCATACGCTATTCGGCGCCTGAACCGAAGACTGACGCGAATCTACTGATCCTTCATGACACTCTAAAGGGACCTTGAATTCATTACTATTTGCTTCCGTGCGAGGAAACACCAGTGACTGAACAGGACCTTCTATATTACAATTTTTCGCTAGAAAGTCGTTTCCGAGAAGACCATCATTGAACGCCCCCTGAATTGTGTCTACCACGTGGAAGGTACAAGGAAGCTTGGTGGGGAGCTCGAAGTTGCCTTGCGTAGAACCAAGGGTTTCTCCCTCCCCAAAAGGGCTTGACAAAGTAAGCTTATGACTCACATCTATTGGACACGAATCGCGTATTGCTGATTTGCTAATTATGCTAACCTCTGCACCTGTATCAATGGTAAATTTTGTTTTCTCCTGTTTTCCAATATCCAAAGGCAATGAAGCAGTCACGAGGCTGGATTTTATGTAACTGTTATCTACCGTGTTTCTCCGTGTCACCCTAGATTCAACCTCCTTACTGAGAGGTTGGCTTCCTGTTTGCACCGTCTTCAATGTAGCCGAGCCGGGGATTTTCGACTCGACTGCGCCTCGTTTCCCTGTTGCTTGGCTTCCCATCTTTTCTTTTGGAAACACGTGTCAACGCCATGGCCCCTTCGGCCGCAGAAATCACATCTTACTTGAATACTGAAAACTCTTGGACCCTCGCTAATAACTGGAGCTGCCGATGTTGGCCTCGCCTTACAATCCTTCTGATCGTGACCATACTCCTTACATGCTGGACAATAAGGAGTATTTTTGCGACTGTAGCAGTCTGCATAAGTGTGACCTCGCTTATGACAAAAGTTACAGGTGATTTTCGGACTCTTTGTAAATTTAGACGGCCTTGAGCCAGAGCTTGGGTCTGGTCCGCTTACTACCTGTGGCTGGAAAGATCCGGCGCCCGGATTAGGTGTATAGCTAACTTGTTGAGGCGTAAACGCATGTTGGCTAGGTAACCAAGTACTGAAAGTAGGTTGTACCTGTGGCATCTGTGGGTATAACTGCGCCGAATTGCCTTGAAGGAGGAAAACCCCTTGTTGCAATTTTTCCATGTTCAGACCCTTAGTGACCAGATCCTCAAACGTAGACGTTTCTAGCGTCAACAAATACTGACAAAGGTGGGGGTTGCTAACACCAATTTTAAAGGCATTCTTAGCAAAATCCTCCAGCTGTGCGTTCGCGATTTTACTTGCCTCTGATCCATATTTAACAACAGCAGCCTCCTGGCATCGCTTAAGTATTTGCCTCAGACGCGATGTGTAGGACAATACTGACTCTGTGGGGCCTTGTTTGGCTGAGATGAGCCCACTCACCAATTCCTGGTAGGTTTCCCTTGGCAAGTAGACCCGATTTAAAAGTTCCTCAGCTGCGTCTAGAGTTGATGGAAACTGCGACGATATCAGCTGGTAAGCTTCTCCTCGAAGGCGAGTTGGAAAAATCTGCATAAAGGCAACCTTCTCCTGGCTATCCAGACACTTCCAAACTTGCCTGCTGCAGCCAATAAATGTCTGTAGTTCTAAAACTATTGACGAGCTTGGAGCTCCTGAAAATAAAGGAATCATCTGCCCCATCAACTTAGCTACTTTAGCATACTCGGCCATATTGCCTGTAAGGTTCTTAACTTCTGCTCCCTTAACAGTCATACAAACAGGACTAAAATGAGCGGTCTGATCAATGGACGCGTCTGTAGACTCGCTTGCCTCAAACGATAGATTCCAATCGTGGGACGTAATCAGTGTTTTTAATGATTGCGATAACTCGAAATAACTGGTCAGGTTTAGCGAGACACCGCCGAAGTGTTTAATTTCTTCTTTAAATTGCTTCGTTTGCTCACGGAACTGCCTAATTCGCTCTACGCGATGTGGATGCAACCTATCCACCGTATCAGCTAATTCAAGGACTGTATCCAATTCAACGGGTTCGGTTTCTCGCTTCACCTGTAGGTTTGAGCTGTAACAAGAAGATTCAAACTTACTTTTTGGGGTTGAGAGTGCTTTACCGCTTCGTAATACGAGCCCGTTGCTTTCCTCTCGAGTTAATTGACGATTTTCCCCTGTTAACTGGTTCTTATTATTCATTCGCGCAAACTAAATAGCAATATTATCTTTTTCTTTAAGTCAATGTACCGGATTTTTAATAATAATGCAACCCTCTCTTTAAAAATGAGCTAAAGTCCCTATAGCGCTAACTAGGTGGTTTTGGCTACAAATCCAAGAGTATGAAGCTCAAGCTATCAGGATGCGTGGATGAGTGTGCTTATGTTGAGAGTGTAAGGAAAAGATTCCAGTTCCAAACAATTTATCAATTTAGTAAGTACTATATTGATTACCCCACAGCAAATCGCCGTACTAGAGCTGTTTGGAAACTAAAACCGGCTGCGCCAAATGTAAAGTTATAAATCTCCTACCTCACAGGATCCTCCCGGCCTTTTCCGAGATGTCCTGCTTCGGTACTTTGGGCACCACTCAGCCTCGCCACCTGCAGCTTACTTTATCAACCTCAAACTCTTTGGACTTGCCAAAAGAAAACACCTAGTTTTGTATTTTTTTTTTATTATTTATTTGAATTTTTTACAACTTCTCGGTCGCCTTTAGTAGCGCGTATGCGATTCTTCACCTCCTTCTTGATCTTGCGCCGCAGCTCCTTCACCTTCTGCTGCCACTGAGTCCGCTCCGCTGTAGTGGTCGAGATGCGTGCGAGCCGCCTGAATTCGTGGAGCTGCTGGCGTAACTGCTCCCGTCGACCGCCGCGCCTCCGCTTGTAGTTGGCTTCACGGATGGAGGTGTCCAGCGGCGCCTTCAATCTGCCCAAGTACTCCTCGCGGGTGATGGGCCGTGGACCTGCCCTGGCGTTTTCCCGAAGTGCCTCCTCCAGACTTTTCTTGGGTGAACGATGGAGTGCACCTGGGCTGCTTGTTGCGGACACTCCGGCTGCCACTCGATAGATTGGGATACACACGCTGGCGAGTGCTGGTCTAGCTGGGGTGCTCCTGTCCTCCTGGGCACGGCTTCTGATTTTTCGCTCTGCTCGGCACGCTTCAACCGTGCGTCTGGCGGTGTCTCCACGGACGGGGGATGCCTGCGCCAATTTTGTTACATAACCAGTATACCCTATGTATACTGGTATGAACTGGGAGCACATCTGATGTGTATCCAATATACATCATCAAGGCTCCCGGGGAAAGAACTCCTCATTTACCACTTACCTGCTACTCTGTCCATTTAATACCAGATCAACAAAAAGAAATAGAATTACATAATTAAACAATTTAGGTTTATTTTATATTTTAAATCAATTACTTTTACAATTATTTTAACATCTTTCCACACTGTATCTACTCGGACGGAGGATGCCTGGAAGAAAGTAGGAATTAATCGATGGTGGCTACGCAGCGTAAAAACGCATCCAAGCCGAATGAGGTTCGCGGCTCAAGCCTACACCTCACCATCTAACTGTTGTGTTGGTTTCCTGCAATTGTACCGGAACTCGTTATACTTTCTGGCCTCGCTGATTACTTCGCGGCGGAATACACTTCGCGTACAAAACCGTAACCGCTGTTGTTACTACTCGCCGTTTCTCGCTCGATCAATTGTCTTTTAAACGATTCTTGCGGCCTCAATTCGCCCTAAATTCGCTGAGTAGTTGAAACGTGCGTTCTCGTTCCACGTAAACTTCTTCCTCCGCGCACGTCTCTCTACTCGCATGGTGAAGCTTTGTGGTGAATTTAATAAATGGTTTGAAGGCAGGGTTTAGCACAGTGTCACTCCGCTGGAAACACACCCCGAAGCTTCTCATGTACATGGTTGTTGTCGCCGCTAATGTTATGGCTTATGCAGTATAACACTTGGCGTAGCTTGTCGATATTTCTATAAGCACACCCCGAAGCTTCTTATGTACATGGTCGTTGTCGTCGCTAATGTTGTGGTTTATGTAGATCGAATTATGAAGTCTTTACGCTTGCCGTTGGTCGACAAGGACATACTTTGACGACAATGGGCGTAGCTTGTCGATAATTCTATAAGCACACCCCGAAGCTTCTTATGTACATGGTCGTCGTCGCTAATGGTATGGATTATGAAGACTTTACGCTTGCCGTTGGTCGACAAGTACATGTTTTAATGACAATGGGCGTATGTGCTTGGCCGTATACACTTGGCGGAGCTTAGACAATTGACGACGTTGTATATAGCATAACAACATCACCACACATGAAATTATTCTAGTCTAAGAGGAGGTAGCTGAACCAATAGAAAATTTTGTAAACGAGCATATTAGAAATGGAACATTTTCGGACGAAGAGAAACTGGCAAAAATGATTCCAATATTCAAAGGAGGAGATCATCTGGACCCGAATAATTACCGCCCTGTTGCACTTTTGACAGCTTTTAGTAAAATATTCGAAAAACTTATAATTAATCGTTTAAAATCTTTCTTAATTAAAAATTCCATCATAAATCTGAAGCAGTTTGGCTTTCAAAAGAACAAGATCACTTTCTATGAGTTACTTTCTGTCTCATGTTACATCAATGATAGTGTTGATGAAGGAGATTATGTTATTGCAATTTTTGTGGACTTGAAGAAGGCTTTTGATACGGTTGATCATGACCTGTTACATCGAAAACTTGAATCGTATGGTATACAAGGAAAACCGAAACAACTTTTTAAAAGTTATTTGGAAGGAAGATTCTAAAAAACTTCAGTTAATAATGTCTTGAGCAATCTAGCACCAATGAAATCGGGGGTTCTGCAAGGATCCATACTTGGACCAACCTTGTTTTTGCTATACACCAATAATTTGAATATATTGTTGTATCCAAAATGACTATATCTTATTATCATTAAAGTTTCGTACATATCAAGAGTACATTTTGTTGTATCTAGATTTTTAAAATCAAATCGAAACTCACACAACTGCCTTTTATTACACTGATCGAACCACATTACCAAACTATCTCGCTTAAACACGTTTTAGAAGTCCTTCCACATACATTTTGTATCCACCAAATCACTGCAATCCTGTCTTGCTTGCTTTCCACGCTCGTCCCGGTCATCTCTGTCTTCAGCTCCCCACACTCTATCTCGCCCTTGCAAAACCAAAAACCAAATTACATCATCCGTTATAATCCGTCTCCTTTTTCTCTTGTCATTCGCACAGCTCATCGATTGCTAGTGCTTTTCAACAGAGCATATACACTAAATAGCACATTCAGTGCTACCAAACTATATGTCCGCATATAACACTATCCCCTCCTTTTTTTTGTGGTAGGGAGGTGAAGGCATTTACGCCCGCCGAGTCTGGCAGTGTGAGACTCCCTTGGACTACCCACTAAACACCTCCCCTGTCAATCTGAGAACCTAGCCTGGAGCCGTTTGACACATTACTTCGGGCCAGGTCTCGTTTTGTTACGCCGTGGGGCGCCTTCAAGCTGGGGAGTCCCTTTCCTAGCGGGAGGGGAGAGGGGAAGAGGAAATGCCAGAAGAGCGATCCCCCAGCCCCAGCGCCTCCAGCTGCTGTGAGTCCCTTTTATATTTTAGGACTGCCCGAGCATAATGTGCCACCTGGTTCCATTTGCCAACCGATTCGAGCATCACCGCAACTATATTATCCGGGGTGAGCTCTCCCGTCTCCCTGTAGCACTGACCCTACAGCACTCATCAAGAGGCGTCTTCTTGATGGGCGGGGTCCCCCTACGTTGGCCATAAGTCGACTAAGGGCCGATATTCCCGAAGCAGCCTTCTCAGCCGTTGCTCTGATTTGCTCAGAGAAACTCATCTTCGAGTCGATCAGTAGCCCCAGGTACTTCACCGCTGGCTTCGATTCGATTTGTATATCTCCAATACTAATCATCCTTACTCTAGGGATTCTCTTTTTTGTCAAGATGACCACTTCGGTTTTCTCCAGTGCTAAACTGAGCCCGCAAGCAGTCATCCAGTCCCTCACTCGGCGCATTAGCATACCTAGCCTAAGTTGCGCTTGTTCAACGGTGCGTCCGGCGACCAGAGCCGCAACATCATCCGCATAGCCGACCAAGCGCTACTCATCTGGCATTTCAAGTCTCAGTAGCCCGTCGTAAGACACGTTCCACAGGTCCGGACCAAGGATAGATCCCTGGGCAACACCCGATGTAATTTCCATCCTTCGTTGGCCCTGTGTCGTGTCGTAGAGCAGGCTTCGGTCCTTTAGGTAGTTCCTCAAAAGCCGCATTAGATATTCTGGAACTTGAAAAGAATTTTCCAGCGTGTCCAGAATATCCACCCATCTAGCGGAGTTGAAGGCGTGCCTGACGTCGAGTGTCACCAACAGGACGATCCGTCGCTTGGTGCGACTATATGCCTCTGCCTTTTGGACCGCGTTCACTACCTCTGCAATCGCATCAATGGTAGAAAGTCCTGCTCTAAAGCCGTACTGCGAGAAGATAGGTCCCTAGCAGCACGAATCGCGTCAGTGAGTCTTCCCTTGATGAGTTTCTCTAGCACTTTCCCAGCCGTGTCTAGCATGCATAATGGGCGGTATGCAGACAGCGATTCGGGATTTCCCTTCCCCTTGCTGATCAGCACGAGCCTCGCCACCTTCCATCGTACCGGGAAAACCCCGTCCCGCAGGCAAGCGTTGAATGTGCTGAGCAGCAAGTCAGGACAATGGTGATAGACGAGCCGCAACACCTCACCCGGAACACCATCTGGACCTGGAGCCTTCCTCGCTTTCAAGGAGAGGACTGCCTCCTCCAGTTCCAGCTGTGTGAAAAGTGGGCACTTGACTGCTGTTTCACCATGGACAGCGTCAACACAGACGGGATGGGCGAGGAAGAGTCCCCGCACTATGGCGTCCATCTTTTCCGCGTCATGTATACAAGGCTTCCGTAGGGCACCAAGTTTCCCCATGACCAGCTTGTAGTCAAGGCCCCACGGATCCTTGTTCACATCGTCCACTAGGTCTTGCCAGCAGCGAGCCTTGCTACTGTTGATCAGTTTGCGAAGGAATTTCCTGGCCGACTTATATGCTACCACCTGGTTGCATGCCTCGTCATGGTTCCGCGCCCGTTGAGCCTCACGCCGAAGCTTGTGACACTCCCTCCACTTTTCAGCGATTTCAGTAGACCATCAGCTTGCCGTGCCGGGGTCTTCGACGGGGCATAGAAGCCCAGCAAGCAGTCGTGATTATGCTCATAGTAGAGTTCACCACGTCTTGAGCTGCCAGTTCTGCCGTCCCCCCCGGAGCTCCCTGCAGCGGCTCACCTGCTGTGAGAACCTTGACGAACCTCTTGATGTCCATTCTTCCAATGTTCCATCCAATTGTAGAAGGCCGAGAGCATGGACGTCGGGAGATAGCATCACTTATCTCAAGCAGAATGCACTGGTGATCACTGGCTGAGTAGTCCTCTAATACTTTCCAGTTGTGTATCCTCCGTACTAAGGACTCCGAGGCGAATGTCACGTCCGGTATGGTTCCCTCACAGCCAACACGGCGGAAAGTCGGCGTGTTTCCGGAGTTTAGTACGACGAGGGCCGTCCTGGCCGCCATTTCCAGGATTCGTTTTCCCCGCGGATCCGTCTGAGGCATGCCCCATTCGATTGCTTTAGCATTGAAGTCGCCCCCAACGAGCACTTTACCCTCTGCGCTCGAGACAGAGCCCTCCAGAGCATTAAGCTTGGCTTGGAAAGATGATATCGATTCGTTAGGCGTTAGGTACACACTAAAGAAGGTGATCCCTGAGCACCGAACCCATACGAAACCATCCCCCCGTCCGCAACTCTCCGCTTGAAAGTCACTGCTCCGAACCCAGATAGCGGCAGTACCAGTTTCATCAGAGTACCATAATGCAGGACTTTTATTATGGAACTGCTCACTCAGCAGCAAAAAGTCGGCTTTCCTGTCCCTCGCAAACTGCTCAAGCAGATTTTGGGCGGTTGAACTGCGGTATAGGTTTAGCTGCAGGATGCGGGTCATCGAAGCTCTGATTTCGCCTTGGGTAGGGCTTCCTGGAACACCCGGCATTTTCCTGATCCCAAGACGTGTCCAAAATCAAGTTTTGGATCAGCATCCTTGCAAAGGATACAGTGTGCCTCCTTCGTACACTCTTTTCTTTTATAACCCGTTTCACCGCATTTGTAACATAGGGAACTCCTATCGGGTCCTTTGCATACTTGTGTGGTGTGACCATAACCAAGGCATTTAAAACATTGAAGAGGCGTTGCTCTTCGCCGTATCCTACAGACAACCCACCCTATTCGTACTTTGCCCTTGTTCAGGAATTGCTCGGCGTCCTTTTCGGTCAAGTCAACTATGGCCATGCGTTGTCCCCTGTTGTTTTCTGGTGTCAGTCTCGCGTTGATCCTTCCCACGCTAGGGAACTCCTTTTTGATGGCCTCTTCTACCTCGGCCAGATCCGTCACGCAGTCTATGTCTCGTATTTCGATCGTTGCCATCGGTTCGAGCGGGGCTATAGTTACGCTTTTGCCGAGGACTTTCTTTACTGCGTCCAGAATGCATCTTTATTGCCGGCCTCGACCAGTATGTGGCCCGACCGCGTTGGTCGTACTACTTTAATGGTAGTATTGGTGTCTTCGGGCCTTACGTTTCCCCTGATGTCCCGCAGTACTTCCGCGTAGGATCAGCCATCTTGGGGCTTTACAAGTAGTGTTGTCGGGGCTTCTGCCTCTCCTGCTTTGCATCAGGTCCTTTTTGTAATTGGGCGTCCGTACGAACTTTACTTTCTGGCTTTTTTTGAAGGAGTTTCTTTGCAGCTTTCTTCGCTCCTTTTGTAAGCACTGTCTAGAACCCCTGATCTAGTGCTCCACGCTCTTCAAGTGCCTCTTCCTTCCTTCTTTTATCCCGATCTCCTTCGATTGGGCTAGACGCCATTCTTTTATTGACGTTTAATGGTGGAGCTACCTGTGGTCGCCTTTAGATGTCGCCTCAAGCGCCTCTATAGCCTTCTCTTCGTCTTCGGCCCTTAACCAGCTTCTCCGATAGTGCCCCATGCAATCCAGGAGCTCCTCTAGTTCAAGGAGCCCTTCCTTTGCTGCTTTGCTGATTTTTGGGGAGTCGCATGCAGCTTGTATTCTTTTCACAACATCTCGCGCTTTTCGAAGTAGTCTTTCTTCTTCGTATCGCTGGGCCGCAATTGTACCTTGCAACCATCCCTGAGAGAGGTTTTCGCGTTCCGTTTCCGAGTGCAGTACTTCCGACACATTTTCAACGTTGGCGGTACAATCACGCGGTGTCTGGTCACTCTTTGCTTTTAGTGCCGTAATCGCCTCGTTTGCTTCTGGATTTTTCGTTGCAATGTCGGGATTTGTGACCCTTGCATCGGTCGCTTTAGTAACGATCGCAGCGGTGATAATCGAATTTTCGGTGCTCTTTATGTTATCTTCCACTGCTCGAGCACCTGAAGCATCCTGTCGAGTCTCCCGCTTCTCCTTAATAGGACGCTCGGGCGTTCGCATAATTTTTTTGCTGCGCCCAAACGCCGCAGGAATCTCAGTCTGCACCAGACTGTCTGTCGTTCTCCGTGTTTCGTCTACCGTCACTGTCGTCGTGTTAGTCTTCGTTTTTTCGTGGTTAGTACAGCTCTCGATGTACTGTTGAAATCGTGGCTGCAACCGCTGGTTGCGTCGTCGTTGCTATTATTTATTATTTCCTTTTTTGGATTTTTTTGGTCTTTTGATTGCTCCAGTTTTGTTGGGTCCCCCCTTGGAGCCGCTATCTCCGTTCGTGTGTGTAGTCGCCTTTTTGGTCCCATGGTTATCTTTGCATAGCAGGGAGGCCATGCGAGGGTTGGCACAAGCCCTTATGGGGACAAGTGCTCAGAGCCAGACCAGCGCTAATCGGGAGTCCGTCTCAACCGAACCTACATCACCAACCCAATGGTGCAAACTTCGAACGTACTCCGAGGCCTGCCAAGGTTTTACCGGGACGGAGACGGTATGATAGTTGAATTGGAGCCGTTCACACACGAGTTTCACCTCGGCGCTACTGTGCAAAGCAAATAGCTCCAAACCATCACATCCGCCAGCCCAAAGCATCAATTCCAGTTCGTTGTCCAAAGCGTAGTCCAGGTACAATCAGAGTCGTTACCTGTCATCCCAGGAGGGAACCTCACGGCACCCCCCCCATATCCTCGGGTCCGTGGGGGCGGCACTCCCCAAAGAATGCTAGCCTCAAAGGATGTTCTTGTCGACCGGCTTTCTCCCTGCGGGAATTTCCTCGGAAACGTGGGGCGGAACTCCCCAAAGAATGCTAGCCTCCAAGAGTGGCCTTGTCGACCGGCATACCCCCTGCGGAGTTTCCTCGGGTACGTGGGGGTGAAACTCCCCAAAGAATGCTAGCCTCCAAGAGTGCTCTGGTCGACCGGCATTCCCCCTGCGGGGGAACCCCCTCCTTAGTTTTGTTCGTCCCGAACAACTTCGCTGCCTGGCGCTGGTGGATTAGCCCCATAATAGCGAGATAATCGTTCCAAATGAACCACTCTAATTTTAGATCTGGGTTTCCAATCGTGCTTTATCTGGTATACAATGTCGTTGATTCGATCTATGATCCGGTACGGCCCCTCCCAGTTCCGTTGCAGTTTTGGGCACAAGCCTTTCTTCCGGTGGGGATTGTAGAACCATACCAAATCACCCTGTGTGAATCCTCTTGAGTTTGCTCTCAGATCGTATCCTGCTTTCATTTGATTCGTGTTCAGCCGGATATGACTTCGGACATCTTCATGCACCTTTTCCAAGCGTTGTCGCAGTTCAGCAATATAGTTTGATACCGTTATGCCTTCTTCCGGTGGTATCCCGAATTTCACATCCGCTGGCAACCTGATCTGTCGCCCAAATATTACTTTTGCTGGCGACTCTTGGGTGGTAGTATGCGTTGCTGCTTGATAGGCCATTAAAAATAGTAGTATCTTTCGATCCCAATTCCGTTGATTGTCAGCCACTACCTTCGCCAAGTGCTCGATCAATGTCTTATTAAATCTTTCAACCATTCCATCGGATTGCGGGTGAAGAGGTGTCGTTCTCGTTTTCTTGATGCCAAGTATCTGACACATTTCGGCAAAGAGCTGGGATTCGAAATTTCGCCCTTGATCGGAATGAAGCTCTTGTGGTACTCCGAATCTGCTGACCCAATTGGATACTAGCTGCTCCGCAACGGTTGATGCTTCCTGGTTAGGAATTGCGTAAACTTCCGGCCATTTACTGAAGTAATCACCAACAACTAGAATGTATCGATTTCCCTGTTCAGACTCTGGAAACGGTCCCGCTATGTCGACACCAATTCGTTCGAATGGTAGTCCCACATTGTACAACTTCATCTCCCCTCTAGACTTCTTCCTCGGCCCTTTGGTGGCTGCGCATACCGAACATTTTCTACACCAATCTTCCATATTTTCTCGAACATTTGCCCAATAGAATCGTTCACGTATCTTCTGCAGGGTCTTATTCATTCCTAACTGGCCTCCTGATGGTCCCTCATGTATTTCTTGTAGCACTTCCTGGACTTTGTTACGAGAAACAATGATCTGCATACGATGTGATGTTCCATCGGTCGACTCCCACTTTCGCTTAAGCATGCCTCCGTCTAGGTGCAATGAGTCCCAAATGGTCCAATATCGTTTAACAACTTCATTCCTACCAGAAATGCTTTCTCGCTCTGGTCGATGATGAATCTCCTTCCAAGCAATGACGTCTCGGAGATCGGGGTCCAACATCTGCTCAGCAAACAATTGCGTTTTTCCCTTCCAGCCTTTGGCAGTGTCCGCACTCCGGTTTACATGGTCGACGAGAGAGAGCATCAGCATTTTTGTGCATATTCCCTTTACCATGGACAATTTGAAATCATAGGCTTGTAGCCTCTCTATCCATCGTGCTACTTGACCCTCAGTGTCCTTAAAGCTCAGCAGCTATCGTAGTGCAGCGTGATCAGTTCGTAAGACAAATTTCCGGCCATATAAGCACTTTTGGAAGTGTTTTGTTGCCTCAACCACCGCCAATAGTTCTCTCCTAGTGACACAATAGTTTCTTTCACTTTTCGAGAGGACACAGCTGTAGTACGCGATGACTTTCTCTGTGTCACCGTCTCGTTGCGACAAGACTGCCCCTATTCCCATGTTGCTGGCGTCTGTATCGATAATGAACATCTTCTCTGGATTTGGATATGCCAGTACAAGAGCATCGCATAACTCTCGCTTTAATGTCTCGAAGGCTCGATTTTTCTCGGTCAGCTCATGCAAGCATTTTGTAGTTCTCGCGAAGTCCTTCACAAATCGTCGATAGTACGTTGCTACGCCAAGAAAACTTGGAAGTTGGTGTTTGTCTTTCGGAACAGGCAAATTTCTTACAGCATCCGTTTTCTCGGGGTCCGTCCGAACACCCTCAGCCGATACAATTTGATCAAGGTATTTCACTTCCTTCGCGAAAAGGGTACATTTCTTGGCACTCAGCTCCAGATTCACTGCTTGTAATCGTGAGAATACCTCCTCTGACCTCTTGATGTGCTCGTCGAAGGCCTTGCTGAGGACAATGACATCGTCCAGGTACACCAAGCATGTCTTCCAGCTGAGTCCTCGCAGTACACATTCCATCAGACGTTCGGAAGTGGCTGGAGCGTTGCAAAGGCCAAATGGCATGACATTGAACTGCCATAATCCGGAGCCGACGGAAAATGCTGTTTTCTCCCGATCGCCTTTTTCGATTTCAACTTGCCAGTAACCACTCTTGAGATCTAAACTTGAAAACCGTCTTGCGTCTGTCAATGTGTTGAGAATGTCATCGATTCGGGGGAGAGGATAACTGTCTTTCTTGGTTACATCGTTCAGCCGTCGGTAGTCTACACAGAACCGGGTACTTCCATCCTTCTTTTTGACAAGAACAACTGGTGAGGTCCATGGGCTATTAGATGGTTCAATGATGCCCTGTTTCTCCATCGCTTTTATCATGTCATTTGCCTCACTTCTTTTGGCCAATGGTAAGGGCCTAGGAGGTTGGCGAGTTGGTTTTGAGTCGGCAGTGTTGATTGGGTGGGTTACCATGTTCATCCTGCCATGGTCTCCCTCTTCGATGAAAAATACGGTATTGTATTTTTTAATCATTATTTCTGCCTTCGCCAGTTGTTCTGCTCTTAGCTCACTTTTCCTGAGGATAGACTGTACCATTTGCTGGGTTTTGTAGATCACTGGCTTCTCCTTGCACTGTTGTTTCTCAGTCATTTCTAAACATGTTACAGATGAAATGGGTTCGCAGCTTCCAAGAGTATTACCTTCCTTGATACTGATCGTGCAATCCAACACATTAAGCACTCTTATAGGTACGCACTTATTTTTGTCAACTCTTACTAAGCTTCGCGCTAGCATCAGGTTCCTTAGCGCTGGTGTTTTTGTTGGCTCAACGAGAAAGAATCGATGGTCCCCAGAATCACCATCTATTTTGGCCCATATAACTCTCTCAGATGACTTTGAAACGTTAATGTCATTATTCACAACAACTCTTAATTTTGGGGTTTCCGTTTCCGAGATGTCAATTGGAATCTGTACATTTCACCATATTAGGAGTCGCTGCCCCAGATCCAATCGAAAACCATGTAACCGCAAGAAATCCACTCCTAGTATGCATTCATCAGTTATCTCGGCTACTAGGAATTCATGCTGGAACTTCAAATCTCCCAATTGTATCTCTTGCATAATTTCACCACATACTGCTGTGAATTGTCCTGTTGCTGTTTGCAGCCTAAAATTCTTTCGACTGGTCAATCGAAGATTTTCCACAATGTCTGGTCTCAGGATTGATCGAGTTGCACCAGTGTCGATGGTGATTGTACAACGAACTTTTCCAATTTTTCCACTAAGACACAAGTCGTTTTCGCCACGATGCTCTCGGGAAACGCCTATGATGATGGTGGGGTCGTCGAATCTCCAAGCCAACCTCTGCCCCGTGAAGTTGGCTCTTAAGAGTTTCCCGCTTCCTCAGATGAAGAAGCAGATTGGCCAGCTACCGAGGGATCCAATCGTTGTCTCTTAGCTGTACATCCAGAACAAAATAGAGGTCATCTCGCCTCGCGGCACTCGCGTTGCAGATGCCCAATTTTTCCGCAATTCCAGCATTTCGGGGCTCCATGCTTCTGACTTCCAGCTGGTGCGTGCTCCATCGTACTTCGCAGCCGTTGACACTGGCACTCTTCGACGACTTCACGTACTCGGACTGCGCTTCGTGAAGCGTGTTTTGCTGCTTCGATGGTTAGACTATAAGTCAACGCATCCTTAATAGTTCGTTTATCCGCCAAACGGAGATCCTGCTGCAGCTCTCGGTCCTGCAAAGCGTTGATAAATGCTTCCATTGCTGTCTCATTGCGGTGCTCCGGATCGGATGTCGGATATGACAGGATGGTTAGCCTTTCAATCTCCTGGGCGAGTTGTTGCAGTGTCTCACCCATTTTCTGCGTGCGATTACGTAGCTGCGTTCGGTGGACTTGTTTCATGTAGTCATCCCCGTATCGCATGTTCATGGCGTTTACCAACGCAGCATAGTCGTGATGTTGCTCTACAGGTACAGTCTGAAGTACTTCTGCTGCAGGCACTCGGAGTGCGAGAATTAATGCAGTCGCTCGTTCGTTCTCGTTCCAGTGATTTGCTACTGCTGCGGCTTCAAACTGTGTTTTGTAGATGCTCCAAGATGTTTGAGCTTCAAAAGTTGGAGCTTTCAGGCCTCTTGCACCACTTTCTGTAACTGATGTTTGTCCCTTAGTTCGAATCCGTTCCACGTCAAGTTGCAGCTTTTCCAATTGCTGTTCAACCATCTCAACGCGTTCATCTGTTTTGGCAACGTGTTGTTTGATATCGTCTACTTGTTGTAATGCTGCCGTAGTTTGAGCTTGGAGTTTTTCTTCCAACTGTGCCATGTGCTGCTCAAGTTGTTGTTTTTGTTGTTCGCTTTGCTCTTCCATCTGCTGTTTAATCTCGGCTGATTGCTGTTTAAGCTCGGCTGATTGCTGTTCACTTTGTTGCTTAATTTGCAACAGCAAATTCAATATGGCATTCTGTTCCTGTTGTTTCGGCTCCTCGGAACATTTCTCCGCCACTGGCTCCTCTGGTTCTGTCGTTCCTTCATGAACATCTAAAGTTTCAGTCAAATGTTCCTCAAGTTCGAGTTCCACCTCATAACGGAATTTTTCCACGTCAACGCCATCCTTTTTCAAGGATTTTTCCACTCGCGCTAACAAAGTTGCCATGGTTCCACTTACGGACAAACCGCGTTCCAAACACAGCTTCCTGAGCTCAGTTACATTGAGCTCGAACAACGATGTTATTGTAGGCATTTTTATTTTAAATTCTCAAACAAAGTTAGAATTTACAGTTAGTCACTTTCACTTCACTCAGTCTAATCACTTATCAGTTATTTTGAAAGCTCTACACTTATCCCACTTCTGACACCATTGTTGTATCCAAAATGAGTATACCTTATTATCATTAAAGTTTCGTACATATCAAGAGTACATTTTGTTGTATCTAGATTTTTGAAATCAAATCGAAACTCACACAACTGCCTTTTATTACATTGATCGAACCACATTACCAAACTATCTCGCTTAAACACGTTTTAGAAATTCTTCCACATACATTTTGTATCCACCAAATCACTGCAATCCTGTCTTGCTTGCTTTCCACGCTCGTCCCGGTCATCTCTGTCTTCAGCTCCACACACTCTATCTCTAAGATTAATAAAAACTGGATGGGCTAAGCTCATATAAAATGCATGAGAGAGCATGCGACCGGTTTCTGCTCTCTTCCAAGTGAACAGTCTGTCATTTCCTCCCCGTCTGCCTCTTGCTGGTCACTTTCTTGTTCCAAAAGCTGACTAGGTGTGAACTGACTGTCAAGTTGACTGATGCAAATTGGACGCCAAATTGGCCAATTTGCAAGTTTCGTCGCGAATTTTATCCGATATTAAAACTGTGGAAAGTGTTCGCGATCTAAATTCGTTTCAAGTGTTTAAACATTCGATTGGAGTTTGTGATTCATGTTACTTTAACGTGTGACACTGTGTAATTAACTTAGAATTTCAAAATGAAATGTGTAGTGCCTTCGTGAAAAAATCATATTGGAAAAGGATCTGTACGTGTTTCCTTTCACAAGTGAGTAGTTATTATATTAATGTTTTGCATGTTTTTCATACAATGCTGAAGGTTTTTCTAATAGAAAGCAAATTTTAAGTATTGTATGAAAATTTGTTCACATTGAGCAGCAGCCATGTTTGTTTGTGCAATTAGGCTCTATCTAAGATTGTAAACAAGAGCGTAGCAGTAGGAAAAGTGGTCGCAGGGGTTGTTGCAACCATATTGTCACGTGGTTGTCCACTCCAGTATTATTTAATTACTCAATGCTCTATCTCGCCCTTGCAAAACCAAAAACCAAATTACATCATCCGTTATAATCCGTCTCCTTTTTCTCTTGTCATTCACACAGGTCATCGATTGCCAGTGCTATTCAACAGAGCATATACACTAAATAGCACATTCAGTGCTACCAAACATTATGTCCGCATATAACAATATGTAAACTGAAAGCTCACCACACATTATATGCTGATGTTACTGTACTTCTTTATTCAGCACATGATAAAGTTGCCATGGAGGATATCGTCAACGAGGATCTAGATAAATAACGTTCATGGCTTATCGAAAACAAGCTAGCATTGAATACTTTAAAAACAAAAAAACATTATTTTTAAACAGAAGAATAAGGAAGACATAGAAGTTGACCTAAAAATTAACGGCGAAAACTTGCAAAGTGTGTTTTAAATTGAATATCTCGGTCTTACCATAGATCATCGTTTGACATGGTTGCCACACGTAAATAATTTGAGGTGATAACTAGCACCAATGATAGGAATGTTGAGAGGATATGGAGGTTTTCCAATGCATATAAAGAAACTTGTATTCAATGCATTTGTACTGACAAAGCTTCATTTGGAGTCAATCGTCAAAGCAAAACCTTAATATTATATCCAAGATACTAACTAAAGCCTATAAAAATATTCTAAACCTCCCAATTCTCACTCCAACAAGACTAATGTAACAACGGACCAATGCACTCTCCTTCAGTCAAATCATTACTATGGAGAAAGCTAAGCATATCCTGAAATGTCTAATACCAGTGAATCGGAACAAAGCCCCTTTATAAAAGTATCACCAATAAATCCATATAACTCAAGAAATGCCAACAATTTTGTAATACCTTGCGCTAGAACTGATCGACTAAATAACGATGCAACGAATGATGCTCTGCGTATATACCGGTACAATAATCTTCCAGAAACAGTGAAAAACGCAAACTCATTATTGGTTTTTAATAAAAGATGTAGTAATCGGTCCTAATTGTCACTTATGCAGAACTGAAAAATTGTCTCGAAAATGCTTTTTCCGAACTTGTTGCACATGCGGCCTCATAATAATAATTTTTTTCCATCGTTAAGGAAAAATAAGACAAATTCTTAATTTTCTCTTTTGGAGAAGATGAAAAGCGTCTAAATGCTAGGATATAACACTTAAACATTTTAAGAACAAAAATTACAAGCATGAAAACACAAAAAATTCACAAAAGTAAAACGAAACGAAACAAAACAAATGAATGAAAATCTGCATAACAATTACAAATAAAACAAAAGCAACTATGAGGCAACTTAATCACCACCAAAACCGGCACCGCCGAATTCAAGATTGATTAAATTAAAAATAAATTGAGGAAGTTTTTTTTAAAAAAAAAATAACAGAAAAGAATTATTAGCTAATGCATGAAAACGATAACGCGATTATAAAGTGGAAGATTCGAACAATTGAGTAAGATAATGTAATTAAATAAAAAGCACTAAAATTGGTGCATACACATTTAGCATTGTGAATAAAACAAATAATTGTACAATACAGTGCGATGACTACGACTTCGAGTGTGCGAACTGAATGAAATTTTCACACAAGAATTTGTTTTAGTAAAAACACGTGAACAATCTGAATTTTACAAAAATTTAGAAATTCTCCCCTATTTCAAAGTGCTACAGGTTAGCCACAAAGTACAATTTACACGCAACGAAACGGTTGATATTATACTAAGCTCATTAGTTTCATTTTTATGTCGTTACTTTCAAGTGATTGAAACGATTCTCGAGGAATTTCCCGACAAAAAATTTACGGAAAATGATTTACTTGTCAACGTACAGCAAAAAAATCGAATCATAATTTACAGCAAGATCCAAATACAAACATCCATACTGTTTATCATTAGAAACAATAAAAACTGCATTCCGCTGATAACTGGGTGTTATTTTAGTATTTAGTATTTTAGTATTTAGGATAGTATAAAGATTAGAGAAGACACAATGAGTAATTCAAGGGGAGGAAGAGAGCAGATAAAAGAAATTCAAAACCAGAATAGAGTCTGATAATAAAATCACATACTTTCGCATGTTTTCTCAGTGTGAAAATGTGTTATTAGTTAGTGTATTTTAAATATACAAAGCGTTAGGGAATAATATTTTTAAAGAAGGGTAACAACAGAAAATAACAAATACTAAAGCAATGAATTAAAACACTGTACATTCATCACCGAACAATGCCTATATTTGTTATGGTCGCATTTAGACTTCTATATGTTGCGTGCAATACCCGTCAATACTTTGCAGTACACGAGCACACTGAAAGCCCAAATCAATACACATTTCGAATTACATTTAACACGAATGGTGTTGATGAGGTATGAGTGGTGGTAGCGGGAGTATGACCGGTTGGTGCTGCTGGTGCTGTCGCCGAGAGATTTCGGGGAGTCTGCTCGAAACCGCCACACAGCGCGGACGCCGCGTAGATGAGTTCCCGCGCGCCAGCCGACAAGGAAATTGTAGTCGAGCACATGAAGTACCCGTTTGATTTACTTATAAGATTTTGCAAAGTGAATAGAAAATCGAGTTAAGTTATCGTGAAAATTGGGAACGCTTCGTGAGTCGTGTAAGGAGTGAAAAGTGGAACAAAACTCGTGCTCCGTCAAAATGTATGGTGAAAGTATTTTCGCTCGGGTGTGCAATGGTTCCCCCCCCCCCCTCTTAGACCATATGTCGAAAAGTTATTCTTTCGCTCCCAGAAATAATCAGGTCCCCAAAGGAGATATGAAACCGAGAAGCTATTTGCGATAACAATTATATACCCAACGCGTTTAACACGTAAAGAACTTGAAAATAACGATTAGCGCTTTTGTCGGAAATTTGTCGGAATGCTGGGATTCTACTTCGCTTTCATGGAATAAAGAAATCGTTTCGTGTAAAATCGTTGGGATTAAAGTACAGTGCATGTGTAGGGTACTTTGCGAGAATCCATTGTTCATTCCTATGTGTGGTTCGCATTCGTTGACGACAAAAGTGTTCGGTAGTCAGTCGGCAAGAAAAGTTAGCGCTAACGGAATAATCACCAGAGTTCCTATAAGGTGCATACGAAATTTAATGTCCAATACAAGTTCGGAAACTCCTCCACAATACTTATTGAAGAAGCGTGCACACAGTGATGAATCGTAAAAATACAAACAAAAGGGAACGTTTCACAGAACAAATATAACAAGGATTACTAATTTTTGAAAACAAACGGCGAGAAAGATTTTAAGCTATTATTGATAAACGAGGAACACATTCATTGGGGAAGGGACAGAGGAATCAAAGAAAAAGGAAAACATAATTACCCAAAGATATACTGTCTGTCGTGAATAACAAAGTCAGCCAACCCATTCATATAATTATTAGTATTGCGATATTTGTTTTTGTTGTTGTAACAGCGGTTTATACAAATAGCTGCTTTATATTTATGTAAAGCAATTTTTCGATCATTTCTGGTTCATGTTCATAACGTTTTTCCGTCGAATCCGTAAATGTTGTTCAAAACAAGAAATCCAGATCTCCGTCATCACCAGTTCTTCAGCGAGCGCTCGTTTAGGATACTGGTGAGTACCTGTTTATTTTACTTTATACATTTTGATTAAATCTATATCCATGTTATAAAAATTTTAAAAGTATTAATATGTATGAAAATTTTCAAATTTTTCTTGAAAGATTTTGCAAGTACAAGAATATAAAAATTTTAAAAGTTTATTAATATATATAAAAATTTTCAAATTTGTCTTGAAAGATTCTTCAAGTACAAGAATATAAAAATTTAAAAAGTTTATTAATATATATAAAAATTTTCAAATTTGTCTTGAGAGATTTTTCAAGTGCAAGAATAAAGATATCTAAAAAATTTGTTGATGTAAAAATTAATTACGTGGAACATCAAATGAATTGTATTGACATATAAAATAATAAACTATATTTTAAATTATATTTAATAGTTATATGGGTTCGCATAAATAAACATGAATTAATACACAGTGCCCTTCGGTCTTTCCATTACGTTGGATTTGACCGAGTATAGGACCCGGTACGGTAGCAGGCTTTCCTCTTAAAACATGAGCCAGCCGCCGGTTACAATATAATCTTCTTTGTTTCAGGTGACGTCGCGGGTTGAGTGGCCCAAGCAGAGTGCCTCTTTATGGCATAGAGTTATGCAATCGAATTGTATAATTCTATGGCATAAATTGGTCATCGGGGTACTTTTCTTCTGATGGGAAGACTTATGCAAGTTAAGTTGTATGAGTTTTCCACTCAGAAGAGGAATACCTGGCCACTGCAACAAATATGGATTTTAATCCGGTTGGGTGGGTGCGCAGGGGCTCCATCACCACCCGGGTGCCCTTCTCTCATTTGTGGGCCATGAGCCTCTCCGGGTAAGGACGAGGTCACCCTGCTTCCACTTCTTTTTACTTGTTACTCTTGTTCCTTGAACAAGTCAGTTGTCCCTTGAGTAGTTACCTACACTTTTTGCGAAGTCGGTCGCCTTATTTTTGTTCGACCCCAAGAAATTCGTGAATGCGAAATTTTTTGTAGTGAGTCCTTGTGCTGGGGAAATGAACCGCAATGCTAGCCTGCCAGCGCATTCACGCGTCCCCAGACAAGGGCATTCTCGGCAGATATCTCCATCTTCTTCTGCCGAGGCAGCAGACCATCGCTGCAGTCCTTCACGGACATTTTGAACTTCACTTATTCACTACAAAGACTTAAGGAACATCTAATAAATTCAAATTAGTGATAAGTTCGGAGGATTGCAAATGCAGTATCTTAGGGTATTTTAAACCCTAATGTCGAGATACTTAAAGACAGCTAGTTTTTATAAACTCAGAGTTTTTTTTTACTGCGTCGTTCACTGTTCACGAATCGGACTAGACTAGCAGGAAAGGAGTACTTTACAGCATTTTGTGTGCCCCTTATACCGATGTTTTTAGCATTGTCTGGAGGCACACGTAACATAGGAATCGACGACATGTGAAGTACAGATCGCACGAGTGTTGTGCAACGATGAAAGAGTGGTGGAGAGAGTGCTAGGGAATGGAGGTTTAAAAAACAAAAATCGAAGTCACGTTCGGGAAACGAAAGTAGCATATGTAAGTTTTCCCCACTGTTATTGCACATTGAGTACCTCATAAAAACTACAATTAAAGTACACTGAACTTCACTTGTATGATTTTGCTCTCGAATAATACAAGGCACAACATTTATTTTAGCACTTCTGGCTACACCTCAGTAAATTTTATGCAAAATCCAATATCCGCTACCTGTCGCCCTCCTTGCTAGAGAGCGCCGCGCTATTTACCTGCGCCGAAACGAGGATGCGAGGGAGATAGTTGTCCGCGAGTAGAGACAGCGCTCGCTCAACGATTGGCAGCAGTCTTGGGTGAATTGCACGAAGGGAAGGTAGA
>OZ017740.1:188414687-188682187 GCA_963969285.1 Odontomyia ornata | reverse complement strand
CTCCCTTGGGTGAAAATATTCGCGAGAGAGTATCGGGCACGATGTTTTATGTTCCTTTCCAATGTTTGATGGAAAACTTAAACTCTTGCAGTTTAAGAGCCCATCAGGACAGACGTATGTGTAGGTCCGCTTTGTTCATCAGCCGTTGTAACAAAGCAAGTTCAGTGATCATCTCAAACGGGTGGCCTTCTATATACGCTCGGAATTTCTTGACGGCCATCACCGCAGCTGGTGATTCTTATTCATGTATGGTGTAGTTCCCCTGGGCTGAGTTCAGCTTACAGGACATAAAGGCAATGAGAGCTCCTTCTCCCTCTTTAGTTAATTGCACTTGCACGGCTCCAACTCCTTGTTGACTTTCGTCACAATGAATGGAGAAGTGTTTTTTCTAAAAGTCACGGCTGGGCAGGACTGGGGCAGATGTCAAAGGTTGCTTGAGCTCGTCAAATGCTTTTAACTGAGCTCGAAGCAGATGAACTCACCTCTCAGGAGCATGTCCAACAGGGGTGCTGAAACCGTTGCATAGTTCCGAACGAAACTTCGGTACCAACCGCAAACTCCTTAGAAATTTCCCAGCTGAGTAATGTCCTTCGGTCCCTGCAGAGGGAATGCTTGCCGACAGGAGTACTCTTGGAGGCTAGCATTCTTTGGGGAGTTCCAACCCCACGTACCCAAGGAAATCCCCGCAGAGGGAATGCCGGTCGGCAAGAGTACTCTTGGAGGCTGGCATTCTTTAGGGAGCGCCACCCCCACGGACCCAAGGATATGGGTGGCGCCGTGAAGTGCCCTCCTGGGATTACAGGTAACGACCCTGACTGGATCTGGACTACGCTTTGGACAACGAACTGGAATTTATGCTTTAGGCTGGCGAATATGATGGTTTAGACCTAGTTGCTTTGCACAATAGCGCTGAGGTGATTCCGTTGAGATGGACTCCGCATTAGCGCTGGTCTGGCTCTGAGCACCTGTCCCCATAATGGTTTGTGCCAACCCTCGCATGACCTCCCTGCTGTACAAAGAAAACCATGGGACCGAAAAGGCAACTACACACACGAATCGAGATAGTGGCTCCGAGAGGGGAGCCAATAAAACTGGAGCAACTAAAAACCATACAAAAAAATTTAAAAAAACCCAAAAATGGAAAGCAAAAATAATGACAATGACATTGCCACCAGCGGCTGCAGCCACGATGTTAGCAGCACATAGGAAGCGGTACTTACGATGACAAAAACGACAATTAACACAATGACAGGGAAAACGGACGACAAACGGAGATTAACAGACAGTCTTGTCCAAACTGAGATTCCTGCGGCGTTCGGGCGCAGCAATAAAATGATGCGAGTGCCAGAGCGCCCTCAAAAGCAAAAGCAGGAAGCTCTGCAGGATACGTCAGATGTTCGAGCGGTCGAGGATAATATAAAGAACATGTGATGGTTAACGAAGCGACTGAAGAAAGGGTCGTATGTCCCGATATAACAACGAACCATCCTGAAGTCCACGAAGAGACTACGGCAGGAAAGGACAGGATTGACCAGAAAAATAAAGCGACGTTATGTAATTTCATCGCCAACGTCGAAAATGTGGTGGAAGTACTGTACTGGAAACGGAAGCCGATAATCTCTCCCAAGAACGATTTTCGCAAAGTACAATTACCGCCCAGCTATATGAAGAAGAAAAGCTATTCTGAAAAGCGGGCAATGTTATGAAAAGAATACAATCTGCATGCGACTCTACTTGAACTAGAAGAGCTTCTAGACCGCATACGTCGCCGAAGAGGACCAGAAGGCCAAAGCAGAGCAGAAGGCTAAAGAAGCGCTGGAGGCTAAATCTAAAAAGCACGTGCAGATAGCTCTACCATCAAAAGTCAACAAAAGAATGTCGACTAGCCCAATCGAAAGAGATCGAGATAAAATAAGGAAGGAAGAGGCACTTGACGGGCGTGGAACACCAGATCAGTGGTTCCAGATAGTGCTGACAAAAGGAGCAAAGAAAGCCCTAACAGGAGGCACTGCTCGTAAAACCCCAAGATGGTCGATCCTGCGCGGAGGTGCTGCGGGATATCAGGGGGAATATTTATCTATTTCAGAAATCGACTAACAGACTAGTATTCCAATTAGAAGTTAATTAATATAATATATAAATACAAATATATGAATTCAAAATATGGCAGAAATTAAAGAAAAAAGATCACAATACGATATTAAAAATTAAGATTTATAGGAATATTTATAAATTTGATTTTTCATTGAAGTTTCGAATACGCCAAGAGATTGTGGTAGAGGACCAAGACTTTGCTGTTTGTGCATACGAGGTAAGCGTAGCAAAGGAGAGTGGAAGAAGGTGTTAGTACGTGCATACGGAACCTGGAATTGAAGCGAGGATCTATTTGGGCGAGCCGCGTTGAATATATTTGTTTGCCTGCAAAAATTTTTGAGGTAAAAGGCAATTATGAAGCTTGAACAAAAGACATTCGTCAAGGAAAGATCGTCTGGAGTCAAGGGTAGGAAGGTTCAAAGTATGAAGTCGGTCATCATAAGGGGAGTAAGGAAGGTTGAATTTGAAGAATAGAGACCGTGTGAATCTGCGTTGAACTGACTCAACAGCATCGATGAGCTTCCTGTGGTACGGACTCCAAATTTGGGAGCAGTACTCCAAATGACTAGGTACTAGTGAGAAGTAAAGACACATACAGGATGTGATATGTTGGAATGAAGAAGCGGATCGTAAAATAAATCCAGTTAAGCGAGAGGCTTTCTTAATAATTAGAACAATGTGGAGATCAAACTTCAGTTTACAATCGAAAAGCACACCAAGATCTTTGAAGGAGGTTACATTGTTCAAAGGGATACCAACAAGCCTATACGTTGAGAAAAGAGGAGATTTTTTACAGGAGAATGTCATCTGATGGCATTTGGAAACATTTAAGGAGACCAGACCAGTCACTAAGACGCTGAAGATCGGTTTGAAGGAAATCCACATTTAACAGGGAGTCAATAACTCGAAAAATCTTGAAGTCACCAGCATAAAGGAGACAAGAGGATGTGATAACAGAAGTATTGAACCTTGCGGAACTCCCGAGCTCGAGTGAAATGAAGAAGTGAAGCAAGAGTTTAAAGTGACTACACATTGACGATTCAGGACATAGGAGAGAAGCCAGGAATAGAGGCAACTAGGGACATTGAACCCTAAAAGTTTCTCAAATAGGAGAGAGTGATGCACTGAATTAAAGGCTTTAGAAAAATCCGTAAAAATAACGTCAACTTGTTGTTGTTGATCGAGGACAGCTGCAATATTATGGGTAAAAGAAAGTAAATTTGTAAGGGTTGATCTGCTTCTGACAAAACCATGCTGTTGATCTGCTAAAGATGGGAGGACAAGTGGATACAGCAAATCAAAAACTATTTTTTCAAGAATTTTACTAAAAGAAGGAAGAAGAGAAATAGGACGATAGTTTGAGATGATATTACGATCACCAGATTTGAAAATAGGGAAAATTTGGGCAATTTTCCGTTGGGCGGGGAAAACCCCACAGTATAAACTCAAGTTAAAAATAATTGAATGGGGAACACAAAGCGAATAAGATAAAGATTTTGCTAGAAAGTTTGGCCCACACTGGTGCTGTTGTCAAGATTATTTAAGAGTTGCTCAACCTGCAAGGGGTTTGTACGAAAATTAGTAGAGGAAAAAGCGCAAGAAGGAGGAGGAATGTTTAGCCCTACCTAAAAAAGAAAGCGAAGAGTTCACAAGATTCTTGAGGAGAAGACGATGTCATGCCATCTAGACTAAAATTATCAGGGGCATGATGAGAGGTCCTTAAAGATTTTACGTACGACCAGAACGCACGAGTTTGATTCGACATTAACGAAGTTCCAATGTGGTTAACATATGCATGAAGTGCAGAACTGGCAATTTTCTTGGCCGCCGAACGACGCTCTTTAAATTTAACGAGGTCAATTGGAAGACCACTGGATAAGAATTTTCTGCGGGCATCATCTTTAGCTTTAATTGCAGTGGCAACACCTGAATGAAACCAAGGAGCATCTTTAGGTTTTCTTGCTGGACAGACAGGAGTAAATTGCGAGATTGAGGATGAAAGAAACATATAGAGCTTATCAACACAATCTTCAATGTGGAGATTGCTGAAGAAGGAATACCAATTCACGGCATTAAGGTTAGCTTCCATGCTCGATAAATCGGCTTTTAAAAAATTAAAGTGGGAAGGTGAGAAATTCTTCAAAGAACGAGAAGATGTGATTGCAAGCTCAATAGAGATTGGTGGATGGTGAGAATCAGGTTTGACAAAGGCTGAGAGTGCCACCGATGCGGACAGAGAAAAATGTAACAAGTTGGAAAGAACAAGATCAAGCAATTTGTTATTGGCATTGGGAAAAGTGTGTATTGGGTGAAAGAACTGAGGGAAATAAAAGAAGAAAGAGCAAAAGACACGCTACCGCCAGAAACTATGGAGACATACAAATCATTCCAAACGATAGAGGGCAAATTGAAGTCACCACAGACCAATATAGGGGTAGAAGGGAAACGAGCATTAATATAGCTCGATAATTCTGCAAAGAATCGTTCGTAAACAATAGCAGGACTGTTACAAGAGATATACGCAGATGATACGAGGAAGGAAAGAGAGTTAGATAGAGAGACTAGCACAATTATACACTCAACAGGTTAAGATGGAGTGAAATCATCACAGGATTTGCTGGTAAGGGAAACATGTATACCCACTAGAACGCCTCGACCGTCAGACTTACCAGTAGCATCACGGTCTCTATCTCTGCGGAAGACTAAATGGTTGGGAAGTAGCTCACTATTACTAACGTCATCTGTCAGCCATGTTTCCGTTAGAAAGATGATATTATAGGGAAAAGGATGGAAGAAATGCGAAATTCAGTAGTCTTAGTCCTCAGGCCATGAACATTTTGGTAATAGCAAGTTAAGAATGAATTACTAGGCCTAAGAGATGTTTCTTCTAGAGCGAAAGGACACAGGATGGTTCCGTTTACGAATCGGAGAGAACTTTTTGACAAACACGCCAGCTGGCCAAAATTCCTTATCAAGCAAGATACTCAGGTTAGCTGGAACAGTAATTTTAAAAGACGCAATCAATCTGTTCGTCTTTCCATCAGGCGTAAGCTTGGTGCACTGGAGCAACTTAGGACTAAAGTTCAGTTTGTACTTTATATGAGCGATGATGTCTTCAACTGACGTGCTATATTCAAATTTCGAGAGAAATATTTGCAGTGGTGGGGATATAGCACGCAAGGGGGCGCCAGGTTTCATCGTAGTAATGTTTGTTATCATAGCGCCTCAAAGTGAGGGCCCCCGGCTGGCACATGTAGATCCTGGTGAGCTTACATTTCTTATCAATGATTCGGTATCAGCATTACCTTGAGTTACAAATCTTGTAACAGAGGTTTCAGGCGGGCATGAAGACTTTGGATTTGTCCCAATACCAACTAACCACCGCGGTGTTATAGAAGCCGGCTGCAGATTTCAGGTTGCTGCTGATTAGATGTATATTGTAGATGTTTTGGTTGTGCTTGTTGCTGTAGTTGTCGTACATGATGTTGCTTTTGAGAACCAGGTGATAGTTGCTGGTGAGGTTTCTTTGGAATGGCTCCCTTGCTGGCACTAACCGCAGCACAGACATCAGAGCTCTTGACAGCAAAAGTTGGCGATAGTGCAGGAGGATTGTTCACTGGGCAATCCCTATCGTTGATGGAAGGAGTACATACTTTGCTGCGAATTTCTTGTAAAATTTTAGACTGCTCTTTTAATACTCTGAGCGTATCTGAGATTGTCACTCCGCGACAGCCATTACATCGAAAGAAAATATTTGAGTCAAATTTCGCCCGGATGTCATAAAAGGATGCAGGGGTGCCTAGGAATTTAAGGTGGAAAGACTTCGCACAATATTCATCACACTCAATAAATTTGGCTCGTAATGATTCGGGTTCATTGCACTTTTGACATTTAATGTCATATGTTGGAGAGCTTACAGCCATTTATAATGAAGTAAAAAAAGAAACTCGCAGGAAAAAATAAATAAATTAATTTAATTGGGCGAGGGTATTTGTAAAAAAAAATCACAAAAAGTCCGAACCTGCTTAATTTGAATAAATTTCTTCAGGTTAAAAGTATTTATTAAATTTTTTCGTGGTTCTTGGGTTAAAAGTTTCTAGGATTAAGTAATGAAAATTAAAAAATAAAGTATTAAAAGCGAATTTTGCCTACCGCTACGCGTATTTTGGTAATGAAAAATGTGTGGAGTATTGAAAGCACTTGAAAGCACACTCAGATGTTTGCCTTTTATCAGGGGCACGAATAATCCAGTAGTCAATGAATACACTGATCACTTTACAAAAGTTGCATTTAAGTCCACAGAGCACTAATAGATGGCACTGACAATCGCAAATAAAGAAGACAAAAGTCAAGAATTCAATTCTTGGCAAATAAATTTATTTTGGCAAGATGTTCACACTCGCATTAGCCAAGACGCACCACCTTTAGCACAATGACGAAATCTGGAATCGCATCACTTTACTCAAACCGACCGATTCAATACAAGAAAATACGCCGCGATAATAATAATTATATATAAGGCCCGAAGACACCAACACTGCCATTAAAGCAGTACGACCAACGTGGTCGGGCCACAAACTGATCAAATTTGGAGCAGAGGCCGACAGTCAAGAAGCATTCTGCGACGCAGTAAGCAAAGTCGTCAGCAAAAGCGCAACTATAGCCTCGCTCGAACCGGTGGCAATGAATGAAATAAGAGACATTGACTGCGTCACGGATCTGGCCGAGGTAGAAGAAGCCTTCAAAAGGGAGGCTGATACCAGAAAATCAAAGGTTGACTTGACCGAAAAGGACGCCGAACAATTTCTGAATAAGGGCAAAATAAGAATAGGGCGGGTTGTCTGTAGGATACGGCGAAGAGCAGTGCCTCTTCAAGGTTCCAAATACCTTGGCTATGGTCACACCGCACAAGTATGCAAAGGATACGGCGAAGAGCAGTGCCTCTTCAAGGTTCCAAATGCCTTGGCATGGTCACACCGCACAAGTATGCAAAGGACCTTATAGGAGCTCCCTGCTACAAGTGCGGTGAAATGGGACATAAAAGAAAGGTGTGTACAAAGGAGGCACACTGTATTCTTTGCAAGGATGCTGATCCAAGACCAGATGATCTTCGATGATCCGCATCCTACAACTAAACCTACACCACAGTTCAATCGACCAAAATCTGTTTGAGCAGTTTGCGATACCATGATAAAAGTTCGGCATCATGGTATCCTGATGAAACTGGTGCTGCCGCTACCCACACAAGATTGGTAAGTCACAGTCCCCCGATTTTCGGTTTTGCCCAGCAGAGGAAGACAATGCCTGCCACACATTTTTTGCGTGCATCGAATAGGACAGGCACCTCTACAGGGAGACGGGAGAGCCCACCCCGGATAACATAGTTGCGGTGATGCTCAAATCGGTTGAAAAATGGAACCAGGTGGCACATTTTGCTCGGGCAGTCCTAAAATATAAAAGGGACTCACTATAGCTGGGGGCATTGGGGCTGAGAGATCACTTGCCTGGCACTTCCTCTACCCCTCTCCCCTCCCGTTGGAAGAGTGATTCCCCACTTGAAGGTACCTCACGTCATAACAAAACCAGACCTGGCCCGAAGTAATGTGTCAAACGGTCCCATGCTATGTTCTCAGGTTAACAGGTGAGGTGAGGTGTTTGGTGGGTACTCCAGTCACCTTCTTGCCAGCATGGGAGTCCCACATTCTGTGCGTAATTGGCATTCACCTCAAATCACAAAAAATTGTCTTTGGTAAGGGAAACTCATCAATCGCCCATTTTTAGTCCATATCTGTTTGGATGGTACCCTGTCCGATGACATGTCCTTGATATCGGATTTCAGTCATGAGGAATTTGATTTTCTGAACATTAATGGTGAGCCCCGCCTTGCTGATATGCAGGTTTGCTTCTTGCTGCAGTAGAAGATGCTGGTCGAACGTTTCTATGATGAATAGAAGTTCATCCAGGTAAACAAGCACTTGGTGTTTCAGGTGAGGTGAAATGACTTTGTCCATCAGCCGGGTCATCATTTGCGGGGTGTTATACGGACGGAGGGGCATAGTGATGAACTAGTATGGTGGTCGTCCAGGCACTGTGAAAGCGGTTTTATTCCTCGACTCTTCATCGAGTGGATTTTGCCAGAAAGCATCCTTCAAGTTGAGACTCGTAATGTAGTATGCTTTCAGCTGTCTTCCCAATATTCCATTGATTAGCGGAAGAGGATACGTGTCTTTAACGTTCACTGCGTTGACTTTCCGGGCGTCTAGACAAAGATGGACTTTACCTGGTTTTGCCACCAAGGCTAATGGCGAGGATCAACCACTTTGAGCTTCCTCTATAGCCCCCAGCCCTAGTACCCTGTCCAAATCGGCGTACACTAGCTTTTCCATTGCCGGTGAGGTGGCGTAGTGTCTCTGCTTTATTGGCTTGCTATCGCCAACCTCAATAACATGTGAGACCAGAGCAGTGCAGCCAAGGACTTGCGTAGCGTAAGCTAAAAAAGCAGCGTACACTAGCTTTTCCATTGCCTGCGAGGTGGCGTTGGGTCTCTGCTTTATTGGCTTGCTATCGCCAACCTCAATAACATGTGATTAAATCGTGTCTATCGGGCAAAGAAGTAAGTTCATGGATATGTCTAGTGTTAAAGTGTGAATCCAAGAATAAATTTGGGGCAAAACCAAATCGAAGGACGAAGTCGATGCCGAGATCTACGTTCGGTGTAAGTGAGGGGATGATGAAAAATGTGATATCCTTATTTTGACCTCTGAACGTGACGAGTGTTATCAATCTACCCTGGATAGGATTTTTGGAGCCATAAGCTATGCTGGTATCAGATTGCTAAGGTTTTACCAACGTAGAGTGTTGATGGAGTACCTTTGAGCCGAGTATCGAGGCAAGGCAGCTAATACCGGTGGTCCGGGTATATATTTGAAACGCTTATTCTGGGGCCATTAAGTTAATCACTAGCCTTGGAGGCGCTGGGTCACTAGCTAATGTTAGGGGTAGCTCTGCCACTCTCCACGTTGTCTACCCTTGACGATAGGATATGAGGCTGGGCCTGTGATTGTGGGATGGATAGTTTTTCCAATTGTTGCCTCATTTGACCCATATTTGCAGCCATCATCTGTATGACGAACGGCAGCGGGGCCATTTCGAAAGTCACTGATGAGGGTTGAATTGTAGTTCTGAATGGTGGTAGCACTCCTGGTCCATCTGTGTCGCTGAGTGTAACCATTGGATTCGATTAGCTGAGTCCGATTTTAGGCACTGCTCCACAAATGATGAGGGGCTTAATCTGCTCGGACTCGGCGGGTGTTGCTCCTAGCGGTTGTTGGCAAAGAGAGCATGCTGACGATGTCTAATGTAACTGGCACATACATATTTGGTGGAGATGATGATCACATGGCAACGTCTGGCTGGACAACCCGTCCATGTCTTTATCGTCATATTGAACACAGCAGTGTCGTTTCAGCGTCCGACATCTTTGTATTATGTTATAATATCTGATAGAAACTAGTGTTAAATTACTAAGGTGACCGTCAGTGGTTAACTTTAAAACAACTCTCACAAAAACATATAAGGTTAGGTAAATCTTTTAATTAAAGGGATAACAAGCGATTATCAATTTAAAAACGTATCGCAGCTGGGTGTCCGTCCACCCAAAGCGTGATAATGATCCGTCCCGGTAAAACCTTGGCAGGCCTCGGAGTACGTTCGAAGTTCGCACCATTGGGTTGGTGGTGTAGGTTCGGTTGAGACGGACTCCCGATTAGCGCTGGTCTGGCTCTGAGCACTTGTCCCCATAAGGGCTTGTGCCAACCCTCGCATGGCCTCCCTGCTCTGCAAAGATAACCATGGGACCAAAAAGGCGACTACACACACGAACGGAGATAGCGGCTCCAAGGGGGGACCCAATAAAATGGAGCAAATAAAATCAACAGATCAAAAACATCCAACAAATGAAACCACAAGCAAACAGGACGCTAGCACGGAGAACCCTTTCAGGCAAAAACCGCTGTTGGCAAGAACACCGATAAAACAAGTCACCGATTGCGGGGGGAGGCAGCAAACCCCAGAAACACTGTCAAAGTCAACATCACAGGTTAAATCATCGGAGACAGACCACAGACGGACTAACGAACGAAAGAAGGCAGAGTGCGTTGTGCAACCTGGCATCATTGCGGCCTTTGGGCGCAGTAGAAGGACTATGCGCACCCCGGAGCGCCCAGTGCAAGACGTACACAATCCGGATCAAGCTGCGACACCAACAGAGGCCAGTGTAAGACTGGGGGAGGGAGAAGTTTTGCCGTTGGCCAACGCCACTTCAAACGCGACCCAAGCGATAGAAGCAAAAGGGCTAGGAAACGGGGGCCTCTCCCAAGAGGTGGCGCCAAATAACACAATCGTCCTTGACCGCGCCGAAGAGGAGCGGCTTACTCGGAAAGCGGGGAATATCGTCAAACAACTGAGGGCTGCCTGCGAAGTGCAGAAAAACATAGGCAAGAGTGTCAAGAATGGCATTCTTGAACTGGAGGAGCTTTTTGGCTGCATAACGCACTACAGGCGGAGGTGGCTTGCAACCGAAAAGCACCAAAAAGACACACTCTCCCTCGAGGCATCGGTGGGTCCTAGCAGCAGCAAAAGAATGGCCGGTAGCCCAATTGAAGGCGACCGTGAGAAAAGGAGGAAGGACGAGACCATAAACGAAGTTGACATTCCATGCGAGGAGTTTCATGTGGTGCGAAACAAGGCAGCGAAAAAAGCGGCCAAAAAGCTACTCCTAGAAAAAACAGACAAAGAGCTCAACCACGAAAAGAACAAAGAACCCCCCGATATACCGCAGAAAACAAAAAGCAAACCATGGCGCAAACCCTTGCGAGAGGCACTGCTTATTAAACCAACTAAGGGCCGAACCTACGCAGATGTCCTCCGTGAAATTAAAGGAGCGGTCAAGCCAGACGACACCAAAACTGCCATCAAAGCAGTTCGACCAACCCGGACCGGTGACTTGCTGGTGGAATTCGGGCCAGAGGCCACAAACAAAGATGCATTCCGTGACGCGGTTCAAAAGGTTCTTGGAGATACGGCAACGGTTGCCTCGCTCGAACCAATGGCCACCCTGGAAATCAGGGACCTCGACTGCGTCACGGACAAAGCTGAAGTAGAGGATGCCATTAGGAGGGAGTTCCCCAGCTTAAGTGAAGTCAAGGCAAGATTGACACGTGAAAACACAAGGGGGCAATGCATGGCTATTGTCGAACTAGCTGATAAAGACGCCCAGCAAATCCTGGCAAAGGGCAAAATTAAGGTAGGTTGGGTGATCTGCAGGATACGGAGAAGAGCGATCCCTATCCGCTGCTTCAGATGCTTCGAATACGGACACACCGCGTATGGCTGTAGGGGACCCGACAGGAGATCTCTGTGCTACAAATGTGGTGAAACGGGGCACAAAAGGAAGGAGTGCACGAACGAGGCAAAATGCATTCTTTGCAAGGACGCTAAGCTAGCACCCGGCGACCTCAAACATGAGCCGGGGACAGGGAGATGCCGGGTTTTCAAGGAGGCCCTAACTAAAGCCAAATCGATACTCAAATGATCCGTATCCTGCAGGTCAATTTGCACCGAAGCACAAACGCCCAGGACCTACTTGAGCAGTTTGCGAGGGATAAGAAAGCTGACCTCCTGTTGCTGAGCGAGCAACATCATAACAAGGACTCGCAAGCGTGGTACCCTGACAAATCTGGTACCTCGGCCATCTGGGTTCGAGACAGCGCCCGCCTTCAGGTGCAGGGCCATGGACGCGGGGATGGTTTTGTGTGGGTGCGGTGTTCAGGGATAACATATTTCAGTGTTTATCTGACGCTTAACGAGGCAATGCGATCTTTTCGAACCAAACTCGATGCCTTGGAGGACGCTGTCTCGAACACAGAGGGCTACATGCTGGTCGGGGGAGACTTCAACGCTAGAGCCATTGAATGGGGTATGCCACAATCCGACCCAAGGGGAAAGCAAATCTTGGACATGGCGGCCAGAACAGCGCTTTTTGTCCTAAATACTGGTAACACCCCTACTTTCCGCCGCTGGGGTTGCGTAGGAACCATACCCGATGTGACACTCGCTTCGGAGTCCCTGGTACCTAGAGCACACAACTGGCGAGTACTAGAGGACTACTCGGCTAGTGATCACCAGTATATAGCTGCTGAGATTCACGACGGTGCCACTCTGCGTGCATATGCCCAAACTTCAATCCCCGGATGGAGGACTGGGAGGATGGACGTTGAGAGGTTTGCTGACGCGCTTACGGCAGGCGCAACGTTGCTGGGAGCTCCGCCAGGGAGTGGAGGGCCTACAGCCAAGGACTTGGTGAACTCAACTATGAGTACCATCATAGCTGCTTGCGAGTCTTCCATGCCCCGTCGGAGACCCCGACATGGTAAGCCTCGAGTATACTGGTGGTCAAACGAGATCGCCGAACAAAGAAGCGAGTGTCACAAACTTCGGCGAGAGGCCCAGCGGGCGCGAACACGGGAGGAGGCAGACACTAGGCTAGCAGCATACAGGTCCGGCAGGAAATATCTTCGCAGGCTTATTAACAAGAGCAAGGCCCGATGCTGGCAAGACCTCGTGGACGATGTAAATAGGGATCCGTGGGGCCTTGGCTACAAGCTGGTCATGGGGAAACTTGGTGCCCTACGGAAGCCTTGTATACATGACGCGGAAAAGATGGACGCGATAGTGCGGGGACTCTTCCCCGCCCATCCCGTCCGTGTTGACGCTGTCCATGGTGAAACAGCAGTCGAGTGCCCACTCTTCACACAGCTGGAACTGGAGGAGGCAGTCCTCTCCCTGAAAGCGAGGAAGGCTCCAGGTCCAGATGGTGTTCCAGCTGAGGTTTTGCAGCTCGTCTATCACCATTGTCCTGACTTGCTGCTCAGCACATTCAACGCTTGTCTACGGGACGGGGTTTTCCCGGTACGATGGAAGGTGGCGAGGCTCGTGCTGGTCAGCAAGGGGAAGGGAAATCCCGAATCGCCGTCTGCATACCGCCCGTTATGCATGCTAGACACGGCTGGGAAAGTACTAGAGAAACTCAAGGGAAGACTCACTGACGCGATTCGTGCTGCTGGGGACCTATCTCCTCGGCAGTACGGCTTTAGAGCAGGACGTTCTACCATTGATGCGATTGCAGAGGTGGTGAACGCGGTCCAAAAGGCAGAGGCATATAGTCGCACCAAGCGACGGATCGTCCTGTTGGTAACACTTGACGTCAGGAATGCCTTCAACTCCGCTAGATGGGTGGATATTCTGGACACGCTGGAAAACTCTTTTCAAGTTCCAGAATATCTAATGCGGCTTTTGAGGAACTACCTAAAGGACCGAAGCCTGCTCTACGACACGACACAGGGCCAACAAAGGATGGAAATTACATCGGGTGTTGCCCAGAGATCTATGCTTGGTCCGGACCTGTGGAACGTGTCTTACGACGGGCTACTGAGACTGGAGATGCCAGATGAGTCGCGCTTGGTCGGCTATGCGGATGATGTTGCGGCTCTGGTTGCCGGACGCACCGTTGAACAAGCGCAACTTAGGCTAGGTATGCTAATGCGCCGAGTGAGGGACTGGATGACTGCTCGCGGGCTCAGTTTAGCACTGGAGAAAACCGAAGTGGTCATCTTGACAAAAAAGAGAATCCCTAGAGTAAGGATGATCAGTATTGGAGATACACAGATCGAATCGAAGCCAGCGGCGAAGTACCTGGGGCTACTGATCGACTCGAAGATGAGTCTCTTGATGAGTGCTGTAGGGCCAGTGCTAATGTACGGAGCAGAGGTATGGGGCGACGCTCTCAGCAAGGAGGTATACCGAAAACGATTGGCACAGGTACAGAGAAGAGGAGCGCTGAGAATTGCATCTTCGTATCCAACAGTCTCCGACTCGGCGGTGAGAGTGATTGCAGGCATGATACCTGTCGCCCTCCTTGCTAGAGAGCGCCGCGCTATTTACCTGCGCCGAAACGAGGATGCGAGGGAGATGGTTGTCCGCGAGGAGAGACAACGCTCGCTCAACGATTGGCAGCAGTCTTGGAGGAATTGCACGAAGGGAAGGTGGACTGCGCGCCTTATCCCGGATGTGAGACCGTGGCTAAATCAAAGGCATGGTGAGACTGACTTCTATCTGACCCAGCTTTTGAGCGGGCACGGGTGTTTTCAGTCTTACCTGCACAAGATCGGCAAGTCACGGTCTCGCGATTGTCGGTTTTGCCCAGGAGAGGAGGACAATGCCTGTCACACATTTTTTGCGTGTACCAAATGGGCCAGGCTGCGAAGGGAACTCTACAGGGAGACGAGAGAGCTCACCCCGGATAATATAGTTGCGGTGATGCTCGAATCGGTTGACAAATGGAACCAGGTGGCACACTATGCTCGGGCAGTCCTAAAATATAAAAGGGACTCACAGCAGCCGGAGGCACTGGGGCTGGGGGATCGCTCTTCTGGCAATTCCTCTTCCCCTCTCCCCTCCCGCTAGGAAAGGGACTCCCCAGCTTGAAGGCGCCCCACGGCGTAACAAAACGAGACCTGGCCCGAAGTAATGTGTCAAACGGTTCCAGGATAGGTTCTCAGATTGACAGGGGAGGTGTTTAGTGGGTAGTCCAAAGGTATCCTCCATGGGAAACCCACACTGCCAGACTCGGCGGGCATAAATGCCTTCACCTCCCTACCACAAAAAAAAAAAATGTAACTGGCACATACATATTTGGTGGAGATGATGATCACATGGCAACGTCTGGCTGGACAACCCGTCCATGTCTTTATCGTCATATTGAACACAGCAGTGTCGTTTCAGCGTCCGACATCTTTGTATTATGTTATAATATCTGATAGAAACTAGTGTTAAATTACTAAGGTGACCGTCAGTGGTTAACTTTAAAACAACTCTCACAAAAACATATAAGGTTAGGTAAATCTTTTAATTAAAGGGATAACAAGCGATTATCAATTTAAAAACGTATCGCAGCTGGGTGGACGGACACACGGCCAAAGCGTGATAATGATCATATCACCTTGTGGAATGCCGATACATCATGACAATAAGATACTCTAACTATCTCTAAGTGAAGGCCCCAAAGGGGCTGTAGGGCTACGAAGAAGAAGGAAGAATCAATTTAAAAGCACATAAATATTCGAGAATGCTCAACCAGTGCAGCTCATAGCTACCAGTATTAACATTTAACTTATTATGTGTGGACATTTAATTTTTATTTTAGAAGTAAAATCGTTCTTTTTTCGCATTCAAGGATGACCACCGAGATGTCCAGAAAGTAGTTACTATCTTAAACCTTGTTTGCCCGGGATTGTGTTTAAAAGTTTGCTACGCTTTTCCGGTTTAATGGCCTATATGCATAGGTCACTGACTCTTTAGTCATAACTAAACAACTAAGCAATTATGATCGAAGTGAATAGAGTGACCTATGGACTGCGATCGATACCTCAGGATTGAAAGCTATGCAAATTGCAAGTCAATTGAGAAAAACGAAGCAATTATTGGAATTCAGCATTTCTTTCACTCGCAATTCCATAGCTGATTTAGCAGAAAGGGCGAATACACCAATTAACCAAAGGTAGGCTAATTGAGTTGAGTTGTTCGATTAAGGCTGTTCGGGTGATCGTCTCGGCACGAGGCCAATCGATAAGTTGTAATTATAGTGGAAATTTGAGTTTGGTGTGAAGCCATAGAGTAAAAATTTAGAAATTAAAGTTGATCTTTTTTTTAAAAACGCGTTGCCCCGAATCGTTGTTTCACGTTGGTCAGATCCTTCCACCTTTCTAGCAGTGGCTGATTGTTTGGTTGCGTGTATGGATGAACTGCTGCAGTAACTAGCTCGCTGATTAATAGATTACCAGGTGTTAGGGCTGCTAGATCATTATGGTCGTCTGAAATAGGGGTGAGTGGCCTCGAGTTTAATATCACCTCTACTTTCACAGTGAGTGTGATCAGTTCTTCATATGCTAATGGTTTTTGCGACAGTGTCTTGTATAATAGCTCCTTTGCTGTTTTGATAGCTGCCTCCCATAAACCTCCAAAATGTGGCGTGCAAGGAGGGATGTACTTGAAGGTGATTTTCTTGGAAGAGCAGAAATACTGAATTTGTTTGCGAGCCATTTTGGATGCGATAATACTTTGCAACCCCATGAGCTGATTATTGGCACCCAGAAAGTTGGTAGCATTATCAAAGTAGATTGTCTCGCAATAGCCACGTCTCCCGATAAATCTTTTTAGGGCTTGAATGAACGCATTTGTGATCAGATTTTTTGCTAGCTCTATGTGGACTGCTTTGGTCGCAAAGCAACAAAAAACTGCTATGTATGCCTTTCATGGCGGCTTTCCTCCTATTTCAAGTCGGATGAATAGAAGACCACCAAAAACCACTCCAGATGGCCTGGCCTTGATGGTTGCATTCTGTCTTTAGAAAGATTTCTCATTATTTGTTGCATCAGTTTCGCCCTTTGTTTGGGGCATAAAACGCAATGTTGTACGATTGATCGTGTAATTGTCTTCCCATTTATAGATCAATAATTTTGCCGTGGTATTGCCAATAATTCTAATTGACCAATATGATTATTATCATGATGAATGCGACGTATAATTAGCCTTGTTATGTGGTGCTGATATGGCAGTCGAATGGAATGTTTTGCTTCAAAAGGAATGTCCACGTTTTCCAATCTATCCCGCACACGAATAAGGCCACGATCATCCAAGAAGGGAGTAAGACTGCTGATGTCATTTTTGGTATTCACACCCTTGTGTTTTTGTAATGCCTGTAGTTGGTCCGGAAATGCTTGCTGCTGCACTTCCCTTAAAATAACTTCCATTATCTCTTCCAATTCTTTTACCATCAGGTCACCTTGACTAATGGGATTTGTAATTTTTGAGTTAAAAATGAATCCCAGGCTGTAAGCCACTCCTTGATTGATCCGAACTATCGAACTTAAGAGTGCTATTGAATTCAGGAGGCCATTATTGATATATGATACTGATAACACGGCGTTATCTTGTTTCCTTTCTGGAATACAATTTGCAGAGATTTCAGTTTTTGGCCAAAACGACTCATGACCATGGAAAAACAATGGTTCTATGAACCACTGTTGATGGTTTTGTAATTTTTCTGGCCATGTTTCTCAAAAAAAAAATCCGCAGGGTTCTGGCTTGATGGTACGTGCCTCCAAGTCATATCTGATGTAGCTTCTTGTATAACTGCAATTCGGTTTGCGACGAACTTTTGTGTCCAGAGATATGTCAGTTCATGCCACTTCAAATCTCCTTCAACGCGAAGTAATAAGCCAGTTCCCAATTTTGCTGCACATAACTCCGGGCGAGGCAGTGTAATGGGTCTTATTGGTGCTGTTTTAAATGTTGCACAGAATAATCCAACAATTATTGAACCATCTGCAAGTACCGATCGCAAATAGACTGCGGCTCCATAGGCTTTCTCTGACGGGTTAGTGAAAACATGAAGTTGCCTTGCTCTGGCTACGTGGTTTCCAATAACGTGTCGAGGGATCCGAACATTGTTGAGAGCCTTAATGTTTTGTTGAAATTTATGCCACTTTTCATATAGATCTTCGGGCACGATATCATCCCAATTCACCTTAAGGCCCCAAAGCAGTTAAAGAATCAATTTTGTTGTTACAGTTACTGTTCTTATAAGCCCCAATGGATTAAAAAGTCGTGCAATGCTAGAGAGCATTTGACGTTTCGTGAGACTTTTCCTTTTAATGAAACTATTATCGGCTACTATACGGAATTCATCGTCATTTGGTATCCACGTTAAACATGCTGCCGAATCTTATCTATGAAATTTACTTTAAACTTGGTTCTTTAGGGACATTTCTCAGGAATGATTTGTAATTACCACATCATTTTCATAGTCTCAATTCACATTGACTTAGAATGTCTCTTATTTGTTTCTGCATTTCTAAGGCTTCCGTTAACGTATCAGCCCCAAACAGCGTATCGTCTACATATATATTTTGTTGTATTGCTCTTGCTCCTAACGGTTTTCTGCCCTCAAAATCTGCGGCCAGTTGTTTAGTGCATCGTATGGCTATGTTTGGGGCGGTGGGACCCCCGTAAGCTACAATTTTGAGCTGATAACATTTAATTTCATCTTGTGGATTCTCTTTCCAAGGAATTAATTGATACTTCTGTCAGTATATTTTTTCAATGTCCACATTGCAAACGTATCTTCGGATTCAGAAGCGAATCAGTATTGTGAAAATATCTTCTTGAATTTCAGGTCCAGTATAGAGAATATCGTTCAGTGAAACGTTGTTTGACGTTTTCGTATACCATCCTCAACTTGGTTGTTCCGCTGTCTAGTTTAAGTTAGTTATGGTGAGGCAAGAAATAGTGAAGACCAGAAAGATTATATATCTCCGTCATGTGTCCAAGTCAAATGTATTCTTGCATTAATGCGCTGTACTCAATTTTGAGCTCTGGGTTCCTATTGAGCTTACGCTCGATGGCAAGAAATCGTTGCCATGCTTATCTTTAAATTCTACCAAAGTTGAGGACTCGTTCACTATATACCTTCCTTAATGATTCTTTTCGGTGATTTCTTTAAATATTTCCTCACACTTGCGCTCAGTAGTTGTCATTGTTTAATTTTCATTTCCAACGTTTTCGCTTTCTCAAAAACTTTTAATTAATTTATCCAGGCTTACGGTTTCTTGTGTACCAACATAACACGAAGCACTATCGTATATATTCATGTTTGTTTTTCCTGCTACAATCCAACCAAACTGTGTATCATATTTTGCAGAATAGGAGAGCTTTTGCCTAGATTTATGCGACCATCTGCAATCAGGTCGAAGTAATGCTCGGCTCCAATTAGCGTGTCGATGGGACATTGATGATTGAATTTCGCGTCAGCCAGCTTTATGTCGTTGGGAATTTTCCGAACTGTGGTATCTAATCTTTTTGCTGGTTGTTCAGTAGTTATCTGAGGAAGTATAAATGCTTCAAGTTGTAATGTGTACTTTGTAGCCAATGCGCTGTCTCTTTATGATAGTCTCCTAGTTGCCTCGTTGAAATTTCTTCCGATGCCTTGAATTTTGATCGGATCAGTTATTCCTTTTATGTCCAGTTAATTTGCTAACTTTTCAGTGGCGAAGCTTAGCTGAGAGCCTGAATCTAACAAAGCATGACAAGTAATGACGTGACCTTTACTTTACTACTCGTTTTGTTTCTAATAGAACGTATGACTTCTCGCCAGAGAATTCACTTATTAATATTGTTAATTTTCTGCCTTTTGTATCTGGTGAGGATGGTTTTCGATTTGTTAAGTTATTTTGAGTGTTCCACTTCGGGCTCACGATGTAATAATGTATTGTGTTGGTTCGATATTTCGTACACGACTATCGGGAACAATTCGTAGCTTTGTGTCCTGATTTTCTACACAAGCTGTGTTGATGAACTACTTCCAAGCCGCTAGCAACTGACATTTCCTTAAAGTCATTGCATGCAAATAATGGATGAGCTTGATTGCATACAGCACATTGAGCTTCTTTCTTTGAACTCACCACGAGTGCTGATGATTTCGACTTAGGTTCATGGGTTGAAGAATCAGATGATTTGTTGCAAATAGTCTCCAAAGATTGAAAGCGAGACTCAAAAAAGTTAAGCTAATTACTCCAGTTATCCAGCATTCTGGGGTTGTCTGTCGATTATTAGTAGAGCATGTAAGTAGTTTTATCCATATTCTTCAATAGTATTTCAGATTTTTGAAGCCCCATCATCGTTATGTCATGAAGATGCCTTATACCGTTTGAAGAATCGGGCTGAACACCGGGCTGAAGCAACAGTTTGTTAAGAAACGCAGTCACTAAAAGTCTCTGATTAACGTATCGATGGGTCAGAATTTCCCATACCGTACTAAAGTTTTGGTTGTATATTGGTAAGTGCTATATAAGGGGTCAAATTGTTGACCAGGCAATACATTTTTTGTGCTTCACTAATTGCTTGTTTATTAACCATCTGTTAAAAAAGGTCTTTGAACTGAAGCCATTTCAAGCAGTCGCCATCGAAAGCCGGGGATGATACTTTTGGTAACTTGACTGTTCCATCTTGTGACTTTTGATGTCTCGATTGTGGCCTTATCTCCTATAGGTTTTGTTGAAGCGAGATAATTGTGTTCTGAATCTGGCAGTCCACTTCATCACAAGCAATTTTGTTTTCACTACTTTTGAAGTTTTCATATTCAACCCATGCGGCCTGCTTGATACTATCTAGTTCTTGTTTTTGCTTTTGCAAAAACTCGATCTTGTATTCAGAGTACTGCCTTGGCTGTGCTGTCATGAAACGTGTCTCAATGTTTGCTATGACTTGCCTTAAATAGGTCAACACGGCCTTTTGCTGTCTTACTAATGACATAGCACTACTGTTCTCACTGCTACTTTCTTGAGCCTTGAATTGCGGTTCCTCAAGGGTTATCTTCAGTGCAGCGAGATGCGTCCGATAAATCGTTTGAATTTGGTCGTAATATAATTTTTCAAAATACGGATGCTCTCCGTGTGTTGCATAAAATGCACTTAATGGCCGTCGTTCATTTCAAATATTTTGAAAATCGTCTACAAGATAGCTAGCCGCCTTTTGGCGTAGTCTTGGTTCTTTCTTGCTTTTGTAATGAATCATGCGACACCGCTGGTGACCACTACTAACACACTTTGCTGCTAGTTGGCTTGTCATTTCACGTTGGTTGCGACCAGTGCACATCTCACGTCAATTTTGTCGTGGGATGTCAACAGAATTTGACAGCCACATGGAAGTGAAGTGTGGAGGTAGTGGCCGCCATCCATGCGGAAGTCCCGGAGTGTGCCGACAGTTCAGGCAAATTCAACTCAACTAAATGATGGTGAGTATTGTCAACTCAAATGAGTATACCGACGTCATACACTATAATACACTTCGCATTTATTTTCCCGAACCCAGTGTACAACTTGGAGGCTAATCCAGACAGAACACCGAGCGCCGCTTCTAATACGGTATATGCAGCCAAAGCGGTGCCAACAAGCATCTGTACCGGGGATTTCGAGGACTTCAAGTGCGAGATGAAGGCATCAGGTGGTTCAAGTAATCCGATTTATTTAACATTTGAATGGGACAGTATATTGTTTTAACACTGACATCTATTGAAAATTCGTTCGGAACATCGGCACACAAAATTCCCGCGGCCGGACACCTGGTAGTTTTTGGACTTCCTGCTGAGTTCAATTGCTCTGAAACAAGATTACGTATCGAAAAAGGTTTTGCTACCTTTTTGCCTAAAGATTCACTTATTCAGGCACCAAAACCTTAACATAAATTCATGGCATTTAAGAATTTCGGTGAATTGAGTCATCGTCCGTTGTTAGTAGATCTCACAATTGAAGACCAATCAAGACTAAAAGTAATTTACGGTTTCGCTGAAGATTTCCACGCAGCCGCGGTCTATAACATATATCTTCTTAAGCATACTCAGGGTTCGATAGTACCACATTGTAAAGTGACTCTTCCCAATTCAAGTGGCATGCAACTGCTACTTTGCTATGATAATGAGAGTGTTTATGTAACAACTAGTGGTCGTGTATCCACAAATATTGCGCTGCGTTGGGGCGAAATGCCAACGTCAGTGGCATATAATTGGAAATGGTCAAATAATGGCTGGGGTAACAAGGCAATTGAAATTCGTTCCGTTGAGACAGGACATTTAGATGGCGTATTTATGCATAAGAAAGCGCAACGTTTAAAGTTCTTGTGCGTGCGGAACGATGAAGTGTTCTCCAGCAGTGCCAAAGGTGCTACATCGTGTTAGATATACTTCATGACGCCCAATAAGCCGGAAATGGCTAATTGCTTAAACAATTTATCAAAGTTCTAATGTAGATATTCATACCTGAGAAATGAAGTGAGAAGTAAATAGAGAAAATTGGTGAAAGCATAAAGTTCTGAACAATTTTCCGCTTCACGTACAAGCCGCGCGTACGTTGTCCAAACAATGCGTTTAAGATGCAAGAACAAAAATATTTCCTCTTCCTATTTTGTTACATAAGCATGTTCTCATTTCATGTTTTTTTATACATACATCCAAATATATACTATTATTATATAATATGTAAATGAACGCCATTTATACACAAATACAATTTTTACAAGATACGTGAGAAATATTTAGATGAAATACGAAATTATGTATATATATATATATATATATATATATATATATATATATACGAGTATATATATATATATCATAAATTAATTCAAAATTCGCAAACATCAAAAGTCGTAGTCTACGGTACCAAATAAGTTTTCTAAAGAAAAACAAAATATTAGCATTAATTATATAAACCAGAAAAAGAAAGGTAAAACGCGCATAAATGTTATATTTAAATTTATAACAAACAAAGCATAATAAATTCAGATATCAGTTTTTATCACGAAATTGTTTTATGTGAAAGTATCAGTAAGCAAACAGAAACTTAATAATCTCTCTCCCTTTCTTTAGTTAATCTATATTTCGGCGTGGATTACAGTATTAGGTTAGCCTTGTGGCGCTGCCGTCGCTAGCGATCAGTTTTTCAGCGAGCACCAACTTCACTCGAGTCGAGGTGAGAATGATCATCGGAAATCGATCATTAAGCCAGCAACCATATAGAGTCAACGACGACCATCGAAATTGTTTTACTCTTCAATCATTATCCTTTGTGTGAAAAATAAAGTAGTTGTTTGCGTGTACAATAGTCGTTATTCCCACTTATTCACCCAACTGCAACACCCCGACAACCGACATCGCACAATTGGTGACCCACGTACGTGAGTTTAGCAATGGCCGAAGATAATTTCCAGGACGCGGTCAGCGGCGCCTTCGGCCAATCATCCACAGCGTCAACTTTTCCGGCGGAATCGTCCGAGATTTGCGCCGTGGCAGTAAAATTTCCACCGTTCTGGCAGAGTGAGCCCGAGTTATGGTTTGCCCGAGTAGAGGCATTGTTCCGGACGAGCAAGATCGCGGGGGACCAAGCACGTTTTGACAGGATTGTGGCGGAATTGGACATGGCGACTATCTCACAAGTGGCTGATATCATTAAGACCCCACCCGAATCAGGTAAATATCTGGCGTTAAAATCTAGGCTGCTATCCGTTTTCGCGCCTAAAGATCACGAGCGACTCCACCAGATGCTATACGGCTTGGAGCTAAATGATCAGCGCCCATCTCAAATACTTCGTAAGATGCAGTCAATCGCGGGAACCCTAGTACCGGAATCCATGGTAAAAACCTTGTGGCTGCAACGACTGCCAGCAAACTTCCGCGCCATCTTGGCAGTTTCAGCCGCTGACAGCATCGAGAAGCTCGCGGACGCGACGGATCGAATCGCAAGCGTTGAATCGACGGAGGTAGTCGCTAGCATCCTGCGCCGTACAGACGGGCAATCGAACGAGGGCCCAGACAGTGACAGCTTCAGAGAGCAAATAGCGGAGCTCCGTTCCGAGTTTAAGCGGATGCAGTCCATTCCAACCGGGGCAGCGATTGCCCAGTCCAACACTTGCCATTGCACCTCGCGACGTAAGACACCCGTATCGCCCAGGCCGGACCGCGGCTGGTGCTATTACCACGAGCATTCGGCGACAGAGCAAAACGTTGTCGCTCGCCATGTGCCTTTCGGGTTTCAGCGCCGGGAAACGCATTGAACCACTAGACGGGCAGGCGACGGCTGGTGGTTCCACAATAAATCGCCTATTGATCTACGACCAAGGCACGAAATTGTCATTCCTCGTCGACACCGGCGCGGACGTATCCGTTATTCCTGCTTCAACATTTAGGTGCAAACGGAATTCATCTTCATTCAAACTGTTCGCCGCCAACGGCACACCAATCGACACTTTTGGGAGAGCGACGTTGAACCTGTCACTCGGGTTCCGGCGAAAATTTCGTTGGAGCTTCTACGTCGCTAAAGTATCGCGACCAATTTTAGGGGCCGATTTCTTGAGAGAGCACGGACTCCTCGTCGACCTTAAGAACCAGCGTCTTACCGAACCCGGCTCACGCGGATCAGTTCGGGGCCTCATTCATCAGCACCCTCACCACTCCATTTGAACGATAAGCGCTAAAACGCGGTTCCACGCGCTGCTGAGACGTTTTCCCGCCTTAACCAATCCTGCCGCCAAATGCAAACCAGCCGACCACGACGTCCGACACTTCATAACCACGATAGGCCCACCTGTAGCAGAACACCCACGTAGGCTCAACAGCGAAAAACTTAGAGCCGCTAAAGCGGAGTTCAAATACCTGTTGGAGCGGGGTTACTGCCGACCCTCTAGTAGTCCTTGGGCGAGCCCGCTTCACCTCACCCGCAAGAAAGACGGTTCGTGGCGACCTTGCGGGGATTACCGCAGACTCAACGCGGTCACAGTGCCTGACAAGTACCCGATGCGCCACATTCAGGACCTTACAATCGAGCTGGCCGACAAACGAATATTTTCCAAAATTGACTTATACAAGGCTTTCCATCAGATCCCCGTCGAGGAAAGCGACATACCGAAAACGGCAGTCATTACGCCGTTTGGCCTCTTCGAGTTTACCGTAATGACTTTCGGTCTGCGTAACGCGGCACAGTCCTTTCAACGCTTTATGGACAGGGTACTTTTCGGCCTTGAGTTCTGCGTGTGCTACATCGACGACATACTGGTCGCCTCAGAATCAGAGGAGCAACACGTCGATCATCTACGCCAAATTTTTGAGCGCCTGGCGAAATATGGCCTACTACTGAATGTGGCCAAGTGCGAGTTTGGAGTCCGGGAGGTTGAATACCTGGGCCATATGATCAACGAGCATGGTGTCTCACCGCCCCCGTCACGAGTAGAAGTGATCCGCAACTTCAAGAAGCCCTCCAACGTGAACGAGCTTCGCCGTTTCTTGGGCACGATTAATTTCTATCGCCGCTTTATATCCAACGCCGCCAGACTACAGGCTCCGCTAAACAGGTACTGTGTCGGAGCAAAGAAAAATGACAGAACTCCTATTGAATGGACATCGGAAACGGAAGAGGCATTCCTCAGGTGCAGGAATAGTTTGGCTGACGCCACCTTGCTAGTTCATTTCAAAGCAAATGAACCACTCAGATTTACCACAGACGCTTCAGACGTGGCAATAGGAGCGGTGCTTGAGCAGCGGCAGGGAGAATGCTGGCTGCCCCTCGCCTTTTTCCAGAGAAAGCTGTCCGTCTCGGAAACCAACTATAGTGTATACGACCGCGAATTGTTGGCGGTTTACGATAGCATTCGCCATTTCCGCCACTTTTTGGAGGGCACACAGTTCCACGTCCTAACAGACCACAAACCGTTGGTGTACGCGTTCAGGCAATCAGCCACGAAAGCTTCTCCTCGTCAGCTGCGGCATTTGGGTTTTGTGTCGCAATTTTGCACGGACATCAGACATATACCGGGCTCCACCAACGAGGTGGCAGACGCGTTATCCCGAATTGAAACAATCACAATGCCAGCCGGCATCGACATCGAACATTTGGCCAGAGAACAGCGGGGTGACACCGAACTCCAACGACTATTTGACAGCAACGTCACTTCGCTCAAACTACAAAGGATGGTTGTTGCCGGAAGCACGGAATTGATAGTAGATGCGTCACTGCCACACTCGCGCCCCGTTGTGCCTTCGAGCTTGCGAAAACAGATTTTCGACGTTTTCCACAATCCGTCGCATCCAAGTGGACGCGTCACCCAGAGAACGATAGCAAAAAGGTTCGTTTGGGCCAACATGAGGAGAGACATTCGCGCCTGGGCTCGCGACTGCTTGCCATGCCAGCGTTCGAAGGTCGGCCGTCACCAGAGGAACATTATACAAACTTTCCAATTGCCAGAGGAGCGGTTTCAACACATCCACCTGGATATCATCGGCCCGCTAATTCCCTCACAAGGATTCAAGTATTGCCTGACAATGATTGACCGGTTCTCAAGATGGCCCGAAGCAGTTCCACTGGTGGACATAACAGCTGAGTCCGTCGCCCGCGCCTTCTTCAATAACTGGGTTTCGCGATATGGCGTGCCGCGCACGATCACAACGGACCAGGGCAAGCAGTTCGAGTCGTCCTTGTTCAAGGCGCTGACCGCATTCATGGGTTGCGAGAAAAACCGGACGTCGCCGTACCACCCGGCGTCCAATGGGATGATAGAACGCTGGCATCGCACGCTCAAGGCCGCCATAATGTGCCACGAAAGTAACCCGCAGTGGCCCAATGTGCTCCCTACTGTACTTCTCGGTCTGCGAGGATCCGTCAAGGAAGACCTGTCAGCCTCTTGCGCGGAGTTGCTATATGGCACAACGATTTCGTTCCCCGGAGAGCTTTTGGTTCCTCGTAACACCACGTCAGAGCCCCACGAGTTCCTCCTCAGCCTACGGGACACCATGAGCAAGCTTCGCCCGGTTCCGCCGCAACATCGCAACACACGCTCAACTTTCGTCAATAAAAACATGTCGTCCTGCACTCACGTCTTCCTCAGAAGAGACGCCGTCAAGAAGCCGCTCACGCAGCCCTACTCAGGCCCACACAAGGTACTCGAACGGGTTTCCAATATCGTTTACGCCATCGACGTCAACGGACGTAAAGTCATCGTCTCGACCGAGAGACTCAAACCCGCTTTCACCGAAGCTGAACCTTTTCCATCGCCCGAAATTCGCGATGGCACACCTGCGGCCCCTGCCCGAGTGATCACAACATCCGCATCAGCCCTACGTCACATCCTACCACCAATCAATGCTCCACCGACTTCGTTGAGAACATACCCGCCGAGTAGCAAGCTGGCCCCGCTTGCATTTCAAACACCGGTTCAGCAAAACGGCACCGAAGTTTCCATCAACCGCTCCCAGCCCTAGCTCCAGGCTAAGACTCGGGATGCGGCTCACTTCTCAAAAGTCCTCAACAAATAACAACATCGCGACGTTCCAGCTGCCAGCAACACGATGACATGTATGCTGCCAGCGTCACTCGGAGGGGAGTACTGTGGCGCTGCCGTCGCTAGCGATCAGTTTTTCAGCGAGCACCAACTTCACTCGAGTCGAGGTGAGAATGATCATCGGAAATCGATCATTAAGCCAGCAACCATATAGAGTCAACGACGACCATCGAAATTGTTTTACTCTTCAATCATTATCCTTTGTGTGAAAAATAAAGTAGTTGTTTGCGTGTACAATAGTCGTTATTCCCACTTATTCACCCAACTGCAACACCCCGACAACCGACATCGCACAGCCTTATTGATGAAGACGAGTTAATATCAGAGTGAATACGGTTTCAATTCTTTTGTCGCTTACTAGTTTGTATTTTTGGAGAAATTCTATTTAGAATATATCTATATAAAAGAAAACCCAAAAATCTTTAAAAGTAAAGTATTACCGATTAGATTTTACATCTAATCCTTTTCTTCATTTAATTGAATTGTTCGATTTTCTATGCTTTGTTTAAATGATTCTACTATAAAAATGACAAAGAGAGAGGGAAGTGTAACGAAGAAGATGATTAAGCCATTTTTCTGACATTATTTTGTCGTATCATCACCAATTATCACGTAAATGAAAATATTTTTTTGTAAGTTTGAATTTTTGTCGATAAACATACAAATTTAATCGTAAAATGGAAATTTAATGCTGAGTGTTTATTATCTATTGTTTAAGATAAATTTGATTTAATGCATATATCATATGATATCTAAAATTATCATTTTAATTATGTTTTTGTTAATTTCTTGTAGTAGTTTCCTTGAAATTATTCACATTTAATACAAGACACTGCGGTGTAGACTATGTCATCTGTGAAAGTTTTTTTATATATATCTTACATTGATATTGAATTGTAAATAGAGGGTTAGCATTACTTTTATAAAAGCAAATATTGTACTGAAGAAAAATGTGCTTAATATTGCAGTATCATCTAGCATGAAGTATATCAGTATGGTAAAAAGGTGACAAGCCTTGTTTAAGCAGCATTATATTAATTACACAATAGATAACTCAATAATAATTAGCTTGATTAATTTGATATAAAGTAAATATGAAAAGAAAATGAATGAAAATATGAATTGCTAAACTCTAATAACGTCCTTTCCAGTGGTTCTTCCTTTCAGCGGGAAATCTAGTGCAGGGTAGGTATGCCGTCGCGAGGGTAGGGGTTGAGAAAATCCGCTGAGGTCGGTTTCGCGTCGCGCGCGGTACCTTTGTTGTTTTGCCTTTTTATTAACGTAGCTTTCGTCGGGTTGAGTTAACGTTGTATACTTTTCGGTACCGCGTCGGAAATTTGGGAACGCGAAGTAAAAATTAGATTTTTGTTCTTGACTGGTTGATGAAGAAATACGGAGTACCGTAAAATAGGTTTCCTCTCCGTATGGTTTTGTTTTGGTGACGCGTTTGAAAACGGGCATATATTGGTGGCTGAAGATTGTAAATGAGCGTAATCCATTTGGAGACCCGCGACCGAAATCCTCTCCGATCTAGCTGGCCGACAAGCAGCCACCGCGTGAATGGATTACGGTGCACGGATTGGTTGACCGGTGGGTACCATCCGTTGGCACTACTCAGACTTAACGTCTAGAACCGATGAGAGGTCGGTTTCTCGTTCGCACGTAGACATAAAATCATTACACTTTGCTATCTTTTTTAAAATTAACATATTTCTGCTCTATAAGTCTGCCAAGCTCAAGTCGGGCTTTTACTAATGCTTCCATAGCCGCTCGATTAGAAGGTGACCCCATTTGAAAATTTATTCTTATCAAAGAAATTTAAAGAACCCCATTTGAAATATTTATTCTTATCAAAGGAATTTCATCGAACGAATTCTCTTAAAATTCTGATCTGTATGAAGTTTTTATCGTGACCTGTTAGATCGGGGTCACCAAATGGTAAGAATTAAAATTTTGTAAGCATAAAACGGCAATGGGTGTTACACCAATTGCTAAGTTATAAATGCTCCGTAATAAATGTTACTCAACTCAAGAGTGTTTGAAAGGTACTTGTAAATTAAAACTCCTTAAAAGTTCCAATGCAAATACAAAGTTTATTGCTCATTTAATTTCTTAAATACTATTCGAGAAATGAAAATCGCTTTTACAAAATGCAACTTGCAAAGTTGAATGCATTTTGTTTGGATTTGCGTACTTGTAACAAACTGTATTTACCCTAGAATCAAATTGGAATCACATTGCAAAAGTGAATCCAGCCGATTGTCTGACACAAGTGTCAGCGAGCTATAAACAAGACCGAGCTCAGCTGACTAGCTTCGCTTAACGACCGCGTACGCGTGCTGGTCGACTAGCTATTTGCGGGATCATATGAGGCGGGTTCTTGTCGAGCCACGAAGCTACACTACAAAATATTTATCACCAAGTCGTGTTTCAGTACATTATCGATAAAAAAGCATATGTACAAGAAATTAAATATCGATTCAAATATTTTTCTAAATACTTTAAGCTTATTTATAAGCATAAAGAAGATAAAATGTTTACGGAATTTATCGATATGTTTTTTCCCTTTATCGGTGGGCAAGCAAATTGCGGCAAGTTTTCAAGATAGAAGAGTCTATATTTCCTTCAAAAATATCTTGTAATGTTCACTCTGTAGCTACTATATTACCTAACAAAATGTCCATACGACAACACGGTTGGGGGTGGTAGAGACTCGGAACAATAATTTTTGGTGGCCTATTTCACCATTTATTTTTATAATTCAAATAATTCAAATATTCTGTGAAAATTAGAACTTTAGCTAAAGTCAAAGTCAAAATTGCGTTCTTCAATACCAATCTCTATACATTTTCAAAGAATGTAAAGCTAATTTCTTTTTAAAAATGGACATTGGTATCAGAATGGGTACTGAGCTTCTTCAGAAAGAATCAGTGAATGACTTATTCATTTCAGCTATGATCGTATCCTCTATCATCATGTCCCGATAGGACACAGGATTATGGATAGGATACCAAAGCCACAATCACAACACGAATATATAACTTAATTTAAATTTTTTTTTTCAAACAATATACTAAAACTTAATGACCCAAATGGCTCCCTAAATTTACACGTTATCAATCAAAACATACATATTTTATGACTCAATTGGAAAAAGGAGAAAGAACAAACCAATAATATTCAAAAATTATTTATAATTTTAACACAATGGTGAATTTTTATCCTATACCTAATATGTTATAACTTAATTCTATTCAATTTCAATCATAAACTTTATCTTATACTTAAAAAAATGCTACCACAATATTCCTATCCTAAATGTAAATCCGTATCTCTAAGCTTAATATGATAAACATAACATATACCTATCCTAAATATTGAAATCTATACCTAATTTTTAACAAAACCAAACCACAACAACACTGAATATGTGTTGAAACTAAAGACTAAGTGATGAAAAACACAAAAAAATAACCGCAAATGATTTCGACATTGTCGTTTAGCCATCAATACCTAGATGCTCGTCGCAGCTCGACCAGCCTCAACAAATCTTGCAAATGAGTATCTCCATTGGAATCGTTGGTCTCGTGTACCCAAATTCGGAGGATATATCATCTTCTATACATGTGATATATGATTGGGACACCATCAGAATCAAAAACATATCGATTCATGTCCAAATATACGAATGCTTCTGGCGGAACGAAGCCAGTAGCGAGGCAAGTCGCAATATGCCCGTCTGTGGGGTAGAACGGCAGTGAAATCCAGGGTTTTCATTTATAGTTACAATTCTTGCAATCTGATTCTGAAAAAGTTTCAATACGAAGACATTGAATTTTGTCAATTTGGCAGTTTGATAAATTTTTCTATTCGATATATAGTGTTTCTAATCCATTTCAAACTTTCTGTACAAACCAATCCATGCACAAAGACATTTCTTTTCGAAAACTCTTAATTTTTCATAGTACTAGCGCTGTGGTTTCACCAGATCTGACATCCATATGTCAAAACTGGTCTAACCAGTGTCTTGTAAAAGATAACTTTGACCTTTTGATCGACGTATCTGGAATGAAAGAGTCGTCCAAGGGCCATAAATCGTATTTGTGCTTTACCTAGCATGATTTTTACATGTTCAGTATAGCACAGATACTGATCGAGACGCACACCGAAGTATCGAGCACAGGATTTATGTGGAACCCATTCTGAACTACCGTCATCAGTCATAATGTGGAAACCGTTCCAATTATTGCCGGTTAAATGATCAGTAAGTGCTACTAATGATCATGTTGGCCAGAAGTTAAAATCAAAGCCGTTCAATAGCTTGCTAATTAATTTTGAGAAGAGCGGAGGTGCGGTAACTGTTTCTTGCTGTAGACTATTCAAGACAACAAATAATTTCCGGTACAACATATTGCACATCATGGCGACAAGGTGCCTGGGGAACCTATCTTGGAGGAGTTTAAAAATTAGTCCATCTAACCACACCGTATCGAAGGCTTTCTCCATATCAATGAGATACGCTCCAACACATATTCTTTTGCATAGTTCCAACAGATGTCTGAGGTCACTTTCGTTTTCCCAATTATGGTCAAATGCCAGGCACAAAAACCAAATTGTCAATTCGGTATCAACTCATATTTCTCAATGTGGGCGTTTAATGCTTTATTTAGTATCACTTTAAACGCCTTGCTGATATTAGGCAGCAAGCTGTTTGGGCGATAGCTTTTGGGGCACGAAGATTCTTTTCCTTTCTTCAAGATAGGAAATACCTTGGCCTTTTTTCATTCATTTGGGAAATATGAATTGCTCAACATGTTGAACAATATGCAATTAATTCCTAATTGCAACCTCAGGCGCATGTCGGAGAACTTTATTTGAAAAACCATCAGTACCACATGATTTCTTGTTGTTTATCCGGCCAAATATGAAACACACGTCTGACAGCTGACAAAATAATCAGTAAGATTCAAGCTCGATATGAGGTCAGATGTTGATGCGTCATTGAAATGAAGAATTGATTCGCCGTTCAGGTGTGATTTGAAGTCGGAAACTTTTGCTTCAACGACTTCTGAAAGTATTGGATTCCCTCTTTCAGGGTTTGGTAGATGAACCAATTCAAAATGTGTTCCAATCAGGAAAAGTTTCTGCAATCTATCACATATAATCCTGTTTCCATTTCGATCCGGGGTCGTACGATCAATTTCGATAACAACCCTACGGAGAAGAATTATCTTATCACTAGCGACTTCAAGATTCGATACCTTCACTCGAGACTTCTTACAGAATAAGCTATTCACTTTCGCGAAAACGCCATCTAGGTTCTGTAGGCTAATACCCTTCAATTTTTCCGCCTTTGATTGCTGACCTCACTCCTGAAGTATGACCGAATTCTTCAGGTGTGATTTCGACAAAGCCAACGAGAGATGGTTGTAGTCCAAAAATCGCCGATAAATATTGTTGACGCGTGAAAGAAGAAGGCTTTTCAATTTTTTTAACCTTGCGATGGTTGGTGTTTCATATCTTTCCATATTGTTTCAATGTGTAATCTTGGGAACGACTTTCTCAATCGTTTCCAAAATCAGCTTCTCCAACTTCGACAAATAGAGATCTATTTCATCGTTAGTTAGATATCTGTCATTTGAAATCATTGAGCAGGCATTACCATCTTCAGAAACAGGGCATTGCTTCTGGTAATTCTGATTAAACTTCTTTTGAAACTTTCCCCAATCCGTTTTTTTAATTCAACCGATAATTTTCATGTTGAACTGGAATGAGGAAGACATCATTCCTTTGATGATTGATTTCCATCACGATTGCGTTATGGTCGCTATCATAAGGAGGCACCTGCAGTTTTCGTTGTAGACTTTTAAAGTTAAATTCAAGTCTTGCGTCAGAAATGCAGAGATTCAAATATGAATTTGTCCTAGGGTATGTTGGGAGCTCCGACCAATATAGATTGCACCTGTAGTCAACTTGGTTCTCCGTTATCCACAATTTCAGGAATACACCTCCGGGATTATTCTTGGCGTTCAGCCATGATGTATGCTTGGCGTTCAGGTCTCCAACAAGAATATAATAATTATGCAGCATATTCAATTCGAGTATTTCGAACAAGGAATTGAGCTCCTCCTTGAACTTAAGAACATTTCGACCAGTTGTATAGGCAGAGATAACGAAGAGGTTATCCCCACCTGGCAGTGAGATTTTAATAACGGGCACTCCAAGAGATTCAAAGTGTCTGAATTCAACTTTATCGTTGCCATCTTACTCAGGCCCATAAAGAAATCAATTAACGTACCTGACGTCACTTCCCGTACCGGAAACAGCTGATCAGTAGCTCTAAATTTCGATAAACAGCTATTTTTGAGATTGTCAAATATGACATTTCTCAGATGAAATTTAGCCGAAATGATACAAACGGGATCGAAATACATATATTTGCGCGCTAATGTCTTCGACGTCTCATATTTAAAATAAATTGTTGACATAGTACTGATAAAATTTCAAACTACTGTCATATGTACTGTCAAAAATCTTTAAAACGTTGAAAAATGAAAGTGGTTTTTGATCTTGCTTATTAATTCTTTTCGAAAGAGATTCAAGCTGTTGGCAAATTTCTAGAAGCAGCTCATTATTACCACTTACATCATTTATTTTATTTAAATTGTTGTCTGCTGGTCCTCTAGTAGCAAGTGCAAATGTACCCCGGGGCTGACAGAGCTAGACGATGTTGCAGTGCAGTGTACTATTTGTGTTTGTTTTGAGGAAAATTTAATTTTTGCATTTTGGTATCAAGGACTTCCTCGATACGATGCTGGATGATCAAATATACCACAGTTAACACAGTCTAATTTTTCTTTTGGCTCCATATGAGCCAATTTGCATTCACCGAGGGCATGAATATCTTTACATTTAACGCACCATAAGTGCATGGCACAATTGGCCGCCGAATGACCAAATCTTTGGTATCTGTAACACTGGTTGACCACAGCTTTTCGAAGACACTCCCACCTCATAATTTTAAAGTTCAAGTACCTTTTCTGTTGGAAGGCACTTGGACTGCTATCGTTTGAAGTTTGTACCAAGTAAAATGGTAACATTTTGCCCTGTAGCAAAATTCTTCACACTAATGAATTTGATAGCTGGTGCTGCTTCTTGGACCATTTCAAGGAGATCAACTGTATTCTCCCCACAGTCCAGGCCCTTCAACAGGAAGGTTTGATTTTTCTGCGCCTTTGGCATGTATGTGAAGTGGGGAGCTTTCACACTATTTAGAGCATTTTGGCTGGTTTGAAGTCAACCAGTGTTTTTGTTTTTGTTGTGAGTTTGCCCGTGGTTTACTTCGAAATTATCTATCTTATGTTCAACTGCCAATAGCCGAAGCATATCCTTTCCGCGCTACCCAAAGACATTAATCCGTGGACCTTTTTCAATTGTCTTATTATTCTTAATGTAAGAACCAGCATACAAACTGGCTGGCTTTTTCCCCTGCTCCTTATTTGTAGATTTTAAATATTCATTTAAGTTATCACTAGAGACATTAATATTACCTATATTTTCTTGGCGATTTATTTCGGTATTCATATCCTTATACATCGCAGCAAGTACAGCATAATAGTTTGCACTATTGTTATCTCCTCCCGCACTTAGTATGATATCGGCATCATGAAATGCTGTCTTTTTCGTATCTTGTATTGTTGATTTCTTTGCTTTTTGAGCCTTTTGCGTGGCTATTTTATTTTCGCTTGTCTTATGTGTAACGGTTTCTTCTTGTCCGGACGTATTTTATGGCTTAACCGCTTTAGTTTTATTGACGCCTAATAGCTTACCAATAATTTCCTACAAATTTTGAATTCGGAGTTTCATCTCTTCATTTTTTCTGTAATTTTTTTTGTTTTACCTGTTAACTCTTTCTAGTTCTTCGCTTGCTCAAAACTTTCTTTTTCGTTTTTTCTCTCATAATTTTTTCATTAATTGCGTTTAAAATGCCTGGTCCCGGGTTCCCCAACGAAGGAAAGCCTTCGGGCTCCTTCAAGCCCCGATGAAAAACTTTTCTTCATTTTCGAACTTCTTGAGACTTCTTTGCAGGTTTGTTTTTTTGAATTAATTTCGAGGTGACGTTTTAAATAAGTATTCTAATTTTTTAGAATTATTGACAGGAGCTTTTAAAAACACATCTGTTTGCAACAAATGTTTGATGTAGAAGCCCTAGAACTTTAGTTATTACCTAGGAACATGTCCGTAAAATAGGGTGTTTGGCGGCAGTGCAGTAAAAAATGAGGAACAAGTAAATACTCATATATCAAGTGGAGTGGTGAATTTATCTTAAATAAGTGATTACACAAAGTTAGAAAACTTAGCAATCAACTCTTCGCAATGCCAATATACTAAGGACTATTTTCTCTATCTTCCGGCTCAGCTCAGCCGACCTTTTGTACGTTCGATGGGTGATGGTGCTTTTCATACAAGGTGCCTATATGTACCGTTCTAGCGACGAAAGCTCGTCGAATTGACGAAGGTTAGTAATAAAGGGAATGAAAGAAACGTTCCACTATCACCTGAAAAGACTAGCCAAATGCCACAAAAATAATTCTGCGTGGTTTCAATGCTAAAGTAGGCAATGAGTATCTCATCGGAGAATGACTGGAAGATGTAGCCCCCACTATGAAACAAATGACAACGGCCAGCACCTGATTGACTTTGCGTGTAGCAGAAATCTAGTCATACGTTCGACTTGCTTTCCACATTGATGCATACATAAAATTACCTGTGTATAGCCGGATGGAAATACACAAAACCAGATCGACTGTGTTCTGATCCAACAATGTTGGGTCTCGAGCATACTTGACATTCGTACAAACCGAGGAGCAAATGGTAACGTTCAGGTCTCCGACAAGAATATAATAACTATGCAGCATATTCAATTCGAGTATTTCGAACAAGGAATTGAGCTCCTCCTTGAACTTAAGAACATTTCGACCAGTTGTATAGGCAGAGATAACGAAGAGGTTATCCCCACCTGGCAGTGAGATTTTAATAACGGGCACTCCAAGAGATTCAAAGTGTCTGAATTCAACTTTATCGTTGCCATCTTACCCAGGCCCATAAAGAAATCAATTAACGTACCTGACGTCACTTCCCGTACCGGAAACAGCTGATCAGTAGCTCTAAATTTCGATAAACAGCTACTTTTGAGATTGTCAAATATGACATTTCTCAGATGAAATTTAGCCGAAATGATACAAACGGGATCGAAATACGTATATTTGCGCGCTAATGTCTTCGACGTCTCATATTTAAAATAAATTGTTGACATAGTACTGATAAAATTTCAAACTACTGTCATATGTACTGTCAAAATCTTTAAAAAATTTGTATAATGTAACCAGCACTAGATGACGCTGATTAGGCTACTCGAAGGGGCTAGTTCGCGACGTGACGCGGTGTTTCCGTTTTCGGGCCTGAGTAAGAAGGCAACGACTTTATACACCTCCCCCATGACCGTTTACCCTATCGTTTCATACAAATTCAAAATCCTTGAATGTCATGGAGTGCCATGAATTGAGGTGGGTTTCAGTGAGAAGGATGATGTCAGGCTTTTGCTTAACAATGAATTCCAGGTGATAGTCATGCTGACGTAGAGTAACAATGGAGTTCGAGTTGATCAAGATGAGAAGAAGCTATTGCATGGAAATGTGACCGGATGGCAAACTATTTTGAAGCATGTTGACCTAAACGTTGAAAAATGAAAGTGGTTTTTGATCTTGCTTATTAATTCTTTTCGAAAGAGATTCAAGCTGTTGGCAAATTTCTAGAAGCAGCTCATTATTACCACTTACATCATTTATTTTATTTAAATTGTTGTCTGCTGGTCCTCTAGTAGCAAGTGCAAATGTACCCCGGGGCTGACAGAGCTAGACGATGTTGCAGTGCAGTGTACTATTTGTGTTTGTTTTGAGGAAAATTTAATTTTTGCATTTTGGTATCAAGGACTTCCTCGATACGATGCTGGATGATCAAATATACCACAGTTAACACAGTCTAGTTTTTCTTTTGGCACCATATGAGCCAATTTGCATTCACCGAGGGCATGAATATCTTTACATTTAACGCACCATAAGTGCATGGCACAATTGGCCGCCGAATGACCAAATCTTTGGTATCTGTAACACTGGTTGACCACAGCTTTTCGAAGACACTCCCACCTCATAATTTTAAAGTTCAAGTACCTTTTCTGTTGGAAGGCACTTGGACTGCTATCGTTTGAAGTTTGTACCAAGTAAAATGGTAACATTTTGCCCTGTAGCAAAATTCTTCACACTAATGAATTTGATAGCTGGTGCTGCTTCTTGGACCATTTCAAGGAGATCAACTGTATTCTCCCCACAGTCCAGGCCCTTCAACAGGAAGGTTTGATTTTTCTGCGCCTTTGGCATGTATGTGAAGTGGGAAGCTTTCACACTATTTAGAGCATTTTGGCTGGTTTGAAGTCAACCAGTGTTTTTGTTTTTGTTGTGAGTTTGCCCGTGGTTTACTTCGAAATTATCTATCTTATGTTCAACTGCCAATAGCCGAAGCATATCCCTTCCGCGCTACCCAAAGACATTAATCCGTGGACCTTTTTCAATTGTCTTATTATTCTTAATGTAAGAACCAGCATACAAACTGGCTGGCTTTTTCCCCTGCTCCTTATTTGTAGATTTTAAATATTCATTTAAGTTATCACTAGAGACATTAATATTACCTATATTTTCTTGGCGATTTATTTCGGTGTTCATATCCTTATACATCGCAGCAAGTACAGCATAGTAGTTTGCACTATTGTTATCTCCTCCCGCACTTAGTATGATATCGGCATCATGAAATGCTGTCTTTTTCGTATCTTGTATTGTTGATTTCTTTGCTTTTTGAGCCTTTTGCGTGGCTATTTTATTTTTGCTTGTCTTATGTGTAACGGTTTCTTCTTGTCCGGACGTATTTTATGGCTTAACCGCTTTAGTTTTATTGACGCCTAATAGTTTACCAATAATTTCCTACAAATTTTGAATTCGGAGTTTCATCTCTTCATTTTTTCTGTAATTTTTTTTGTTTTACCTGTTAACTCTTTCTAGTTCTTCGCTTGCTCAAAACTTTCTTTTTCGTTTTTTCTCTCATAATTTTTTCATTAATTGCGTTTAAAATGCCTGGTCCCGGGTTCCCCAACGAAGGAAAGCCTTCGGGCTCCTTCAAGCCCCGATGAAAAACTTTTCTTCATTTTCGAACTTCTTGAGACTTCTTTGCAGGTTTGTTTTTTTGAATTAATTTCGAGGTGACGTTTTAAATAAGTATTCTAATTTTTTAGAATTATTGACAGGAGCTTTTAAAAACACATCTGTTTGCAACAAATGTTTGATGTAGAAGCCCTAGAACTTTAGTTATTACCTAGGAACATGTCCGTAAAATAGGATGTTTGGCGGCAGTGCAGTAAAAAATGAGGAACGAGTAAATACTCATATATCAAGTGGAGTGGTGAATTTATCTTTAATAAGTGATTACACAAAGTTAGAAAACTTAGCAATCAACTCTTCGCAATGCCAATATACTAAGGACTATTTCCTCTATCTTCCGGCTCAGCTCAGCCGACCTTTTGTACGTTCGTTCATACAAGGTGCCTATATGTACCGTTCTAGCGACGAAAGCTCGTCGAATTGACGAAGGTTAGTAATAAAGGGAATGAAAGAAACGTTCCACTATCACCTGAAAAGACTAGCCAAATGCCACAAAAATAATTCTGCGTGGTTTCAATGCTAAAGTAGGCAATGAGTATCTCATCGGAGAATGACTGGAAGATGTAGCCCCCACTATGAAACAAATGACAACGGCCAGCACCTGATTGACTTTGCGTGTAGCAGAAATCTAGTCATACGTTCGACTTGCTTTCCACATTGATGCATACATAAAATTACCTGTGTATAGCCGGATGGAAATACACAAAACCAGATCGACTGTGTTCTGATCCAACAATGTTGGGTCTCGTGCATACTTGACATTCGTACAAACCGAGGAGCAAATGGTAACGCAGATCATGACTTAATCAAACTAGCTTATAATTTTCATTTGTCAAAGGCATATTCGGCGAAGACCATCCCGCCGCAAAAATTCAACATGGAAAGGGTCCAAATGGTGTCTGTGGCCAAAAATTTCACGCAGATTTTCGACAACCAACTAGCTCCCATCCTATCAGATACATCACTGAAAACAAGCAACGAGCTATGGGTGAAAGTGGCAATTAAGTCCGTGGCAAAACAGACGATCGGACATCAAGCCTGGTGCAAGAGAAATGATTGGTTCGCTGATAATTGCCGGGATGGGTTAGATAAAAAAAAACAGGCGTATAAACAAAATTTAAGTAGGAAAACCTGGACGAAGAGAGAATCTTATGAAAATTTCAGAAGAGTAGCAAATAAGATCATTAGAGTTAAGAAAAGAAAATACTGTGACGACCAATTAAAAAGTATCGATGTGAGTCTAGCATGCAAAAACACAAGGCAAGCATACAAAGTAGTGAAAAGCCTGGAACATGGTTATCAGCACAAGACCACGTTCTACGATGATAATATCGACAACATTACCGCTGATAAAAACAGGATTAAGGAAAGATGGGCATCAAATTTCAAGAACCTCCTTAATCCTCTGTACAGCTCCTGAACATCGGAGCCTATGGACATTCCTGGAGAGCTTCCATTGGGCCCACCAACTCTGGATAATCATCAAGGCCCAAAAGAATAATGAAGTGCTGGGCATCGACGAGCTCAGAAAATATGGTAGCAGCGGTGTTCAGAAAGCCATCCACAAATACATCCAACACATTTGGCAACAAAAACATATACCGTACAAGTGGAGCCTATCAATAATACTGCCTATTTACAAAAAAGTGACAAGCTACAGTGCGAAAACTATAGAGCCATATTACTGCTTTGCTCGGCATACAAAATATTTTCAAAAATCTTAGAATATAAAATCGGATCATACGTCAACAGTATTATTGGCGAGAATCAACGTGGCTTTAGATAGGGTAGGTCGAAGAGAGACCACCAAAGCAGGTACTTGAGAATTGCTGTGAGTTGCACATAGACGTATACCAAATTTCCAGCATACAACAGTATTAATCGTAACGTACTGTACTAAATAATGCTTTGCTTTAGTATCCTAGCCAAATTAGTCCACCTTAAAAAAATCGCAATGACATCGACAACCTCCCTTTGACGCAAATATCGGACTAAAACAGGGAGATGGGCTGGACCCATTGCTATTCAATTTGGCTCTGGAATAAGTCGTGAGAAAGCTACCTGTCAATATAAGACGTACGTAACTATACAAAGCGAGTCAAGTAGTAGCCTATGTGGACGACATCCACATTTTGTCACGGTTGCTAATGACCGCCAACGAACTTTTCCTGAAACTCGACTGCGAAGCAAAACGAGTAGGGTTACAAATCAAGAGCAGTCGAGGCAAAATACCTCAAATGCCCAAAATATCACACTTGGCGCATACAGTATCCAAAATGTAAACAAATTTGTGTATTTAGGCACCAAAATAATGAGAATCACTAATGAAAGAGACGCAATACGTGGAAGAATACAGCTCACAAATAACAGTTTTTATTCAGTTTTGACGATCTTGAAGACAAGCTGCATACAGTAGAAAATAAAGCTCCATGTACGAGTATTCGATTCTGTGATATGACTTGAACTATGCTTTGGGTGTGAAACATGGGCCCTAATCTTAGCATCCACCAACAGATTGAATGCCTTCGAGAGACAGGTGATGAGGTGGATAATTGGACCAAAACTTGACTGGGACCAAGTGTAGTAATTGAGAAGGGAGTACTCATCCCGAAAAAAAAAATAACTTCTCTTAATCATATTCAAATAACAACATAATTATTCTTGCCATAAAAATATTTTAAAATAGTATATTGCCACCCAACGACTTTGTACGTATAAATAACATAAAAAGCTTTTCGCGACAGATATGCTTGATGAAAAAACAACTGCATACAATTTTTTTTGTTTAATCTAACATAGAAGCAACGACTTTGCAGTGAAATTGAAATAAATTGAGCATATTCTGACCATCAACGAAAAATCAATCATTCCCATATATTTTAAAGGATAACTGTAATCAAAAATAGCGCTTAATTGTTGCCGTCAAATCTTACCGTAACTGGTTTTAACAAATATACTTTTCCAACTATTCCTTTAGTATGGCTGATAGTTGATTCTGTTGTTACAATTAAATGAAAAATCACATAAGCGAACTCTAACAAGTAGTAGCATCGTTAACTTGTTTGTTAATTTAGCTGTTGAATGCTGGAGTAACAAAGTGAGATTGCGAGAATAAATATTTTATTTATTGAAAATAGATTAAAGAGCAGCAACTACCAGCATCAGATAAAACTTGAAACACTTACACAGCGTCCGGGACAACGAATGCATATTGCAAGGGAGAACGGCAGAAACGAGTTCGAATAGTTCCTCAAATACCCGCGCATATGACTTCTCGATTGAGTGATAACGCTTGATCTCATGTTGACCGAGTTGTTCTTCATCTCTCGGAAATCCACTGGTTCTGCCGGGGGAGTCGGCTCGAAACCGCCAGACAGCGCGGACGCCGCGTAGAGAAAAAGGAGGAAAAAGAAACCTCCGTGGGTAGAAGACGGGTCGTGCTGTGTGTCCGCTAATGTGAAGTGTTGCGCGAGAAATTTCTTTTTCTCTGGGCCAGTCGTATATTTCAGCTAGATTCCCGGTTTGTTTGCGTTTCGCGCGGTTTTTAATTTGAATACCGGAGGTGGATTGTGATGTGTGGTGACATTTGGAAAAAGGAAAATAAACAGTAAAGAGAGACGGTGGGAATGATACGGGAGATCACGAAGAAAAGTGAAAAGGGAATCGTCGATTGGCAACTGGCGGTAACGGGAGTGGCATTTGCTGGTGTTGTTTGTGCTGTTGCCGGGAGATTGTCGCGAGTAGAGGAGCCTGCTTGGAAATGGGCAACGAGCGCGGATGCGTGGGATGGAAGTGCGGGGGAAGATTGCAGGCTGTGATTGCGGTTTCCATCCGGGAGTTCAAATGCCGTAATCGTTTGAGTTGCGTTAATTATCCCGCGTTTTATCTGTGAGAAATGAATGTTACAGTAGAAACATAGTCGAATGGAGAAGATTACGGAATAGGGAATTGGAAAGGAATACACTCGACGACGCTGCTGAGTGGTCAGCGAATTTAACTTCCGAGTAACTACTAACGAACATTTACCGTTGACGATTAGCTGAAAGTTTTGCATGTGACCTCGTAGATGTGAATCTGATTTGCGATTTTAATTTAGTGACCGGTCGGGAAATAATCGAATTTTTCTTACATGTGACCTCAATTTGACGTTTTGCTCTGAAACTTTCTTGTGTGCTGCTACTGCTGCGGCCTGCGACCATCCGATGGATGGATGAATGCATTCGTCTTTGATCGGGAATCTTGTTTAGCTGGTGTTTCTATAATTCAAAATAATTGAGCCGCGAGGGCAGTGACAAAAGCGGGAAAAATGAAAACAAGCGGAGAGTGATTGAGAACGAGTGGAATTGTTGCGGGGTTTCGCCGTGACCATCGAATTAACAAGATACAAATGCGAATGTGAATAGGAGAGTAATTTGGTTTCTTGGAATTGCATTGAATACAACTCCACGCTTTTACAATAACACCGGAAGTGAATGAACGAATGAAGCCCTTCTATAAGTCGGCGGGTTTATTAGTATTTATTTTTGCATGGACTGTTTAAATGACTAATAATCTTTGTTATTCCTTGGCTTGTGAGTCGTGAAAAATTTTATTTTTGGCTTTTCCCGAATTTAACAGAAGATACCTGCACCCATCGAGCGCTCGACGGAACATGCAGGTGAGTACCTTTTTGGTTGCCTAATTTTGTTATTTATAATATATACAAGTATATTAACTCTAATTTCCTACATGATCCGTTTGGTTAAGTAAGCACACACAAGATGTATTTCTGCAGGACAAGAAAATATTTAGATACATATATTAGATTTTAGAAAGAAGAAAAAAAAAACTAATCGAGTTATTATATTATTTGAAGAAGTGAAAAAAAAAAAAAAATATCTTATATAAAGAAACAAAGAAGAAAAGTAACATAAATAATGAATTAACACATCCATGAAATAAATTGAACTACGATTATTCAAGAACCGATTTATACCACTAGTGGTTTTACTCCTCTGTAGAATTTAAGTATCATTCGATTCAATATTAGATCAAAACACACTCCCTCAGATTCGAAGTTCCTTTCTGTTGAAAAAGGAAATGTCTTTAGTAAATTAGCTTTTGGCTCAGCGTAGATCCACATCTTGTCACCCCTAGTTGTTTTTCTTATTCTTTTTTTTTAAGATCGCGTTCGACAGTAGAGTTTTGATTTCAAATTAATTGGAAGCCTAGAAATTTAGTTGACGCGTTTTCATTAGCTGAACTTGATTAAAAATAAACATTTTTACTTTGTTTGTTGAAAAGCGACTCGGTTATTTCAAAAACTTACTAAATAATTAAGAAAAACTGGAGGAAATCTTAAGATAAGAAAAATTAACTTGAAAAGCATAGTATAAACATGCAACATTTGGTAGTTTTATACTATAAGTAATATGAGCTCTCACTTTTTTTTTTACTCGAAACATGAATACTTAACGATGTATTAAACAATCGATTTTTGGCGGTCCTTTGCTTTAATTTATTTCCTATCGCAAATTTTGAAATTTTTACATTTTAAAGCGAATCATTTTACAATAAGTGACAAATTAACATTCTTGAAAAACATGCAAATTGTAAATAAAATAATTATTAAATCAGTTTTTTAGGTCTTTGTAAAAAAAATTTTTACAAAGACCTACTAGTTTCGCGACCTGTCTGTCCGTCCGTCTGTCCGTCCGTCCGTCTGTCCGTCTGTCCGTCTGTCCGTCTGTCCGTCTGTCCGTCTGTCCGTCTGTCCGTCTGTCCGTGCGTCACAGCTGATTTCCTCAGAAACTATAGAAGCTAGGATGCTCAAACTTTGTGAAAAGATCAGAAGTGATAGTCTCTCAAAAGTTAAGGCCTTGACAAAATTTTAAAAAATGTTTAAAGGGGTTCCCCCCTAATAACGAATTGGCCCTTAAAAATTTTTTTTCATCAAAGGTAGTCGAATGGGGTATCAAATGAAAGGTCTTAAGTAGAACTTTTAGAATCTGAAATAAAAAAATCATTTTATGAATTAGGGGGTCCACGGGAAGGCAAAATGTAACCAAAATTTGTGTCCCCCCCCCCTCGCGATTGGACACCTTTCAGCCGAAAAATCTGAAAATTATCACGAATGTGGACCTTTATGAGTACAAGGGCAACAAATACCTTAGAAATCGAAATTCGCTCAACTTTGTTAATAATAGTATGATTTGTAGATTTTACATTTTTGCCAATAAAATCAAAACGGTACCTTTAAACTTCTTGAAATTGTGCAATTATATAGACTGATATAAGATATATATGTTCACAAAATTTAATTGAGATCGAATCATAATCAAGTGAGTTATAGCCATTTCAATTATATGGAATTACAACAACGATAACACGTGTTTATGGTTCATATAGGGTTTTCCAATTAGAGGTGTTATTTTGATATTGAAAGAAAAATGCCATTTTTTAAAATAAATGATCGGATGTTTGGTTCATAATAAAGAAGAAAATATGCCGTTAATAGCAATAACTAACATTGGGCAAATAACCACTACGACACGCTGAAAATTATCACGAATGTGGACCTTTATGAGTACAAGGGCAACAAATACCTTAGAAATCGAAATTCGCTCAACTTTGTTAATAATAGTATGATTTGTAGATTTTACATTTTTGCCAATAAAATCAAAACGGTACCTTTAAACTTCTTGAAATTGTGCAATTATATAGACTGATATAAGATATATATGTTCACAAAATTTAATTGAGATCGAATCATAATCAAGTGAGTTATAGCCATTTCAATTATATGGAATTACAACAACGATAACACGTGTTTATGGTTCATATAGGGTTTTCCAATTAGAGGTGTTATTTTGATATTGAAAGAAAAATGCCATTTTTTAAAATAAATGATCGGATGTTTGGTTCATAATAAAGAAGAAAATATGCCGTTAATAGCAATAACTAACATTGGGCAAATAACCACTACGACACGCTTACAGGACCATATCCTCTTCATGAAATTTTCCATAACCAAATCGCAAAGTGGCTGCCCTATGTCCTCGATAGCCTCACGAATTTCATCTTTGAGATCTTGAATTGACACTGGGCTATTGGTATAGGCCTTCTCTATCACGTGGCTCCAAAGGGAGAAGTCACAAGGTGTTAAATCAGAAGATCTATTCAAAATAACACCTCTTATTGGAAAACCCTATATATATTTAAAATTGATTTAGGTACTTTAATTTTCTTTCAATTTTCATGAAAATTTAAGGAAAAGTGTTTAACTTGAACATGTTCAATCAGCCGAGCATTCAGAAAAATCATTTAAGCTAGATTAAAATGGCGGCTGCACTGTGCTTATGAAAGAAACTGTGCATCTTTTGTATAAATTTGAACGATTTCATATCTAAGTATTGGATGAATAATTCAAGTTATCGATTCACGCCATTGGAAAACTTGATTCTAACCCTAGGATGTTTACAAAGACCTTCTGGTAGGAGCACTCTCCTGCTTACTCAACTTGTTTAAATATATAAACTACTTTAAAACATTGAAAATTTATGGGATGATGTATTCAATAAAAATGAATTAATAACGTACCCGAGGGTCTTTCCTTTCCTCCATTTCTAATCGGGTATAGGACCCGGTACGGTGGCAGGCTTCCATCCCAAAACATGAGCCAGCCGCCGGGTACAATCTAATTCCTTCTTTTGTTTCAGGTGACGTCATGGGTTGAGTGGCCCAAACAGAGTGCCTTTTTATGGCATAAATTTATGCAATCCAATTGTATAATTCTATGACATAAATTGGTCACCGGGGTACTCCCCTTCTGATGGGAAGGTTCATACAATTCAAGTTGTATGAGTTTTCCACTCAGAAGAGGAGTACCTGGCCACTTCAACAAGCTATCAATGGATTTATTCCGGTTGGGTGGGTATGAAGGGGCTCCACCACCACCCGGTTGCCCCTCTTTCATTTGTGGGCCATGAACTTCGTTAGGTAACGGCAAGGTCACCCCAAGTTCGCCTTTCTTCTCAGGTTTCACTTGTTCTTGTAACAAGTACATTTCCTTCGGTGAGGTTGTCTACTATTTTGCGACTTCGGTCGCCTTTTTTGACCTGAAAGCAATTCGTGAATGCGAAATTGTTTTGTAGTGAGTCCTCGTGCCGGGGAAACGAACCCGCCCACGACACCGCAATGCTAGCCTGCCAGCGCATTCACGCGTCTCCGGACGAGGGCATTCTCGGCAGATACCTCCATCTTCCTCTGCCGAGGCAACAGACCATCGTTGCAGTCCTTCACGGACTTTATTGAACATTCAAAATTCACTACACAAGGGCGAATTCGATACAACGATTGTAAGACTGTGAAAGCTGCAATGAGCTGGCCATGTGAATTGTATTGTTGAAAAATGGATACCCGAAAAGGTATTCATTGGGGAAACTGAAGGGCGGAGACCAGTGTAGAAGCCGAGGAAATGCTGATCTAACTCGGTCGACGAAGACAGTTCATCGCTGCTCGAACTACAAAATTGGAGGACGCGGTCAATGGACCGAAACAGTTTTAGGAGTTTGTTGCCATAAGCGAAGGCCTGAGAGGGCCTGTAGTGCTACGAAGAAGAAGTAGTAATAACAGGACATTCTATGCTATTATGTTTTCATAATTGTATTAATATATTTTATTAGTGTGTATTATTTGTTTTTCTTATTAAAGATTAAACTGATACTATTATAGCAATGAGGAAACCTGATTTGGGAGTATGCGGAACATGGTTATACTTCCTGTATTATATGTGTCCTATAAACAGAAGCCCGATAAAATACTTCTAACTCCACGTAGCGAAGAAAAAGCAATAAATAAAAGTTGTAGAAAGCTAACAATGGTTCAGTCCTGTAATAATATTAAAGAAAGGGTTAATACCATGGAACAAACACGTTCCCTTCCATTTTCCAATTTAAAAATGCAGCTTTAGTCAGTATACAATTTCAATAGATTATTCAACACAACGCTTTTGTCAATAATTATTGATCTTGTTACATGCACGAATAATTCTGCGAGCTACTGTTGCAATTGTTTTCATAACCATTAAGAACCTCATGATCAACAAAGTGGATTTACTCGAAACCACGAGAACCCACCAAGCATGATCAACATCTGAAAGTGACGTCACTCCATTCATTAAGCTGCTCGAATATACTAGGTACCTCTCGGCAGAACATTCGCTAATGTACGAAAAAAGGGTTGAATGGCTAGAGACCTTATATAAAGGTGAGCTGAATGAATGGGGGGATGATTCATTACAACCGCAATGATAATAACTGCGATAGAGTGGAGCGCGAGGTAAAGCCGATATTGATTGAGTGATTGTGAAGTGATTTTAGAAGACAATTACAATAGAAATTTATTGACAAGTGGAGGTTAGATTTGTAATAGTGAAATTAATAATTGTACATTCTTTTGAATAAACTCTTTTCAACTTAATTTAAAAAGACATTGCGATTTCACTTTCCCGGAACATTAAAATTATTGGCCGCGAACCAAAACACGCGACAATATTAATAATTATACGGGCAAACAGAAATTTTAATTAAGATAAACATTTTTTTTATTATAAATAGTCGAGTTGCATTTGTGAAAAAGGTTACAAGTTCCTACACTACGAACTAGCTTGTTCGGACCGATTGTACAAATTTTAAATACTTTATTACAGAAAGCAGAACTCTTTCTTCTTCTTCGTAGCGCTACAGCCCCTCTCGGGCCTTCGCTTCCTGCAACAAGCATCTCCAGCTGTCTCGGCCCATTGACCGCGTCCTCCAATTTTGAAATCCGAGCAGCGATGACCGAGTCAGACCAGCGTTTCCTCGGTTTTCCCACTGGTCTCCGGCATTCCGTTCTCCCAACGAATACCTTTTTGGGCATCCGTTGCTCGTCCATACGATTCATGTGGCCAGCCCATTGCAGCTGCCACAGTCTTACAATCGGTGAGACCCTCGGCTCGTCAAAAATTTTATACAGCTCATGATTGTATCAAATTGGCCATTGGTCCCCGTCTAGCCTCGCTCCGATTATTTGCCTCATGACCCTTCTCTCGAAGACGTTCAATATGTTTGCGGATGCTTAGGTTAGTGTCTATGTTTCACACCCATAGCATAGCACATGTCTTATCACAGATTTGTATACAGCAAAAAGCAGAATTAAAAGCTCTAAAATTGAAATTTATGAAAAAGATGTAACTGCTATACTTGCTGTACCGAAAACAGGAACATATCTTCACAGTTTCTTTCATAAGCATAATGCAGCCGCCATTTTGATCCAGTTTAAATGATTTTGCGGAATGCTCGGCCGATTGAACATATTCAAGTTAAACACTATTCCTTAAATTTTCATGAAAATTGAAAGAAAATAAAAGTGCCTAGGTCAATTTGAAATCTGTATCAACCGTAAATACGTGTTACTGTTTTTGTAATTCCATATAATTTAAATATGATTCGATCTGAATTAAATCTCTTTGACGGAAATACCTTATATCAGTCTATATAATTGCAAAATTTCAGAAAGTTTAAAGTTACTGTTTTGATTTTATGGGCAAAAATGTAAAATCTACAAATCATACTATTATTGACAAAGTTGAGTGAATTTCGATTTCTGAGGTATTTGTTGCCCCTATACTCATAAAATCCCACATTCATGATAATTTTTGGATTTTTGGGCTCAAACTAGTCCAATCGCGAGGGCGGGGTGGGGGTTGTTGACACAACTTTTTGGTACATTTTGCCCTCCCCTGGACCCCCTAATTCATAAAATGACTTTTTTATTTCAGATTCTAAAAGTTCTAATCAAGACCTCTCATTTGATACTCCACTCGACTTGATTAAAGAATTGTTTAAGGGCTCATTCGTTATAAGGGGGAATCCAACTTAAAAAATTTTTACATTTTCAGTAAGACCTAAACTTTTGAGAGACTATAACTTCTGACCTTTTCACAAAGTTTGATCATTGAAGGTTCTATAGTTTCTGAGAAAACTTGCTGTGACGCACGGACAGACAGGTCGCGAAACTAAAAAAAACTAAAACTAAAACTAAAAAAAAGTGGAAGAACTGACCGCCAATTTAGGCAAAGTAAATTTGGAAGGAAACATGAAATTTGCCTTTCAAATTATGTATCATAGGTTCTATCTACATTTTATATTTTAAGGAGCTTTAGTCCATACAAGCATCTGTCTCCTTAAAAAATTATAATTATCGTTAAGTTCAATTGCATTCTTTCCTTTCAAGCTGATAAATCAATTGTACTCTCAAAAAAGTCGAAATGAATGAATTTGCGTTCAGCGATAAGAGCACCTTTAACCTTGTTATGGCTTTTAATGATAGCCAATTGCAATATTCATACTTAACTGAATGTATAAAAACACATATTTGGTAGACTTCTTCTCATATCCGAACAGTAGGCTTAAGGTAAGCTGCCGCGATGGACAGCGACTTGAAAGGAAAAACCTTTTTGGTGACTGGAGCAGGCCAAGGTACATGCGCTATTCTCCACTTTTAAAGCCCACAGAAATTGAATTTTCTATTTAAGGAATCGCCAATGGAGTATGCAAGCGGTTGTATCAGTTAGGAAGCCAAGTAATTGCGGTGGACAAAAATGGGAAAAATCTCGATATTCTCAAGAAAGAATGCCCAGGGATTTGCACAATACCAGCTAACTTAGCAGATTGGAAGAAGACACGTGAAGCTTTGCAAAACGTTGAGCAACTGGATGGATTAGTTAACGTGGCTGGAGTGACCGTGGTGAAACCCTTTGAGCAATTCACTGAAGAAGATTTTGATTTGTATGTTATTCAAGACACTACCATATGTCATTAATTGGTTCCGTTGTAGTGTGTTTGATGTTAATATAAAAGGAGTTTTCAATGTTACTCAAATATTATCGCCAAAAATCAAAATGGGCGGGTCTGTGGTAAATATGTCGTCATTTGCGTCTAAACGAATGCTCAATGGACACATTGTGTACTCAGCTAGCAAGGCGGCAGTGGATTCTCTCACGAAAAGTTTAGCGTTAGAATTCGGCCCAAGAAAAATCCGCGTGAATGCCGTAAATCCAACCGCTGTTATGACAGAAATGGGCCAAAAAGTCTGGAGTGATCCCCTCAAATCAGGACCGTTGTTGCAGCGTATTCCATTACGAAGGTGAGTTGCGCGTTTTTCATTTCAAACTTGAATACAAGGAACTTGAAATAAAATCCCAGATTCGGAGAGGTAGAAGAAGTAGTCGATGCAGTCGTATTTTTCTTAAGCAACAAGTCTTCTTACGTGAACGGCCATACATTGCCATTGGAAGGCGGTTATTCGGTAGCATAAAACGTTCGTTGAAATGTATCTGTAACTGCAAAGTAAGTAATGTAAATATGAATAAATTATATTGGTAATTATATGTTATTTTTTAGCATGAAAAATATCCTCTAGGACAAATTTGAATGATAACAGCTGTGCTTCATCACAAACGATCAACTCCTTGCGTAATATCAATTGCTCGCATAAACTGCAGTTTATGAGGAATACTTTTACTCAAATTAGTTTTATGTTTCGATGTTACGTATATAGATGTGATTTAAAGCACAACGGAAAATGTTGTATCTATAAAATTGGTTAGTAATTGTTTAATATGTTAATAATTGGCAAGTCTTGCAAATTTTAGAGAAATTTCAGGATTCTTTCCTTCTGGATAGTCACTTAGATTAATTGATTTGAGGAAAGTCAAATAAACTGTTCTAAACCGCTGTTTTCCAATTTACACCCATCAAGTTACGATCAACATTCTGTCTTTGGACTTAATATATCGGTTTCCATTTTTAGATATCACCAAATTTTGCCCCATTATCCTTTAAATGGAACTATCCTTTGAAAGGACCAGAAGCTTAGCCGCAAAACATCGTTTTGTAAAATAATTTTACAAAACCCTACTAAAATCGCGTCCTGTCTGTCCGTCCGTCCGTGTGTCATAGTACTTTTTCTCGCAAACTACTTCAGCTAGAAACATCAAATTTTGTATGCAGGTGTAAAGTGATGCTCTCTTCAAAGTTCAACTACAAAAAATTTTTATAAGGTATTTAAGGTTGTCTCCCCATATAGGGGAGTAGCCTCCGAAAAAGAAACTTCATCTAAGGTAGTCAATATGGGTATCAAATGAAAGGTATTGATGAGAACATTTTTTGCTTCAAGGGGCGCACAGGGAGGAGAAATGCACGAAATATTTGTGTCTCCCCCTCGCGATTGGACACCTGTGATCAGAAAAATTTGAAAAAAATTATGGAGGTAGGTGTTTATGAGTACAATAACAACAAATAACTTAGAAGTCAAAATTTGCTCAACTTTGCTAATAATAGTATGATATTCGGGTTTCACATTTTCCGCAATAAAATCGTATAGGTACCCTTAAACTGAACGAAATTTAAGTAGTGCTATGAAGGATCCTTAAACTTTATAAGTTTGATGACAATTGAATGATAAACACGGAAGTTATAGCCATTTGCAATTTCTCCAATTACAACAACAATAACACGCGATTTTGGTATTTTATGGACTTTCCATCGAATCAGCCACTGCAGTTTGGATTTGATCTTTTTGAAATATTCAAATAAGGTCAATAACATTTGTTGAGTTCCTGACACCCCTGAGTGCCCATCACGGCATGATCCGGCAACATCAACGCTTCAATCAACTTACATAGTTATTTAAGGTTAATTAGCATGCATGCTAGACATTATGCATGCTAGACACGGCTGGGAAGTGCTAGACAAACTCATCAAGGGAAGACTCACTGACGCGATTCGTGCTGTTGGGGACCTATCTCCTCGGCAGTACGGCTTTAGAGCGGGACGTTCTACTATCGATGCGATTGTAGAGGTGGTGAACGCGGTCCAAAGGGCAGAGGCACATAGTTGCACGAAGCGACGGATCGTCCAGTTGGTGACACTCGACGTCAGGAACGCCTTCAACTCCGATAGATGGGTGGATATTCTGGATACGCTCGAAAACCCTTTCTAAGTTCCAGAATATCTAATGCGGCTTTTGAGGGACTACTTAAAAGACCGAAGCATGCTTTATGACACGATACAGGGCCAACGAAAGATGGCGGCTACATCGGGTGTTGCCCAGGGATCTTTCTTGGTCCAGACCTGTGGAACGTGTCTTACGACGGGCTACTGAGACTGGAGATTCCAGATGAGTGGCGCTTGGTCGGCTATGCGGATGATGTTGCGAGTCTGGTCGCTGGACGCACCGTTGAACAATTTATTATTTGATTGATTTATCAATTGATCGATCATTTTATTTCAATTCACCAAATTCAAATTCAATTCGCTACAAAGCGAAAATACTGTAAGTTTCGGATACCACATTTTTATTTTAATCAATTGAGTAACCCATTTTTCATTCATTTTTTAATTTTTCAAAACTTTGAAACAAAAGTTTCTTCATTGTTCTATTGTTGGTTGGGTCGTTATATATTTGCCCCAGAAATTATTGTTTAAATGTAAATTTTTATTCTATGAATTCGAAAATAAAAGGTAAATTAAATCTGTCGTGCTAGAATATTACTCATCAGTTGATGATGGTGTAATTGCGTGATTGTGTTGTATTTGGTAAAAAGGATAACGACGGTCATGGTGGATTTACATTTTTCCTGAACCATTGCCAAGCAACTATACGTAGGAGTTTCAATTAAAAGGTCATCGGAATGAATATATTTTCGAAAGGTCAAGAAAGGAAAAATAATAAAATCAAAATTCGGGACAAAAGAGTAATATTTTTGGGAGTTCATGTTTTGAGTGATTTTTATTAGTTTGCATCAAAATGGCGACCGTTGAAAATAGAAAAACAATAGATTTTTTTTTTAAATTGCACATCTCTTTGACATATTTCTTGACTTTATTCGTTGCTGGTGACTGCATTTCTGAGAAGTTGAGTGCAAGACCCTTCTGACATGAGTGTAGGTCTGTCTACCCAACTTGTTTTTATGTCAACTCAAGACTGCGGTCGTATGTGCATGTTGAGAAATAAGTTTAGTTTCCTTATTAAATATCCTTACTGTAAATATTTAGATAAAGTGAATTTTACCTTGATTTATTTGAATGCTGGCAACGATTTATTGTTGTTGTTGATTTTTTTGATTTGGCAGTTAAAATCCCTTCATTACACACACTCATCTAATTTTGTTTGTTTCATTGCGCGTATTAAAGCTAATCTCCCATTGTTAACCAAGCAAATGACAAGGGATACATTAAAAGTTAGAGACCTTTTTGGATGTGAAACACATGATACAATTTTCTTGTACGGTATGTTGGTGTTTAATCGTAAATTTTTGCGTTGAGTTAGAAGTAAATTTAGTAATCAAATAAATATGAATGCATTTGTTTAGTCGAGAAGTTTTAATCATGAGACATCAAAGTGTTCATAATGTGCATTTAAAGGTTAGCAGTTGCAATCATTAATAAATATACTCACAATGAAAAAACAAACGAATTCATTGTAATTTAAATAAACCCTCAAAACCATCTTTCGAATATGATTCCCCAATATGATTCATCATAGAAAATTACTCATTAAATGGTCACAAATAAACCAAACCAAAAGAAACTATTTTATTATCTATGAGAAGAAAAAAAAAAACAAAATTTACCAAGACTTGGCAAATTTGGATCCTACACAACTAGTAGGGGTAGAATACCGATTCTAACGCACTTTTTCCATACAAACTTCAAATGTTGTCGAGGGTGTGTGTCTTGGGTGTGTGGGTGCTTGTATTTGGGTGGTATAGGTAGGTGCCTGAGATAAGAAGGTATGTGTCCGGGATATGTGTGGATATCATGGATGGTTGTGCCTAGGGTATGTGGATATGTGTATCAGATTAGTGTAGATGAGGGCCTTAGGTATGTGGATATGTGTATAAGATTGGTATAGGTAGGTGGTGCCAGGGATGAGAAGTATGGGTATTAGGTGAATATACATCTGTGTCTTGGTTTAGTAGGTAAGTATTCCGGGTCTTAGTAGCCTCTAGCGGTTAATAGTGGAACTAGTCTTGATGGTTGTGTACTTTAAATACTAGGTGCACATCCTTAGCCTTTACAGCCTGTGATGGTAAATAGTAAAACTAGAAAATTGATTCCTGTCTAGGATAATCCAGTGTTTTCAGTTAATAGATTAAAGACTTAGATTTCCCAGCGTGTTTATATAGGGTCAATATAAATGTTTAAGCCTTTGACGTTTTAGCGATAGATAATTATACTATCCATATTTTTTATTCATCTGGAAGGATTTCCTATATACTCATTGCTTCTAGTCTTCGAGTAGTTTTGTTATTCATCTTTGGTAGAAGTGCTTCTCGGGTCTTTAACGCTTCTAGCGGTAGATATTTTTTTACCCAGGACTACTTTAATGTATATGTTAGGAGATCCATGTCTAGAGTTGATAGCTTGAAGTATTAGGGCTATTAATCCATTAGGGAAGCGCCGTGCGGTTGGATTGCTGCTTATAGGGCTTGAGAATTTCTAGCGTATCCCACTACTGAGAGGTTTCCGGGTCGAGCGATTTACTTTATCACATTAGGCGTGCTGAACGTTTTTTGTGGTGCGATTGTCTGCGTGGTGACGGCGGGCGTTTGTAAAGACGGATGACTGCGATATTGATGGATGATGGACGTGCCTGTCAGCGCGTACTCTAAGCCATGGGAATTTACTTCATGGGTGCTTGGATAAGAAACGCGTTGCTCAGCGATTGGTGTCTTTGGCTGCGTGTGGAAATTGCCGATTCGCTTGATCATGCTAGCCGTGCCGGAAGTTTTTATGATGCGAGTAGTTGCGTGGTGATGGAGGGCGCTGCTATAGACGGGTGACTTTGCATTATGGATGGGCGACGGGCTTGCCTTTCGATGGGTGCTCTAAGGCATGCGAATTTACTTAAGGGATGCATGCTTAAGGTACGTTTTACTCCTCGTTTGATGTCTGTGGACGGTATCGTAGATGTGATGCGCGTCGCTTGTTTCCACCGAGGCGGCTGTTATGAGCCGTAGAAATTTGTCTCGTGAGTGTTTGGTTAAGTTTCCGCGTTGCTCATCAAAGGGTGCCTGTCTTTGAGTATGGACGGCCTTGTTGGCGATTCGGAATGATTTGCGTCGCTTTTTGGTGGATCGTGATTGGGGTGTAGATTTGTTCAGCGGTGAATGCTGTAAGGCATATAAATTGACCTCGGGGATGCGTGGCATGTGCAAGTGAGTTTGCATGTTAAGAGTAGTGTTTCGTACGCATAGACTTCCCTGTCGGCGGGAGTTTTAGGGCATCGAAATCTACAGCGTGGAAGAGAAGTGGCATCGCGTACATTGCATTGCAATATGGTTTTGCTTGATTGAGGCGGTTTTTTTTGTTGCGTTGGTCATTGGGGGGTGGGTAACGTGATGCGCGGCATTGAGACGTGTTTTCATAAATGTCCATTCAAAGATGCGCCTGTTCTAGTTTGCTGCTTATTATTTACATTGATCGTTTTCAGTTTCTTTTTGCTCGGATACGTCGTTTCTTTGTTTTTGTGACTCATTGCTATTGTATATTATTGCTTTTATCGGTTTCATGTTAATAGTGCTTTAAGAATTGTCTACAATGTATTTTGTTCGGTTAGACTACTATTTTGATTGCTCAAATCTATGGATGCAGTGAAAGAGATCTTGATGTTTGTTGTAATGCGTTCTTGATATTAAGTATCGTATTAAATTTTAGTTTGCTTGTAGCAGCATTTTGTTTGCCTTCATCATCATCACTTATTTCTTAAAGCAGTTTCTATACTTCATTCTCTGATTTTACTATTATGTAGAAGTATGGCACTATATTCGATCGTTTTTTAGGTCTTTGTAAAAAAATTTTTTACAAAGACCTACTAGTTTTGCGACCTGTCTGTCCGTCTGTCCGTCCGTCTGTCCGTCCGTCCGTCTGTCCGTCTGTCCGTCTGTCCGTCTGTCCGTCTGTCCGTCTGTCCGTGCGTCACAGCTGATTTCCTCAGAAACTATAGAAGCTAGGATGCTCAAACTTTGTGAAAAGATCAGAAGTGATAGTCTCTCAAAAGTTAAGGCCTTGACAAAATTTTAAAAAATGTTTAAGGGGGTTCCCCCCTAATAACGAATTGGCCCTTAAAAATTTTTTTTCATCAAAGGTAGTCGAGTGGGGTATCAAATGAAAGGTCTTAAGTAGAACTTTTAGAATCTGAAATAAAAAAATCATTTTATGAATTAGGGGGTCCACGGGAAGGCAAAATGTAACCAAAATTTGTGTCCCCCCCCCCTCGCGATTGGACACCTTTCAGCCGAAAAATCTGAAAATTATCACGAATGTGGACCTTTATGAGTACAAGGGCAACAAATACCTTAGAAATCGAAATTCGCTCAACTTTGTTAATAATAGTATGATTTGTAGATTTTACATTTTTGCCAATAAAATCAAAACGGTACCTTTAAACTTCTTGAAATTGTGCAATTATATAGACTGATATAAGATATATATGTTCACAAAATTTAATTGAGATCGAATCATAATCAAGTGAGTTATAGCCATTTCAATTATATGGAATTACAACAACGATAACACGTGTTTATGGTTCATATAGGGTTTTCCAATTAGAGGTGTTATTTTGATATTGAAAGAAAAATGCCATTTTTTAAAATAAATGATCGGATGTTTGGTTCATAATAAAGAAGAAAATATGCCGTTAATAGCAATAACTAACATTGGGCAAATAACCACTACGACACGCTGAAAATTATCACGAATGTGGACCTTTATGAGTACAAGGGCAACAAATACCTTAGAAATCGAAATTCGCTCAACTTTGTTAATAATAGTATGATTTGTAGATTTTACATTTTTGCCAATAAAATCAAAACGGTACCTTTAAACTTCTTGAAATTGTGCAATTATATAGACTGATATAAGATATATATGTTCACAAAATTTAATTGAGATCGAATCATAATCAAGTGAGTTATAGCCATTTCAATTATATGGAATTACAACAACGATAACACGTGTTTATGGTTCATATAGGGTTTTCCAATTAGAGGTGTTATTTTGATATTGAAAGAAAAATGCCATTTTTTAAAATAAATGATCGGATGTTTGGTTCATAATAAAGAAGAAAATATGCCGTTAATAGCAATAACTAACATTGGGCAAATAACCACTACGACACGCTTACAGGACCATATCCTCTTCATGAAATTTTCCATAACCAAATCGCAAAGTGGCTGCCCTATGTCCTCGATAGCCTCACGAATTTCATCTTTGAGATCTTGAATTGACACTGGGCTATTGGCATAGGCCTTCTCTATCACGTGGCTCCAAAGGGAGAAGTCACAAGGTGTTAAATCAGAAGATCTATTCAAAATAACACCTCTTATTGGAAAACCCTATATATATTTAAAATTGATTTAGGTACTTTAATTTTCTTTCAATTTTCATGAAAATTTAAGGAAAAGTGTTTAACTTGAACATGTTCAATCAGCCGAGCATTCAGAAAAATCATTTAAGCTAGATTAAAATGGCGGCTGCACTGTGCTTATGAAAGAAACTGTGCATCTTTTGTATAAATTTGAACGATTTCATATCTAAGTATTGGATGAATAATTCAAGTTATCGATTCACGCCATTAGAAAACTTGATTCTAACCCTAGGATGTTTACAAAGACCTTCTGGTAGGAGCACTCTCCTGCTTACTCAACTTGTTTTTCTTTACTATAGGATGCCCGTTGGTTTTGTTCAAAAGTTCTACTAATTTCTTGCAAGATGAGTTATTTTTTCAAATTAATGATCTTGTTGTGCATGAGATGGTGATAATTTTGTTCGTACATCATATGATTTGTCCCTTTTGATAAGTGCTTGGGCCTATTTTTTAAGATCACTATGCTGAGATGTATGTTTTGGGTATCTATTCTAAATTTGAGATTATTTATGGATGTTGCATAGGAAAGATATTACGGTTTATGGCTTCTGGAATGCTACTTTTTTATGGAGTTTATGTATGATGGATGTAGAAATCATCGTGGTGGTCCTAATGAGTAGGAATATAGACGCATTTTCATTGATTGATTTTGGGTACGTACTGAAAGGAAGAACCTTATATAGAAAAAAGTGAATGCGGTAGGTCATTGACATTAGGGGTTTGTTGGTATTATGGTATTATTCTTTGTTTATGCCCATAATGCATGGAAAAATATTTTTTAGTCATGCTAGCATTATAGGCATGCACTAGATTGAATAAATTTTTATATTTACTCTGAATTAGGTGCTGTTATTATGGATCTGTATTATTTAGTTTAAGTAGTTTCATGAGTGTCAGTGTAATATAGAGTAAAACTGTTATTTTATGCTTGTCTCATATTCTACACAGTATGTATGATTTTTTGACATTTCCGAATTTCTCTAGGTATATTTTCATTTAGAACTTGTTGATGTTTTGAGTATGATAATTTTTAATTTGTTATCTTCTTAGGAAAATGATACATGCTTGGATGGTGCCGTTAAGTTGATACTTTTCGGATGCATATTATCGCTTTTAATGCCTATATGATTGCATGAGAATTTACAAATCTCATACTCTGTGTGCTTGTATTAAGCGTAAAGCCACTTCTGCTATATTCATATACATTTTCAATATTTGTGCATTAAGTAAAATACGTATTTACTACATTTTAAATATACTTGATTTATAATCTTAGGGATTTTCGGGTATATTCAAGTATTATTTTCACATAAGTAAAATATGCTCTTATTGAGTTTTTTTTCTTATCAGAATTTTTTTCTGCTGGATGCTTGGTTGATTTTTTATAGGTTTAAAGAAGATCTAATTAGTTTTCAACATAAAGCTTATGTTTTGGGTTGGCGCACTGCTACTATCGACCACTTAGGCTAATGTTTATGTAAGATAGTTCGGTATAGATAACGATGTGTGGTAGCATATGAGTTTATGGCAGGCTATTTTTAGATCGATCTCATCGTATCTTGTATAGACAAGTAGCATATGTTATGAAGTGCTCCTGATAAGGATGGTCGCGAGTCATTGTAGGATGTTAAGAGATTATCATTACTTTCAGGAAGTGTTTATCTGCTGGTAACTTGATGAACAGATGTACACTTGAGTTGAATGAACTCATGTGGGTTTTTTTGTCCATCGCTAAATATTTTTGAATGGTAGAGTTAAATGTTTGATATTTGGGAGTATCAGATATGCTAGAAATGCTTAGGTTTTTTTGGTTTGTTGTTTGAGGTATTTGTTTACTTGAGCAGTGTTAGATTAGTTGTTAAAATAAAAAGATTGTGTTTCTTTCTAATAGAAATAATTTATTGAGTAATGCTATTTTTTGTTATATATAAATAAATTTTCATACAATTTACAGGACATCTAATATATGGGTTGATATATTTATGGATTCTATAGCATTTTGAACAATTTACAAGTTAACTTAACCTAAGTTTATTCAGCTGCACTAGTTCCGCATTAGGACCATACAAATGTATAATAAATCCTCTCACGTTTTTTTTAATGTTTATTGTACAATTTATAGAGCAATTCAATATCCTCAGCATATCATTGTAGCTTATGTCTCCTTCACTTTAGTGTAAACTGTTTCAATTCCAATATTGTTTTGGTTGTATTTTATGAGAATAGTATGTTCCTTGATGAATTACTGGTGAGGATTTCCCAATACAAAGTGAATATCAATTATAAACTTTTTCATTCTAATAGCGCTGGCCACCAGTTGGCTCTAATTTTGTTTGGACTGTTTATACTACCCGATGCTATGAATTATTACTTTGTCTTATGTACGCGAGACTGCAGGAGTATGTACTGTTTTATTAGTGTAAAAATATTTCTTTCTCTTGATCATATGAATGACAAATGCATGTATCAGTGCCTGATGTCGTATTAGAGTTGAACCATTCACATATTTGATAGTGTATTCCATGTTTGTTAGATACTTTTTCTCCCATATTACCATATATAAGCATATAATTCTCGATGCGTATTCGAATATCAGGGTACTCTTCCATGAAGCATAGAATGACCGTAACAGATTTTATTGCATTGAAAGTGTATTGATCTCTGTCTAATTAGTTTTCTTGACGTTTTTGAATGGATGTACTAAGGACTAGCGGTTTGATGAATTTTGAAAACCTCATAATAATCCATAGAATAACATGTACTCTAGTGATAGACAAAACGACGTGCTGCCTTCAAGTTAACATACATTCATGTTCTAGTTTATACAGTAGAGCTAAGATGAGGGTCTGTTTCTCAATATTAAACTTCAGTATTTTATGAACTAAAGAGATTATACTTGGCTACCATGCCTTTCACAATAGTATGTTGTTTTTTACCAAGTCTTAATATACAATTTTTTGATTAATAATTCCTTTTAGTGAAGTAAAGCATTTTTTATGGCGTTTGTAGTATTTTATTTCATCACATGGAAAATTAGATCATTACATAGTACTGGTATTTCATAAAAAAGTCTAGAGTAGTTTATATTTACAAATGATGTTTGAGCTGGAGTGAAGAAGTCGTTGATATCCAGTTTAAGTACGCCTTTTTTTCTGCATCTTGCACAATATTGGTCATAGTATTCCTTCACACAATCGGTAAGCAAATTGTTGTATTGCATGACAATGTTGAAAAAATCCATCAAGATGAAAAGCGTGAAGAGCTCGGGATGTTTAAGTATTAGTCTCTCGCCTCCAATAGGTATGTAGAAGAGTTCAAGAAGTCCAAGCTGATTTGCAGGGAATTCATCTACTCTATCTTTGAGATCAATGAGATATTGGCGAAGTGAAGTCCATTGACTGTTATCTAACTCCAACTGATTTTGTCCACTGCATCGGAAAATTATTTTCGCTTGAAAGGTCAGCGGGTCAAATCCAAGTATAACTTTGCTTTTGTGGAAACCTTCATCAAGATAGTATGTATAGTTCAGCAAGAGGTTTTTCTCATAGATTCGCTGTTTTTCTCGATTCTTTCTTAGTTTCTTCTCTTTCTTGTTCACTTTTCTGGCTGAAGTAGCCTTACCAGTATGGCTGGCCTTTTCATGCTTCTGATTAGCTGACGAATTTACTGGACCTGCTCCGATCATTTTAAATGACTGCTTCTAGTAGTAAAACTTAAGAATTGCACCAGCATATATATTCACTTCTCTGAATTTATGGATGGAGGGGGAGTCAAGTTCAATATGTGTTGATAATTCTATTGCATAAGTGAGCATGTTTAGCCCTTGGATGCTGTAATGTTGCTTACTCTCATGATTTAAATTCATAGATAAGAAAGTGCTATGCAGTTAAGACTTGAACCACCAAGCTAACAGGAGTAGGAGTCTACTGACTCTATAAATTGCTCTATAAATTGTACAATAAACATTAAAAAAAACGTGAGAGGATTTATTATACATTTGTATGGTCCTAATGCGGAATTAGTGCAGCTGAATAAACTTAGGTTAAGTTAACTTGTAAATTGTTCAAAATGCTATAGAATCCATAAATATATCAACCCATATATTAGATGTCCTGTAAATTGTATGAAAATTTATTTATATATAACAAAAAATAGCATTACTCAATAAATTATTTCTATTAGAAAGAAACACAATCTTTTTATTTTAACAACTAATCTAACACTGCTCAAGTAAACAAATACCTCAAACAACAAACCAAAAAAACCTAAGCATTTCTAGCATATCTGATACTCCCAAATATCAAACATTTAACTCTACCATTCAAAAATATTTAGCGATGGACAAAAAAACCCGCATGAGTTCATTCAACTCAAGTGTACATCTGTTCATCAAATTACCAGCAGATAAACACTTCCTGAAAGTAATGATAATCTCTTAACATCCTACAATGACTCGCGACCATCCTTATCAGGAGCACTTCATAACATATGCTACTTGTCTATACAAGATACGATGAGATCGATCTAAAAATAGCCTGCCATAAACTCATATGCTACCACACATCGTTATCTATACCGAACTATCTTACATAAACATTAGCCTAAGTGGTCGATAGTAGCAGTGCGCCAACCCAAAACATACCCTTTATGTTGAAAACTAATTAGATCTTCTTTAAACCTATAAAAAATCAACCAAGCATCCAGCAGAAAAAAATTCTGATAAGAAAAAAAACTCAATAAGAGCATATTTTACTTATGTGAAAATAATACTTGAATATACCCGAAAATCCCTAAGATTATAAATCAAGTATATTTAAAATGTAGTAAATACGTATTTTACTTAATGCACAAATATTGAAAATGTATATGAATATAGCAGAAGTGGCTTTACGCTTAATACAAGCACACAGAGTATGAGATTTGTAAATTCTCATGCAATCATATAGGCATTAAAAGCGATAATATGCATCCGAAAAGTATCAACTTAACGGCACCATCCAAGCATGTATCATTTTCCTAAGAAGATAACAAATTAAAAATTATCATACTCAAAACATCAACAAGTTCTAAATGAAAATATACCTAGAGAAATTCGGAAATGTCAAAAAATCATACATACTGTGTAGAATATGAGACAAGCATAAAATAACAGTTTTACTCTATACTACACTGACACTCATGAAACTACTTAAACTAAATAATACAGATCCATAATAACAGCACCTAATTCAGAGTAAATATAAAAATTTATTCAATCTAGTGCATGCCTATAATGCTAGCATGACTAAAAAATATTTTTCCATGCATTATGGGCATAAACAAAGAATAATACCATAATACCAACAAACCCCTAACAAAAAATAGGCCCAAGCACTTATCAAAAGGGACAAATCATATGATGTACGAACAAAATTATCACCATCTCATGCACAACAAGATCATTAACTTGAAAAAATAACTCATCTTGCAAGAAATTAGTAGAACTTTTGAACAAAACCAACGGGCATCCTATAGTAAAGAAAAAAAAACGAACGAATATAGTGCCATACTTCTACATAATAGTAAAATCAGAGAATGAAGTATAGAAACTGCTTTAAGAAATAAGTGATGATGATGAAGGCAAACAAAATGCTGCTACAAGCAAACTAAAATTTAATACGATACTTAATATCAAGAACGCATTACAACAAACATTAAGATCTCTTTCACTGCATCCATAGATTTGAGCAATCAAAATAGTAGTCTAACCGAACAAAATACATTGTAGACAATTCTTAAAGCACTATTAACATGAAACCGATAAAAGCAATAATATACAATAGCAATGAGTCACAAAAACAAAGAAACGACGTATCCGAGCAAAAAGAAACTGAAAACGATCAATGTAAATAATAAGCAGCAAACTAGAACAGGCGCATCTTTGAATGGACATTTATGAAAACACGTCTCAATGCCGCGCATCACGTTACCCACCCCCCAATGACCAACGCAACAAAAAAAACCGCCTCAATCAAGCAAAACCATATTGCAATGCAATGTACGCGATGCCACTTCTCTTCCACGCTGTAGATTTCGATGCCCTAAAACTCCCGCCGACAGGGAAGTCTATGCGTACGAAACACTACTCTTAACATGCAAACTCACTTGCACATGCCACGCATCCCCGAGGTCAATTTATATGCCTTACAGCATTCACCGCTGAACAAATCTACACCCCAATCACGATCCACCAAAAAGCGACGCAAATCATTCCGAATCGCCAACAAGGCCGTCCATACTCAAAGACAGGCACCCTTTGATGAGCAACGCGGAAACTTAACCAAACACTCACGAGACAAATTTCTACGGCTCATAACAGCCGCCTCGGTGGAAACAAGCGACGCGCATCACATCTACGATACCGTCCACAGACATCAAACGAGGAGTAAAACGTACCTTAAGCATGCATCCCTTAAGTAAATTCGCATGCCTTAGAGCACCCATCGAAAGGCAAGCCCGTCGCCCATCCATAATGCAAAGTCACCCGTCTATAGCAGCGCCCTCCATCACCACGCAACTACTCGCATCATAAAAACTTCCGGCACGGCTAGCATGATCAAGCGAATCGGCAATTTCCACACGCAGCCAAAGACACCAATCGCTGAGCAACGCGTTTCTTATCCAAGCACCCATGAAGTAAATTCCCATGGCTTAGAGTACGCGCTGACAGGCACGTCCATCATCCATCAATATCGCAGTCATCCGTCTTTACAAACGCCCGCCGTCACCACGCAGACAATCGCACCACAAAAAACGTTCAGCACGCCTAATGTGATAAAGTAAATCGCTCGACCCGGAAACCTCTCAGTAGTGGGATACGCTAGAAATTCTCAAGCCCTATAAGCAGCAATCCAACCGCACGGCGCTTCCCTAATGGATTAATAGCCCTAATACTTCAAGCTATCAACTCTAGACATGGATCTCCTAACATATACATTAAAGTAGTCATGGGAGGAAAAGGCTAACGGCTGGGGCACTGTTAATCGTGAGCTCGATTATGCCAGGTCTTGTAGAAACAGGGGATGGCACATTTAAGACGGTTAAATCGAAGTGATGTAATATTTATATGCACTGACGTGAACCTTGGGCATAAAATTAGGTCTAAGTTAAGACCATGTGTTGCGAATTCCAGCGTACCGGCCTCCTCCCATTCGCAACTTCAAATGGCCGCCGTAACATCTCCACCTTCCTTTGGGCATTTATACCTTTCCCCTGCTATTTATTTAATTTTTATTAAAATTTTTCCAATTTCGCTATGATTTTAATTTCCACATCATCACAATCCTACCCTTTTTGCTTACTTCCAATCGCAACAAACTAGTAATATAATAATAATTTTAATTTTCCCACTAACAACACTCCCTACATTAACTCCCATTAACAAAATTTCATCCTATACATTTTTCCTGACTAAACCTAATTACTTCCTTGAGACTAACTAATTCTATTCACTAGTTCCCACTAACAAATTTTATTTTTTTATACTAATCAAAATTCATCCACGTTTCCCTAGTAACAAAATTCAATCTCATACCCAGATGCATCGTTGAAGTTGCTTATTAGATGAATAGGCAATCAATAGAACATGGCTCCATTGGTTGCGTTGCGAGATATTGACCAGGGGTCTGCAGGAACCCTGGCTTCAAGTTCCCCGAGCACAGGGAAGCACTCTTTCTGGGGAATCGGCAAAATCAATAGTTTCCGTATATGTATATGTGACACTTTGCATCTAATCAAGCGCTTCTTGGATCATGCAAAACAATGGATATTATTGCGTTTGTCGATACGGAAAAAAGATGTTTGGGTAGCGGAATCGAACTGTAATGAACTTCGATTACGTTACCCAGATGTGGCAGCGGTAGTTGAAAATGAAAAAGGGTGCGGGATCAGTTTGGATGGAGGTGAAATGTGGGATTGAGTTCTTGGAATTGGGGCAGTCGATATTGGACTTGGTGAATAAGAGAGGGTTTTTTATTTTTCGGTGTCGAGATGATTTTTAGAGTTTGAATTCGGAGAATAACAGTGTTGACTTTGGGGAGGAATTTTGCCTTTTCTTTTGCGATAGTGTGTGGTGTGACACGGAACATATTGTCGCGTGTTTTCTGTTCGCGGCCAATAATTTTAATGTTCCGGGAAAGTGTTAACTGATTATTGTGCATTTTATTTAATTAAATAAACTCTTTTAACTTAAGTTAAAAGACATTGCGTTTTCACTTTCCCGGAACATTAAAATTATTGGCCGCGAACAGAAAACACGCGACAGTGGTGTCAAGAAGTGCGAAAGAAAAATTTTGAAAGTGCACAATAGTAAAATTTAAAGAAACAATAAAAATGCCACGAAGCTTAAACTTAAAAATTAATGAATTGACCATATCGGAGCTCAAGGAGGAGTTGGAACGGCGGAATCTGGCCACACAAGGTACAAAGGCCATACTGATTGCACGCTTGCGTGACGCGATCGAGTCGGAAGGCGTGAATCTGGATTCGGGTGAGCTCTCAGATGCGGAAAAAGGCGCAGAAGGTGGAGAAGTAGACACACCAAAACCAAAGGAACCAGAAAATGCGCTGATGCAAATGTTGATGCTGATGCAGCAAGAGCAGCGACAACAGTCATCCAATTTAACTGCGAAGCTCAATGAACAGTCATCCAACTTAACGACGAAGCTAGATGAACAATCAGCGAAGTTAAATGAACAATCAGCGAAGTTAAATGAACAATCAGTGAAGCTGGACCAACAAGCGATCGTAATCAAGGAAGTGCAAAAACAGTCAACCGAAATAAAAGTGGAGCTCGGTAGCCTGAACAATCAAATTAAATGCGTCGAGGAAAAGGTTTACCAGGTCGAGGAGAAGGTCAGCCAGGTTGAGGAGAAAATTAACTATGAGATCAGCCAGGTCGAAGAGAGAATGAACCATGAGATGGAAAAAGTGAAAAAAGAATTGGAAGCAGCGAAGGCAGTAGTAACCGCCCCACCAGCCCCGCTTGTAACCGCAGCGCAAAGCACATCCAGAAATGTGCCAGCACCAATATTCGATGGGCAAACGGTCTGAAGTATTTACAAGACTCAGTTTGAAGCTGCCGCAAGGGCAAATCACTGGAATGAGCAGAAACGAGCAACTGCACTGATTCTTGCTCTAAGAGGCCCAGCTGCCGAGCTTTTGCAGATGATCCCCGATGAATTGCACTCAAACCCGAATGCTATAATGAATGCGCTCGACATGCGTTATGGAGACGATCATCTAAAGCAGATTTATCGGTCACAGCTAAGGCATCGGGTGCAGAAGTCTGGTGAGACCCTACAGCAGCTAGCCCAAGACATTGAGCGACTAGCACTTTTGGCTTACCCAGCCTACGACCCAGAACATCGAGATGATGCAGCGACAGAAGCATTCATCAGCGCACTAAAGGACCCGGAATTGCAACAAGCCGTGCGTTTAGCTCAAAAGCAAACGGTTAAGGACGCATTGGCTTACAGTCAGAACTTTGAGGCAGCGAAAAATGTGACTCGTACCACTGCCCGGGTTCGTGAAGTAGTGACAGACGAGTGCAGGTGTGAACGCGTGGAAATTGAGCGAGACCCGCATGTAAATGGTGCGCCTAGATGCTGGAATTGCGGAGAGAAGGGGCACTTGCAAAGAGACTGCAAGAAGCGAAGAAAACCAAGCTATTGTCCAGGGTGTGCAGCTAGGAGGAGATCCAGACCGAATCAGGAGCCCAGAATGGAAGCCCTTCAAACAGAGGGGTCGGGAAACATGTAAGAGCCAACTTCGTGGGGCAGAGGTTGGCTAGGAGGATCGACGTCCCCAGCACCACCATCACCGTGTCAAGACTACATCGTGGAGAAGCGGACTTATGCCTTCCGGGTCAAATTGACGGAGAACACTGCACCATAACAATCGACACTGGTGCAACCCGATCGATTATCCGACAAGACCTAGTTAGACAGCAACAACTTCACAAGGGCAGAATTTTCTCACTACGGCCAGCTACGGGAGAAACTGCACCTGTTCATGGAGAGGTCAACCTCCAGATACAGTTGGGAGACCTTGTGTTCCGACACAATTTTCTGGTTGCGAATATTATGGATGACTGCATTCTCGGAATGGATTTTCTGCGACCACATGGAGTCACGTTGGATTTGGGCAAACGGGTATTGAAATGGCAGAATGTCGAAGTACTGATGGAGGATCCCAGCGTCCGAATTCCCAAGATGAATGTAGTGGTATGTACTGACACTGATGTACCGAATTCTTCCGAAAGCATTGTATGGGCCAAGCTTGATGGTGATTCTGGAGACCACCGATCTTACCTGATAGAGCCAACGAAGTCGTCCGCATTGCGCAGTTTGATTGTAGGACGAAGCCTTGTAAGATCTTTAAGGAACGGATATGTGCCGGTTAGAGTCCTTAACACCGCGGACTCAACCACGAGCATCAAAGCGGGAGAAGTCATCGGCAGCTGCCAGCCTGTTTCCACCATCACCTCTTTGGAAGCTACTCACGACCATCATTGGAGTAGGAGGCAAGACACAGACAAAGCCGGGGAATCCACGTCTGCAATATTGAAGCAAGTCAAATTGCCGGTGCAGCTATTCAAACGAGCCTCTGATCTGGTCACCAAGTACAGTGACATCTTCTCAACAAGCCCGGATGACCAAGGCCGAACGAGTTTGGTAACTCACGTCATAGATACACAGGGAGCCAAGCCGATTCAACAAGCACCAAGACGTCTCCCTATAGCCAAACAAGGAGAAGTGAGCGCGCTGATCTCGGACATGGAAAAACAAGGCATTATTGAACCTTCTGTCAGTCCATGGGCCGCGCCTGTAGTTCTAGTAAAGAAAAAGGATGGTAGCACTCGCTTTTGTGTCGACTATAGGCAGCTTAACGACGTCACTAAGAAAGATAGTTACCCACTCCCACGCATCGATGACATCATGAACACTTTAGCCGACGCAAAATGGTTTTCTACACTCGATCTCAAGAGTGGCTACTGGCAGGTAGAAATTGACAAGAAGGACCGAGAGAAGACCGCATTTTCAGTTGGGATCGGATTGTGGCAATTTGTGGTGATGCCGTTTGGGCTTTGCAATGCCCCAGCCACTTTCGAACGCTTGATGGAATACGTTCTACGTGGTCTAACCTGGAAAACCTGCTTGGTGTACCTAGATGACATCATCGTCATCGGGAGAACGTTCGAAGAGCATGTGCGGAACTTAGAAGAGGTTTTCTCCCGACTGCGACTGGCAAATTTGAAACTTAGCCCCGACAAGTGTACCCTTTTTGCAGCTGAAGTAAAATACCTGGGACATGTCGTATCAGCAGAAGGGGTCAAAACAGACCCTGAGAAAATTGAAGCCGTGAAAAGCTGGCCAACACCAAACAACAAGCGCCAACTACGAAGTTTCCTGGGCCTGGCAACCTACTATCGAAGATTCGTCAAAGACTTTGCCAAAATAGCAAAGTGTCTTCATCAGCTAACCGAGAAAAATCGTCCGTATGTCTGGAATGAACAATGCCAGACAGCCTTTGAGACCCTGAAGGAAAAGCTATGTGAATCACCCGTACTGGCGTATCCGAAACCCGGAAAAATGTTTGTGGTTGACACCGATGCAAGCAACGGCGGTATTGGAGCTGTACTCTCCCAGCAGATCAATGGCGAAGAAAGAGTCCTCTCGTATTACAGTCGAGTTCTCTCAAAAGGTGAGAGGAATTACTGCGTGACCAGGAAGGAGCTATTGGCTATAATAGAGGCCACCAAGCAGTTCCACAAGTACCTATATGGCCAGAAATTTGTTCTTCGAACGGACCATGCATCATTGAGATGGTTGCTCAACTTCAAAAACCCCGAGGGACAAGTTGCGAGATGGATCGAAAGATTGCAGTCATACGACTACGAAATTGTTCATCGGAAGGGCGGAGTTCATGGAAATGCTGACGCCCTATCTCGTCGTCCATGTCCAGCTAACTGCAAGCATTGCCGACGGATTGAGGAAAAGGAACCGCCCGTTGATCTGCGACTGATAACGGCCGAATTCGATGAAGTTTGGTCATCGGAGGAGATTCGAAATGCCCAGCTAGCCGATGAAGACATCGGACCATTGCTCGTATGGAAGGAGACGACTGGGCGACCGGAGTGGAAGGACGTTTCGATGCATGTCGCAACCCTGAAAAGCTATTGGGCACAATGGAACTCCCTACAGGTGGAGGGTGGCGTACTCAAGCGGAAATGGGAAACGGCGGATGGCAGCTCCTATAGGATGCAAACTATACTACACCAAAAGCCGAATCCACGATGTGGTAAAGGAAATGCATGAAGGATCCTCGGAAGGCCATCTTGGTGTTAACAAAACCTTAGCGAAATTGCGGGAACGGTTCTACTGGCTCCACGCTCGAGAAGACGTAGAGGACTGGTGCCGCAGATGCACAATTTGCGCTTCCGTCAAAGGCCCAAAGCGACGACTGAGAGGACAAATGCAAACCTATAACGTAGGTGTGCCATTCGAAAGGATTGCTGTTGACATCGCTGAACCCTTTCCTGAATCTGAATGGGGAAATCGATACACGCTGGTTGTAGCTGATTATTTCAGCAAGTGGCCCGAGGTCTACCCCATTCCCAACCAGGAAGCAACTACTGTAGCCGAACAGCTAGTGTTAAATTGGGTCAGCAGGTACGGCGTGCCTTGTGAACTACATTCGGATCAAGGCCGAAACTTTGAGTCACTAGTTTTTAGCGAAATATGCGAGCTGCTGGGAATACGGAAAACGAGGACAACACCGCTGCATCCCCAATCCGATGGAATGGTCGAACGTTTCAACGGCACGCTCAATAAACACTTGGCCAAAATGGTTGACGAGAACCAACGGGGCTGGGACCGACATATCCCACTATTTTTAATGGCGTATAGAGCCGCTGAACATGCATCGACGGGCCAAGCCCCAGCCAAAGTCATTTTTGGAAAGACTATTCGTCTGCCAGCCGATATAAAGTTCGGAACAACCCCAAACGGTCTCGGAGTACGCAAGTGATCTAAGACAACGGTTGAACCAGATACATCGGACAGTGCGAAAACACCTCGAATCGGCTACTGACCGCATGAAGACCAGGTATGATCTAAAGGCTAATTCTACTGGCTTCCAGCAAGATGACTTGGTGTGGCTTTATAACCCGCAACGGCGAAAGGGTAGGTCTCCAAAGTTGCAACATAATTGGGAGGGACCATACCGAGTTACAAAGCGAATCAACGACGTCGTATACCGAATACAGGAACATCGTAAGCCGAGAGCTAAAATGAAAATCGTGCATCTGGACCGTCTTGCCCCATATTACACCCAGGGAGAATTGACTACAAATAGCGACACATCTTTTCGGGGCGAAAAGAACTGAGGTGGGGGCAGTGTTACATGTACAAATAATTACATGTACAAATAATTCTGCGAGCTATTGTCGCAATTGTTTTCATAATCATTAAGAACGTCAACGAATGAATTTACTCGAACCCACGAGAATCCAACAAGCATGATCAACATCTGCAAGTGACGTCACTCCATTCATGAACTTGCTCGAACCTACCAGGTACCTCTCGGTAGAACATTCGACAAGGTGCGAGAAATGGGTGAATAGGTAGAGACCCTTTATAACCCTATATAAAGGTGAGCTGAATGAATGGGGAGAATCATTCATTCAGCTTTGATGATGAAAACAATTGCGACAGTAGCTCGCAGAATTATTTGTACATGTAATTATTTGTACATGTAACAATATGTTAAGATTTGGATAATGTGATTCACTAGCTAACGGGGATCGATTTGAAGATTCGCTTGTGAGTGGTGATTAGTGGAATAAAAAAAAAGCAATTTGTTTATAGCAATTAGACGTGTATTTGCAGCTTGGTGGGAAATACTACTTGGGGAAGATGAAGTTAGTGTCGAACTTATTAAATGATATAAAAAAATATGTGCAGAGATTAATTATTCAGGAAAAAAAACTAACTTTGTTGGTTTGTGGAGAGGACCAGGTGCCTTACAGTGAATTTTTCTGCAATTACGCTTGTACGACGGATCGGAGAGTTGAAAGTGGCCGTTACATTTTTGGTTTTTTTATTATCTTAACTTTAAAATCTGATTTTCAGTGGCCCCACGCTTGTTTTTTTTTGTATTTCACCGGGCGCTCGGAGTTCTGCAAGGAAAGAAGTAAGTACCAATCTGGTATTTTGTTTCAAGTTTTTGCAAATTTTATTATTTTACAGAAGCTTGTTTCACTGTATTTTTTTATATTATATTGAATTAGTATATTGTGTTATATTTTAGTTTATATTCTTTTGTTTAAATCTTGAAAGGGGCTTTTAGTCATTTTTGACATTTTTATCCTGCAAAGTTTTTGGTTGTGATTAGAATTGTTGAATTAAAAAAAACGGCCATGTCATATTAAAACCATCATCTTTCATTCAGCAAGATGACTTCTCCTTTCCCATCCTTATCCCTCCATGGTAGTGTTTTTATGTTAGGTGGCTCAGCACGAGCAGAGGGTGTTCCGGAAGACCCACGACACGACTGAGCGCTAGCCGGCCTCAGTATGCCACCCCGAGTTACTCACCCCTCTGCTAATACAACACGTGTATGTGACATGTACGTTTTAAGGACACGCAGTAATCAGTTTTAGCAGAACAGTGGCAACCTATTGGCCTAAGCATGAGTTTCCAGTTTTTGGCTATTATGTTCGATGTCGTAGGAAGGCGTTGTTCTATAACTTAATGGAGATGGTACTATGTGCCGCTGTAACGAATGAGGTATAATCACACGTGTATTTCAGCTTATATAACAAGATTGGCTCCAGCCTTGACTACCTCTTGAGGCTTGTGGACGTAGAGATTTCCAGATTAAATATATGCATGTTACTATCTCTTATATTAAGCCTGAATTAAATTTATATGTTCAATGGGATTTCAGCAGTGTTGCATCACCACATCGTCAATGGGCACTCGTTGAGGATGCTGGTGAGTACCCGCTTGCTTCCTTCTATTTACAACATATTTATATATATGCACATATTGATTCATTCATTTTATATTATATTTTTAGGGTTTTGTAAAATAATTTTACAAAACCCTTCTAAAATCGCGTCCTATCTGTCCGTCTGTCCGTCTGTCTGTCCGTCCGTCCGTCCGTCCGTGTGTCACAGCAGTTTTTCTCGGAAACCACTTAAGCTAGAAGCATCAAATTTTGCATGTAGGTGTAAAGTGGTGATCTCTTCAAAGCTCAACTACTAAAAAATTTTATTAGGTATTTAAGGGGGGTCTCCCCATGTAGGGGAGTGACCCCCCGAAAAAAAAAATTTCATTGAAGGTAGCCGATATGGGTATCAAATGAAAGGTCTTGATGAGAACTTTTCAAAACAGGTCTTAGTTTGGCAAAGTTTGCTTCATGGGGCGCACAGGGAGGGGAAATACACGAAAAATTTGTGTCCCCCCCCCCCCTCGCGATTGGACACCTGTGATCCGAAAAATCTGAAAAAAATCAGGAATGTAGGGCTTGGTGAGTACAACAACAACAAATACGTGAGAAGTCGCAATTCACTCAACTTTGTTAGTAATAGTATGATTTATCGATTTTATATTTTCTTGAATAAAATCTTAACGGTACCCTTAAATTCAATGAAATTCAGTACACAGATGTTTGTTTATAAGATTGATTAACCCTGCAAGTTTTATAAAGATTGCATCATATTTAGCGAAGTTATAGCGGTTTGAACTTTCCTGTATTACTGCATTTATGACTAAGGCAACATACCTGTATGGCTACGGAACAACATGAGCTTTTTACCGACTCAGACACTACAGTTTTGCTAGGATTTGCATGAAAATTTCAGGAATGATAGGTGTCATGAATAACTTTGAGAATCAGTTCAGCTAGTGGTATCAGTAATCGTAAAACAAAATAGTGGCTGTTTTAAATGCGAAGATTGAATAATTTTGAGTTATTTTTTCCCAACTTCAACGTTTAAGGTGCATGCTTTGAACACTTGATTCAATTTAATGAATGACTGGAGCTAAGTACCAACAATTAATTCTCCATAGTGAAACAAGTCAAGGAGGCGGGAGAGAGCTCCTAGCAAAAGGGCTTTGTAACAACTCTAGGATTCGAAAAAAATTGCCATTAATCGATGATGACAGTACAGGAGAGTAGCTCCTGAAAAAAAATTCATCAAACATAGTTGATATGAGTATGAAATGAACGTTTTCATGGGAGCGTTTCAAAACAGTTCTTAAACTGTCAGTTTTTGCTTCAGTCGGGGCACAGGGGGGAAATACATGAAAAATGCGTTTCCTTCCTCGTGAATGGATATCTGAAATAATTATCAAGGGAGATATTTATGAGTATAACAATAACAAAAACCTCAGAAGTCTAAATTCTTTCAACTTTGTTAATAATAGTATGATCTTCGAATTTCTTAGTTTCCCCAATAAAATCGTCATTGGCATGATTCTTGACTTTATTCAATCTGGTGACTGCATTTTGAAAATTGAATACAAAACCCTTCTGACATGAGCGTAGGTCTGTTTACCCAACTTGTTTAAATCCATATTAGTTGTTTAATACACAAAATCCTAATACAATTAAATTCTATAGAAATATTGAATTAAATTCAACCCACTTTAGTTATATACATACTTAACATAGAGAGCTCTAAAGTTTAGTTAGAAAAAGAATCCACTGCGAATATATTTTTTTTAAATCGAATTTCGTAGGGCTTTTGCATGTCAGTCTGACTTCCAATTGGAAAATAATTAAAATAACTTTTTATGTATTGATGGATATATAGGTGCTTAGTGCCACTCAAATTAAAAATAAGTTCAAAATATGAATTGATAAAATACTTGCACGGAACCGAATAAAAAGAAATGTTTAGTTGAAACTTCGTTCTTTTCATTTCCTTCAACCTAACCGGGTACAGGACCCACATCGATGGCAAGCTCTTCCGATAATATGGGCTAGTCATCGGGTGCGCTCCTCCGTTATTTTGTTTGACAGGGGCTCTTGCCGGGTAGAGTAGCCTTCCACTCGCGTGCGCTTTTATGATATAGGGTTATGTGATTTCATTGCATAAAGCTATAGCATAAATTGGTTACGTTTGTGCTTTTCATTTGAGGGAAAACAAACAAAGTGCTTTTATATGAGTTTTTCACTCAAATGAGAAACACGTGGCCACGTCTACGTTTGGATCTTGATCTGGTTGGTAGGGTGCGAGGGGACACCACCTTCATCTGGACGCCCCACTCTTATTTGTGGGCCTTAAGAATCGTCGGGTAATGACGAAGTCCTCTTAAGGCCGTCTGTCTTCTGCAGGTCCAGTTTGTCCTTTTTCGTCTGCTATTTCTAACCCTTAGCTGGTTGCCTCCTCTTTTCGACTGCGGTCGACTTTTATTTGACCCAGGAAATCGTGGATGCGAAAATCTTTTGAAGTGGGTCCTTGTGCTGGGGAAAAGAACCCGCCCCACGACTCCGGAATGCTAGCCTGCCAGCGCATTCACGCGTCCCCAGACAAGGCCAATCTCAGCGGATTCCAACATCCTCTTCCGCTGAGGCAGCAGATCATCGCTGCAGTCCTTTACGGACATACACATACCTACTTTCACAACAAAACCTTTCCCTTTCAGGAGGACAATATCGGTGAAAGGTGAGTATACCACCGAGAGGTTAGGGTTCCAGTAATCCGCGAATGGTCGATACGCGGTGTCATAGATTGAGTTTGCGTTTTTCCTTTGAGTAGATGTTTTCGGTTTGAATTCGAGTAGAGTATATAGGACACCGCGTCGGTAATATTTGGGAGCACGCATTTTTTCAGCGGTGGTATTGTTTCCTTTTCCGCGAAACGAAGTTGTGAATTAAATGTAGAGTCGTTGTAAGTTGTTCGATGCGTCTTAAATCAGGCATTTTAACTGGTGGCTGAGTGTTGTAATTCTGACTTAGTCTGCTCGCGTAAGAAATTTGACCGAAACTCCTCTCCAAACTAGCTACCTGCCCAACAGCCACCAGGGAGTAGACTAAGAGTGTCCAAACTTGTTGACCTGATGTGCACAGTCCATTGTAACGTTGCAATATTTCACGTCTAGAACCGATGAGATGTCGATTCAGATTTCCTTCGGGAAATCTCGAACGTACAAGACGTGAAAATCATTACAAATGTAAAGGAAATAAATATGTAAGTGGCAATAATAAGCTGCTTCTAGAAATTTATCCATAGCTTTAATCTCTTTCGGATAGAATTAAAAATCAAGATCAAAAATCAATTTCGTTTTTCAACGCATACGTTAACATGCTTCAAAATAGTTTGACATTCAGTCACATTTCCATGTAAAAGCTTCTTCTCATCTCGTCAAATCCATTGTTACAAAACATCGAAGTGACTATTTCCTTGAATTCATTGTTAAGCAACAGCCTGACATCATGCTGCTCACTGAAACCACCTCAATTCATGGTACTCCTTGACATTCAATGATTTCGAATTCATAAGAAACGATAGAGTAAACAGCACCGGGATATTGGTTAAAAGACCCTATTGTTTCCAAAATATTGGCAAAGTCGAATTCAAAATCTTCATTATCAAAATTTCACTGCCTCTTCGTGATCTCTGCCTATGCAACTGGTCGAAATGTTCTCAAGTTCAAGGAGGAGCTCAACTCCTTGTTTGAAATATTCGAATTGAACACCAACCTGAATGCCAAGTATACATCATGGCTGAACGCCAACAATAATCCAAGAAGTGTATTCCTGAGATCGTGGATAACAGAGAACCAAATTGAGTACAGGTGCAACCTATATGGGCCGGAGCTCCCAACATACCGTAGGATAAATTCATATTTGGACCTGTGCATTGCTGACGTAAGACTTGAATTTAGCTTGAATAGTCCTGAAAGGAAACTGCAGGTGCTTTCTTACGATAGCGACCGTAACGCGTCGTAATGGAAATCAATCATCATAGGAATGATGTTTTCCTCATTCAAGTTCAACAAGAAAATTATCGGTTGAATTTCTGAAAAACGGATTAGGGAAGTTTCAAAAGAAGTGTTCACGCAACGGATCTGTTGCCAATACGGGTTAGTGGGTTTCCTTATTTAATATAATATCTATGGTACATAAACCGTGGTATGGTGCAGCTAAATATATTTTAATGGTGAACGACGGCACATGTAACCGTGTTAACCCTTTATTTCATTAATTTGCCCTTCACAAGAATGAACATCAACGGCAATTCCAACTGTGATGCTGTATAACGATATGAAATGATAAATCGCTTCAATTTCTGTTAAAAGACTAACAACTTTATTTCGAATTCTATTCTATAAATACAAAATATTTTACTTACTTCCTAGAATCTCAACCAAACGACTTCCCACGCCATCAACAAAATGCATCTTCACCTTGACTACCGGGCAATTTGGTGTCAGATAGCCAAAATGAAATGTAAGCAAAAATGAGCATTAGTACGAGTAATAGTAAAAAAAGATGAGCATGACTTACAATTAGTGATGTGGTGCCAACTCGTTAATATTTCAACTCGAGTTAACTCGAGTCAAAATTCAAGCAACTCGAGTTAACTCGAGTTGACTCGAGTTACACAATCCAAATGACAGGGCTATGGTTAGAGCCACCAGAAGTGATTTTTTACAAACTATGTGCTTACACGTTTTAGCTGGGCATGTTAAATAGGATAAAACATTGAAAAAAATGAAAATTTTGGTTTTGATTTTTATTATTTGAGCAGTTTTCACAAATGATTTTTCGCTGATTTTTTGTACAACAACAAACAAAATATTCTTACAAAACGTTGCTTTACATGTTGCACATAAAACTAGTTTCATTATTGCTATTACTCATTGTTCAGTATGAAATTTTTATTCTAATTAGAATACCATTTCAGATCGAAAATATAATATCAAAGTATTTTCACATAAATTCAAATGATTTCTCGGGACCAAACGTGTATGAGCGAAATGACAAAAATAACTTTCTTTAAAACTTAAAGCATCTTCATCTAAGTTATATTTTATAAAATATATTAATAACAAAAGAAACGTTGATTCTTCCTAATGAAAATAACAGAAAACAATTTTTAAATGCTGCTGAGAAACAAAATTTGGTCGACTTTCATAGGAGTTAAACGATTTCTTCTTTAATTACATAACATTCCGGCCTTTGAAAATAAACGCTCTGAAGGAACCGAAGTGGCTGGTATACAAAGATATTTAAGCGCAATGATGAATAAAACTGGAAACATATTTTTTTTCTCGTTCCAAAACTGAAGCGGATCACATTTCCTGTCAAGATAGGGCAAGTCCACATATTGTTTAACCATTGAAGCTGCTGAAACGTTTGCAGTCGGCTGAGCATGAGTCTCCATGAGTTTTTCATCCACTGCTCCCTAAATTTTGTCTTTTCCCAAATCAAAAGTATCAGCAGTACCAATCTCAGAAGCACTTGGAGTCACAATGCTAGAAAGAGTACTATTTTCGATTTTGGTCAAATCCGTTATTTCATTTATAATCCACATTTCCGCATTATCAGCATTTGTTTCCAGCATGAAACCTCTTTTCTTAAAGCCTGGGTCTAGGAACGTAGCTTTTGATGCTGTACAATTGGTTTCGTATATGCCAAGACTCTTTTCGATAACTCCCAAGAGGCTGGGTTTTAAATATTTTCTTGATTACGCTACTGGTGACTTGCTAGAAGTGGCTTTTCGAAGACCAAATACAAACGGAATCACAGAAGAGAGTGTTGTATACTTTTCTCCAGACAAAATTTCGGTCATTTTTTCGAACGGATATGAAAGCGCCGTTACGTCTTCTCCTAATAACCATTCACTGAAATCCAAATTTGGAGGTGGTGATGATAAACGACAATGTAGCCAAAAGTGATGTTTTGATTTTCAATAAACGATCGAGCATGTAAAAAGTGCTATTCCAGCGAGTGCGAATGTCTCGCTTGACTTTCAATATGTCAACTTTTAACTGCTTTTGCATGTTAAGTAAGGCATTCGACGATTTAACACTGTGCTGAAAATGTGTAACTATTACTCGACATTTATTTAGAAGTTTGGGTACTAGCCTGTTAGAGTTGACAGGGTCATTTCCTTCAAAATCTATTTGTTCTTTTTCAAGACAATCTTTGACCGAAAGGTTTCGTAAATGAGCTACGCAGGAATGATTTGCCTTATTCAAGCAAGAAATTACTGCTTTTTTTATGACAGCAGCGTTGTCTGTAACAATGGCTACAACTTTCGAATGAATTCCCCATTTGCACAATAAGCCTTCAATAACAATGGCAATATTTTCAGGAGTATGATTTTGCTGCAATTTACTGGTCGAAATAATAACTGATATTAACTTACCATCTTGGGCGTAATGCGCTATCAAACTGAGAAAGCTGGTGTTGTTATTAGAAGTCCAGATATCAGAAGTCAATGCTAAGTATTCAACGTTCCTCACCTCCGCCCGTAACGATGAAGATTTAAACTGGTATTTTTCGTCTATCATTTGCGCTAGTTTTTTCCTAGTTGGAATTTCATAGTCCGCATTCAACACTTTTGTATATTCCCGGAAAACATCATTTTCCACTATTTGAAACGGCTGATAGTCCTTGACTATCAAGTTAATCAAGGTATTATTCCCAGGGCTTTGCATATTTTGTTTCGGTACAGAAAGCTGGATCTTAGTGTGCTTTCACTTTTTTTGAGGAGGTTCTGACACCGATGAAGGTTGTGGTGACTGATCAAATGCACCACTTTCTACCAAAGCATTGGGATGTTTTTTCTTAATGTGACTCCATAGCGTAGTCGTATTTACTACATATTTAAATGACATCGAACATTGCTTACACTTTACATGCCCACTATCAGGCGATGCAAATACGTCCCAAACTAAAGACTTCCCTGGTCGTGGCGTTTTTCAAAATTAAACAGCACAGAAAAATACCTTCACAATTAGTTACCACCAACACCGATTTCAATTTTCAACTGAATAGAGTTTTCTTGGATTCAATCGAAAAACATTTTTTTTACTCAGCTGATGCAAGAGAAAGAGTATAAGCGCATGCAGACACAGAATAAAACGAAACAACCTTTTGTTCTTCTTTTTGCTTCTTGTTTCGTTCATACATCGCCAGATTGAACTCGAATTCGTAAAAATACAACTCGAGTTGGCTTGAGTTGAAGGCAACTCGAGTTAACTCGAGTTGGTAACTCGAGTTGACCCATCACCACTTACAATCTATGCATTTTGCTGACTATGATGCATCTTGTTACTTATGGAAAGAAATTATGCCGGGAAAAAATCTAATTACATGCAATTACCGTGTGAATTTAGAAACTATAGAACTGAATTCAGGAATTTAATTTTATGATGAATTTTGATGGTTTCCATGTTGATGAAGATTCTCCTCGCGTTGAACGTCGTCCAATATTACGGCTGTATTTCAATTGAAAAATCTGGTTTTTTGTATGATCGGGGTGCTGGAGTAGGCTTCTGCTTGCGCCTGCTGCTCCGGCATTTCAAGAATAATGCGCTCATGATTACCATGATCAACAGAATTGATACATAACTGGGAATGACGTGATACGAAGCATATTGGTGGTTCCTATGAGTTGAAAACTCAAAAGTCATCTTACGAAGGGTCTGTTGTAGTTATTCTACAGAATCCGTTGTGGTTGATACTCATCGTCGTCTGCAGGAAATAAAATAGTTGGAATAAGTGATGGGATTTCAATCATAAGATTCCCGGTCTTAAATGAGCGGTTGATTTGACTGGAGATGATGTTGCGCCCTGAAATGGTAACTGAATCGTGTTTCATCACACAATCTGGTTCTAGGGTGAGTATTCCAGCTCCGTCTCCTTGCAGCTTAAAATGTTTATTTTCGCATACTACTTGTAATCGCATCGATTTCGTCAACTTAAAAATCTATTTTTGCTAGCAAGTTGCATCCAGGTTTGTTTCAGTAGGACGACTTGTTTGCATAGTCTCAACTGTCAACAGCTTCATTTCACAAGATGAATCTAGATGTAATCTACAAGACCTGCTTTATCGCTCGAAAAGGATTGATCCCCTAAGGTTAAGCATGAGTTTAGCTCAACTTCAGTCATTGTAAAGTAGGTGGTTTGGTGAACATAAAAAGCAAGCAGTTTAGTTGATAATTTTATTTAAACCAGCATTTCATTTACTATCGCGGGTATAGAAGTCAAGTTGAATAATTGGTAGTTGCGTTTGTCAGTAAGGGTGTTCTCACTGTAAATATGACGTAATTATCCACGATTCTTCCAGCGGTCCTCATCAATCGGTATAATATCAATATATCGTCGCATAATATCAATATATCGTCGTCATATCCGATTGAATGTGGTGCAAATTGGTGCTCGTTGCTACCAGCTGAAGACAGAGAGTGGTAATTGTTTGGAAAATCTTTCTTTAGGTATTTTCCGTGTCATTCACGTTTATCTTTTGCAGTATCGGGTTAATTTTTCGTTCAATTTTGCTAAATTTTTGTTGAGCGTTTGTTTGATTGATCCTTATCAGGTTGACAGTCGAATCTATAACTTATGTTGATTTCTTAGTAACTTCATTAAATGGTGTTGATCGGTTTTGATGTTATTGATAGTGGCAGAAATTTCATCCGCATACTTCTAGTCCTGCACTCCGAATGATATGTTTGCAAGATTCTCCACTTTTTCATTCATCTGTGACGCAAAAATTGTCCCAATGTTCTCATCATTGACTCAAAATGTGTTGTTAAATCGTTGTGCTTCAAATTTGACTAGATTGGCGTTTGACGTAAAAATTGTCCTATTGTTCCCAACATTGACTCCAAATGTGTTGTTAAATCGTTGTGCTTCAAATTTAGTTAGGTTGCTGTAACTAGAAGGTATTAATAGGCAAGCGAATAATGATGTGAGTAGCACTCTAGGGTTGAGTTTCTTCCTTTTGTTGGGTGTTTATTCAACTTAAGGATTTATATCGCTTGAACATGTTGCCTTTGAACAGGTGAAAGATCCTCAAAAGTCAAGGTTGCAATCCGGTTTCACGTCCCTTCATCAATTACTGCGCTTGAATTCAGAACTTCTAGAAAGGTTGTGAATTCTGTGGGTAGTGGTGCGAGCCTATGCTTAGGCCGGGTCAAGATTTTGTTTTCAGTTTTGAGATCAACAACTCGTACAAATCCATCATTGCCCTTGTATGTGCGGATTATTCGGCCAAGATGCCATATCATTACGGGTTTGTCTGATGATAATAATTGTATCAATTGGAACGTTCGTCATTGCCTTTTTCCATCTGTTAGGTTTTTTTAGAAGATGCAGGTAATCCTTGGACCATCTTTGCCAAAACTCACGATTGATGTTGTTTACTTCTCGCCAGGCTGATAGCAGTCCGCCCAATGTGCTCTCTACATCACAGTCAAATTGAGCAGTTAGTAGTTCACGGATTAGGAAATGCCCTGGCGTTAATGCTGTTAGGTCATTGGGATCGGATGAAACTGGTGTCAAGGGTCTCAAATTGAGGATCGCCTCGATTCCCACTGAAACGGTTAATAACATCTCGTGCGTTAATGAAGCTATCCTATCGTTTTCTTCGTCAATTCCATGGTTGATTTATATGAAATGAAAGTCGATACTTTTTTCACTGTATTAGGTGGTAATGATGTTTTGAGCTAAGTCCGAATGAATTTATGTCAAAATTTTTTGCAGTTGGTTCCTTGCGCCAATAAAGTTTGTTGTATTATTGCAATGAATTCTCCGACAGTGGCCACGCTTTCCAATGAACCTTTCGAGTACAGCCTTTGTCACAAAACAACGAAAACTGCAATGTAAGTCTTTTGTAGCCTTTTCCCTTTGATTTGGAAATGATAGTATACGGGGCCGTAAAAATCAACACCGATGTTAATGAATGGTCGTCCAGATTGTACCCTTGGTGTTGGTAAATTACCCATTATTTTACGCATTTGTGTACGATTGATCTTGCTAGCGTCTTGCATTTGATGGGCCAACATTTTTGTTTCGTAATGGTTTTGAGATCTTGGGCCCCACATGTGAGTGCTTTCGATAAATGTCCTCCTTTCCTTTTAAGCACTACAGGCCCTCCCGGGCCTCCGCTTCCTACAAATAGCACCTCCAACTGTCTCGGTCCATTGGCCGCGTCCTCCAATTTCGAAATCGGAGCAGTGAAGAACTGTCTTCGTCGACCGAGTCAAACCAGCTTTTCCTCGGTTTCCCCACTGGTCTCCGGCCTTCAGTTCTTCCTATGAGTACCTTTTTGGGTATCAGTTGTTCGTCCATACGATTCATGTATCCAGCTTCCGCAGTCTTACGACCGTTGAGACCTTCGGCTCGTCAAAAATTTTATACAGCTCATGATTGTATTGATTCGCCATTGGTCCCCGTCTAGGTTTGCTCCAATTATTCGCCTCAGGACCCATGGTTCAAAGGCGCTCAATATGTTTGTGGATGCTTGGGTTAGGGTCCATATTTCAAACCCATAGCATAACACAGGTTTTATCACAGATTCGTATAGTTCAAGCTTTATTTTCTTCCATTGTTGGTCTTGTTATATTGTCCAGGTATAGCAGTAACATAGGGTGTTTTATCCCAAAAGGTAAACTAGCTACATCCCATCTTCCTCCAATTCTTAAAATGCCATGTTCGTCTAAGAATGGGGTAAGGTTGCTCAATGAACTCGAGTTATGCAATTGATGATGCTCACGGATTTCAGATTTGAAACACTCCGATTGGATTGCCTTGACGATGATGCGCAGTGCCTACTGCCTCTCGAACTGGGTTAATGCTAGAGTTTGACTTCGCTTCTCTGACATTTACTTCTTGCACCGGTTTATGGATCGTACAACATAACCAGTGATTCGTAGCAATCCTCCAAATAATTTTTTGTACTCAATTTCAAAAAAGAAGTTGGGTGAAGTCGTAGCTACTAGGGATGTTGCTTTTCGTTCCATGTCATTTTCTATGTTTACGTGTGTGTTGCAGGCGGCTGGCCGCTCTTAGGAAGATTGGATCGAAGAACCATAACTTGCTGGTTTTTAATTTCCTCGGTGCTATTCAGCTGATTTCATTTTTGTTTCTACGTGCCACCATTGCTCAGGACTGGAGAGGTCATGAATTACACAAATGGGGTCGGCAATAAATTTGTGAAAATCTGAAGATTCTGATTGGATCCAGGATAAAAATATTTGAGAATCAGCCCAATAAGTTAGAACATCACTCATGTAGAGAATCTGCTTGATCTGACCTGCCAGTTTTGCTGCGCAAAGCTCTAACCTAGGCAGTCTGTTCGTCTTGATGGGTGCTACATGTGGCTTAGCACATAATAATCGAATAACGAAAGTGTTATCATGCTTGACGGAGCGTATGTATGCGGCAGCACCAGTTGACGCATCGGCCAATATATGAAGCTTTTTTGATTTTGGTAGGCCGTGGGAGTAAACGTGTCGTGGTATAATGATATCTCCTATGGTCTTTAACTCTTCACCAAAGGTTGACCATCGTGTATGCATTTCCAAAGGCTAAGCAGCATCATAGTCCAGCTTTGGCTTCCAAATAACTTGGAGTTGTATTTTTGCGGTCGATACGAATCCTAGAAGGTCGAAGATGCGATATATGTTAGACGCGGCGCTACGTTTTGTATACTTGTTTAAGTGGGTCATGGCCAACTTCATTCTGAATACGTCAAATGCTGGTGACCATGTCAAACCTAGTGTTTTGATGTAGTCATCACTACTTTCATTGAAGTCAAAACATCGTTGAATGTCTTTAGGAGGAATTTGATCTGGCAATCGTTTGTCATTTGCGCAGCACTTCCTTTGGTTGAATCCGGCTTAGAAGAGTAGGGCTTTGAGCTCTCATTTAGTTTTTAATAATGCCAGCAAGCTGATTCTCCCAGTCACGATGTTATTGACCTAACGATTTTGAAGTAACCCTTGGGATGTGTATGGAAATTCTGACTGGTTGTTTCCTTGCTAGATCTACTAAACATTTTGTTGCTAAATATGATGCTGGTCGATTCCCATAAGTTACTGTGTTCAATTGCTACTGTTTCATGGGCTCTTCAACAGAGCGTCTCCAAAATATTGATTCATCGAAAATCACCCGCACTTTGGTTGTGACAGTATCTGGCTTGGTGACGCAATGATAAGGAAGGTAGTAATGTATGCTGGGAACTTCAATAATTTCCTCCATGTGACCCAGGGCTAAATATTTATCCATAAAGTTCGCTTATTCCTGCTGTAGGTCTAGTTGACATACTAGCTTACATTTTAAACCATAAAACCTTCTCAGGCGTATGTTCTTTGATTCACTTAAAGTGTGAACAGTAGTGAAAGATAATGAAACTTCATATCTGCCATCTGCGCTGCGTTTTGCCCAGCGGTTGAAATGAGCTTTATATTGCTTTTCACGGAGTTAAATGTTGATCCTTTTTAGGTGAATTGTCCATGTTCCTAAATCATTCGACTTGTGTGAAATTGCCTCATCTTGAATGGTAGCATTATTGCTTCTTGTCCTGCCTATGCTTTCACCAACAATCCAACCAAATACAGTATCTTGAAGAATGGGAAGGTTCTCTCCCAATTTTATATTGCCTACTGATAAAAGTTGATAGTAGAATTGTACTTCCAACAGTAAGTCTACCTTTTCAGGCTGATAAAAGTGAGAATCAGCCAGCTTTATGTTGCCGGAAACTCTCTACTCACTCCCGTTGATCCCTCTTGATGGTTGTTGGCATAATATACGGGGAAGTACATAAATCTCGCCTCTTGTCGTGAATGAAGTGATCTACAATTTTAACAGAAAGTTAACTCTTGCTGTTGAACGCTGACGCCCATTTTAATGCCAAATATTTTAAGATTGCTCTAATAGCAAATTTACTTGGGACCCTGAATCCAAAACAGCTCTACAGCTTGGTGCCATCATTCCCATGGATGGTAACTACCACTGTACTCAGCATCATATATTTCGCTTGTGCTTACACTATACCTGTAGCTAAGGAGGATGCTTTGCCTGCCTGCCTTAGCAAAGTACCTTCTTTCGTGGTCGACGATGAGGCTTCGAATTTCGGCCGTTGAGCTGCTTTTTTCCTGGTGCGTCTTGCTTCTTGTTGAGGTGTAGCCACGTATTATGTATTTTGAACAATGTTTGCAGGTTGCCCTCGTAAAATTTTTTGACGTATGGTCGGCTTGTAGGCAGTTGACGCATCTCGAGTGCTTTTGAATAAGCTTAAGTCAATTTTCGGGGTTTAAGGTCAGAAAAGTTTTGCACGCGAAAAATGGGTGCGGTGCGTTGCAAGCAATACAATTATTGGTGATAGCTACAGTTAAAGATTTCGCAGATGCTGAACGTTTTTCGTCCTCTGCCTTGGTTTGGGTGCCGAACATTTCTAGGAATTGGAATCTGTTTTCTAAGAAACTCAAGAGCCTTTTAACTGTTTTGAGCTGTATTTGATGCTGTAGTAACCGAGCAGTCATACAAGCAAACTGTTCGAAAACCCTCCTATTTCCTATCCAAAATTGTAATGGTAGATTTAAAAAATATGTAATTATTTCCCTTGTAACTGTAAGTTGTAGAATAATTTTTCTTCTAATTATTATATTAAATGTAACTTTGTATCAATTTTCCTCTATATCAAAGTTTAAATATTTTCCTTTAATTATGTTTTCATGAAAATTTAATTTAGTTTTCATTTCTTCACTTCATTTGAATTTCTTCACTTCATGTAAATTTTCTTAACTTCATTTAAATTCCTTTACTTCATTTCAAATTCCTTTAGTTCATTTAAAATCTCTCTACTTCAGTTAAACTTTGGTTTTAAAAAATTTAAATCTGACCATTACAATTTAGAAGGAGAAAGAAGTAAGTACCAATCTGGTATTTTGTTTCAAGTTTTTGCAAATTTTATTATTTTACAGAAGCTTGTTTCACTGTATTTTTTTATATTATATTGAATTAGTATATTGTGTTATATTTTAGTTTATATTCTTTTGTTTAAATCTTGAAAGGGGCTTTTAGTCATTTTTGACATTTTTATCCTGCAAAGTTTTTGGTTGTGATTAGAATTGTTGAATTAAAAAAAACGGCCATGTCATATTAAAACCATCATCTTTCATTCAGCAAGATGACTTCTCCTTTCCCGTCCTTATCCCTCCATGGTAGTGTTTTTATGTTAGGTGGCTCAGCACGAGCAGAGGGTGTTCCGGAAGACCCACGACACGACTGAGCGCTAGCCGGCCTCAGTATGCCACCCCGAGTTACTCACCCCTCTGCTAATACTTAATGTCTGCAACTGCGGTGACTTCCGTGGTTGCAACACGTGTATGTGACATGTACGTTTTAAGGACACGCAGTAATCAGTTTTAGCAGAACAGTGGCAACCTATTGGCCTAAGCATGAGTTTCCAGTTTTTGGCTTATGTTCGATGTCGTAGGAAGGCGTTGTTCTATAACTTAATGGAGATGGTACTATGTGACGCTGTAACGAATGAGGTATAATCACACGTGTATTTCAGCTTATATAACAAGATTGGCTCCAGCCTTGACTACCTCTTGAGGCTTGTGGACGTAGAGATTTCCAGATTAAATATATGCATGTTACTATCTCTTATATTAAGTCTGAATTAAATTTATATGTTCAATGGGATTTCAGCAGTGTTGCATCACCACATCGTCAATGGGCGCTCGTTGAGGATGCTGGTGAGTACCCGCTTGCTTCCTTCTATTTACAACATATTTATATATATGCACATATTGATTCATTCATTTTATATTATATTTTTTAAATCCATATTAGTTGTTTAATACACAAAATCCTAATACAATTAAATTCTATAGAAATATTGAATTAAATTCAACCCACTTCAGTTATATACATACTTAACATAGAGAGCTCTAAAGTTTAGTTAGAAAAAGAATCCACTGCGAATATATTTTTTTTAAATCGAATTTCGTAGGGCTTTTGCATGTCAGTCTGACTTCCAATTGGAAAATAATTAAAATAACTTTTTATGTATTGATGGATATATAGGTGCTTAGTGCCACTCAAATTAAAAATAAGTACAAAATATGAATTGATAAAATACTTGCACGGAACCGAATAAAAAGAAATGTTTAGTTGAAACTTCGTTCTTTTCATTTCCTTCAACCTAACCGGGTACAGGACCCACATCGATGGCAAGCTCTTCCGATAATATGGGCTAGCCATCGGGTGCGCTCCTCCATTATTTTGTTTGACAGGGGCTCTTGCCGGGTAGAGTAGCCTTCCACTCGCGTGCGCTTTTATGATATAGGGTTATGTGATTTCATTGCATAAAGCTATAGCATAAATTGGTTACGTTTGTGCTTTTCATTTGAGGGAAAACAAACAAAGTGCTTTTATATGAGTTTTTCACTCAAATGAGAAACACGTGGCCACGTCTACGTTTGGATCTTGATCTGGTTGGTAGGGTGCGAGGGGACACCACCTTCATCTGGACGCCCCACTCTTATTTGTGGGCCTTAAGAATCGTCGGGTAATGACGAAGTCCTCTTAAGGCCGTCTGTCTTCTGCAGGTCCAGTTTGTCCTTTTTCGTCTGCTATTTCTAACCCTTAGCTGGTTGCCTCCTCTTTTCGACTGCGGTCGACTTTTATTTGACCCAGGAAATCGTGGATGCGAAAATCTTTTGAAGTGGGTCCTTGTGCTGGGGAAAAGAACCCGCCCCACGACTCCGGAATGCTAGCCTGCCAGCGCATTCACGCGTCCCCAGACAAGGCCAATCTCAGCGGATTCCAACATCCTCTTCCGCTGAGGCAGCAGATCATCGCTGCAGTCCTTTACGGACATACACATACCTACTTTCACAACAAAACCTTTCCCTTTCAGGAGGACAATATCGGTGAAAGGTGAGTATACCACCGAGAGGTTAGGGTTCCAGTAATCCGCGAATGGTCGATACGCGGTGTCATAGATTGAGTTTGCGTTTTTCCTTTGAGTAGATGTTTTCGGTTTGAATTCGAATAGAGTATATAGGACACCGCGTCGGTAATATTTGGGAGCACGCATTTTTTCAGCGGTGGTATTGTTTCCTTTTCCGCGAAACGAAATTGTGAATTAAATGTAGAGTCGTTGTAAGTTGTTCGATGCGTCTTAAATCGGGCATTTTAACTGGTGGCTGAGTGTTGTAATTCTGACTTAGTCTGCTCGCGTAAGAAATTTGACCGAAACTCCTCTCCAAACTAGCTAGCTGCCCAACAGCCACCAGGGAGTAGACTAAGAGTGTCCGGACTTGTTGACCTGATGTGCACAGTCCATTGTAACGTTGCAATATTTCACGTCTAGAACCGATGAGATGTCGATTCAGATTTCCTTCGGGAAATCTCGAACGCACAAGACGTGAAAATCATTACAAATGTAAAGGAAATAAATATGTAAGTGGCAATAATAAGCTGCTTCTAGAAATTTATCCATAGCTTTAATCTCTTTCGGATAGAATTAAAAATCAAGATCAAAAATCAATTTCGTTTTTCAACGCATACGTTAACATGCTTCAAAATAGTTTGACATTCAGTCACATTTCCATGTAAAAGCTTCTTCTCATCTCGTCAAATCCATTGTTACAAAACATCGAAGTGACTATTTCCTTGAATTCATTGTTAAGCAACAGCATGACATCATGCTGCTCACTGAAACCACCTCAATTCATGGTACTCCTTGACATTCAATGATTTCGAATTCATAAGAAACGATAGAGTAAACAGCACCGGGATATTGGTTAAAAGACCCTATTGTTTCCAAAATATTGGCAAAGTCGAATTCAAAATCTTCATTATCAAAATTTCACTGCCTCTTCGTGATCTCTGCCTATGCAACTGGTCGAAATGTTCTCAAGTTCAAGGAGGAGCTCAACTCCTTGTTTGAAATATTCGAATTGAACACCAACCTGAATGTCAAGTATACATCATGGCTGAACGCCAACAATAATCCAAGAAGTGTATTCCTGAGATCGTGGATAACAGAGAACCAAATTGAGTACAGGTGCAACCTATATGGGCCGGAGCTCCCAACATACCGTAGGATAAATTCATATTTGGACCTGTGCATTGCTGACGTAAGATTTGAATTTAGCTTGAATAGTCCTGAAAGGAAACTGCAGGTGCTTTCTTACGATAGCGACCGTAACGCGTCGTAATGGAAATCAATCATCATAGGAATGATGTTTTCCTCATTCAAGTTCAACAAGAAAATTATCGGTTGAATTTCTGAAAAACGGATTGGGGAAGTTTCAAAAGAAGTGTTCACGCAACGGATCTGTTGCCAATACGGGTTAGTGGGTTTCCTTATTTAATATAATATCTATGGTACATAAACCGTGGTATGGTGCAGCTAAATATATTTAATGGTGAACGACGGCACATGTAACCGTGTTAACCCTTTATTTCATTAATTTGCCCTTCACAAGAATGAACATCAACGGCAATTCCAACTGTGATGCTGTATAACGATATGAAATGATAAATCGCTTCAATTTCTGTTAAAAGACTAACAACTTTATTTCGAATTCTATTCTATAAATACAAAATATTTTACTTACTTCCTAGAATCTCAACCAAACGACTTCCCACGCCATCAACAAAATGCATCTTCACCTTGACTACCGGGCAATTTGGTGTCAGATAGCCAAAATGAAATGTAAGCAAAAATGAGCATTAGTACGAGTAATAGTAAAAAAAGATGAGCATGACTTACAATTGGTGATGTGGTGCCAACTCGTTAATATTTCAACTCGAGTTAACTCGAGTCAAAATTCAAGCAACTCGAGTTAACTCGAGTTGACTCAAGTTACACAATCCAAATGACAGGGCTATGGTTAGAGCCACCAGAAGTGATTTTTTACAAACTATGTGCTTACACGTTTTAGCTGGGCATGTTAAATAGGATAAAACATTGAAAAAAATGAAAATTTTGGTTTTGATTTTTATTATTTGAGCAGTTTTCACAAATGATTTTTCGCTGATTTTTTGTACAACAACAAACAAAATATTCTTACAAAACGTTGCTATACATGTTGCACATAAAACTAGTTTCATTATTGCTATTACTCATTGTTCAGTATGAAATTTTTATTCTAATTAGAATACCATTTCAGATCGAAAATATAATATCAAAGTATTTTCACATAAATTCAAATGATTTCTCGGGACCAAACGTGTATGAGCGAAATGACAAAAATAACTTTCTTTAAAACTTAAAGCATCTTCATCTAAGTTATATTTTATAAAATATATTAATAACAAAAGAAACGTTGATTCTTCCTAATGAAAATAACAGAAAACAATTTTTAAATGCTGCTGAGAAACAAAATTTGGTCGACTTTCATAGGAGCTAAACGATTTCTTCTTTAATTACATAACATTCCGGCCTTTGAAAATAAACGCTCTGAAGGAACCGAAGTGGCTGGTATACAAAGATATTTAAGCGCAATGATGAATAAAACTGGAAACATATTTTTTTTCTCGTTCCAAAACTGAAGCGGATCACATTTCCTGTCAAGATAGGGCAAGTCCACATATTGTTTAACCATTGAAGCTGCTGAAACGTTTGCAGTCGGCTGAGCATGAGTCTCCATGAGTTTTTCATCCACTGCTCCCTAAATTTTGTCTTTTCCCAAATCAAAAGTATCAGCAGTACCAATCTCAGAAGCACTTGGAGTCACAATGCTAGAAAGAGTACTATTTTCGATTTTGGTCAAATCCGTTATTTCATTTATAATCCACATTTCCGCATTATTAGCATTTGTTTCCAGCATGAAACCTCTTTTCTTAAAGCCTGGGTCTAGGAACGTAGCTTTTGATGCTGTACAATTGGTTTCGTATATGCCAAGACTCTTTTCGATAACTCCCAAGAGGCTGGGTTTTAAATATTTTCTTGATTACGCTACTGGTGACTTGCTAGAAGTGGCTTTTCGAAGACCAAATACAAACGGAATCACAGAAGAGAGTGTTGTATACTTTTCTCCAGACAAAATTTCGGTCATTTTTTCGAACGGATATGAAAGCGCCGTTACGTCTTCTCCTAATAACCATTCACTGAAATCCAAATTTGGAGGTGGTGATGATAAACGACAATGTAGCCAAAAGTGATGTTTTGATTTTCAATAAACGATCGAGCATGTAAAAAGTGCTATTCCAGCGAGTGCGAATGTCTCGCTTGACTTTCAATATGTCAACTTTTAACTGCTTTTGCATGTTAAGTAAGGCATTCGACGATTTAACACTGTGCTGAAAATGTGTAACTATTACTCGACATTTATTTAGAAGTTTGGGTACTAGCCTGTTAGAGTTGACAGGGTCATTTCCTTCAAAATCTATTTGTTCTTTTTCAAGACAATCTTTGACCGAAAGGTTTCGTAAATGAGCTACGCAGGAATGATTTGCCTTATTCAAGCAAGAAATTACTGCTTTTTTTATGACAGCAGCGTTGTCTGTAACAATGGCTACAACTTTCGAATGAATTCCCCATTTGCACAATAAGCCTTCAATAGCAATGGCAATATTTTCAGGAGTATGATTTTGCTGCAATTTACTGGTCGAAATAATAACTGATTTTAACTTACCATCTTGGGCGTAATGCGCTATCAAACTGAGAAAGCTGGTGTTGTTATTAGAAGTCCAGATATCAGAAGTCAATGCTAAGTATTCAACGTTCCTCAACTCCGCCCGTAACGATGAAGATTTAAACTGGTATTTTTCGTCTATCATTTGCGCTAGTTTTTTCCTAGTTGGAATTTCATAGTCCGCATTCAACACTTTTGTATATTCCCGGAAAACATCATTTTCCACTATTTGAAACGGCTGATAGTCCTTGACTATCAAGTTAATCAAGGTATTATTCCCAGGGCTTTGCATATTTTGTTTCGGTACAGAAAGCTGGATCTTAGTGTGCTTTCACTTTTTTTGAGGAGGTTCTGACACCGATGAAGGTTGTGGTGACTGATCAAATGCACCACTTTCTACCAAAGCATTGGGATGTTTTTTCTTAATGTGACTCCATAGCGTAGTCGTATTTACTACATATTTAAATGACATCGAACATTGCTTACACTTTACATGCCCACTATCAGGCGATGCAAATACGTCCCAAACTAAAGACTTCCCTGGTCGTGGCGTTTTTCAAAATTAAACAGCACAGAAAAATACCTTCACAATTAGTTACCACCAACACCGATTTCAATTTTCAACTGAATAGAGTTTTCTTGGATTCAATCGAAAAACATTTTTTTTACTCAGCTGATGCAAGAGAAAGAGTATAAGCGCATGCAGACACAGAATAAAACGAAACAACCTTTTGTTCTTCTTTTTGCTTCTTGTTTCGTTCATACATCGCCAGATTGAACTCGAATTCGTAAAAATACAACTCGAGTTGGCTTGAGTTGAAGGCAACTCGAGTTAACTCGAGTTGGTAACTCGAGTCGACCCATCACCACTTACAATCTATGCATTTTGCTGACTATGATGCATCTTGTTACTTATGGAAAGAAATTATGCCGGGAAAAAATCTAATTACATGCAATTACCGTGTGAATTTAGAAACTATAGAACTGAATTCAGGAATTTAATTTTATGATGAATTTTGATGGTTTCCATGTTGATGAAGATTCTCCTCGCGTTGAACGTCGTCCAATATTACGGCTGTATTTCAATTGAAAAATCTGGTTTTTTGTATGATCGGGGTGCTGGAGTAGGCTTCTGCTTGCGCCTGCTGCTCCGGCATTTCAAGAATAATGCGCTCATGATTACCATGATCAACAGAATTGATACATAACTGGGAATGACGTGATACGAAGCATATTGGTGGTTCCTATGAGTTGAAAACTCAAAAGTCATCTTACGAAGGGTCTGTTGTAGTTATTCTACAGAATCCGTTGTGGTTGATACTCATCGTCGTCTGCAGGAAATAAAATAGTTGGAATAAGTGATGGGATTTCAATCATAAGATTCACGGTCTTAAATGAGCGGTTGATTTGACTGGAGATGATGTTGCGCCCTGAAATGGTAACTGAATCGTGTTTCATCACACAATCTGGTTCTAGGGTGAGTATTCCAGCTCCGTCTCCTTGCAGCTTAAAATGTTTATTTTCGCATAATACTTGTAATCGCATCGATTTCGTCAACTTAAAAATCTATTTTTGCTAGCAAGTTGCATCCAGGTTTGTTTCAGTAGGACGACTTGTTTGCATAGTCTCAACTGTCAACAGCTTCATTTCACAAGATGAATCTAGATGTAATCTACAAGACCTGCTTTATCGCTCGAAAAGGATTGATCCCCTAAGGTTAAGCATGAGTTTAGCTCAACTTCAGTCATTGTAAAGTAGGTGGTTTGGTGAACATAAAAAGCAAGCAGTTTAGTTGATAATTTTATTGAAACCAGCATTTCATTTACTATCGCGGGTATAGAAGTCAAGTTGAATAATTGGTAGTTGCGTTTGTCAGTAAGGGTGTTCTCACTGTAAATATGACGTAATTATCCACGATTCTTCCAGCGGTCCTCATCAATCGGTATAATATCAATATATCGTCGCATAATATCAATATATCGTCGTCATATCCGATTGAATGTGGTGCAAATTGGTGCTCGTTGCTACCAGCTGAAGACAGAGAGTGGTAATTGTTTGGAAAATCTTTCTTTAGGTATTTTCCGTGTCATTCACGTTTATCTTTTGCAGTATCGGGTTAATTTTTCGTTCAATTTTGCTAAATTTTTGTTGAGCGTTTGTTTGATTGATTCTTATCAGGTTGACAGTCGAATCTATAACTTATGTTGATTTCTTAGTAACTTCATTAAATGGTGTTGATCAGTTTTGATGTTATTGATAGTGGCAGAAATTTCATCCGCATACTTCTAGTCCTGCACTCCGAATGATATGTTTGCAAGATTCTCCACTTTTTCATTCATCTGTGACGCAAAAATTGTCCCAATGTTCTCATCATTGACTCAAAATGTGTTGTTAAATCGTTGTGCTTCAAATTTGACTAGATTGGCGTTTGACGTAAAAATTGTCCTATTGTTCCCAACATTGACTCCAAATGTGTTGTTAAATCGTTGTGCTTCAAATTTAGTTAGGTTGCTGTAACTAGAAGGTATTAATAGGCAAGCGAATAATGATGTGAGTAGCACTCTAGGGTTGAGTTTCTTCCTTTTGTTGGGTGTTTATTCAACATAAGGATTTATATCGCTTGAACATGTTGCCTTTGAACAGGTGAAAGATCCTCAAAAGTCAAGGTTGCAATCCGGTTTCACGTCCCTTCATCAATTACTGCGCTTGAATTCAGAACTTCTAGAAAGGTTGTGAATTCTGTGGGTAGTGGTGCGAGCCTATGCTTAGGCCGGGTCAAGATTTTGTTTTCAGTTTTGAGATCAACAACTCGTACAAATCCATCATTGCCCTTGTATGTGCGGATTATTCGGCCAAGATGCCATATCATTACGGGTTTGTCTGATGATAATAATTGTATCAATTGGAACGTTCGTCATTGCCTTTTTCCATCTGTTAGGTTTTTTTAGAAGATGCAGGTAATCCTTGGACCATCTTTGCCAAAACTCACGATTGATGTTGTTTACTTCTCGCCAGGCTGATAGCAGTCCGCCCAATGTGCTCTCTACATCACAGTCAAATTGAGCAGTTAGTAGTTCACGGATTAGGAAATGCCCTGGCGTTAATGCTGTTAGGTCATTGGGATCGGATGAAACTGGTGTCAAGGGTCTCAAATTGAGGATCGCCTCGATTCCCACTGAAACGGTTAATAACATCTCGTGCGTTAATGAAGCTATCCTATCGTTTTCTTCGTCAATTCCATGGTTGATTTATATGAAATGAAAGTCGATACTTTTTTCACTGTATTAGTTGGTAATGATGTTTTGAGCTAAGTCCGAATGAATTTATGTTAAAATTTTTTGCAGTTGGTTCCTTGCGCCAATAAAGTTTGTTGTATTATTGCAATGAATTCTCCGACAGTGGCCACGCTTTCCAATGAACCTTTCGAGTACAGCCTTTGTCACAAAACAACGAAAACTGCAATGTAAGTCTTTTGTAGCCTTTTCCCTTTGATTTGGAAATGATAGTATACGGGGCCGTAAAAATCAACACCGATGTTAATGAATGGTCGTCCAGATTGTACCCTTGGTGTTGGTAAATTACCCATTATTTTACGCATTTGTGTACGATTGATCTTGCTAGCGTCTTGCATTTGATGGGCCAACATTTTTGTTTCGTAATGGTTTTGAGATCTTGGGCCCCACATGTGAGTGCTTTCGATAAATGTCCTCCTTTCCTTTTAAGCACTACAGGCCCTCCCGGGCCTCCGCTTCCTACAAATAGCACCTCCAACTGTCTCGGTCCATTGGCCGCGTCCTCCAATTTCGAAATCGGAGCAGTGAAGAACTGTCTTCGTCGACCGAGTCAAACCAGCTTTTCCTCGGTTTCCCCACTGGTCTCCGGCCTTCAGTTCTTCCAATGAGTACCTTTTTGGGTATCAGTTGTTCGTCCATACGATTCATGTATCCAGCTTCCGCAGTCTTACGACCGTTGAGACCTTCGGCTCGTCAAAAATTTTATACAGCTCATGATTGTATTGATTCGCCATTGGTCCCCGTCTAGGTTTGCTCCAATTATTCGCCTCAGGACCCATGGTTCAAAGGCGCTCAATATGTTTGTGGATGCTTGGGTTAGGGTCCATATTTCAAACCCATAGCATAACACAGGTTTTATCACAGATTCGTATAGTTTAAGCTTTATTTTCTTCCATTGTTGGTCTTGTTATATTGTCCAGGTATAGCAGTAACATAGGGTGTTTTATCCCAAAAGGTAAACTAGCTACATCCCATCTTCCTCCAATTCTTAAAATGCCATGTTCGTCTAAGAATGGGGTAAGGTTGCTCAATGAACTCGAGTTATGCAATTGATGATGCTCACGGATTTCAGATTTGAAACACTCCGATTGGATTGCCTTGACGATGATGCGCAGTGCCTACTGCCTCTCGAACTGGGTTAATGCTAGAGTTTGACTTCGCTTCTCTGACATTTACTTCTTGCACCGGTTTATGAATCGTACAACATAACCAGTGATTCGTAGCAATCCTCCAAATAATTTTTTGTACTCAATTTCAAAAAAGAAGTTGGGTGAAGTCGTAGCTACTAGGGATGTTGCTTTTCGTTCCATGTCATTTTCTATGTTTACGTGTGTGTTGCAGGCCGCTGGCCGCTCTTAGGAAGATTGGATCGAAGAACCATAACTTGCTGGTTTTTAATTTCCTCGGTGCTATTCAGCTGATTTCATTTTTGTTTCTACGTGCCACCATTTCTCAGGACTGGAGAGGTCATGAATTACACAAATGGGGTCGGCAATAAATTTGTGAAAATCTGAAGATTCTGATTGGATCCAGGATAAAAATATTTGAGAATCAGCCCAATAAGCTAGAACATCACTCATGTAGAGAATCTGCTTGATCTGACCTGCCAGTTTTGCTGCGCAAAGCTCTAACCTAGGCAGTCTGTTCGTCTTGATGGGTGCTACATGTGGCTTAGCACATAATAATCGAATAACGAAAGTGTTATCATGCTTGACGGAGCGTATGTATGCGGCAGCACCAGTTGACGCATCGGCCAATATATGAAGCTTTTTTGATTTTGGTAGGCCGTGGGAGTAAACGTGTCGTGGTATAATGATATCTCCTATGGTCTTTAACTCTTCACCAAAGGTTGACCATCGTGTATGCATTTCCAAAGGATAAGCAGCATCATAGTCCAGCTTTGGCTTCCAAATAACTTGGAGTTGTATTTTTGCGGTCGATACGAATCCTAGAAGGTCGAAGATGCGATATATGTTAGACGCGGCGCTACGTTTTGTATACTTGTTTAAGTGGGTCATGGCCAACTTCATTCTGAATACGTCAAATGCTGGTGACCATGTCAAACCTAGTGTTTTGATGTAGTCATCACTACTTTCATTGAAGTCAAAACATCGTTGAATGTCTTTAGGAGGAATTTGATCTGGCAATCGTTTGTCATTTGCGCAGCACTTCCTTTGGTTGAATCCGGCTTAGAAGAGTAGGGCTTTGAGCTCTCATTTAGTTTTTAATAATGCCAGCAAGCTGATTCTCCCAGTCACGATGTTATTGACCTAACGATTTTGAAGTAACCCTTGGGATGTGTATGGAAATTCTGACTGGTTGTTTCCTTGCTAGATCTACTAAACATTTTGTTGCTAAATATGATGCTGGTCGATTCCCATAAGTTACTGTGTTCAATTGCTACTGTTTCATGGGCTCTTCAACAGAGCGTCTCCAAAATATTGATTCATCGAAAATCACCCGCACTTTGGTTGTGACAGTATCTGGCTTGGTGACGCAATGATAAGGAAGGTAGTAATGTATGCTGGGAACTTCAATAATTTCCTCCATGTGACCCAGGGCTAAATATTTATCCATAAAGTTCGCTTATTCCTGCTGTAGGTCTAGTTGACATACTAGCTTACATTTTAAACCATAAAACCTTCTCAGGCGTATGTTCTTTGATTCACTTAAAGTGTGAACAGTAGTGAAAGATAATGAAACTTCATATCTGCCATCTGCGCTGCGTTTTGCCCAGCGGTTGAAATGAGCTTTATATTGCTTTTCACGGAGTTAAATGTTGATCCTTTTTAGGTGAATTGTCCATGTTCCTAAATCATTCGACTTGTGTGAAATTGCCTCATCTTGAATGGTAGCATTATTGCTTCTTGTCCTGCCTATGCTTTCACCAACAATCCAACCAAATACAGTATCTTGAAGAATGGGAAGGTTCTCTCCCAATTTTATATTGCCTACTGATAAAAGTTGATAGTAGAATTGTACTTCCAACAGTAAGTCTACCTTTTCAGGCTGATAAAAGTGAGAATCAGCCAGCTTTATGTTGCCGGAAACTCTCCACTCACTCCCGTTGATCCCTCTTGATGGTTGTTGGCATAATATACGGGGAAGTACATAAATCTCGCCTCTTGTCGTGAATGAAGTGATCTACAATTTTAACAGAAAGTTAACTCTTGCTGTTGAACGCTGACGCCCATTTTAATGCCAAATATTTTAAGATTGCTCTAATAGCAAATTTACTTGGGACCCTGAATCCAAAACAGCTCTACAGCTTGGTGCCATCATTCCCATGGATGGTAACTACCACTGTACTCAGCATCATATATTTCGCTTGTGCTTACACTATACCTGTAGCTAAGGAGGATGCTTTGCCTGCCTGCCTTAGCAAAGTACCTTCTTTCGTGGTCGACGATGAGGCTTCGAATTTCGGCCGTTGAGCTGCTTTTTTCCTGGTGCGTCTTGCTTCTTGTTGAGGTGTAGCCACGTATTATGTATTTTGAACAATGTTTGCAGGTTGCCCTCGTAAAATTTTTTGACGTATGGTCGGCTTGTAGGCAGTTGACGCATCTCGAGTGCTTTTGAATAAGCTTAAGTCAATTTTCGGGGTTTAAGGTCAGAAAAGTTTTGCACGCGAAAAATGGGTGCGGTGCGTTGCAAGCAATACAATTATTGGTGATAGCTACAGTTAAAGATTTCGCAGATGCTGAACGTTTTTCGTCCTCTGCCTTGGTTTGGGTGCCGAACATTTCTAGGAATTGGAATCTGTTTTCTAAGAAACTCAAGAGCCTTTTAACTGTTTTGAGCTGTATTTGATGATGTAGTAACCGAGCAGTCATACAAGCAAACTGTTCGAAAACCCTCCTATTTCCTATCCAAAATTGTAATGGTAGATTTAAAAAATATGTAATTATTTCCCTTGTAACTGTAAGTTGTAGAATAATTTTTCTTCTAATTATTATATTAAATGTAACTTTATATCAATTTTCCTCTATATCAAAGTTTAAATATTTTCCTTTAATTATGTTTTCATGAAAATTTAATTTAGTTTTCATTTCTTCACTTCATTTGAATTTCTTCACTTCATGTAAATTTTCTTAACTTCATTTAAATTCCTTTACTTCATTTCAAATTCCTTTAGTTCATTTAAAATCTCTCTGCTTCAGTTAAACTTTGGTTTTAAAAAATTTAAATCTGACCATTACAATTTAGAAGGAGAAACTCTGATTTAATGCAGGCCAACGGTGCATTACGTGACGGAATGCATTCGAGTTCAGCTGAGTGGGCAGCTGATGGAATTTTTACCGGTAGCGACACGGAGAAAAGGAAAGGGTTCCGCTTCTGATCGCTCCAGCGATCAGGTCGAGGAGTCTCGTGGAGATAAGCGACGAGTGTGCATCGAATTGTGCTACTGTGCGTGCCCTCCCAAATCTGGTGTATTTTTCCATGAGGTGATGAACAAATACCGCGTTGAACTAATGTGATTTCGTGCATTTTTATTAAATACAAATCCAAAACGAGACATCGAATCGATTTTACCATAATTCGAAACCCACACGGGATGAAAGTGTGTTCTAGCGTTTTTTTCGGTCGTCTCCCATTGCGCTTGGTGTGAAGAACCTTTCGCTGACCATCATTCATTAACCGGTGAAATGAAATAAGTCCAAAAACATATATTTGTAATACCATTAAATATGCAACCGAAAGTAACAGAGAATTCAGATGGGAAATTGGGAAAGACTCGAAAGAATATTCTCAATTGTGATAAATGCTGAACGAAGTTCATCCGAAAATTGGAATATCAGCTAAAGCAATGAATGTCATGAACAGTTTTAGGAATGATATATTGTATTTGAGCGTCTTGCTGCCGAAGCTGCTTGTTTGGTTCAATCTTACAATTAAGTTCTTGCGGAATATACGAACACATGTATGATTAGTTTTACCTGCTGATGAACTAGCGCAACATGCTTTAAGTGAAGGATCATAAAGTATATAGAAGGAAAGTAATTCATTGGATTCCAGGCCATAAGAAAGTATGCATAAGAAAAGGTCGATTATTGAACGGAATAGCTGGTGTATTTACCTAATAGTAATGTAATCGAAAGTTTTTGCAGTTAGCTATGAATATTTCATGGGAATGTGATTTGTTCGCGTAACTGGTGTTTTTTCTTGCGATGTTTTTGAAGCGGGCAGTGTAACCAGAGAGCGTTTTGGCAACCAAATTTAGTAAAAATAATATTGACGAAAACCCTGAAGGTTTGAAGAACTTTGTAGGCCTTATCCACCCCGTCAACGAGCGCTCGTCGAGGAGGATGGGTAAGTACCCCGTTTGTTTTCTTTTTATATTTTTCTATATATGTTATAATTTTTACAGTTGATTAATTTTTATATTAAATTAGAGTAATTTCTTTTTTCCTATTATTTTATTAATTTTTTTTTTCTTTGTATTTGCTTCAAATTTCTCTATTTTTATTAATTTTTGTTCCTTACCTTTGATGTTGTTGCATATATTTGAATATATATATATATATATATATATATATATATATATATATATATATATATATATATATATATATATATATATTTTTTTTTTTTTTTTTTTTTTTATAAAACTTGTGCCAAAGCACGCGCAGCAAAAGTAATTGCTGAAGATTGCTCGTATGTAGTGGATTATGCTGGATAGGTTGTCATTGAAATTGAATTAGCAGACGTGATAACTGTTAACAAAGAAAAATTTATAAGAATACAATGATTTGCTAAACTATAAATTCGGTCTTGCCATTTTGTCCCCTCTGACCGGAAATAGGACCCGCTACGATGGTAGGCGGTTCACTGAAAATGAGCTAGCCATCGGGCACGCTCTACCTATTTTGTTGTTTTCAGGGGCTCTTGCCGGGTTGAGTGGCCTTCCGATTGCGTGCCCTTTTATGGCATAGGGTTATGTAAACCGATCACATAATTCTATGACATAAATCGGTCACATTTATTTTTCTCGTTGATGGGAAGGCTCATGCAAAGTATGTTTGTATGAGTTTTCCGCTCAAATGGGAAATATATGGCCACGTCAACATTTGGATCTTGATCCGGTTGGGTGGGTGCGAGGGGACACCTCATCCATCAGGTTGCCCTACTCTTATTTATGGTCCATGAGAATTGTCGGGTAACCACGAAGCTCTCCACAAGTCCGTCTTTTTTTACCCATTTCAACTTGTTTTCTGAACAAACAATTTCCACCCTCAGGTAGTTTTTTGACATCGATCGACCTTTTTCTGAGACCCAAGAATTCGTGAATGCGAATTTGTTTTGTGCTGGGGGAATGAACCCGTCCCACGACACCGCAACGCTAGCCTGCCAGCGCATTCACTCGGCCCCAGACAAGGCCATTCTCGGCGTATCTTAACATCTTCTTCCGCCGAGGCAGCAGACCATTGCTGCAGTCCTACACATTCATACCTACTTGTCACTACAATACCCTAAAGATTATTCATACAGCACGTATGTAGACTTGTACAACTTGCGTATTAGTATAAACAACAACAATGGATCCCATCCTATTGTTGAGATTCCAATGTTCTACAACCCGTTTAAATATTCATGTGTCGTGTCGTCAAGGAATTTAGTATTTGCAGCTGACTCTATCATGTGAGATGATCGAGTCAATAATAGTGTGTTTGTAATTAATCGTGGAATTTCGTAACGTCCCTTGAGAGTTTGCCAAGCTGCGGAGTAGTTTTTATTGGATAGTGGTAAGTGTTTCATTAAATTGCTAGCTTTCCCTGATATGTTGGCTCGAAGGTACCACAAGCTTTCACTCCTGCTTGTAAACGACATCCAAAAGCAGGTCAGAGAACCGATGCCAATTCAAATAGCTTCCGTCAAACTTCGGAATTTCTATTTTAAGTAGCTTAATTTTCATGCTACCAACGGATTTTAGAGTTTGCTCCTTTATTGGCATCTGCTACGGCCCACTTCCTTTTAAATCCTTTAGAATGTGAAGAATGCAATATCTCCTTGAATAGGAAGAATGCAGTTATGTCCTTGAATCCAAAAAATGGGATGTGTCCTTGAATCCAAAGACTGCAGATCTGTCCTTGAATGCGAAGAGTAGGATATGTGTTGTCACGATCGCCAAATGTTTACGAATTGGCTCTTTTGCCAATACGGGTTAATGAATTTCCTTATTTGTTATAATATCTACAGTATATAACCCATGATATGGTGCAGCTAGATATATTTAATGGTGAACGACGGCACATGTAACCGTGTTACCCCTTTATTCCATCTATTTGCCCTTCACAAGAATGAGCATCAACGGAACTTGCAACCGTGATGCTGTATAACGATATGAAATGATAAATCGCTTCGATTTCTGTTAAAAGACTAACAACTTTATTTCGAATTCTATTCCATAAATACAAAATATTATACTTACTTGCTAGAATCTAAACCAAACGAATTCCCACGCCATCAACAAAATGCATCTTCACCTTGACTTATGCGAGCAAAAATGAGCACGAGGACGAGTAATAGCAAATAAAGATGAGCTTGGCTTACAATCTATATAGTTTGCTGACTACGCGTCTGGTTGTTTATGGAAAGGAATTATGCCAGGAAGAAATCTAATTACATGCAATTACCGTGTGAATTTAGAAATTATAGAACTGAATTCTGGAATTCAATTTGATGATGAATTTTGATGGTTACCATGTTGATGAACAAGAGTTTAAGTGGGATTACCAGAAGCAAACTCCTCCTTCTAATGATGGCAACTTTTCCTCAATAATTCCTGATGACGGGAATCTAACGAAGGATGAAGTAGATCCTCATTGAGAAAGTAGTTCACAGGATTAAACATCTAAACCATATGAAAGAATATGAAACGCTCACCATCGCAAGGTTAAAAAGACTATAAAGCCTTCTTATCACACGCGTTAACGATATTTATTGGCTTTTTGTAGACCACAACCATCCCTCATTGGCTTTGTTGGAATTTCACCTCAAGAATGACCGGAAATTAATCCGTTTATGCTTCAGGAGTGACGTCGACAATCAATGAGTGAAAAAACTGCGGGGTATTAGCCCACTGGACCCAGATGGCGTTTTCATGAATGTGAATAGCATATTCCGTAAGAAGGCTCGTGTGAAGGTATCGAATCTTGAAGTCACTAGTGATCCGATAAATCTTCTCGATGGGGCTGTTATCGAAATCGGTAGTGGGACTCCGGATAAAAATGGAAACAGGATTATATGTTACTTATGGAATTCTTTGTACCTACATAAATGAGTTGCATATTTTTAATGATAATTTTTCTGAAAAATTATTAGAGAAGAAAAATGTTAGAAGAAGGTGGTTTCGACGTGTGTACTAATTCTCATCAGGTCATCACTCTTAGATACAGACCGGTGATGGCGACCACCATGCTTAGAGGTGAGAGAGTTATTTTTAATTTTCCTACTTATGCGAACTCAATATGTTTTTGTAACTACAAGTTATGTTCAAGTTAAATTTCCTCTTGTAAGTACTTGTATTAGCTAAATTTTAATTGGATCATTTCAAAAATATGCAACTCATGCATGTAGCTACAAAGAATTCCATAAGTAACTTTATTTTTTTTTTTTTGGGGGGTAGGGGGGCGAATGCTCTTTATGCACAGAGTGTGGGACTCCCATGCGCGACTGGACTACCCACTAAACACCTCCCCTGTCAAGTAATTTAAAAAGCTATCGGAGCCATCCGAAAGAGATCAATATCCGTCCGACGTAATGAAAAGTTTCAATGTAGAGGAAAATTATCGTATAGATTTACATTAAAATTGATGTGAGAAGGGCGAAATGATCCGATTAAAGATTAACTAATACAAGGATTATATGCGATGGATACCAGAAGCTTGCCCTGAGTGCAACACATTTTGAATTGGTTCATCTTTCAAACCCTGAACTAGAGAATCAAAAACTTTTAGAGGTCGTTGGAGCAAAAGTTTCCAGCATCAAATCAGGCCTGAACGGCGAATCAATTTTTCATTTCAATGAAACATTGATATCTAACCTCATCCCGAGCTTGAATCTTATTATTTTGTCAGCTTTGAAGACAACATGTTATCATGTGATATTGACGGTATTCCAAATATAGTTCTCCGATATTTGCCTGAAGTTGCTATTGGTAATTATTGCATGTTGTTTAACAACATGTTGAACAATTCATATTTCCCAAATGAGTTGAGAAAGGCTGAGGTATTACCGATCTTGAAGAAAGAAAAAGAATCTTCGTGCCCTAAAAGCTATCGCCCAATCAGTTTGCTGCCTAACATAAGCAAGGTGTTTGAAATGATACTAAACGAAGCATCATACGCTCACATTAAGAAATATGAGTTGATGCCGAACTGCCAATTTATTTTCACGCCAGTAGTTATAGAATGTACGTTCTGGACCACTTTTTCATACAAACTTCAAATGTTGTCGAGGGTGTGTGCCTTGGGTGTGTGGGTGCGTGTATAAGGGCGGTATAGGTAGGTGCTTAAGATAAGAAGGTATGAGTCCGGAATAGGTGTGGATGTCATGGATGGTTGTGGCGGGGATGTGTGTCTAGGGTATGTAGGTCTATGTATCAGATTAGTATAGATGTAGGCCTTAGGTATGTGGATATGTGTATAAGATTGGTACGGGTGGGTGCCAGGGATGAGAAGGTATGGGTCTTAGGTAAATATACATCTGTGCCTTGGTCAAGTAGATAAGTGCTCCGGGTCTTGGTACCCTCTAGCGGTTAGTAGAAGTAGCCATATGTCTTTAGATCACTGATGCACATCCTTAGCCGTTACAGCCTGTGATGGTAAATAGTGAAACTAGAAAAATGATTTCTGTCTAGGATAGTCCTAGGTATTTTAATTAATACGTGTCGATTAAAGACCTAGATTTCTCAGTGTGTTTATATTTTGACGCTTTTAGCAATAGATAATTATACTATCCATGTTTTCTATTCATCCATAGTGGAAGGATTCCCTATACATTCATTGCTTCTAGTCTTGTCTTAGTTGAACAATAATAATCTTTAGAGCTTACATATAAATTTCTTTATTCATCCATTCATTTAATTATTGGAATTTTTCTCATTACAAAGAGAATACGGATATCTTTCCTAAATATTCCCATGATATTTTTTTATCAGTTTCCCAAGTCCATGTGGTAAAATGGACAAGATTTTTGAACCCATAAATCATTTACATGGCTGTCTATATTCTACAGACGATCCTCTACAATCTCAAGTACCTTCCGCAGCGTTTTTTCTTATCGCATGCACTTGCATGCATCCATATGTGACACATATTCTTGAGGATGTTTTTTCACACGTGATATGGAGTGAGTTGATCTTTTCCATGTTAGGGAAAGGCTATTAGTACTTGTGGCGAAAGTGTATTAGGTGATAATTGGACATCTTATTGATGAGAATAGAAGCTAGCCAAGTGAGATAAGCGCATGGTGATTATGGGCGCATGATTTATGAGGTGTTGCTTGTGGTAATCCCTATGATGGGAACATTGGGTAGTGTATGCATGTTACTTGATATATGTGGAAATTTGAGTATGAGAATTTTGGATGTTAGAAACAATGTATGTATGGAATGTGTTAAGAAATAAGGACATTATGGGTGATAATTTAAGGAGCACTTTGGTTTTTTGTAGCCTTTGATGTTTAAGACGTATGGAAAAGAGCAGAGTGTATATGATCCAGAGTGTATGATAATATTTTTTTTTGCTGAAAATTTATGATGTTTCGTCTGCAGTGATGTTTGAGGATGGGATTAGAAGTTCTAGGTTGCCATTAAATCGTGACAGGAGCATGCTACTAATTTATAATTTATGGCTTTGGAAAAGTATACAAGAGAAGTGAAGGATTATTGAAATCAATTCTGATCTAGCTCGTCTCTGTGACTGAATAACGCTTGAGTTTAGATCGGAATTAAGTTTGCGAAGTTATTTTTGCAACTATATTAATTACAGCGTAGTGGGCATGAATGATTTGCGGTCCTCGCCACTCTATCTGCGGACTATCCGCTTTGTTAGGAAATTTTATAAAAACAGCGATTCTTAAGAAAATGTAAAGTAATGACGGCGTAGTGGATACAAATAATTTTTGGCCCTCGCCACTCTATCTGCGGACTATCCGCTTGGTTAGGAAATTCAACTGAAAAAGAATATTCAAAATTTTTATCAGGCTCCTTATACTACGCCACCATCTTCGGAAGAAGCGAATGGTTCATACATTTTTGTCAGCTTCAAAGGAGCAAAAAGTCTACTTAAACACATTTCTACGCAAGAGCAATAAAGTATTTGGACAACAAATCTCGAATTTGGAGATTTCTATCGATTTAGAGCAACCACCCTCCGAGTCAAAACTTTTTTTGACAGCTTCAAAGGAGCAAGAAGTCTACTTCAACACATTTCTACGCAGGAGCAATAAAGTATTTGGACAACAAATCTCCAGTTTGAAGATATCTATCGATTTAGGACAACCAACCTGCTTTTGTCAGCTTCATACGATTAAAAAGTCCGATTCAACACCTTTCTACACAGGAGCGAAATAGCATTTGCAGCTAAAGTCTCCAGTTTCAGCATTCCTTTTCAATCAAACCATTTTTTGATCATCAACGTAAATTATATAACCGAATATTTGTATACGAGTACATCATAGCCAATCTTGGACCACGTCGGGAGTTGGTTAAGAATTCGATAGATTATATAGTTTTCACTATTTCATTTGATTAAGTTAGTAAAGTATAAGGAGTAAGATGTCTGTATCCATACATAAACCCTTGAAAAGAAAGTACAATAAAACTCCAAAAATTGTTGACTAACTTCAACATCGCAAATGTGACTGTGTAGTTTACACAGTCACATTTGCGATGTTGAAGTTAGTCAACAATTTTTCAAGAGCCATTTGAGGAGTAATGAGCAAAACAAAAATGTAAAAGTCAATTTAGAACTTTTTGCTGTTTTTATAAAATTTCATTTAAGTAGCCAGAATGATATAAGCGATTTAAAATCATTCAATACGAAGAATGTAATCATTACCAGGGGTTGCGACCTTGAGTATGTTTACAAAGATTTTTGTGCTGTTATCGTGAAAAAAGTGAGGAATTTCAAGAGAAGAATAGTGGCTGGGCATTCCAACAGGTCCTTCATTTACAGGTTAACATGGATGATCTTATCCACGAATGATCTTATCTACCTCTACCAAAAGAGGTGTTATCAAAAAAAGCATGTGTGAATGTAAATAATTCCGATGATGCATGTTTTGCATGGTCTATCGTTTCTGCTCTTCATCGCGCAGAGGAACGTTCTGATCGTATTAGCTCTTACCCTCATTACTCAACTATTTTGAACTTGGATGGTATTACGTTCCCTATTTCTTTTAAAGAGATTCCCATTTTCGAGGAAAAAAATAATTTGAGCATAAATGTCTATGGTTGGAAAAAGGGTTCTATTAAGGGTCCATTCTATTTTTTCAAAAACAGGCAAGCCTCTGGAAAACATATAAATCTACTTTATGTGGAAAATGAAAAAGGTACCATAGGCCAATATTGCTGGATAAAAAAGTTAAGCCGACTTGTGAATAGTGGACTGAGTAAAAATAACCGTGTCTCATACCTCTGTGATGGGTGCCTTATTACATTTACCAGCATTGAGCGATCATTCTTTTACAGTACACTACAAAATAGTGGTATCAGTGATGAAGAGTATAAGCATGCTCAAAATGTATGGGAAAAATTCAATTGTCAAACACTGGGTCAGTACTCTGATGTTTACTTAATAACAGATGTGCTCCTATTCACAGATATATTTGAAGAATTTAGAAATGTATGCCAGCAAATCTATGGACTAGATTCAGCTCGTTATTTTACGGCCCCTTCACTCAGCTGGGATAGCATGCTCAAAAGCACTAAAGTTGAGCTCGAATTGCTAACAGATATAGATATGCACAATTTCGTGAAGCAGGGAATTAGAGGAGGACTCTGTCAATGCACCAAAAGATATTCAAAGGCAAACAATAAATATATAACTTCATACAACCCTGATCTTGAGAGTAACCATATTCTGTATATTGATGCAAATAACCTATACGGTTGGGCAATGAGTCAATATTTACCCATCAATGGTTTTCGCTGGCTAAGCAATGAGGAACTCCAATGTTTAGATGATCTGAATGTTGAGGACACTGCTTCTAAGGGGTTGATTTTATCCGTTGACTTAGATTATCCAGAAGACCTCCATGAGCTACACAATGACCTTCCATTTTGCCCGAAAGCCGGATCACACCTCTTGAAACCTCTAAATGTAAGAAACTGATCGCAACCGAATCAAATAAACGTAATTACACTATCCACTATAGAAATTTAAAACAGTTGTAATGATTTTCGAAATGCCCGTGTAGAACACGGGTACCGATGGTCTGGCACAATGTCAGCGAGCTAAAACAACACCGAGCTCAGCTAACTAGCTTCGCTTAACGGCCGCGTACGCGTGCTTGACGACTAGCATTTGCGGGATCATATGAGGCGGGTTCTTGTTGAGCCACGAAGCTACACTACCAAATACTTATCACGCGTACTCTACTCTACAAGACGTACCGATCAATTTTTATTATCTTTAGAAATGTTCTATTAGCTGTAAATTAAGCTACTCTACAGTAATTCAATATTTTTTTGCCTCGTTAAAGTTAGCAGGCACGGAGGCTTGAGACAAACGCAAACATTACACAAAAAGCAACCGTTACTTTCTCCGAAGAAGGTCGTTGCATTACAAGGGGAATGTCAAACCTAAAGATGTTGAAGTGGCTGAAGTGAACCCCTCATCTCTGCGTAAAGGATGGAAACTTGACGGATGTAGTTTACTTTGCACTAGTAAAACAACAAACTAAGCAGTTTCGACGGGGTGACCATATTATCTCTTCAGGAGCAGCCACTCCTGATCACCACGGGGCTGCTCGACTGTTTACGTGCAGGACTGAAATTAGTTACAATTCATCTTGCAATAGAGTTTAGTCAATCACCATGGTTAAAAAAATATATAGACTTAAATACTGAAATGCGTACTAAGGCCACAAATGATTTTGAAAAAGATTTCTACAAATTAATGAACAATAGTGTATTTGGAAAAACCATGGAAAATGTAGATAATTATGTAAGTGTTAAGGCCCCAACCCATTGGGGCAATGTCGGAAAAAAGAAAGGAGCCCATTACTACATTAGTCGACCTAATTTTCATAGTGGTAAAGTAATTAACGAAGGTTTAGTTCTCATTCAAATGGGTCGAATCAATGTTAAATATGATAAGCTAATTTATATCGGCATGGCAATTCTTGATGTATCAAAAACGTTGATGTATGATTTCCACTATAGTTTTATCAAAAATAAGTCTAATAGTCAGGCACAACTTTTATATATGGATACAGACTCTTTCATCTGTAATGTAAAAACTGAGGACATTTATGATGATATTAAAAATAATATAAATTTATTTGATACTAGCAATTACCCTAAAAATAATGTATATAATATTCCTCAAGTTAACCAAAAAGTATTGGGTAAATTTAAAGATGAAAGCCCCATAGATCCCATTGTAATGATTTTAAGTCTACGTGCGAACGAGGAACCGACCTCTCATCGGTTCTAGACGTTAAGTCTGAGTAGTGCTAACGGATGGTACCCACCGGTCAACCAATCCGTGCACCGTAACCCATTCACGCGGTAGCTGCTTGTCAGCCAGCTAGATCGGAGAGGATTTCGGTCGCGGGTCTCTGAATGGATTACGGTCATCTACAATCTTCAGCCACCAATACATGCTCGTTTTCAAACGCGTCACAAAACAAAACCATACGGAGAGGAAACCTACTTTACGTTACTCCGTATTTTTTCCTATGACCAGTCATAGGACAAAGATCTAATCTTTACTTCGCGTTCCCGAATTTCCGACGCGGTACCGAAAAGTATAGTACGTTAACTCAACCCGACGAAAGCCACTCTAATAAAAAGGCAAAACAACAAAGGTACCGAGTACCGGGCGCGACGCGAAACCGACCTCAGCGGACAGGACGACTTCAAGGTCCTGAATGGTCTACAGCAGGGAACAGCTACTTCCCCGCGAATTTTCTCAATATTCATTCGCAAGCTATTGAACCGCTTTGATTTTAACATCTCACCACCGCAATCGTTGGTAGCGTTTGCTGATGATCTGATTGTTTATACCGAAGTTGGTACAGAAAGCCTGAGAAGGAGTGGAAGCATTATATATTGAATAGAAAAATTTATCGAACTGCTAAGGCGACGAGAATCGATATTTGCGTATTGAAATTTCTTCGGAATCATATCGCAAGATCTGTAACCTGTAATCTGTTCACAGCCGTTCCACCCTGCAGACAATAATATTGAAACGTGTCTCGCTTCTGGCTTCATTCCTCGGGAAGCATTCGTGTATTTGGACATGAATCGATATGTTTTTGATGCAGATGGTGTTCCAATCATTTATGACATATGTTACGAGTTGTAATGTGACGGCTACGCCCGGGAATCGAAGTGATTCCGATCCCGAACCCTTGCACCCGGCCAGATGGGTATGACCTCGAAATGCAAGCGGACTTCATCTTTCGTGCGGATATCGTTGCGCAGAAAATATTTTTTTTCTTTCTCTCCAAATATTTAGATCTGTGGATTTAAATATTTGAAACATAATATTAATCAAAACCCCGACACATTTCGAGGCATATTCATCTGGGAATGCCCCCCTCCACCGTGGCCATCGAAACACTATGCCACTGGCGACAAATGAAAATGCACATTGCCGCCATGTGGCGTTCCACTCCGCACATCTGTTTTGTCGGCGGTTGTCGGTTTGACAGTTCGTCGCCACGAGGAATGAGAAATTCTTTATCGTTCTGATTTGTGTTTGCCATCATCTGGTCGTGTGCATAAGAAGTTGAAAAAGTGCAAAGTGAAAAACTTTTTTCCGCGACATTTCGTTAGTTCGCTGGAATTAATTTTAGTCAGTGGTTCTATAGTATCCTTTGAATGCGAAAAAACTGCGCAAAATTGCTTGTGATTCGACTAATACTATTCCTGAAATGATCAGTAATGTTAAGTTTCAAATGGAAAGCGCTGAGTGCGCTTCGCGGCGAAACGTGGCGTTGCGTTTGATCGCTCCGAGGATCTTTTTTTGCTGCTGCTCCGCATAGGCTTGTTCTCATATGTGCCTGATTGAAGGATGTATACATGTATGTATATTAAGCTAGAAGCGAAGGATTATATTTTGGGTTTGGAAGGAGAGTTTCTTCAAGGCATTGATGCTTTTCCATCTAAGGCAAGCGATTATAGCACTGTTCTAGAACAAGCTTTGAACAGAACAGGTAAGAGTGGGTTCGTTGTTCATGGTGCTTCGTGGCAGCCAAAGTCCAGGTGGTGGCAAAATATACCAAAATTTCCGCAGAATTTGGTGACAGTAGTTTTGACGTTTCTGGTCAAAATATGTTTGAAGCACGGGCGGACACAAACGTAATGATTTTAATGTTGCTTAAAACTCATTTAAAGATAATTTGACTTTTCTTTACCCACATGGCATACAGTCTAATATTGAAATTCGTTGTAGCACACATTATCGTACTTGTTCTAATATCAAACAAACTACAGATAAAGAGAAAAAAATTAAACAAACAATAGTTAAATAAAAATAAATTGAATAAGCATTTTTAAAATCGATCAAATCAGGAAAACAAAAATCAACTACCGGAAAAAATAAATAAAGCATCAAAAATGCCAACCTAGGAAATATGCACATGTTGAAAATAGAGAAAACGAAGAGAATTAATTTTAAAATTAACGAAAAAAGGAAGAAAGAAATGGTAGAAAAATGAGTGACAGACATTAATTTGTTTTAACTATATGTTTAATTATAATTATATATTTAAACGACTTGACGAAAAGAAATGACGGAAACGAGAACACAGAAAAACCACAATTGACACAGAATACCTCGATTTTAAATTTAATTTATTGATTTAGAGGAGTAAATAAAAAGAAAATTGGAAAAGAAAAACATCCAAAAACAAAATGTGTAAAAGCGAAAAAAACTGTATCAAAAGAACTAACTCTTCTTCCAATTTCGTAAATGAAAACAAAAATTTGTGTAAGAATCAAACAATGCTATTTAATAATTAATTTAATATTAATGAAGAAAGAAAGAAATGAAAAACCTAGGTCATTGCTTGTTATTTTGTTTTCTAGACAACGCGAATTATTAAAATTAAATTAAATGATTAAACATGAAAATAAAATGACAACTGACGAGTTAGTAAATGGCGGGAGAGGTAAAATATAAATAAAACCTACATATATACATACGATAAAATGTGTAACTGAAGATGAAGTTTAATTTTACATTTATTTCTAATAAATTAACTTAAAATAAATATATAAAATAGCAAAAAAGTAAGCATACAATATTTATGAGAAAAAAATTTTATGTACGAAATGAATATGTTGTAGATAAAACAGAAGAAATGAGAAAAAGAGTGAAACAAACAAAATAATGACATCATAAAATTATCCTATTGAACAGTAAAATAAAAATTCACAAATAAACAACATGAATTGCTAAACGGAACAACGACTTTCCTTTTCAGCGGTTCTTCTTTTTCAGTGGGAAGAGAGAGTACAGGGTAGGTATGCCGTCGCGAGGGTAGGGTTTCGCCAAATCCGCTGAGGTCGGTTTCGCGTCGCGCGGTACGCGGTACCTTTGTTGTTTCGTTATTTTATTTAGAGTAGTCTTCGTCGGGTTGATTTAGAGTAGTATACTTTTCGGTACCGCGTCGAAACTTCGGGAACGCGAAATAGAAATTAGATTTTGGTATTCTTGACTGGTGATAAGAAGAAATACGGAGTAACGTAAAGTAGGTTCCTTCTCCGTATGTTTTGTTTGGTAACGCGTTTTGGAAAACGGATATGTTCAGGTGGCTGAAATATTGTAATTGAGCGTAACCCATTCGGAGACCCGCGACCGAAATGCTCTCCGAACTAGCTGGCTGACAAGCAGCCACCGCGTGAATGGGTTACGGTGCACGGAATGGTTGACCTGTTGGTACCATCCGTTGGCACTACTCAGACTTCACGTCTAGAACCGATGAGAGGTCGGTTCCGCGTTCGAACTCAAAAAGGTTGAAAATCATTACAGAGTATATAGACGGGGCAGCGATAAAAAGGTAAACTATCCTTCGAATATGAGTTCACGAGACCAACAATTTCAATAGAGTTACTCATTTGCTAGATTCGTTGAGACTGGTCAAACTGGGACGGAGCAATTTAGGTATTGGTGGTTGAATGACAATGTTTAAATTATTCGTGGTAATTTTATTTTTTTTGGTTTTGTGTTTTTCGTTGCATAGTTTTGACTTTTAACTCATTATGGCTGAATTGAGTGTTTTGGTTTATCTGTATTAAAAATAGGATATAGATGTCAATATTTAAGATAGGTATATGTTATGTTTATCATATTATGTTTAGAGGTAAGTTTCAATATCTAGGTTAGGAATATTGTCATAACAGTTTTTTAGTATAAGATAAAGTTTATGATTGAATTTGATTAGAATTAGGTTATAACACATTAGGTATAGGATAAAAGTACACTGTTATCTTAAAATTATAAATAATTTTAGAATATTGTTGGTTGGTTCTTTCTCCTATTTCGAATTGAATCATAAACTATGTAAACATTTGAATTAGTTTGAATTTGATGTTTTTTTTTGTTTTTTGATTAAATATTTTTAATTGATAACGTATAAATTTAGAGAGCCATTTGGGACATTAAGTTTTAGTATTTGTATTGTTTGGAATTAGCTTTATATTCTTTAAAATTTATAACGACTGATACTGAATAAAGCGCTTTGACTTTGCACGAGGAAAAGTTTCTTTTTTTGTTTACAATTCTGCGACGATGATCTTATCAAAACAAAAAATGTGGAAACTACAGAGAAGTTTACAGACCATGAATGAGCTGCCTGGACGTGGTGAACGCAGAGAAAATAAGTGAACATAACACAGAGGGACTTGTGCAGACTTTTGCCTAGTTTGAGGTTAGTTCCAAAGCTTATGTGACAAGTCGTGTCAATATTCGATCCGTTGTTTTATTTCATACAGAATCAAAGTCATAAGCGCTTTATTTGGCAGTGATCATTATAAATTTTCGAAGAATGCACAGCAAATTCCAAAGATTATGTAATAATCAAGCAGTCCGCATAGGCAAACTGCCAGAGGACCTTCACGAAAAGGACAATAAAAGTAGAGGAGAAATTATGGGGTTCTCATAGCATAGAAGTTATTTAAGACTTTTGCTGTATTTTCTGAGCAATCTATAATTATTCTAATCGAACGTTTATTTTTAAAGAAAGAAAATATCGTCGAATTAACGTTTATTCTTAAATCGATTAGGTTTCATTTGAAATCGTTTGATTTTGAAAAGGGTAGAAGTCTGGGGGATAAGGAAATTCAGGTCGATTCAACTTGCCATGCATCCGGGCTTTAAACCCAATTTGTTTTATCATCACTCGAATGTACGTGTCCACCTTAGTCATTGGAAAACAACCATACATTTCAGGAAGATAGAATAAATGATATTGAACTAAACAACAGTATGCACATGATCTGATACGAATTATCTTCTTCTTTCTTCTTTTTTAGCACGACAGCCCCTCTCGGACCTTCGCTTAGAGATAGTTAGAGTATCTGAGAGATACGAATAATAATAAAATTAATTTTCCAAATCATTATTATCTGAAGTTTTGACCCGTGCACTATTTAACCTGCAACACTAAAACATCATCATGAAATTTAGAACGAGTCCCAAACTTGTACACATACATTGTGAAGATACAATTTAAAATGATAAAACATTGTAAATAATTAGAATAGAATTATTGTATAGTATTTACAAACTGAGAAAATAAGATAATAACCCCATGTATTATTAAAATATTAGTAAAAAGATTCACACATCAACATCAACATTTTGTCACGGTCATTAACAACCGCGCTCTTATTGTATCTGGATTACGCTTTGGACAACGAACTGGAATTGACGCTTTGGGCTGGCGGATGTGATGGTTTGGACCTAGTTGCTTTGCACAGTAGCGCCGAGGTGAAACTCGTGTGTGAACGGCTCCAATTCAACTATCATACCGTCTCCGTCCCGGTAAAACCTTGGCAGGCCTCGGAGTACGTTCGAAGTTCGCACCATTGGGTTGGTGGTGTAGGTTCGGTTGAGACGGACTCCCGATTAGCGCTGGTCTGGCTCTGAGCACTTGTCCCCATAAGGGCTTGTGCCAACCCTCGCATGGCCTCCCTGCTCTGCAAAGATAACCATGGGACCAAAAAGGCGACTACACACACGAACGGAGATAGCGGCTCCGAGGGGGGACCCAATAAAATGGAGCAAACAAATGAAACCACAAGCAAACAGGACGCTAGCACGGAGAACCCTTTCAGGCAAAAACCGCTGTTGGCAAGAACACCGATAAAACAAGTCACCGATTGCGGGGGGAGGCAGCAAACCCCAGAAACACTGTTAAAGTCAACACCACAGGTTAAATCATCGGAGACAGACCACAGACGGACTAACGAACGAAAGAGGGCAGAGTGCGTTGTGCAACCTGGCATCATTGCAGCCTTTGGGCGCAGTAGAAGGACTATGCGCACCCCGGAGCGCCCAGTGCAAGACGTACACAATCCGGATCAAGTTGCGACACCAATGGAGGCCAGTGTAAGACTGGGGGAGGGAGAAGTTTTGCCGTTGGCCGACGCCACTTCAAACGCGATCCAAGCGATAGAAGCCAAAGGGCTAGGAAACGGGGGCCTCTCCCAAGAGGTGGCGCCAAATAACACAATCGCCCTTGACCGCGCCGAAGAGGAGCGGCTTACTCGGAAAGCGGGGAATATCGTCAAACAACTGAGGGCTGCCTGCGAAGTGCAGAAAAACATAGGCAAGAGTGTCAAGAATGGCATTCTTGAACTGGAGGAGCTTTTTGGCCGCATAACGCACTACAGGCGGAGGTGGCTTGCAACCGAAAAGCACCAAAAAGACACGCTCTCGCTCGAGGCATCAGTGGGTCCTAGCAGCAGCAAAAGAATGGCCGGTAGCCCAATTGAAGGCGACTGTGAGAAAAGGAGGAAGGATGAGACCATAAACGAAGTTGACACTCCAGGCGAGGAGTTTCATGTGGTGCGAAACAAGGCAGCGAAAAAAGCGGCCAAAAAGCTACTCCTAGAAAAAAAAGACAAAGAGCTCAACCACGAAGAGAACAAGGAGCCCCCCGCTATACCGCAGAAAACAAAAAGCAAACCGCGGCACAAACCCTTGCGAGAGGCACTGCTTATTAAACCCACTAAGGGCCGAACCTACGCAGATGTCCTCCGTGAAATTAAAGGAGCGGTCAAGCCAGACGACACCAAAACTGCCATCAAAGCAGTTCGACCAACCCGGACCGGCGGCTTGCTGGTGGAATTCGGGCCAGAGGCCACAAACAAAGATGCATTCCGTGACGCGGTTCAAAAGGTTCTTGGAGATGCGGCAACGGTTGCCTCGCTCGAACCAATGGCCACCCTGGAAATCAGGGACCTCGACTGCGTCACGGACAAAGCTGAAGTAGAGGATGCCATTAGGAGGGAGTTCCCCAGCTTAAGTGAAGTCAAGGCAAGATTGACGCGTGAAAACATAAGGGGGCAACGCATGGCTATTGTCGAACTAGCTGATAAAGACGCCCAGCAAATCCTGGCGAAGGGCAAAATTAAGATAGGTTGGGTGATCTGCAGGATACGGAGAAGAGCGATCCCTATCCGCTGCTTCAGATGCCTCGAATACGGACACACCGCGTATGGCTGTAGGGGACCCGACAGGAGATCTCTGTGCTACAAATGTGGTGAAACGGGGCACAAAAGGAAGGAGTGCACGAACGAGGCAAAATGCATTCTTTGCAAGGACGCTAAGCTAGCACCCGGCGACCTCAAACATGAGCCGGGGACAGGGAGATGCCGGGTTTTCAAGGAGGCCCTAACTAAAGCCAAATCGATACTCAAATGATCCGTATCCTGCAGGTCAATTTGCACCGAAGCACAAACGCCCAGGACCTACTTGAGCAGTTTGCGAGGGATAAGAAAGCTGACCTCCTGTTGCTGAGCGAGCAACATCATAACAAGGACTCGCAAGCGTGGTACCCTGACAAATCTGGTACCTCGGCCATCTGGGTTCGAGACAGCGCCCGCCTTCAGGTGCAGGGCCATGGACGCGGGGATGGTTTTGTGTGGGTGCGGTGTTCAGGGATAACATATTTCAGTGTTTATTTGACGCCTAACGAGGCAATGCGATCCTTTCGAACCAAACTCGATGCCCTGGAGGACGCTGTCTCGAACACAGAGGGCCACATGCTGGTCGGGGGAGACTTCAACGCTAGAGCCATCGAATGGGGTATGCCACAATCCGACCCAAGGGGAAAGCAAATATTGGACATGGCGGCCAGAACAGCGCTTTTTGTCCTAAATACTGGTAACACCCCTACTTTCCGCCGCTGGGGTTGCGTAGGAACCATACCCGATGTGACACTCGCTTCGGAGTCCCTGGTACCTAGAGTACACAACTGGCGAGTACTAGAGGACTACTCGGCTAGTGATCACCAGTATATAGCTGTTGAGATTCACGACGGTGCCACTCTGCGTGCATATGCCCAAACTTCAATCCTCGGATGGAGGACTGGGAGGATGGACGTCGAGAAGTTCACTGACGCGCTTACGGCAGGCGCACCGTTGCTGGGAGCTCCGCCAGGGAGTGGAGGGCCTACAGCCAAGGACTTGGTGAACTCAACTATGAGTACCATCATAGCTGCTTGCGAGTCTTTCATGCCCCGCCGGAGACCCCGACATGGTAAGCCTCCAGTATACTGGTGGTCAAACGAGATCGCCGAACAAAGAAGCGAGTGTCACAAACTTCGGCGAGAGGCCCAGCGGGCGCGAACACGGGAGGAGGCAGACACTAGGCTAGCAGCATACAAGTCCGGCAGGAAATATCTTCGCAGGCTTATTAACAAGAGCAAGGCCCGATGCTGGCAAGACCTCGTGGACGATGTAAATAGGGATCCGTGGGGCCTTGGCTACAAGCTGGTCATGGGGAAACTTGGTGCCCTACGGAAGCCTTGTATACATGACGCGGAAAAGATGGACGCGATAGTGCGGGGACTCTTCCCCGCCCATCCCGTCCGTGTTGACGCTGTCCATGGTGAAACAGCAGTCGAGTGCCCACTCTTCACACAGCTGGAACTGGAGGAGGCAGTCCTCTCCCTGAAGGCAAGGAAGGCTCCAGGTCCAGATGGTGTTCCAGCTGAGGTTTTGCAGCTCGTCTATCACCATTGTCCTGACTTGCTGCTCAGCACATTCAACGCTTGCCTACGGGACGGGGTTTTCCCGGTACGATGGAAGGTGGCGAGGCTCGTGCTGGTCAGCAAGGGGAAGGGAAATCCCGAATCGCCGTCTGCATACCGCCCGTTATGCATGCTAGACACGGCTGGGAAAGTGCTAGAGAAACTCATCAAGGGAAGACTCACTGACGCGATTCGTGCTGCTGGGGACCTATCTCCTCGGCAGTACGGCTTTAGAGCAGGACGTTCTACCATTGATGCGATTGCAGAGGTGGTGAACGCGGTCCAAAAGGCAGAGGCATGTAGTCGCACCAAGCGACGGATCGTCCTGTTGGTGACACTCGACGTCAGGAATGCCTTCAACTCCGCTAGATGGGTGGATGTTCTGGATACGCGGGAAAACTCTTTTCAAGTTCCAGAATATCTAATGCGGCTTTTGAGGAACTACCTAAAGGACCGAAGCCTGCTCTACGACACGACACAGGGCCAACGAAGGATGGCGGTTACATCGGGTGTTGCCCAGGGATCTATCCTTGGTCCGGACCTGTGGAACGTGTCTTACGACGGGCTACTGAGACTTGAGATGCCAGATGAGTCGCGCTTGGTCGGCTATGCGGACGATGTTGCGGCTCTGGTCGCCGGACGCACCGTTGAACAAGCGCAACTTAGGCTAGGTATGCTAATGCGCCGAGTGAGGGACTGGATGACTACTCGCGGGCTCAGTCTAGCACTGGAGAAAACCGAAGTGGTCATCTTGACAAAAAAGAGAATCCCTAGAGTAAGGACGATCAGTATTGGAGATATACAGATCGAATCGAAGCCAGCGGTGAAGTACCTGGGGCTACTGATCGACTCGAAGATGAGTTTCTCTGAGCAAATCAGGGCAACGGCTGAGAAGGCTGCTTCGGGAATATCGGCCCTGAGTCGACTTATGGCCAACGTAGGGGGACCCAGCCCATCAAGAAGACGCCTCTTGATGAGTGCTGTAGGGTCAGTGCTACAGTACGGAGCAGAGGTATGGGGCGACGCTCTCAGCAAGGAGGTATACCGAAAACGATTGGCACAGGTACAGAGAAGAGGAGCACTGAGAATTGCATCTTCGTATCCAACAGTCTCCGACTCGGCGGTGAGAGTGATTGCAGGCGTGATACCTGTCACCCTCCTTGCTAGAGAGCGCCGCGCTATTTACCTGCGCCGAAACGAGGATGCGAGGGAGATGGTTGTCCGCGAGGAGAGACAACGCTCGCTCAACGTGTTATGCTATATACAACGTCGTCAATTGTCTAAGCTCCGCCAAGTGTATACGGCCAAGCACATACGCCCATTGTCATTAAAACATGTACTTGTCGACCAACGGCAAGCGTAAAGTCTTCATAATCCATACCATTAGCGACGACGACCATGTACATAAGAAGCTTCGGGGTGTGCTTATAGAATTATCGACAAGCTACGCCCATTGTCGTCAAAGTATGTACTTGTCGACCAACGGCAAGCGTAAAGACTTCATAATTCGATCTACATAAACCACAACATTAGCGACGACAACGACCATGTACACAAGAAGCTTCGGGGTGTGCTTATAGAAATATCGACAAGCTACGCCAAGTGTTATACTGCATAAGCCATAACCATTGTGATATACCTGACTTTGTGTCAGTTTCTTTATTTTGAGTAATGATAATTGTGATGTTTGGAATAAATGAGTGGATTAGGAAGCACGAACAGGATATACCTAGCGAAGTCATCCTGCTTTTATCTTTGTTGGAATCAAAGAAAATGTACGATGCACTTCTAAAGGGGAATAGCTCATCAAATAGAATCTAATTGAAAGAAAATATAGTTAGTAGCCAACTACTGGTAACAAAGTTGAAAAGAATGATAATATCATCTTTTTTGTATAAAATAATAATGATATTTGATAATAATTTCGACAAGTCACTAAAATAAAGAATGAAATAGAATAAAGGAATTCAAATAAGCATTGTTTTAAAATGGATTTGATGTGAATGAGATGCTCAGAAGCAGTTAAGATGGCCTAATTATCTTACAAACAGGTTTCAGAGCAGTTTCTGAAATTCGAAACATTCTTCAGTTATTAGATAAGCCTTTGTGCACATAATAAATGCGCAAAAAATACAAAGCAATAGAAGCGCTAAAGACTGTGAAATGAAAACTCTAAGAAGAATTCAAAACTGGCTCGGAAACACGCTTAAGAGTAAAAATGATAATGATTGAGAGAAGTACTCCATATGACTTATTCCATATAAAGGCCAGAATTGCGAATTTATATCGTCGGGATATGTGCAAATGGATGTGGCGAGACCCCGTGAAACTTTTTGACGTTTTACTGCATTTTTTGAAAGCACAGATTTTTTAAAAGCTTTTTCACATTCGTAGTTCATCGTGATATGTTTTTGCCATTGATGACCTGCGAAGAATTCTTTTAAAAACAACCGATTATCGATATTCAATAAAATGACCGAGACATCATGGGTACACATTATCTAGTGAGTAGAGCTATCCAATTCTAAATTCTACGAATAACCATTATTCTAAGTTTTCGCGAGATATTTTGGAATATATTCCACAATCAAATCTTCTTTGAGAACCTAGTTACAAGCCCAAAAATTGTTGATTATAATGGATGTCATCCTGCGATGCATTTTAGAAAATTCTACCATTGTGACACAAAAGCATAAAAATGTATTCTAAATAAGTAAACAATCAACTAATAAAAGGGAAAAACAAAACTAAAATTGGTACACAGACCGGGTATCGAACCCACACCCCCTGGTTGAACCGATCGCGCACTATGAAAGACTTATTTATGGCAAATTTTTAACAACCCACAATCAGAAAAATAAAGCACCCTAACGATTTTGGCTACCTTCGAAATCGCTTTCCACAATCAAGATGCCAAAATGAAAAGCGTCTAAATGTGGGGAAAATTCATGGTGTCTAATGTTTCATAGGCTTCACCGTTAGAAAGTTTTGAATAAATGCGATGTACTGAAATCGGGCATTAAATCTTTAAATTTGTGTGAATTCATTAAAGGAAAGGCTTAAGTATCAAATTTTAATTGTATTTTATTTCAAAATTTTTATGTAGATTTTTTATATAGAAATTCATATATAGAATCACCTTCACGGCCATACGTTTGGTTTTTCCTTGAGTTATTTTGGAATATCTCAGGACAAGAGAACCAATGTCTAGTTAAAGCGTATAGGCATTTCGCACTCAAACTTTTTGGAAAAAATCCCAATTTCTGGGTGAGGATCATTTTTAAAGCCCTGCATTAGAAAATATGGCCATAGAAAGGTATTGAAGCAAAATGCATTGCTAACACCAGTCATTCGTAGCGTTTTCTCAAATAGTGAGTATGTTATGGATCCTTAGTGTAGTTTTGAGTTGGAAATTGCAAAGAACAATATTTTGAGAAACCTCATCCCATTCATTTTAGAGAAAAGCCCAAAGAAAGCTTCATTCATCCAACTTTAGCCGATTTAAATTTAAATAACCTGTCATCTCAGTTATTTCCTCCACTTGAAGTGCGAAAAGATCCGAAGGATGAAAGCCATCTTCGGAATGTTAACCTTCATTCAAGATCTAGCATACTAAACGTACACCCATCTCAGTTTCCATCCCCAGACCGCCGCCTAACAAAAAGCACTGAGGAAAAACAATCAATTCCAAAAGCATGTTTTGTTTCTCTAAAGTATTACCGAATAAGGAAAAATAAATCGGATGTTGAAAAACAAGCAAGAAATTTGTTGAAGGATATAAGCCAAGAGGCTTAGCTTTTAATACGTTCCCAGCTTTCCCACAAGCCTGATGCCCCTTTGGATCAATGCGCAAATTTTTTACTTGAAATACTACTATAGGCCCCCTTCCCTTTACAGGGAATTTCTAAACATGGAATTCAGTGTTCCTTCAGTCAGGACTATTCTGCACTGGTATTCGAATCTTCGCTTAAAAACTGGTTTTGTTGATTCTTTAAAAGACCTGCTTGAGAAAAAATCAAAGGAATGTCTAGTGTAGATGTGCAGTATGTTATACTTTTTGACGAGATATCAATAAGAACGGAACTGGAATATAATTGCGCAGAAGACATTATTGATGATTTTTGTGATTTGGGCGGCTTAACAATGTAGCATAAAACACTCTGCTTCTAATTTTGAAGCAAGGAATTGGGTACATTGTTGGCTCACAAAATGGAAATTTACTGGTTTTCATTATAATAACAACCATAAATTATATTCTCAGTGTCGGCTTCGATGTATTAGGAACGGTTTGTGATCAGACCGCAGTAAATCGACGGTTCTTATACTTACCTAGGTCCTCTACTGAAATTCATACTTTGCGAGAGAAGGTAGAGGAACATACAACTGTTTTGATATGTTTCAATATCTTAAAAATTTAAGGAATATCCATCTGAAAAATGACATCAATTAATATAGTAAAATCTTTTCATGGAGAATTATTCGAAAGGTGCGTGAATTGGATAATAATGTTATCACCACTATTCGTAAACTCACGGACGTGCATATAAAACCATGTAACTTCGATAAAATGCCAGTAAAACTAGAAATGCAAGCCCTTAGCAATTCCGTATTTGCAACGATTTCAGCCGGTGTTGAATCGGGATATTCCAAACGTAATGACGATCAAGAGAGATGTGCTAGTTGCACATCTGTACTAGTTGTACGGCCGAATATTTATTCAAGTAGTCTTTTCATATTGCAACAGTAATGTCTGTTAAATATTCCACATCACTTATGGTTGTATGTTATCCACCTATTCCATATGCACTGAAACTAACCCCCTCAGATCAAGATTTAAATGGTAGTTAAGTAATCGGTGATGTTTCAAAGCCAAAGCATTCCAAAGATCTAGTTTAAGCCTGAAGCTTTGTTTTCTATGATTTAATCAGTTTGCCACCTAATTTCTACTGATGTGTACTATTTTTTCATTTATCGAGCGCAGATTTTTTGTATTGGGGCTAATTTTTTGAGTTGCATCATGCTTATAGCTTTTGTCACGCAACCATGTACCCCAGCGCGCTTCGCGTGATAGTTGAGATTAAGCTCCAGAAATTATTAGCTACATACTACATATACCTCTTCCTTTTTCTCATCGCGCAACACCTTATCAATGTTTTCATAGTTTGTGCTTGTATTAGAAGGTAATTTTATCTGCAACTATTTCCTTTGACACAGTTAACACCTTCGTGAAGATCATGTTAGTTGCCTTATTAAACCCAAAACTTCTTATTGTGATCAGCCTATCGGGGGGACTACGATTCTCACAAGTTTTAAACGCATGTTCTGTGAAATGGATAAGGCCTACAGAGGATACCACATTAAAAACACGTCTTGCACTTTACTATGATTCCCACAAGTTCTAAGCGCATGTTCTGTGAAATGGATAAAGCATACAGGGGATACCACATTAAAAACGTCTTGCACTTTATTCCTAGTGGTGTCGGAAAACGTGCTGTTTTTTTAACGTAGGGCCCTTTAAAGTATTTTATATACTCAGGCCTCCCGGAATGCCTCTGAGGTTGTTTTTTTTTATTAAAAACGTTCATTAGCTTATTGCTTTTAAACGAGTCCGAAAGGTCGATTATATCGTTTGTAGTTGCTCGAGAAACTTGCTGTAATGCAAAAATGGGCACACGGATGAGCAAACTGATATTCTCAATTTTGTTGAAAAAATAATTTTTATAAGCCACCTACGAAACAAGATCATCGAAAGAACAATTTTCGAAACCTTCCTGACAAGCTTGAAATTAATGCATAGTAACAATTATTATCGATTTGACTTTATCATTAATTTTTTGCAATTTACTGATTGCAAAATATAGTTATGCTCGACGAATAATTATATTTACCATTGCTTGAAAATAAACACAAGTAAGACTTAACGGGTAATTAAAGAGACGAAATACGTCGAAGAATACAGCTCGCAAATCAAATATTTTATTCAGTATTGACGATCTTGAAGACCAGCTGCATACACAGGAGAACAAAGCTCCAAGTATACAAATCTGTGATGAGACCTGTGTTATGCTATGGGTGTGAAACATGGACCCTAACCCAAGCATCCGCAAATATATTGAACGCCTTTGAGCGACGGGTCTTGAGGCGAATAATTGGAATGAAGCTTGACGGGGACCAATGGTGAATTCGATACAACCATGAGCTGGATGAAATTTTTGACAAACCGGAGGTCTCAAGGATTGTAAGACTGCGGAAGCTGCAATGGGCTGGCCACATGAATCGTATGGACGAACAACGGATACCCAAGAAGGTATTCGTTGGGAGAACTGAAGGCTGGAGGCCAGTGGGGAAACGGAGGAAACAAGACAGTTCATCGCTGCTCGAATTTCGGAATTGGAAGACGCCGTCAACGGACTGAGACAGTTGGAGGCGCTATTTGCAGGAAGCGAAGGCCCGAGAGGGGCTGTTGGGCTAAAAAGAAGAAGACTAAACGAAAATTACTCTTCTCAGAATTAACAAATTTTTTGATACCAAGTGACACATTTTTCGTGCAAAAATCGACGTACCATTATTATACATTAAAATAAAAGCAATTATATTTCAGTCCTTGCAACCATGAATCAGCATTCAGCTGACACCCCTTGACATACCATATAAAGCAAAGACATACATTGATGTAACAATAATTTAGGAAAAATATTTAAATGAATTTCTCACTGATCGTACTTGAGTGTTTATTTTTTATTTCCAAGTGTTTGTCAGAGTCAAAAAGTCTTTTCATTGCAATTTATTCAATGATAACTTTAAAATCGACAAGAATAAAACCAATGGTTGTAATTTTATTAACATCACTTTTTCTAACTCTAATATGTATACTTGCTTAGTTAGATATTCGACGTTTACAAACAAAATTACACTCAACAATCTAGTTTCATATTTATTATTGTTTAGAAAAACACATAAAAAGAACTCTTAGCGATAAAGCAAATCGATTCATATATAATGGATTTATAATCTTTTAAATTCTTTAAAAGTATTAATTCTTATATTTCACACAATAAAATTGTGCACTTCCATTCGTAAAATGAACGCACCCCAAATTTATGAATGGACACACATTGTATGTACATTTATTTACAATCTTCTATAATCGCGAAGAATGAAATAATCTTACGACTAGCTTTAGCCATGGTGAATCTTCACACAAAACGCATAGCGAACATACATCCATCCTACATAATTCATTCGCTTGGATTTGCCAATATGTTGATATATGTACATCATATATCTCAAAACTCATAACCACTTTCAAAGCAGCTTTAAAAGTTTCTGTACTTGGATTGGATTTTCACTAAAGATATTCTACCTCAGACATTTACCAGCGATAGGTGCGCCACCAGAAACATGGGTTCCCCCAATGTGGAGTTAAAATGTTCGCCACGATGACACCACTATGTATAGAAACACAATGCCATAACATTAGCGGCGACAACAACCATGTACATGAGAAGCTTCGGGGTGTGTTTCCAGCGGAGTGACACTGTGCTAAACCCTGCCTTCAAACCATTTATTAAATTCGCCACAAAGCTTCACCATGCGAGTAGAGAGACGTGCGCGGAGGAAGAAGTTTACGTGGAACGAGAACGCACGTTTCAACTACTCAGCGAATTTAGGGCGAATTGAGGCCGCAAGAATCGTTTAAAAGACAATTGATCGAGCGAGAAACGGCGAGTAGTAACAACAGCGGTTACGGTTTTGTACGCGAAGTGTATTCCGCCGCGAAGTAATCAGCGAGGCCAGAAAGTATAACGAGTTCCGGTACAATTGCAGGAAACCAACACAACAGTTAGATGGTGAGGTGTAGGCTTGAGCCGCGAACCTCATTCGGCTTGGATGCGTTTTTACGCTGCGTAGCCACCATCGATTAATTCCTACTTTCTTCCAGGCATCCTCCGTCCGAGTAGATACAGTGTGGAAAGATGTTAAAATAATTGTAAAAGTAATTGATTTAAAATATAAAATAAACCTAAATTGGTTAATTATGTAATTCTATTTCTTTTTGTTGATCTGGTATTAAATGGACAGAGTAGCAGGTAAGTGGTAAATGAGGAGTTCTTTCCCCGGGAGCCTTGATGATGTATATTGGATACACATCAAATGTGCTCCCAGTTCTTACCAGTATACATAGGGTATACTGGTTGTGTAACAAAATTGGCGCAGCCGGTAGGATATCGGTTTTGCAGAGACCACAGTGTAGTGCGCTGTGTAGCAAATTTAAATGGGCTGAAAAATCCATGCACCCAGCCGATATCTCAAACCATTCAACTCCTGTTAGACACCATTGCTACTCATACTGTCCATCAAACTAGATCAGCTTTCCTATAAAAAAAATCAAATAATAATTTTGATCATTTAGTATACAAAAATATCAATATTCAAATACAAAATTTAGGTTACTCATACTTTCCATCAAACTAGAACAACCTTCTTAAAAAAATAATAATGTTAATTATTTAAGTAAAAAGAAATAATAATATCAATACATAACTATCATATCAGTGCTATTCAGTCCATAAAACTAGATCAATCTTCATAAGAGAAAAAAAAAATCAAATAATTAGTTCAATCATTTAAATTACAAAAAGAAAGTATGAAACTTTACCAGTCTTCCTAAATATAGGATCATGTTAATCGTTTAAATAACAAAAATATAATATCAGTTTAATGCTACTCATACTGGTCATCTACCCAGATCACTCCTCACAAATAAATAATCCTATTGATCATTTAAATAATCCTATTGATCATTTTAATAACCAAAACATAATATCAACATTCAAATATAATATTATTTCTACTCATAATATCCATCAAATAAGACCAGTTCCAAAATCAAAAAGTCATCTTGAACATTTAATTCTTCATTCATTTACTCCCTCATTCATATATCTTAAATCTCATCTTTCTTATCTGAAAGTCATTCAAACTAACTCCTAACTCATTCAAACCCAACGTACAATTTATAGAAGATATAAAGTTTCAATAAACTAACATGCAAAACACAAAACATTACAAGTAAATATTAAACACAAATAAGCAAAACGAAAACTTAATACGAGCAAACAAACGCGTGCCCATTGTTATCGAAATATGATACCACTTATCACTCCAACTGCTTGGACAATACGCGTACCCACATGCATATTAAAGTCTTATCTCTTGAATTGAATGAGCATTCGAATTAACTGAAGCATAATTAAAAGAGCAAACAAAAACAAACATTTAACTGCAAATTGAATAGATAGACATCTGGGCAATATTTTTAAATGCAAAAACATTGAAGAGCAAACTAAATTAATTAACTGCGCTACATAAATACAAAGAATAATTTGCATGAGAACGGCAATTTCCCAACGCAAATAAACATGAAACTAAGTTACACTGAAACAATTTAAGTATGGGAAATTCGAAACAGCAGAATTTTAGAACATAACAATAATGCAAACGATTTTACCCCAAAACCAATTATTTCTTTCAAGTTCCACTGCAATCCACTCACAAACCAAATTTACATCCAGCACTAAATGTGCCATTTCCTAATATAAAGGAAACGGGTAAAGTGGCAGTCAAGTCGGTAAAACCCCGGCAAAACTATCAGCAGACACGCTTTGTCGATGTCTAAATTGCACGATCACTGGAATGAAAACCAGTTGATTACACAACAGCCTCTGAGCCGTCGACGTAAACTGTCGGCGGACACGCTATTTTTAGTAAATCCCTAAAGAAATACATAATAGCCTCTGAGCTGCCCGATTTCAACTTTCGGCAGACACGCTACATATAGTATTAAGTCATATGCAAAAGAGACATCAATTTACCATCCAGTCGTAGCCTCTGAGCTGTTGATCCAAAAGGGTTTACAACACGCTATCAATCATGTACCCTTTAAATAAGCCACTACGTTTCCTTGCACAATAAATACCTTATATAACTGCTAACTGATAGAAAAAAAGTCACAAATAAAGCTCCTGTAGAAAGCGCAAGACAATTCAAAGCCCACCCTTTTACTTTATATATGGCGACAATACCAAATAGCGTCTTAGGAGATGTCTTTAAGTTGCTTTAAACAATCAAGATCGAGATCAAAAATTTATTCACGGCTAATGAAGTGACCTCGCACGGCACTGTACTGTCTTCCAGTAAGGTCCAGGACAGCATTATGCCAAACTAAGTAGACACACACTAGGGAAAAATTAGACGGAACACATATAGGGTCTTGAATGAAGGTCGAAACTATATGTTCCCAAGCCCATATAGTGTTAGTGTCTCTCCTTTTAATTTCAATTTAATGAAACAGATCATCATCATTCACAACTCATACAATATTTCTATGCTTAACAAAAAACCTTCATAATAAATAGTAGATTCCAACTTATAAATAATCCTCATCTATTTACACATACTGCTGAATACATTTCTAATAACCCTCCCTTTTTACAACTACAAATGAATAAAAGTATGTAATTTGCAACGATAATTAAATGCATATACCTCAAAAGCTCTTATAGCATGGATGAAGTAAAAGCCATGCCCACTATGAAATGCATTAAGCCGACTTAATTAAAAACAAATGCTCTTCAGGGCAATTACCAGCCAACCACGAATAAGTACATACATATCATATACGTCACATACTTCCTAGCAATCAGCGCATGTAAAAGCTACAATACATGGCTTCATTCAATTATCTCATGCATCATTGCAGAAGCAATGCTAATCATATCTTCAAAGCTCGTTAGCGGCGAGCAAAAACAATCACATAAACCTTCAATCCATGACTCCCATTCCCAGGGTTGCAGGGTAGCCCAAAAGCGCAAGCACCCAATCCCTCACATGGTACCCAACCCCAAAACTCCATGCATCATCCCGCCCGTTCCTTTCAACTAGTCTAGTTATAGCAAGGGAAAAAAATAATGGTAAAACAGAACATAAAAATAAGAAACAAGAAAAAATTAAAAAAAAAACCCAAAAAGTAAAAAAAAAAAAAAAAAAAAGGGCTGAGTTCAAAATAAAAAATACTAATATGAAAAAAATTCATAAGCAGAAACAAAAAAATATTACAGAAATATTAATAAATGATATAAACAAACAGGACGCTGGTACAAAAAAAAAAGGAAAAAAAACGAATTTCAGACAAAGAATGCTATAACTTTGTAGAATCCTATAATAAACATCCGACCAACTAACAACTATTAATCAAGTAACAGCTGTGCACTGATTTGTTTTCACCTCGCACACGTTAAGCATAAAGCCATAATTTCGGCAGCGAAGCTAATGCCTTTAGAAAGATACAATTGACTAGCAGTGAATTTACCTATGGTATCTTGCGACGACCCGCCAGATCCAATTCGCACATATGTGGTGATAAGCGCAGTACGTTCTTCCCTGATAACGAACTTCAATGATCGTGCGAACTGTTCAGCCAAAAGCTTAATCATTATCACACCATATGAAGCAAGTAAGCGAGCGTACCTGACAAAATTCCCAATCCCGATGGAAACCCATGCGGAAGCTTTGGTAAGGTAGCATTCGCTGCCACCACAATGGAAGTTTTTCGCTCGGCTGAAATAAGTCCGAAGCTAATTAAGCGATTGGAGTGAACAATCTTATCAACCATACGAGTATGAGCGAATAGAATGCCGTCAAGCTTGACGTTCTATCCCTACTAAATATCCACACATTCCATCCCATTAAAAATTAATTCATAACGTTCCGCCTACATATTAACGAAAAATATTCCCACTAAACTATTGGCACAATAATTAATATGTACAACTTTAAGAAAGCTTAGTTATCGTATTAAATAAAATTAATTAGAAACTATAGTAATGTTAAAAGCAATAAGAAACAATTATGTAAACAATTTAATAAGTAAAATCTGAAATATTCAAAGTAAAAAAAAAGGGAACAGTAAGAATAATGATATTAGTAGATATAAAAGAACGTTAATCGAATAGAAATTGAAAGTAGCAATGAATATAAAGACAAAACCAAAAAGAAAAGGAAAAGAAGAAAATAATAAGTGCCGTTGCACCTGCACCGTTCACACCACATCCTCACTAACGCTAACAGGTTAATTTGCTAACACCTGTACTACAACCTAGTAACGCACAAATAGGTAAACCAATAATATACAATTCTGATTTAAAGAAAAATCGGTAGCAAATATGGAAGTTAAAGGAAAATGTACTGTCTCATAAAGTAAAGCCAATTAAAAGTAATATTGAATTCCGGCATCCCTCAAATGAAAAATAGTTTTATATAAATAATAGTTTTATTCTCAAGAAAAAACGATTTAGGACCGGAAGAAATGTTCAGTATATTCTTCAACATTAGAATCGAACGTAACATAATTCCATTATTATATACAATCAAATGAAATATTGAGTTGTGAATTTATGCTTGTATAGAATCAAACCAAACACAAACCTGCTTGACTCAAAGTTGTATCAAACAAAAACCTTTGTGAATAATTATACTGATAAACAATCAAAAAAAAAAATATATATATATACATTATCAATCCACGATTATGTAGAACCAAAAGCGACCTTAGCTCACTATATTAAAAGAAATACTAAGTATCAGACAAAACATCAATTTATAATTAACATATTATGTTAGTATCAAGTAAAAACGTAACCATACAGATTAGCGACTCAGGCAAGCAAATCATGAATCCGTAACGATATAAAATCAAAAATGAAGTAGTTTTCAATTGTAACGTTGTATTATGCCATAACATGTTAAGTAGCGTAAATTAGGAGTTCAAGATACACGAAATTAAACGGTAGAATTAAGTATGTTAATCAAGAACCAGCAGCAAAACAACAATCAACAATAGGCAGTGAGAAGTCCAGCGGACAATAGTAATGGCCTTAGCAGCGCAAAGTACAACTTACGCATTAAGTAATTCGCATCATTGGAACGGAACAACGATTTACTTCACTCTCCAAGTACGTAAATCAGTCAAATCCGCCGGAGGAAATGTTATGCTATATACAACGTCGTCAATTGTCTAAGCTCCGCCAAGTGTATACGGCCAAGCACATACGCCCATTGTCATTAAAACATGTACTTGTCGACCAACGGCAAGCGTAAAGTCTTCATAATCCATACCATTAGCGACGACGACCATGTACATAAGAAGCTTCGGGGTGTGCTTATAGAATTATCGACAAGCTACGCCCATTGTCGTCAAAGTATGTACTTGTCGACCAACGGCAAGCGTAAAGACTTCATAATTCGATCTACATAAACCACAACATTAGCGACGACAACGACCATGTACACAAGAAGCTTCGGGGTGTGCTTATAGAAATATCGACAAGCTACGCCAAGTGTTATACTGCATAAGCCATAACCATTGTGTTTCTATACATAGTGGTGTCACGGTGCACACCAAATTAACTCCACATTGGGAGAACCCATGCTTTTGGCGGCGCAGCTGTCGCTGGTTAGTGTCTTAGATAGGAAAATTTCATCCTCAACAAACTTTTCAAGCTGATTAGAAAAGCATCTGAACGTATACAATATGTACATTGAGATGTGTGGTGGATATATTGATCAACATCTCTGTATAAATGCGATCGAATGAATAATGTATGGAACGGTGTGTGTTCGCTTTGTGGCTGGCGCTAGCGGCACGGCCACGATGTGCAGTGTGTGAAGATTGTTTCACTCTTTGCAATTGGAAATGAATGGATATTTATTTGCCTATCGATTGCGTAGCAGAAAAATGAAATGCTTTCGATTTGGGTGCCCGTTCATTTATGTGGGTCATGTTTAATGAATAAATGAATTGATCGCACATAATTTTCTTGTGTAAAATATTTAAAGGATTATTTTGATTTGTTTGAAAGACTATAAGCAGTATTTAAATATAATTGTCTAAAACGATTAGGTAATTAGTTTTTTAAGAGCAATAAATACTTAAATAGTTTGTCGAGTGTTTATAAATTTCATTGAAGCAATTACCGTGGAATTGTAAATGGAGAAATTATTCGTTCATTTTTTCGTAGTATCCCTAGTGTCGATTTTTAATTAAATTGTTAATTCACATAAGTTTTTGTAAAGATAATGAGAAAGAATTAAATTCGATAATATTGTAAATATTATAAGCTTCTTTGATTTATTTCTGACGTAAAAATCATTCTTCCATGTTTTAATTTTTATTAATTGATTTTCAGTATGTATGTACGTGTGTCGATGGTAACATACCGCCTCTTCAATTAACTGAAATGTGGTGTTTTCAATTTATTAAAATTCAGTACTGAAGGTATATACTTCAACATTGCCTTCAAAATACATACGTACTGACAATTAATTATGATCAAAAAGGAGATTGTTTTCTAATCCAAAAATTAAATCATTATGAATTTACAAAAGGTTCCATGAATGGAAAAATATTTTTTCAGTATTTATTCTACTGTTTAAACATTAGTAGATATAACAACTCAGATTAATTCAATCCAACCAGTACTTAGAATGCAGAAAATAATTTGCGGGCTTTTTGTAATTCAATGTTGCCGCAGCCGCTGAAGTTCTGGAGGATAGAGTTGGATTGAAAAAATATACAATAACATATACTTGATTGGAATTTTTTGTGTTTGACATATTTAAAGAAATATTTGGATCTGTTTGAAAGATAATATACATGTAAAAAATGTTAAATGTAATTGCAATAAACGATTGGGGTTATTAGGGCTTTGTAATTTTTGAATAAAAACAAATACAAAGATTGTTTGTGGAGTGTATATTCTAAATTTCACTGTGGAGCATTCATTGATGCAATTCATAATTTTGCGTTCATTTTTACGTAAAATTACTAGCCTGGATTTTTAAATGAAATTCATAATTTGCATGATTTTTGGTATGAATAATGAAAAGTAAGATTTGGCTTCAATAGGAATAAAAAACCGTCATTTCAATAAACTTCAACACTGCACTGAAGAACATATAAATATATATATATATATATATATATATATATATATATATATATATATATATATATATATATATATATATATATATATATATATTTATTTATATATATTTATATTTATATATATGTGTATATATATACAAATATACATATATATATATATATATATATATATATATATATATATATATATATATATATATATATATATATATACATATTTATATTAACATATCCTTGCATACATATAAGTTTATATATATATACATATACATCGTCCATTGAAGGGCTTTATACTAAGATTTATGTCAACACTTTTTCCACACCACCTAGAGGTAAAGTGCAAGGCGCGTTTTTTTTTATGTGGTTTCCCCAGTAGGCCTAATCCACCTCACAGAACAGGTATTTAAAGTTTGCGATGTGTGCAATTTCTCAGATGAGCTGATCCAATTAAACGTTTTGAATTGAGCAGATTCTTGTAAAGCAAACAACATTAATCACAAAAGACTTAGCTAAAGAAAGAGACGTAGAGAAACTAACTCCCCAAAGCAAGCAGAACATTTGAAAGAATTGCAAAGGTCCTAGTGGAATAAGAAAATAATAACCATTATATGTGAGCGCTTGAATGTATTGGTAATGATTTACCACTGAAAATCAGACAAACAGACGAACAGACAGGTCATGATTTCAATAGGATCTAGTAAGAAGCGCAAAACCCTAAAAAGGCTTCACGGGAAGAAAACTGCAAATAATCTTATGAAAAGCTTATGAACGAAAAATACAGTTAATTAAAACATTCCTAAAAATATGAGAAAACCAACTTCATAATACCTTGTAAACATAATGACTCGATTTCAAAACCACATAAACTTATGAAGGCAGTCATAACTCCGTTCAGGAAAAAAATACACCCTCTATAATATTAAAATTAAAACTGGCCTAATACAGAATGTGATTTCAATAGGGAAGACTTAGTTTAGATGGGTATTTTGGATATCATGGCAGTCAATAGATTAAACTATTTCCAAACAGCTATTCAAGTCCTCTCAAAAACTTTACCCTATGGCTTTTATCACCCTTATGCAGAATTTTATTTACATGATGAACATGCAGGCGGATGAATTGCAATAAAATAAAACGCAGCCCTATATATTTATGATCACACTGCCACTGCCAATTGACTATTGTTGAAATTTCCCTGCAGAGTTTGCCCAGGACGTTATACTCGGACATGATTTGGCTGAATTTCTTTTCAAATTCTTCACGTACTGAGTCAAGGAATACTTCAAAGGAAGGAGTAACTACAGTCAACCCTCCAAACAAACTATTAGTGCTGCTTGCGAACTTCTTAAATTTTGTGATCATATACCTGGGGTCATTGGGGGGCGTTTTATCAATCATAAATGTACTACAAGTATCGCATTTTAATTTTTTTTGTAGCTTACTAGCTAAGAACCCATAATAATGCAGTTTGGAACTTTCTTTTAATTTGAAAGTAGAATCTGATAATCTTTCAAAGCTATCAGGAGCATCTTCAATGAAGTGTACAACAACATATTCTTCATCAGCAGTCAGGCTACCTATTGAATCTGCGTTGGAAGCAGATTGGTCATCGACATAAGTCTCAGAAGTTGGGAAAAAATCGAGCAAATTCTGTGATTGACAATCAGAATAGTTGCTAAACTCCGAAAGGGAAACGTTTTGAAACATTATTTGTTTCAGGTTACGGTAAAGTCTATAGGCTGAAGGGTTTCTTTCATATGAACCTTTAAATGTGCGCAGCATTGAAATCATATTCTCTATAGGGTCTTGGTTAATGTGGGATGTGATCAAGTACTGTTGACTACCCATTAAATCGTTCCACAGCATATCAATAGCGTTGATATTACGGATCAGCCCATCGAAGCAGTAAGGTCGGCTGAGTCGTCCCAAAGAAGTCCACCGTGATATCCAATGCTTGCTTTCTTTCAAATTGTCTAGCACATGTGGAGCCTCTTTAGAAATGGAACATCTATTTGGATTTTTTGAAAATTTTGACACACTGTTTAAATTATCAAAAAGCTTATTTACCCTCAATAAAAATTCGGCAGTGCAGGATGCAGATTTCTCTTCTTCCTTATCAGCTTTAAAACATCCTAATTCGACGGCAGCTGAAATTGCTGCAGATACGGAATTGCTGAGAACTTCCGTTGCAAGTTTTACTGACATTTTGTCAAAGCTACTTGGGTGTATATGCACGTCCGTGAGTTTATGAAGCGTGGTGATAACATTATTATCAAATTCGCGCACTTTTTTTATAACTCCCCATGTCACGATGTTATTATCGTAACGGATATCATTTTTCAATAGGATATTTCTTACACTTTTGAAAAGATGAGGTGTGTCAAAAAACGTGTATATCCGTTTACCTTCTACCTCAAAGTAAGGATTTTCAGTGGAGGCCCCAAGTAAATTCAAGCAACGTCGATTTGTTGCGCTCTGATCGCAAACTGTTCCTAAAACCTCAAAACCAACACTAAGAACCTTGTTTATGGTTGTTTTTATTATGGAAACCAGCAAATCTCCATCGGGGGAGCCTACAATGTACCCAATTCCTTGCTTCCAGTTTTTATTTAAGCCACGCAACATCAGAAGCAGAGAGCTTGATGCTACTTTGTTGACTCGCCCCTTGTTTCCAAAATCACAAAAACCATAAATAATGTCTTCTGTGGAGCTATATTCCAATTCGGTTTTTATTGACATTTCGTCAAAAACTAAAACACACCGTCGATCTAAATAAGACATTTCTTCGACTTTTTTCTCAAGGAGGTCTTTTACAGAATCAGCAAACCCCGTTTGAAAGTGAAGATTCGAGTGCCAGCGAAGAATAGTTCTGACTGACGGAACACAGAAGCCCACATTTAGAAATTCTCTATAAAGGGAAGGTGACTTGTAGTACATTTTTAAATAAAAAATTTGTTCGCTTTTCTTCCAAGGGGCACTAGGTTTGTGGAAAAGTTGAGAATGCATTAAAAGCTGAACCTCTTGGCTTTTGTCCTTCAACAAATTTTTTACTTTTTTTTCAACGTCCAGTTTTTTCTTTCGTCTCTGGGAATGCTTCAAGGAAGCAAAACAAACTTTCGTGATTGGTCGTTTTTTCTCTGTGTTTTTTGTAGGGAGGCGGTTTGGAGATGGAAACTGAGATGGGTATATATTGGGAGTACTTGGCCTTGAAGGGAGTCTATAGTCCCGAAGATAAGTTCTATCATTTGGATCTTTTCGCACTTCAAGCGGGGGAGACAGCCGAGATGGCAAACTATTCAAATCTAAATCAGCCAAGATTGGACCAAAAGGTTTAGCTATAATTTTTTTCCTTGGGCGGAGTGGATCAGCATTCTCAGAATCATTTTTCTTTGCAGTTTCCAACTCCAAAGTACACAGAGGATCTACAGTATACTCAGTGCATGAGCAAATACTACTAATGGCAGGCTTTGGCAACGAGTATTGCTTCAAGGTCTTTCTATGGCCATATTCTCTTATACTGGAGCTGTAAAAATGGTCCTCACAAAAGAATTGAAATTTCAGAACGTTTGGACGTGAAATGCCTGCATGTTTCAACCAGACGTTAGTTCTATAGTCCTGAGGTACTCGAAAATAACTCAAGGAAGAACCATATGTATAGCCGTGAAGGCAGTTTTTATACGAGCAGTTCATACTCGAAATATGATTGTATATATAAATATAAAAATAATATTAAAAAATAAAGATACTTAATTTCTTCCAACAAATTAGATCACGGAAATTTCTTTTCACTGCACAACACTTTCACACTAAATTCAAGGAACTAATGGCCCATTGCAATTTATCGCATTCGTTAGCAAGTTTCTAACGGCGGAACCTGTGAAACCTTGAACCCCATGAGTTTCCCCAATCTCGACGCTTTTCATTTAGCTGACGATTTCGAAAAGCTTGCGAAAAATGTTCAGGCGCTAGAATTTTTTGATTTTGGGTTGTTTAAAATTTTCTATAAATAAATATTCATGGTAATTATTATGGAAGATGTTTAGAAATCATAAATCTGTTTAAATTTCCAGAGTCACCGTACAATGTGTAGCTTCGTGGGAGTACATAGTCTTCACAAGAGCAAATCTCGAGTTCGATCCCTGATCTTGACAAGCGTTTTTTTTTTTCTTTTTTTTTCGTGTTACTTATTGATTTTGTATCTATTCACCCTACATTTTTATGTTTTTGTAATTAACATAATCGAATGCCATCAAAATAATAAAATGTAATAAACAATTAACGCAATCAAATGTATAAAAATGCCTGATAAGGGTAAACATTTTTTGGGACGTTAATTTCCTAACCATTTATTAGAGTTTGATAATTGCATTAAGTAGCTTTTGTTGAAAATCATTTTGCATTCTATTGCGTGAAAGTGAAGAATTAAAGTCTTAATTAGAATTTAGATTTATGCGTTCATGACTTTGCGAAAATTTTGTTAAATACTGACCAATTGCTAAAACGCATCATATCATTGTAAAAATGTGCATAAGGTTTGAAAAAAATTATAAACAATAAGAAAACCCTTCAAAAGTTTAACGGGATCTGGCCACATCAATTTGCATTCAAACCGTTAACATTATTTTGTGACTCTGACTATCTCCTTTCATACCAATGCTCTCACTTATTATTTCGCTCTTAAGCATAATTTGAAATTAATTTGATGTTTTGTATGCTTCGTTATTATGTGCACAAAGACTCATCGACTAAATACCGAATGCTTTGAATTCCAGAAGTTGCTCAAGGATCTAGATATGTGATAAATAAAGCATTCATTCGTCATTTGCTTCAATTGTGAAAAACCGATAGATACCAAGCTATGTTTAAAACCATGCTTGACTCAACCTCGCAATTCTTTTCTTCTTGTTGTTAATTTCATGACATAAAGCAATAAAACATGTTACCAATTTTACTTCAATTTGATCTTGATCTTATAAATAATTTACCTTTAGAAATTACCGTACCTTTCCTCCAAAAATTCTACAAAAATACAATTAAGATAAATTCACTAATCATCTCGTGGCAGGACTTCCTTCTCTTAAGCAATGTAAATTAAAATTTTCTCACTAATTCATATGAAGTTTACAAAACCTTCAGTCGTTGATATTACATTTCAGTCATTGATATTACAAGAACAATTTCTCATAACACCATTACTCGGATATAAAAGAACTAATGCAAAGTGAAATATACTTCAATAATTATGCGCTTGTTTTTCAGAATTGACTAAGTATTCAATGCTTGCAACCCATTTGAGATATAATCGCTTGAAATTTAATAGAAGGTACATAAATAAAGCAACAATCGTAAACTATTACAAGAGTCCAAAAATCAGTTGCATCTTTAAACAAGATATATAAGAGCTTTCTTTAAAAAAATTAGTAACTATTAAAGGCTAATCTGTACATCAAATTTCATAAAAAACATATTTTCTTCACATACGTTTAGTAGAAGCAATATATAACATCACTGTGTATAGATAGATACACAGTGATCAACATTCATTCATGTTAACATATTACTCTTTGAATAAAATCACAACATCCTAACTATCTCACTTTTCGCTTATCATTTCCAACGTTGCAATAAGCAAAGATAAAATGCATCTCTATCCAGCGAAATCATAGTCTAATAGCATTGTGTTTCTATACATATAGAAACACAATGCTAATAGCCAACAATGTATCGAAGCTCGTCTCAGCGACGTGCATTCACCCGAGACACATTGGCATAGAAAAACTTTCGATTGAAATCTCAAAATCGACATCTTAGCGCCATCTATCCTGCCAATTGGCGTGCACCGTGACACCACTATGTATAGAAACACAATGCCATAACATTAGCGGTGACAACAACCATGTACATGAGAAGCTTCGGGGTGTGTTTCCAGCGGAGTGACACTGTGCTAAACCCTGCCTTCAAACCATTTATTAAATTCGCCACAAAGCTTCACCATGCGAGTAGAGAGACGTGCGCGGAGGAAGAAGTTTACGTGGAACGAGAACGCACGTTTCAACTACTCAGCGAATTTAGGGCGAATTGAGGCCGCAAGAATCGTTTAAAAGACAATTGATCGAGCGAGAAACGGCGAGTAGTAACAACAGCGGTTACGGTTTTGTACGCGAAGTGTATTCCGCCGCGAAGTAATCAGCGAGGCCAGAAAGTATAACGAGTTCCGGTACAATTGCAGGAAACCAACACAACAGTTAGATGGTGAGGTGTAGGCTTGAGCCGCGAACCTCATTCGGCTTGGATGCGTTTTTACGCTGCGTAGCCACCATCGATTAATTCCTACTTTCTTCCAGGCATCCTCCGTCCGAGTAGATACAGTGTGGAAAGATGTTAAAATAATTGTAAAAGTAATTGATTTAAAATATAAAATAAACCTAAATTGGTTAATTATGTAATTCTATTTCTTTTTGTTGATCTGGTATTAAATGGACAGAGTAGCAGGTAAGTGGTAAATGAGGAGTTCTTTCCCCGGGAGCCTTGATGATGTATATTGGATACACATCAAATGTGCTCCCAGTTCTTACCAGTATACATAGGGTATACTGGTTGTGTAACAAACGATTGGCAGCAGTCTTGGAGGAATTGCACGAAGGGAAGGTGGACTGCGCGCCTCATCCCGGATGTGAGACCGTGGCTAAATCGAAAGCATGGTGAGACTGACTTCTATCTGACCCAGCTTTTGAGCGGGCACGGGTGTTTTCAGTCTTACCTGCACAAGATCGGCAAGTCACGGTCTCCCGATTGTCGGTTTTGCCCAGGAGAAGAGGACAATGCCTGTCACACATTTTTTGCGTGTACCAAATGGGCCAGGCTGCGAAGGGAACTCTACAGGGAGACGGGAGAGCTCACCCCGGATAATATAGTTGCGGTGATGCTCGAATCGGTTGACAAATGGAACCAGGTGGCACATTATGCTCGGGCAGTCCTAAAATATAAAAGGGACTCACAGCAGCCGGAGGCGCTGGGGCTGGGGGATCGCTCTTCTGGCAATTCCTCTTCCCCCCTCCCCTCCCGCTAGGAAAGGGACTCCCCAGCTTGAAGGCGCCCCACGGCGTAACAAAACGAGACCTGGCCCGAAGTAATGTGTCAAACGGTTCCAGGCTAGGTTTTCAGATTGACAGGGGAGGTGTTTAGTGGGTAGTCCAAAGGTATCCTCCATGGGGGTCCCACACTGCCAGACTCGGCGGGCATAAATGCCTTCACCTCCCTACCACAAAAAAAAAAAAAAAAAAAAAAAAAACAACCGCCAAGCAACTCTTCCTGAAACTCGACAGCGAAGCAAAACCAGTAGGCCTACTGATCAATGAAAATAAAACAAAGCTCATGACGCAGTCGAGGAATAGACGACCTGTTCTGGCAAAAGGTATTACGAACTCTTTGCATTATATGGGTTGATCTGTGATACCTTAATTAATTAAGTTTAGTGCGATCCATTAGTTTTTAAATTTTTTGTAGATAAAAGCTTTCTCCATTATAATGATTTGACCACAGGTTAATGATTTTGCTAATTGGTAAACCAAACTAATTGGTAAACCAAACTAATTGGTAAACCAAACTAATCTTTTTGCTAATTGGTAAACCAAACTAATCTTTCAAGTCCATAGAAGAGAAATCTTTTGCTCCAACTTACTTCAATAAATTCTGGGTAATCGATCTGTAGCTGGCGCTCGTGCTGTGAAGCAAAAACCTCAGCAAAGTGCCCGATTCCTAAAAAACGAAATATTTATTATAGAGGAAGGTAGCTAAAAAAAGCGTTCAAAGAACACTTACTTGAATAGAATCAACATGGTCTTCGAATGGAACTTCACATTTCACCAATAGTTCCATACATTGAGGTTCGTTGTTCGCCACAAGACCACATCCTCCGGGAAGCTTTATACATTATTGAACGTAATCTTCTCCCTGAAATATCGAGAATTCAAATTGCATTTAAATTATAGAATGTGAGAGCTTACTGTACTTTGCAGATGCTCATTTCCAATTTGATGCGGAAATGGTGCCGACGGTTCCAAAGCATAGAGTGGGCTGAAACAATCTATTAAAATTATCAATGGGAGCATTTTATTCTCATAATTCAATTCTAAGTTTATATTACCTTAAGTTTAGGGCATATGTATTTTACATATATGGTACTTATTGTGAAAATACAAAATACATGAATTTTATAAACAAAATGGAATTCATATTTTCATGATGAAGAGAGTCATGGTACAACATAGCCAAAAGAGTGAATTTTAATGAAATTCAAATGAAAGAAACTTCAAAGTGCCCTTAAAAGGACGAAATCAGTTTTATTAAAGCTTAGCCACATCAGTTTTCCCTTGTTTCTTTAGTGATGATGGAAATGCATGTGGTTTTTGTCTTGGAACGAGTAAATTGATTAGCATCGCTTCCATTAAATTTATTTCATCTTTTTTAAGGCATTTCGAAGTCAATTTTTTTTAAATAGTATGGACTCTGCTGATTTAAGCAGTTTATTGAGTAAAATTATTTGTCTATTAAATAAGTTTCTATGTATGTTCACATGAATGGTTCGAACTAGTTTTCTATATTGTAGGGATTCGATGGCATGATTTCCATAAATGATGGATGTCATGGTATAATATAGCCACAAGAATTAATTTTAATAGAAACCAAATGATAAAATTTGCTGCTACAAAGAGTGAAATATAAAATGAAAAATATTTAAACAAAAATACCGACTCCAAAGAGCTTTAAAAAGAATGAAATCAATTTTATGGAAGCGATGATGCAGCATCCAACTTAAAAAAAATTCATTTCATCCTTTGAAGCACACTTTGAAGCCAGTTTTCTTCTAATCGTATGAACTCTTCAAATTTGAACAGTTTATTCAATAAAATTGTCTATTAAATAAATTTTTGTATGTTTTCATATAAAATGTACGGAGTAGTTATCTGTATTTTAGGGATTTGATGGCCAATTTTCATAAATGATCAAGAAGATTGTAATAATTTTCACACGTCTCGTACTCTCATTCACTCGAGATTTCCCGAAGGAAATCTAAACCGATCTTTCATCGGTTCTAGACATGAAGTCATGGAACGTGGCAAAGGACTGTACCTATCAGATGGACATGTCTGGACACTCTTAGTCTACTCCGAGGTGGCTGCTGACTAGCTAGCAAGTTCGGAGATGAGTTATAGTCGCGGGTCTTACGCGAGCAGACCAAGTCCGAGTTACAAAACTGAGCCATCGGTTTAAATGCCCGATTTAAGACGCGTAACTTCATTCCGTGGCAAAGGCACCTAGACAACCGCTGAAAAAATGCGCGGTCGCGAATTTTACCGATGCGATGCCCAAAATAACCTACTTGAGTTCAAACCGAAAAAATCTATTCTAAGGAAAAATCTATCGCGAATTACTGGAGCCCTACCCTCACGGTGGCACACTCACTTTTTGCCGACATTATCCTGCTGAAAAGGAACGGTTTTGCTAGAAAGAAAAGACATGGATTAATTGAGCAATTCATTATAAAGTTTAATTTCTTTTTCTTCTTTTAGGTTTATAAATGAATTTTAAAGTGCTTAACGTTGAAAAATTTTTCTTTTAGTTCTATTCATTTTCTATTTCCGTTATATTTGACGTCCTCCACTTAACCAATTCCTTAACAACTAGAATTATTACATGCAATCCTAGCAACTAATAGTCTGTGTGGTATAGTGGTTAGAGCATGAGGCGCATAAGCCGAAGGTCCCAGGTTCTAATCTCGTTGATGAACAACGTTATTTAGTTCAGGGTATTTCTTGGACCGACTACGAGTGTTCACTCAGTGGTGATATGTACTGATTTAATCAGATCATATCATAGCTGAGCAGACACACGGGATTATGGTACTGACCCAACCAACTTTCGAAAAAATCAATACGGTCATGAAAATGAGATACTCTAACTATCTCTAAGCAAAGGCCCGAGAGGGGCTGTAGTGCTGAAAAGAAAAGGAATCCTAGCAACTACTAAAAATTATCCAAAGTACCCTCTTTTTGATGTTCTTTGTTATGTTTTATTTTCTACTTAATCAATTGCTTTTAATTTTTCAACATTCATTCAACACTATCGAACTAAAAAGAAATTAAGTACCTTACACAAGTTTGTAATTGTTATAACCTTTAGATACTCCCGAGCTCGAAATTACAAAAATTTCGCAATAAAAAATACAAAAGAGTCATTTGCGCGTTTTCAATGCTATTAATCGCATATGTTTAGATATTAATTGTTTGGAGAGGAAAATAAATAAATCTAAAAAGTAACTAAAATTCTCCCCGCTGAAAAAAATTGTTCCTTTCTTATTTTCTTGTTGAATCAAATTCATCAAAAAGTCAAAGTTAATGTTGGGTAAAATAACTCATCAATTGGAAGTTTATTATTTTCAATTCCCAATTCCATGTTGATTAAAACAAGCTTGCTTGAATCAATGGCATTTGTTAATTTTAACTCATCATAAGAATAATTAAAGCAAATAACTCGTGTTAACAAATAGTCTCTAAGTTAAGTAGGATATGATTAATAAATCGCTTATAGTTATTTATTTATTTTTAAATAAATATAAATATAATTCTATCTGATAAATTAGTAAGAAAATAGAGTTGTCTTATATTTGACTAGGCATTAAAATTTATCGTGATTTTTCGTTTATCATTTTTTTTCGTGTTGTCTTGTATACTATATTTAGTATTTATATGTAATTATCAGACGTACACGTACTAATTACATTTGAATTAAAATGAGGATAGAATTGAAATTGGTTGGTCTTATTGAAGGGAATTTGTAAAAGCCCTATGAGAATGAACTAAAAGAAATTATTTACTTCCACAAGTCAGTGGGATTAGATTTGTAATTACATGAAAATTATGAAATATATAATTTTGTTTTTACTTTTATGGTTCAAGAATATTTACCATTTACTTGAATCACTTTACAAGGATAACATTCCCTTACTAGTTGCTTAGATAACGTTTGATGAAATGCATTTTTTGTCGCTTTCCGGCTTAATACTTTACGTAAGGTAAGATTTAATATTTTGTTATCATGAAGTTATGTTAGAAGGCTTTTTCATTATGAAAAAATATATTCGTTGATTAAAAATAAATGGGAAACTAACTAACAAATATTTGAGCTCTTTGAATCCCTTCTTAGGTAGATGATTTCTTATGTTCAGGGTCTGTATTTTTCGGCTCCGATATCGAAACCTTGATTTTTCAGAAAGAAAACCGCTCAGAGCATATTCTTTTCTGAGTCATTGAATTTTCTGGGTGGCTGTTCTGATAAATAATTAACTCTCACAGCATTTAACCACGATTGCAGTTGAAAGAATATAAAAGAACCAATATGAAGTTACGTTATAAGGTAAACATTTTTAAATTGCACTGCATTGAAAATTCTTTTTTTCTTTTTGCTGCCCTGTGCAGATTAAAGCTGTACATTTCTATCAATTGATTCCTTACTTGTAGAAACACTTGAAAAGACCGCAGCGCTGCCGTCGCTGCATTAAAGTCCGCTGGGCTCGGTATATTAGATTATATTTTTGGCGCCAGGCCAACCGTTCGTGTCTCTGGTCCGCAGAAAATGAACAAGTGTCGCAATCGCTTCACAGTTCCCTTTTTCATGGCCTTCGTTTTCTGTGAGCACATAACGGTGAAATAACGGATCTTCTATTCTCTTTTACGAATTATCTGGTCCTAGAGCTATGGGAATGCGATTTTAAAATTTATCCGCGACGTCAACCGGTTCAGTCGCAGAGAGCTGTCAAACAATTGCATCAGCCGGTTGGGACATATCAGCTGACGCGGAAATTTAATTTGAGGAGTGACAAATCCCTACGAAATATGGATCCGAGGGATCAAGGTTATTACAAGACCATGAAATCAAATAATATTCAAATGTGGCCAAAAAAATTAATTTTAAAGAAATCAAATTGTACTATAAAGTGTGAATTGTAAACATTAAAAAAAAAACTCCGAAGCGCTTTAAAAATGATGAAATAAATTTTTCTATATTTCCTGTTAAATAAACGAATTCCAATTTAAACGCTTACTTGGTTTAATGGATCGATACTATCAGTTGGAAATTGATTTTCTGAAAATAAATAATAATTATGCTGACACAATTCTAATTTAAAAACAAATAGGAGCAGCATTTTGTGGTAGATTTGCCTCAGACCAATCAATATCTTCTTTTCTGAAGTTTTTATTAATATCCTCCGAACACGCTGCGGGTCATTTTTTCGAGCACAAGATTAAGAGGACCCCAAATCATGTTGCACTGTATTGATGTAAATACACTTAGAACTATCGTATTTTCCAATTTTTAATGAAATTTCATCGTGTCATCATATCTGATTGTTTCTAGTACTTCAAAACTACCCGATATTCAATATTTGTGAACGGTATTTAAAATTTTCATTGGACTAGGCCCGTAATATTGAAAATTTTTCACGATGACTCTCGTTGCAAATGTTTCAAACTAAATCTTAAAAAAACTAATAGGCAAATGAAGTCCTTAATCAAAGGGTTTTCACCAACTTTTCCCGCATGTGTCAATGTTTTACGAACGTATGTGAAAAACACTGTACTCGCGCAAACCATTGAAATAATATCTTGACTCAAATCGACAGAGGCCACTCGTAATTTTATGTTTGGTTACAATTTACTCACTTTATTCAATACTGCATGTCAGCACCACGTTGTTGCGAATACCCATAAACTACAAACTTTATTTTGTTAGTAACTCGCGCTTATTTTCGGTATATTAAGCCCGGTCCAGACGCTACGACTTTCACAAAATTTTGCGTGAGCAAACCAAAACGTTACAGGCAAAATGTTGCGTGTGGACAGGAAAAATGCAACATTTTAGAACTGCGCATAGAACTGTGCAGTTGCAACGATATTTGACTTGGTAGGGCTTAAATATCCGTGAACTGCACAAAGAAGTTGGTAAGATGTGCACCGTCTGGACGCTCTTTCAATTTTGCTACGTTTTGACTGCGCAGGCAAAACGTTGTGCAAGACGTAGCGTCTGGACCGTGCTTTACTTTTTCACTGATGAATTGTTCGCATTGGACCAAGGTGAAATTCGCGTTATAACAAAGTATATGCACATGTAATTTTCATGTATCAAACCCTTTTGAAATATGGCGCGAATCATTTGTTGAAAAGGGATAGATACCGAAACCTTGTAAATCTGATAAGTAGTATTAGCTTATTTCGGTATTTGAACGTGCTAACAAATGACTTGAATTTGCATTTCGAAACTAATTTCGACAATTTACGCATTCCATAAGAAAGCATCAGCTGGAAATTGCAAAAGCTTTCGAAAATGAATGTATACGTATACGGAAGATGTGATAGTACTAAGTAACTTCAACGCTTTCCATAGGAAAGGAAAGCTCGCCATCTCATGTATGTACCTCTGTGTCATAGAGATACATACAGGGGACGGCAAAGCCAAGAGCTTTTGCCTTTGCTATGGTAATAACTCGCATAAGCTTGAAGCTAATTTCGAAATTGGGGTCAAAATTTTGTTCATCATATGATGGTGTAGTAATCTAGGAGCTATGGCTCTAAAAGCCAGCGCTGACACAGGCACACAGCACAAACTCAATTTAACAAGGATTCAGTCGATTCAGTCACCTTCCCCATCGCAACACTCGTTTTTTTTTTTGCATGGAAAATAGGTCCAGAAAAGGTCTTTTGTACTTAACTCCCGGGAAACAAAATTCTAAGACTGTTTAATATTTTAATGTGTAGTGATTTTATTACAATATCTTTTGAATATAATTTAACGAATTGCGGTGTAACGCGGGATACAAATGCTTAGAACGAAACGGTTAACCTTTTTAAATTATATGAACGCTAAAATCATTGTATCATTTAAACCCCTTAAAATTTGTCTGATTCTTCCGATTTTTCCCACTTAATTACGCCTAATCATTATAAACGAAAATTGCTTTCAATTGATAACTTAAGCGAATCTACAAAAGACGACTTAGAATTTAAAAACAACCGAAACGAGTGTGCATTATCACCATCGCGGGTTCACCCATAGATGGCACTATTAAACGAAACTTTGCGCGATTTTCCATTGCTGTTTCGTTGCTCGATGGCTCGGCCCCGCCATTTTTTTGCAACTTGGGAAAACACGCGGGAGTTTGCGGGCTGTCCGCATAGAACGTGATTCGGTGTTGTTTTAAGCTGGTTTAGTTTATTAGTGCAGTTGAGTTTAAATAGAAAGAAAAAAGTGGAATCTGTGAATTTCATTCGTTGGAAGATGACTTATTGGAGTAGCGGATTGAACAGGTACGTCGGGATAGGGAGCATAGCTTATCAAATTTAACCTATGAATTAATTTTTATTTATTTATTACTTAACCTTATGATAAAACAAAACGCGGAACAGGTCGCGAACGGCTCGTGGAAAATGGAAAACAGAAGAGAGGTGCTTGTTTATTTGCTGCAGTTACATTAATAGGGACCCGAACCTTATCATCTTGGGATATGGAGAATACTTAATCCAGTCAAATTACTGTTGCTATGTTCTTCAAATAATTGAATAACGTTTGGGCGAAACGGCTGACTAGGTAGTTTTGATGGTGATCAGTGAGAGCCTGTGTTAATTAAACAAGAAGCGTCGATATATGTATATCTTTGCTCTCCTGTGGCGTCTACTACTAACTATTGGACATTAAATAGGTGTAATTGAGAGGACATTGATTAGAGAAAAATTAGCGATAGGAATAAATAATGGAATGATGTTTTATAATTGAACCATGTTTCATATTACAAAAACAATTGAAATTAAACAGCCCTAATAAGGGAAAATAGAGAACAATTAGTGTCAGAAGTGGACTTCAATCGTGAAATACCGCAACTGATGAAAAGTGAATAATTAATTATCACGTGCAGTTATTTGAAAAAGACAAAGATTGTGTAGTGCGAATTTTCAGATAATTTTCAAAAGTCAGAGATTGTAAAGCGTGAACTTTAAAGATGATTAAATCAGGAACTTGAAAAGCAAAATGCGTGGACATCCGGTAGCAAAGCTGCATTGCGTACTCGGTTGGTGGAAGTAATATCTACGAGTGGACAGGATCCAGATAACACGCCAGAACTTTAGCATCCAAGCACGGTACAAAATTAAGCCATGGTGAATCCAGTGATGCAGTTGCTAATGGCGATGAACACAAAAATGAATGAAATGTCACAAAAATCTCAGGAGTAAAAGAAAACATAAAACAACAGCTTGAGGAACAGTCAATTTCAAAAATTATCGACGAAAAATTGTTAGAAAATTCTTTGAAGCTCGAGCATGACCTTAGCCAGATGAGCGGGAAAATCGGGAGAGTGGACAGCAAGGTCTTGATGTTGATTGAGGAAGTTGAAAAGCTGAAAGTAACCTGGAACGAAAATATTATCGTCAAGGCCAAGTCATGCGTCAAAAAATTTGAAGGCGCCAGTTTTCGATAAGCAAGCGTCTTGGAGCATATACAAGACTCAGCTCGAGGCCACTACAGTAGTAAATAGCTGGACCGACAGCAAACGATATTAGTGAGCTGCGATTTCTTTTTACAAAACACCCCACCCCAAAGACCGACCTTTGAAAAGCAATGGAGACGGCGAACGCAGAGTCTCGGGGCTTTGCTGGCAAAAGCAAGTCGCCGACCATGTCACGATTGGATTAGCCGAGTGAACGTCAAAACAAACAAATTGTTTTCTTACATAAACCTATTCATATTATGAACTGATCTCATTCGTGCAAATCATTTTCATAACGGGCAAACACTTCAAATGACGATTTAACATAAACTTAATCTAAAACTATTTGATATTCTAAAATGAAATATCCGTGATCTGCGAAAAACAAAGTATCTGGTTATCTGCGCGCGTGATAGTTTTAAAAATAAGAGAGCGTGTTTACGAACTTATTGGTGAGTCGAAACAGCCAACAATTAAAATTTGCGGGGAATACTCTGTTGATGTGAACTTTTTTGCTAAGGAATTATTACCAGTCGCCGTGCACCTAGAGCTGACCAAACTTTCTCAATGCAATCACGGTGTTGATAGTGCAAGGGTAAATACGGGTACCCAACGCCATTTGAATTGAGGACAAGCGCAATTACTCGATGGCCTGCCGTGATTACAGTGATTGATAACTACTCGTACACATACAATACCCAAGACCCATTTCGATAACGATTTCAATCCGTCCGAAGAACCAGCACTGGAGCAGTACTAATTAGCTGATGCCGCGTTTGATTCGTTTTCGAGGTCTCGGCAACCGTTTGTTCGGATGATCGAACATATGTCGCCTCGTTGCCAATCAACTAGCAAGAACGAATCTAGCGGGAAGAAACAAAAGGATTCGGCGGAAGACAGAAAGAGCACCTCTACAAACGTGGACAAATATCGAAAGAGCTCGTACAGCTCCCGTAACCGATCATCTTCATCACTAAGAAACCTCCGCTCAACCATAAGTGAATCAGGGAATAATAGTCATAGTCAGCGACAGCCATTCAGTTGGTCGTCTACGGATAATTTTATAGCACCACAACAACTGAAGGCCGGCTGCAGAGAATGGTGTGGAATTGCTTAAACGTATCATTGAAGTCGGAAATGAAACTAAGCCAAATCAAACCTATCCTTGAGCAGTCAGGCAGGCGAATTTCTGCACTTTATGTAACCGGTGATAAGGCCAACGAGAACTATGCAGTCCTTACTCCTTACATGGAATTTTCCAAAACCTTAGTGCAGGAGCAGCATTTATGTCGTGAAAATATCTCAAAACGTCGCATGAAGTTAGATTTAGATGCGTTGATAAAAAAATATGATATTTATCGTTCTAAGGAGTTAGAAAAAGTTAGTCTAGAAAAGAAAAGGGATCAAGTAGCTCACGATATCAAAGAATTGCAGAAATCAAAAGCAGATACGTCGGAGTTGAATGCAAAAAAAAAGAAACATAACCAAATTACTTTACCGTCAGGGAATCCCAACGAATAAAGGAACCGGCAATAACATCAATCATTTGAATCGCAAAGTCCTGATCGACTACAGAGATCCAACCTGTTATTATCGTATGAAGGAAGCTGCACGATTTGAATTCGATACACCTATAAATTGTGTACGACACTTCCTCGAAAATAATTTTATTCAAATTTTGAATCCTGACTTCGCTAGAACGCTACTGCTAGAAGCTGCTGTGATCGATCTAAACCGGATTGGCATCGTTGATGAGGAAGATATTAAAGCGTCAAAAATTAATTTACTTCATTTAACAGGCGGTGGTTCAATAGCGAGTTTCCTCGGTTTTATTGCTAAACTGACCATTTTTCCGACATTCTTACCTCTTCGATTTATTGCCAGCGGATGGGAATATATTTTGACAAGTGATTTTATTACTAAATTTTGTACGGCATTCGCCCAAAGAACCTCTATAGTGATAAGTGAAAATAATACTAATAGCAACAAAGCTAACAAAATTGAGAATTTACAGGACGCCTCCAGCACCCATCGAGCGCTCGACGGAACAAGCGGTGAGTCCTTTTAATCAATAAAAATCTATGCCCAATATTTCATATTAATTATTTATATTATTAATAATAAATTATAAAATTTTTTTTATATATATACAAAAATATGTAGATACATATATTAGATTTCGACAGTAGAGTTTTGGTTTCAAATTAATTGGAAGCCTAGAAATTTAGTTGACGCGTTTTCATTAGCTGAACGTGATTAAAATTAAACATTTTTACTTTGTTTGTTGAAAAGCAACTCGGTTATTTCAAAACCTTACGAAATAATTACGAAAAAACTGGATGGAATCTTAAGTTAAGAAAAACTAACTTGAAAAGCATAGTATAAACATGCAACATTTGGTATTTATATGCTATAAGTAATATGAGCTCTCATTGTTTTGACTTCGAAACAGAATACTTAACGATTTTGGCGGTCCTTTGCTTTAATTTATTTTTTTTTATCGCAAATTTTGAAATCTTTACATTTTCAAGCGAGTCATTTTACAATAAGTGGCAAATTAACATTCGTGAAGGACATGTATTGTAAATAAAATACTAATAAAATGCAGGAGTAAATTTTAAAATCGGTCTTTCCCTTCCGGTTTTTCTGATCGGGTATAGGACCCGGTACGGTGGCAGGCTTCCACCCCAAAATATGAGCCAGCCGCCGGGTACAAATTAATTCCTTCTCTTGTTTCAGGTGACTTTATGGGTTGAGTGGCCCAAGCAAAGTGCCTTTTTATGGCATAGAGTTATGCAATCCAATTGTATAATTCTATGACATAAATTGGTCACCGGGGTACTCCCCTTCTGATGGGAAAGTTCATATAATTCAAGTTGTATGAGTTTTCCACTCAGAAGAGGAATACCTGTCCTGTCGTCTTTTGATCCGCAGTCCAATTCGTGAATGCGAAATTTTTTGTAGTGGGTCCTCGTGCTGGGGAAACGAACCCGCCCCACGACACCGCAATGCTAGCCTGCCAGCGCATTCACGCGTCTCCAGACGAGGGCATTCTCGGCAGAAACCGACACCTTCCTCTGCCGAGGATTGCGGATTGTTGGGATTGATGTTTATATATATCTATACAAATATAGATATATACATGTATATATGCAATCAATCTCAACAAATTTACTTAAAAAGATCCTTCTTAACCGTACGAGTATCACTCGTTCACGTTTATTTGATACCCATCGCCTTTGTTTTCAGTTAGCTATCACACATAATTGCCATAAAAGTTTCATGAAAAGTATACCCTTTAGCTCAATGAAAACTCGACTATGGATTTTCATGTTCAACTTTAAAATTATGATCAGTTATACAAGTAAAAGTATCATCTTTTTAGGTTGCGATTTTTGCCAGTCTTTAGTATGGGTAATTTTATGAATTCTATGTGTAGCGTTTACGGCTAAGGATATAAGAAGGATCCTTTACTTAGTTCATCAGTAATCAAAGAATGAATGCGGAAGAGAGAAGCATCCTGTAATTTTCCCTCTAAATATTGATGAATTGTATTTATGCTTCATTTAGAATTCATTTATTGGTTATTTCCTGTAGAAATGATTGACTAAAATGTACCGTTGTGCAGAAAATTAAGGATGTTGATCATTGTTATATTCTGTCACCAAAGTATTCGATATCTAGATCAAATCCTTGAAGAGTGCCAAATAATTGGTACTTTTCGTACGAAAGATCATTTAAACTAAATTTCTCGACATCAATGTATCATATTGAACTGTTAATATCTACAGAGAGTTATTATGCGCACAGAGACTCATCGACTTAATACCGAATGCTTTGAATTCCAGAAGTTGCTCAAGAATCTAGATATGTGGTAAATAAAGCATTCATTCGTCATTTGCTATGTTTAAAACCATGCTTGTCTCAATATCGCAATTCTTTTCTTCTTGTTGTTAATTTCATGACAAAAAGCAATAAAACATGTTACCAATTTGACTTCAATTGGATCTTGATCTTATAAATAATTTACCTTTAGGAATTACCGTACCTTTCCTCCAAAAATTCTACAAAAATACAATTAAGATAAATTCACTAACCATCTCGAGGCAGGACTTCCTTCTCTTAAGCAATGTAAATTAAAATTTTCTCACTAATTCATATGAAGTTTACAAAACTTTCAGTCATTGATATTACATTTCAGTCATTGATATTACAAGAACAATTTCTCATAACACCATTCCTCGGATATAAAAAACTAATGCAAAGTGAAATATACTTCAATAATTATGCGCTTGTTTTTCAGAATTGACTAAGTATCCAATGCTTGCAATCCATTTGAGATATAATCGCTTGTAAGTTATGGTTGAAATTTAATAGAAGGTACATAAATAAAGCAACAATCGTAAACTATTACAAGAGTCCAAAAATCAGTTGCATCTTTAAACAAGATATATAAGAGCTTTCTTTAAAAAAATTAGTAACTACTAACGGCTAATCTGTACATCAAATTTCATAAAAAACATATTTTCTTCACATACGTTTAGTAGAAGCAATATATAACATCACTGTGTATAGATACACAGTGATCAACATTCATTCATGTTAACATATTACCCTTTGAATAAAATCACAACATCCTAACCATCTCACTTTTCGCTTTTCATTTCCAACGTTGCAATAAGCAAAGATAAAATGCATCTCTATCAAGCGAAATCATAGTCTAATAGCCAACAATGTATCGAAGCACGTCTCAGCGACGTGCATTCATCCGAGACACATTGGCTTAGAAAAACTTTCGATTGAAATCTCAAAATCGACATCTTAGCGCCATCTATCCTGCCAATTGGCGTGCACCGTGACACCACTATGTATAGAAACACAATGCCCATACCATTGTGTTTCTATACATAGTGGTGTCATCGTAGCGAACATTTTAACTCCACATTGGGGGAACCCATGTTTCTGGTGGCGCACGTATCGCTGGTAAATGTCTGAGGTAGAATATCTTTAGTGAAAATCCAATCCAAGTACAGAAACTTTTAAAGCTGCTTTGAAAGTGGTTATGAGTTTTGAGATATATGATGTACATATATCAACATATGGGCAAATCCCAGCGAATAAATTATGTAGGATGGATGTATGTTCGCTATGCGTTTTGTGTGAAGATTCACCACCATGTAGGGCTAAAGCTAGTCGTAAGATTATTTCATTCTTCGCGATTATAGAAGATTGTAAATAAATGCACATGTTTTCAATTTTGTGTGTCCATTCATAAATTTGGGGTGTGTTCATTTTATGAATGGAAGTGCACAATTTTATTGTGTGAAATATAAGAATTAATACTTTTAAAGAATTTAAAAGTTTATAAATCCATTATATACGAATCGATTTTCTTTATCGCTAAGTGTTCTTTTTATGTGTTTTTCTAAACAATAATAAATATAAAACTAGATTGTTGAGTGTAATCATATTTGTAAACGTTGAATATCTAACTAAGCAAGTATACATATTTGAGTTAGAAATAGTGATGTTAATAAAATTACAACCATAGGTTTTATTCCTGTCGATTTTAAAGTTATCATTGAATAAATTGCAATGAAAAGATTTTTTGGCTCTGACAAACACTTGGAAATAAAAAATAAACACTCAAGTACGATCAGTGAGAAATTCATTTAAATATTTTTCCTAAATTATTGTTACATCAATGTATGTCTTTGCTTTATATGGTATGTCAAGGGATATCAGCTGAATGCTGATTCATGGTTGCAAGGGCTGAAATAAAATTGCTTTTATTTTAATGTATAATAATGGTACGTCGATTTTTGCACGAAAAATGTATCACTTGGTATCAAAAAATTTTGTTGCAGCATTAACCAATTAAACTTTTTAAAGTGTTTTGTCTTATTTAACTTTCAAAATAAAAATCATGTTTTCTTTTCGTGACTTTATTTGATTAATTTTTAGCATCTACGGGTTTCGCTGGTACCACCTGTCTCGTGAATATAATAAACTAATTTACTTAAGAACAAATCATAGTCGTCAAATACGTACACACTGAAAGTTAATTAGAAATGAATTTTTAGTTTCATAAAAGTTATAAAATTAATTCTGAGAAGAGTGATTTTCGCTTAGTCTTCTTCTTTTTAGCCCAACAGCCCCTCTCGGGCCTTCGCTTCCTGCAAATTGCGCCTCCAACTGTCTCAGTCCGTTGACGGCGTCTTCCAATTCCGAAATTTGAGCAGCGATGAACTGTCTTGTTTCCTCCGTTTCCCCACTGGCCTCCGGCGTTCAGTTCTCCCAACGAATACCTTTTAGGGTATCCGTTGTTCGTTCATACGATTCATGTGGCCAGCCCATTGCAGCTTCTGCAGTCTTACAATCTTTGAGACCTCCGGTTTGTCAAAAATTTCATACAGCTCATGGTTGTATCGAATTCACCATTGGTCCCCGTCAAGCTTCATTCCAATTATTTGCCTCAAGACCCGTCGCTCGAAGGAGTTCAATATATTTGCGAATGCTTGGGTTAGGGTCCATGTTTCACACCCATAGCATAACACAGGTCTCATCACAGATTTGTATACTTGGAGCTTTGTTCTCCTGTGTATGCAGCTGGTCTTCAAGATCGTCAATACTGAATAAAATATTTGATTTGCGAGCTGTATTCTTCGACGTATTTCGTCTCTTTAATTACCCGTTAAGTTTTACTTGTGTTTATTTTCAAGCAATGGTAAATATAATTATTCGTCGAGCATAACCATATTTTGCAATCAGTAAATTGCAAAAAATTAATGATAAAGTCAAATCGATAATAATTGTTACTATGCATTAATTTCAAGCTTGTAATTTCGATGTCAGGAAGGTTTCGAAAATTGTTCTTTCGATGATCTTGTTTTATAGGGGGCTTATAAAAATTATTTTTTCAACAAAATTGAGAATATCAGTTTGCTCATCCGTGTGCCCATTTTTGCATTACAGCAAGTTTCTCGAGCAACTACAAACGATATAATCGACCTTTCGGACTAGTTTATAAGCAATAAGCTAATGAACGTTTTTAATAAAAAAAACAACCTCAGAGGCATTTCGGGAGGCCTGAGTATATAAAATACTTTAAAGGGCTCTACGTAAAAAAAGCACGTTTTCCCATACCACTAGGAATAAAGTGCAAGACTTTTTTTAATGTGGTATCCTCTGTATGCTTTATCCATTTCACAGAACATTCGCTTAAAACTTGTGAGAATCATGGCAAAGTGCAAGACGTGTTTTTAATGTGGTATCCTCTGTAGGCCTTATCCATTTCACAGAACATGCGTTTAAAACTTGTGAGAATCGTAGTCCTTCCGATGGGCTGATCACAATAAAAAGTTTTGGGTTTAATAAGGCAACTAACATGATCTTCACGAAGGTTTTAACTGTGTCAAAGGAAATAGATGCAGATAAAATTACCTTCTAATACAAGCACAAACTATGAAAGCATTGATAAGGTGCTGCGCGATGAGAAAAAGGAAGAGGTATATGTAGTATGTAGCTAATAATTTCTGGAGCTGAAACTCAACTATCACGCGAAGCACGCTGGGGTGCATGGTTGCGTGACAAAAGCTATAAGCATGATGCAACTCAAAAAATTAGCCCCAATGCCAAAAATCTGCGCTCGATAAATGAAAAAATAGTACACATGAGTAGAAATTAGGTGGCAAACTGATTAAATCATAGAAAACATAGCTTCAGGCTTAAACTAGAGCTTTGGAATGCTTTGGCTTTGAAACATCACCGATTACTTAACTATCATTTAAATCTTGATCTGAGGTGGTTAGTTGCAGTGCATATGGAATAGGTGGATAACATACAACCATAAGTGATGTGGAATATTTAACAGACATTACTGTTGAATATGAAAAGACTACTTGAATAAATATTCGGCCGTACAACTAGTACAGATGTGCAACTAGCACATCCCTCTTGATCGTCATTACGTTTGGAATATCCCGATTCAACAGCGGCTGAAATCGTTGCAAATACGGAATTGCTAAGGGCTTGCATTTCTAGTTTTACTGGCATTTTATCGAAGTTACATGGTTTTATATGCATGTCCGTGAATTTACAAATAGTGGTGATAACATTATTATCCAATTCACGCACCTTTCGAATAATTCTCCATGAAAAGATTTTACTATATTAATTGATGTCATTTTTCAGATGGATATTCCTTAAATTTTTAAGATATTGAAACATGTCAAAACAGTTGTATGTTCCTCTACCTTCTCTCGCAAAGTATGAATTTCAGTTGAGGACCTAGGTAAGTATAAGAATCGTCGATTTATTGCGGTCTGATCACAAACCGTTCCTAATACATCGAAGCCGACACTGAGAATATAATTTATGGTTGTTATTATAATAAAAACCAGTAAATTTCCATTTTGCGAGCCAACAATTTACCCAATTCCTTGCTTCAAAATTAGAAGCAGAGTGTTTTATGCTGCGTTGTTAAGCCGCCCAAATCACAAAAATCATCAATAATGTCTTCTGCGCAATTATATTCCAGTTCCGTTCTTATTGATATCTCGTCAAAAAGTAAAACATACTGCCCATCTAAACTAGACATTCCTTTGATTTTTTCTCAAGCAGGTCTTTTATAGAATCAACAAAACCAGTTTTTAAGCGAAGATTTGAATACCAGTGCAGAATAGTCCTGACTGAAGGAACACTGAATTCCATGTTTAGAAATTCCCTGTAAAGGGAAGGGGGCCTATAGTAGTATTTCAAGTAAAAAATTTGCGCATTGATCCAAAGGGGCATTAGGCTTGTCGGAAAGCTGGGAACGCATTAAAAGCTGAGCCTCTTGGCTTTTATCCTTCAACAAATTTCTTGCTTGTTTTTCAACATCCGATTTATTTTTCCTTATTCGGTAATACTTTAGAGAAACAAAACATGCTTTTGGAATTGATTGTTTTTCCTCAGTGCTTTTTGTTAGGCGGCGGTCTGGGGATGGAAACTGAGATGGGTGTACGTTTAGTACGCTAGGTCTTGAATGAAGGTTAACATTCCGAAGATGGCTTTCATCCTTCGGATCTTTTCGCACTTCAAGTGGAGGAAACAACTGAGATGACAGGTTATTTAAATTTAAATCGGCTAAAGTTGGACGGATGAAGCTTTGTTTGGGCATTTCTCTAAAATGAATGGGATGAGGTTTCTCAAAATATTGTTCTTTGCAATTTCCAACTCAAAACTACACTAAGGATCCATAACATACTCACTATTTGAAAAAACGCTACGAATGACAGGTGTTAGCAATGCATTTTACTTCAATACCCTTCTATGGCCATATTTTCTAATGCAGGGCTTTAAAATGATCCTCACCCAGAAAATGGGATTTTTTTCAAGATGTTTGAGTGCGAAATGCCTATACGCTTTAATTAGACATTGGTTCTCTTGTCCTGAGATATTCAAAAATAACTCAAGGAAAAACCAAACGTATGGCCGTGAAGGTGATTCTATATATGAATTTCTATATAAAAAATCTACATAAAAATTTCAAAATAAAATACAATTAAAATTTGATAATTAAGCCTTTCCTTTAATGAATTCACAGTTAAACACTTTCTCACTTCAAATTTAAAGATGTAATGACCCATTTCAGTACATTGCATTTATTCAAAACTTTCTAACGGTGAAGCCTATGAAACATTAGACACCATGAATTTTCCCCATATTTAGACGCTTTTCATTTAGGCATCTTGATTGTGGAAAGCGATTTCGAAGGTAGCCAAAATCGTTAGGGTGCTTTATTTTTCTGATTGTGGGTTGTTAAAAATTTGCCATAAATAAGTCTTTCATAGTGCGCGATCGGTTCAACCAGGGGGTGTGGGTTCGATACCCGGTCTGTGTACCAATTTTAGTTTTGTTTTTCCCTTTTATTAGTTGATTGTTTACTTGTTTAGAATACATTTTTATGCTTTTGTGTTACAATGGTAGAATTTTCTAAAATGCATCGCAGGATGACATCCATTATAATCAACAATTTTTGTGCTTGTAACTAGGTTCTCAAAGAAGATTTGATTGTGGAATATATCCAAAATATCTCGTGAAAACTTAATGGTTATTCGTAGAATTTAGAATTGGATAGCTCTACTCACTCGATAATGTGTACCCATGATGTCTCGGTCATTTTATTGAATATCGATTATCGGTTGTTTTTAAAAGAATTCTTCGCAGTTCATCAATGGCAAAAACATATCACACTGTACTACGAATGTGAAAAAGTTTTTAAAAAATCGGAGGTTTCAAAAAATGCAGTAAAACGTCCAAAAGTTTCATCACAATCATCATTACTCAAAATAAAGAAACTGACACAAAGTCAGGTATATCTTTTTTATTAAATGTGTGTTTACATTTCGATGCATTGAAGCTCGCCAAAGCGACATGCATCCATCTAAGACACATCGGCGGAAAGAAACTTTTGCTCGAAATGCTAAAATCGACATCGCAGCGCCATCTATCCTGCCAATTGGCGTGCACCGTGACACCACTATGTATAGAAACACAATGCCCATACCATTGTGTTTCTATACATAGTGGTGTCATCGTAGCGAACATTTTAACTCCACATTGGGGGAACACATGTTTCTGGTGGCGCACGTATTGCTGGTAAATGTCTGAGGTAGAATATCTTTAGTGAAAATCCAATCCAAGTACAGAAACTTTTAAAGCTGCTTTGAAAGTGGTTATGAATTTTGAAATATATGATGTACATATATCAACATATTGGCAAATCCAAGCGAATGAATTATGTAGGATGGATGTATGTTCGCTATGCGTTTTGTGTGAAGCATAGTATACTCAACTAGTAACCACACTCCATCAACCCTCCGGAAAAATTCGAACACAAGCCGAACAGCGAGCCATAAATCTTCGGTAGCAGGTAGATGGTAAACGCTGATGCGAGGAATGGCGCGAATATAAACATATGCTTCGATGAGAGATTTCAGGGCTACCAGAGCTAAAAAATCAATAACATCGCAGAAAAACAAATTCGTTCCATGCAATCTTTTAGTTTTTTGTTAGGATGTGGCAGCACTCCTATGTTCTGAAATGCGTAAAAGAACACGTGCGTTGGAAATTTTATTTGCATTTTGCTTTGTTTCTTGAGCGCGCGAAACATGGGATCAGCTGTCATGCCCCGGATCAGCTGACGTGCCCCTGGGAAAATTCAAAAAGTGTGCAACACAGGGTAAATGAAAGGTGTGGCTACTATTTGAGTATACTATGGTGTGAAGATTCACCACCGCCATGTAGCGCTAAAGCTAGTCGTAAGATAATTTCATTCTTCGCGGTTATAGAAGATTGTAAATAAATGTACATGTTTTCGATTTTGTGTGTCCATTCATAAATTTGGGGTGTGTTCATTTCATGAATGGAAGTGCACAATTTTATTGTGTGAAATATAAGAATTAATACTTTTAAAGAATTTAAAAGATTATAAATCCATTATATACGAATCGATTTTCTTTATCGCTAAGTGTTCTTTTTATGTGTTTTTCTAAACAATAATAAATATGAAACTAGATTGTTGAGTGTAATTATATTTGTAAACGTTGAATATCTAACTGAGCAAGTATACATATTAGAGTTAGAAATAGTGATATTAATAAAATTACAACCATAGGTTTTATTCTTGTCGATTTTAAAGTTATCATTGAATAAATTGCAATGAAAAGACTTTTTGATTCTGACAAGCACTTGGAAATAAAAAATAAACACTCAAGTACGATCAGTGAGAAATTCATTTGAATATTTTTCCTAAATTATTGTTCCATCAATGTATGTCTTTGCTTTATATGGTATGTCAAGGGATATTAGCTGAATGCTGATTCATGGTTGCAAGGACTGAAATATAATTGCTTTTATTTTAATGTTTAAGAATGGTACGTCGATTTTTGCACGAAAAATGTATCACTTGGTATCAAAAAATTTTGTTGTAGCATTATCCAATTAAACATTTTAAAGTGTTTTGTCTTATTTAACTTTCAAAATAAAAATCATGTTTTCTTTTCGTGACATTATTTGATTAATTTTTAGCATCTACGGGTTTCGCTGGTACTACCTGTCTCGTGAATATAATAAACTAATTTACTTAAGAACAAATCATAGTCGTCAAATACGTACACACTGAAAGTTAATTAGAAATGAATTTTTAGTTTCATAGAAGTTATAAAATTAATTCTGAGAAGAGTGATTTTCGTTAAGTCTCCTTCTTTTTAGCCCAATAGCCCCTCTCGGGCCTTCGCTTCCTGCAAATAGCGCCTCCAACTGTCTCAGTCGAGATTCGAGCAGCGATGAACTGTCTTGTTTCCTCCGTTTCCCCACTGGCCTCCGGCCTTCAGTTCTCCCAACGAATACCTTCTTGGGTATCCGTTGTTCGTCCATACAATTCATGTGGCCAGCCCATTGCAGTTTCCGCAGTCTTACAATCCTTGAGACATCCGGTTTGTCAAAAATTTCATACAGCTCATGGTTGTATCGAATTCACCATTGGTCCCCGTCAAGCTTCATTCCAATTATTCGCCTCAAGACCCGCCGCTCAAAGGCGTTCAATATATTTGCGGATGCTTGGGATAGGGTCCATGTTTCACACCCATAGCATAACACAGGTCTCATCACAGATTTGTATACTTGGAGCTTTGTTCTCCTGTGTATGCAGCTGGTCTTCAAGATCGTCAATACTGAATAAAATATTTGATTTGCGAGCTGTATTCTTCGACGTATTTCGTCTCTTTAATTACCCGTTAGGTCTTACTTGTGTTTATTTTCAAGCAATGGTAAATATAATTATTCGTCGAGCATAACTATATTTTGCAATCAGTAAATTGCAAAAAATTTATGATAAAGTCAAATCGATAATAATTGTTACTATGCATTAATTTCAAGCTTGTAATTTCGATGTCAGGAAGGTTTCGAAAATTGTTCTTTCGATGATCTTGTTTTGTAGGGGGCTTATAAAAATTATTTTTTCAACTAAATTGAGAATATCAGTTTGCTCATCCGTGTGCCTATTTTTGCATTACAGCAAGTTTCTTGAGCAACTACAAACGATATAATCGACCTTTCGGACTCGTTTAAAAGCAATAAGCTAATGAACGTTTTTAATAAAAAAAACAACCTCAGAGGCATTTCGGGAGGCCTGAGTATATAAAATACTTTAAAGGGCTCTACGTAAAAAAAAGCACGTTTTCCCACACCACTAGGAATAAAGTGCAAGACGTTTTTTTACATGTGGTATCCCCTGTATGCTTTATCTATTTCACAGAACATGCGCTTAAAACTTGTGAGAATCATAGTAAAGTGCAAGACGTGTTTTTAATGTGGTATCCTCTGTAGGCCTTATCCATTTCACAGAACATGCGTTTAAAACTAGTGAGAATCGTAGTCCCTCCGATGGGTTGATCACAATAAGAAGTTTACGGTTTAATAAGGCAACTAACATGATCTTCACGAAGGTGTTAACTGTGTCAAAGGAAATAGATGCAGATAAAATTACCTTCTAATACCAGCACAAACTATGGAAGCATTGATAAGGTGTTGCGCGATGAGAAAAAGGAAGAGGTATATGTAGTATGTAGCTAATAATTTCTGGAGCTGAAACTCAACTATCACGCGAAGCACGCTGGGGTACATGGTTGCGTGACAAAAGCTATAAGCATGATGCAACTCAAAAAAATAGCCCCAATTCCAAAAATCTGCGCTCGATAAATGAAAAAATAGTACACATCAGTAGAAATTAGGTGGCAAACTGATTAAATCATAGAAAACAAAGCTTCAGGCTTAAACTAGAGCTTCTGAATGCTTTGGCTTTCAAACATCACCGATTACTTAACTACCATTTAAATCTTGATCTGAGGTGGTTAGTTGCAGTGCATATGGAATAGGTGGATAACATACAACCATAAGTGATGTGGAATATTTAACAGACATTACTGTTTGCAATATGAAAAGACTGCTTGAATAAATATTCGGCCGTACAACTAGTACAGATGTGCAACTAGCACATCTCTCTTGATCGTCATTACGTTTGGAATATCCCGATTCAACACCGGCTGAAATCGTTGCAAATACGAAATTGCTAAGGGCTTGCATTTCTAGTTTTACTGGCATTTTATCGAAGTTACATGGTTTTATATGCATTTCCGTGAGTTTACGAAAAGTGGTGATAACATTATTATCCAATTCACGCACCTTTCGAATAATTCTCCATGAAAAGATTTTACTATATTAATTAATGTCATTTTTCAGATGGATATTCCTTAAATTTTTAAGAAATTGAAACTTATCAAAACAATTGTATGTTCCTCTACCTTCTCTCGCAAAGTATGAATTTCAGTAGAGGACCTAGGTAAGTATAAGAATCGTCGATTTACTGCGGTCTGATCACAAACCGTTCTAATACATCGAAGCCGACACTGAAAATATAATTTATGGTTGTTATTATAATAAAAACCAGTAAATTTCTATTTTGGGAGCCAACAATGTACCCAATTCCTTGCTTCAAAATTAGAAGCAGAGTGTTTTAAGCTACGTTGTTAAGCCGCCCAAATCACAAAAATCATAAATAATGTCTTCTGCGCAATTATATTCCAGTTCCGTTCTTATTGATATCTCGTCAAAAAGTAAAACATACTGCCCATCTAAACTAGACATTGCTTTGATTTTTTCACAAGCAGGTCTTTTATAGAATCAACAAAACCAGTTTTTAAGCGAAGATTCGAATACCAGTGCAGAATAGTCCTGACTGAAGGAACACTGAATTCAATGTTTAGAAATTCCCTGTAAAGGGAACGGGGCCAATAGTAGTATTTCAAGTAAAAAATTTGCGCATTGATGCAAAGGGGTATTAGGCTTGTGGGAAAGCTGGGAACGTATTAAAAGCTGAACCTCTTGGCTTATATCCTTCAACAAATTTCTTGCTTGTTTTTCAACATCCGATTTATTTTTCCTTATTCGGTAATACTTTAGAGAAACAAAATATGCTTTTGGAATTGATTGTTTTTCCTCAGTGCTTTTTGTTAGGCGGCGGTCTGGGGATGGAAACTGAGATGGGTGTACGTTTAGTATGCTAGGTCTTGAATGAAGGTTAACATTCCGAATATGGCTTTCATCCTTCGGATCTTTTCGCACTTCAAGTGGAGGAAACAACTGAGATGACAGGTTATTTAAATTTAAATCGGCTAAAGTTGGATGAATGAAGCTTTGTTTGGGCATTTCTCTAAAATGAATGGGATGAGGTTTCTCAAAATATTGTTCTTTGCAATTTCCAACTCAAAACTACTCTAAGGATCCATAACATACTCACTATTTGAGTAAACGCTACGAATGACTGGTGTTAGAAAGCATTTTGCTTCAATACCTTTTTATGGCCATATTTTCTAATGCAGGGCTTTAAAAATGATCCTCACCCAGAAATTGGGATTTTTTTCAAAAAGTTTGAGTGCGAAATGCCTATACGCTTTAACTAGACATTGCTTCTCTTGTCCTGAGATATTCCAAAATAACTCAAGGAAAAACCAAACGTATAGCCGTGAAAGTGATTCTATATATGAATTTCTGTATAAAAAATCTACATGAAAATTTCAAAATAAAATACAATTAAAATTTGATACTTAAGCCTTTCCTTTAATGAATTCACAGTTGAACACATTCTCACTTCAAATTTAAAGATGTATTGCCCCATTTCAGTACATTGCATTTATTCAAAACTTTCTAACGGTGAAGCCTATGAAACATTAGACCCCATGAATTTTCCCCACATTTAGACGCTTTTCATTTAGGCATCTTGATTGTGGAAAGCGATTTCGAAGGTAGCCAAAATCGTTAGGGTGCTTTATTTTTCTGATTGTGGGTTGTTAAAAATTTGCCATAAATAAGTCTTTCATAGTGCGCGATCGGTTCAACCAGGGGATGTGGGTTCGATACCCAGTCTGTGTACCAATTTTAATTTTGTTTTTCCCTTTTATTAGTTGATTGTTTACTTATTTAGAATACATTTTTATGCTTTTGTGTCACAATGGTAGAATTTTCTAAAACGCATCGCAGGATGCCATCCATTATAATCAACAATTTTTGTGCTTGTAACTAAATTCTTAAAGAAGATTTGATTGTGGAATATATTCCAAAATATCTCGTGAAAACTTAGAATAATGGTTATTCGTAGAATTTAGAATAGGATAGCTCTTCTCACTAGATAATGTGTACCCATGATGTCTCGGTAATTTTATTGAATATCGATTATCGGTTATTTTTAAAAGAATTCTTCGCAGGTCATCAATGGCGAAAACATATCACACTGTACTACGAATGTGAAAAAGTTTTTAAAAAATCAGTGGTTTCAAAAAATGCAGTAAAACGTCCAAAAGTTTCACTGGGTCTCGCCACATCCATTTGCACATATCCCGACGATATAAATTCACAATTCTGACCTTTATATGGAATAAGTCATATGGAGTACTACTCTCAATTATTATCATGTTTACTCTTAAGCGTGCTTCCGAGCCGGTTTTGAATTCTTCTTAGAGTTTTCATGTTACAGTCTTTAGCGCTTCTATTGCTTCGTATTTCTTGCACATTTATTATGTGCACAAAGGCTTATCTAATAACTGAAGAATGTTTCGAATTTCAGAAACTGCTCTAAAACCTGTTTGTAAGATAATTAGGCCATCTTAACTGCTGATTCACATCAAATCCATTTTAAAACAATGCTAATTTGAATTCCTTTATTCTATTTCATTCTTTATTTTAGTGACTTGTCGAAATTATTATCAAATATCACTATTATTTTATACAAAAAAGATGATATTATCATTCTTTTCAACTTTGTTACTAGTAGTTGGCTACTAACTATATTTTCTTTCAATTAGATTCTACTTGATGGGCTATTCCCCTTTAGAAGTGCATCGTACATTTTCTTTGATTCCAACAAATATAAAAGCAGGATGATTTCACTAGGTATATCCTGTTAGTGCTTCCTAATCCACTCATTTATTCCAAACATCACAATCATCATTACTCAAAATAAAGAAACAGACACAAAGTCCGGCATATCTATTTTATTAAATGTGTGTTAACATTTCGAAATTAGTTCGCAAAAGCTTACTATCTATGTAAGGTATGGAGTTCTTCAAATCAAAATCATAAGAGGAATTATTAAGCATTCGTAATCATAACCTGAAAATCACATATCTAAATTGAATTACACTCAATGCAAAATCCATTTACTCGCGTATCGTAAAACTTCTATTAACAGCTGCAAAATTTATATTACAAGTTATATCTTCCTACGAATACTCACAAAATATCTTTAAATTCACTTCTCACTTGCCATGTTGCCTCTAACAATGATAATTTTCTCAGCTTCTCATAAGATAATGATAACCAGGCAACTTTGCATCGACGCTACCTTCGAGTTCAATCCCGATATTGTGAACTTTTCGCATTTGAAAGTCACTTGATCACACCTTTTCTCCAATAACTCAACAAAAATACAAGTATCGCATATTTCCTAAATGTTTCAAATAAGGAATTGCTATAATAAAGCGATACAAAGCAAACTCTTTTCACTAATTGATACATGAGATTACGGATCTCCCTCTTAGTATTAAAAGATGTGCTTTGCATTACTGGAATATAACTATAGAATACAATGTACAAATTGTACATGAAAAATTATATAATTTATTTCTTTTACATCATGCAACTGTTGGCATGATTAAAAAGATATTAAAATTTAATTTCAAACATTTTGATTTAAATTATAATATGAATTAATTACTTCATTCTTAATGGGTAAGTTATTTCCAACTGACAAGCAAATTGTCCTTATTTTGAAATCATAAGTGATTTACTTTTTTTAAAGCAACTCCATTCATTCATTCAACATTCCTATCGCAAATATTATATTCCTCAAAAGAGCCCACGAACATCATTTGCTACGTTGCAATTAACTACGATAAAATTCATTTCCTTCCATGGCAGATTTGATCATTAGCCAACGATGCATTGAAGCTCGCCAAAGCGATATGCATCCATCTAAGACACACCGGCGGAAAGAAACTTTTGCTCGAAATGCTAAAATCGACATCGCAGCGCCATCTATCCTGCCAATTGGCGTTCACCGTGACACCACTATGTATAGAAACACAATGCCCATACCTATCCCGGACTCATACCTTCTTATCCCAGGCACCTACCTATACCACCCTAATACACACACTTATACACCCAAGAAACACACCCACCCACATATCCGAGACACAAACCATTAGTTTCATTCCCGGCCGCTTCAAACGCCATTAGTTCCAATTTCCGCCACTAGTGAGTTAGAATCGGTATTCTCTAGCTACTAATGTCAAACCTTTGAAAGTCCTCCGCCACCCAACGCGGGTGCGTTCAAAGACGACAGAACACTTCTCTGCATTATTGTGCAGCCATAATCGATCGTCTATTATAACTTATAGTGTTACTTTAATCATTCGTATATGACACGATAACAGAACATGTTTTTACATTTGCACATGTAATATTTTAAAAATAATAAAACAAAATCATTATAACTATGTAATATATTTTTTCCAACATAAAAAGGGTGTATTTTTAGAGGTATAGAACTTTAAGTTGGCAATACTTTTTAAATTTACGAATGGTGTGACAGCTATCATGCATTTTATGGTTAATTTGATTCGCCATTTTATCACAAATAGGTTTAATGCGCCGGTGGTATATATTTCCGATATATTTCGGGAGTATCATTTGACACCATATTCAAATGGTGGAAATTAAAGAGTGTTTCTCAGAGGTTTAGAACTTTAAGCTGGCAGCACTTTTCGATGCTACATATGGTGTAATAGCTATCATGCGTTAAACTACTCTACCCTAGTTTCGCATCCAGCGCTAAAGATGCTCAGCAATAGCGACCGAAATGCATGCGTATTGTTTAATATAAAACCTATTTTTAATATCATACGCGTCAATTAAATTAATGTAATTGACACTTATTTTATTTTAAACTTGATTATTTACGGTCCCAAAAGGTGACCAACTTAATTAAACTTTAATCAATACCGACCACAATAGTGTTCAACGGATTAAATTATTAAAGAAAAGTTTTTGAACCTTTGTATCATTTCAATCCGTCCATACAAAATATCTTTAAACGTTCCCATTCCATTCATTTTTTCTCCTATGCTACGGTTGGCTCGTTTCAAATTACTTCCGCTGGACATTGATAAATTATTCAATTCCAAAAATACTGAGCTACTATGATATTTTTGCGATACTGTTTCCACATTTGGACCATACTGAGCTACTATGATATTTTTGTCTTTTTCCAGACAATCGCGATACTAAATCAACTGTAGGTAATTTAGCGACATTTTGTTTTGTTACGGGTGTTTTGGCAGCATCAGATGATGTAATTGTCGATGATATAATTTTTCTTTTAGAGGCTTCGAATGGATTTGATGGAGCCGCAGCATGTTTGACTCTATCATATTTTCATTATGTTTAGAAATTACATGTCGTGACTTATAGTCATCGGCAAATTCGCTCCCACAATTTTCTCATTCGACATTTATCTTTTTCCTTAGTGGCCTTGCTATTATCATAAAAATTATGAAAAAATACCTCCACTGAATTAAGTAAAAAAATTACTGCTAGATTTGTGGGTATTACGTTGAGCACCGAAGTGAAATTTAAAGTTTAAAAGTGTAAAAGTAGGTTTTGATTGCGTCGATTTGAAACGAAAAGTAAGCTAATATTTTTTATATAAAGCAAATTAAATTTCAATTCCAACAAAATAAAAAGTTGGGTAGACAGAATTACGCTCATGTCAGAAGGGTTTTATACTCAAAATACGATATGAAGAAACCAATAATGAATAAACGCAAGAAAAACGTCAACGATATTTACAACAATTACATACTCACTTAAAAAAAAAACCATTGTTACACCATTTTAGCCTGCTGCCATTTCGTTGCAATATCACTAACAACCATATACCGATGGAAATCTTAAATATATTTTATTATTCATTTTATCTGGAATTTACTCGTAGAAGATCCAATCAAAAGTGGATATTAAGAAATCTCATCAGGACCCTTCATTTGATACCCTACTCGACTATCTTTGGTGAAAAATTTATTTTTAGGGCGAACATCCATGTACGGGAAGACCCCCCTTAAGAGTCTTTGAAATTTTTTTTAACCACGGAACTTTCATTAACCAGAAACGTCTGAGCTGTTCACAAAATTTGGTGATTCCTGAGAATCTTTTCCATCGCAAATAACCAACAAATTAATTCTAAATGAAGCACAAATACATTGATTGCTTTTCTTTTCCGCATTCATTCTTCGCCTGCTGATGAGCTTATTAAAAGATCCGTCTTACATCCTTAGACGTTACGCGTTGGATTTGCAAAATTCCCCGAAGAAATAATAAGCATTGAGTGATTGCAAATTATAGAGTTAACCGCCATTCGAAAGTTGATTCACTGCTTTCTAGATAAAATTATACATTATATGAACTGAAATCTACATAAAATTAGTCATTTCCAAACTAAAGGCCGACGAAAATCGCGACCCACAAAGATGATCCTTTTCCTTCTATAACTGACCATAATTTTAAAGATGAACATGAAAATGCATACCCGCGTTTTTATTTAACTGCGGGACATTATTTTTATGAAGTTGCCACCATATATGATAAGCTCCACTGGAATCTCATCAATGCCGGGCGCCTTATTATTCTTTTGGGCTTTGATGATGGAACAAACTTCATCCAGAGTTGGAGGGGCCAATGGAAAATCTCCGTAAACATCTATAGACTCCGATGTTCTGGAGCTGTGCGGAGGATCAAGAAGGTTCTTGAAGTATGATGCCCAACTTTCCTTAATCTTGGTTTTATCAGCGATGATATTGCCGATCTCATCACGACAGAGCGTGGTTTTGGGCTGATAACCACGTTTTAGGCTTTTCACTAGTTTTTATGCTTGTCTTGTCCTGTTGCTCGCTAAACTTACATCTATACTTCTCAATTGGTCGTCATAGTATCTTTCTTGAATTATCTTATGCGCTACTCTTCCTTCTGAGATTTTCATAGTGTTCTCTCTTCGTCCTGGTTTCCTGCCAACATACACACATACACACATACGCGTTATGCGTTTTACAAGATCGTCGAATATCTTTGATATTCCATTCGCACGTAGTTTGGTGTATTTTCACTCACCCATGCTCAGATTACCTCGTAACCATGATCACCTTCAGCTTGGGCCCTTTCCCCTTTCGTATTTAGTTTATAAAAGATTTTTCAGCTGTCTTCTTCTCAGCTCTCAGTAATTTTTCTTATTTATTTTCTCCTAGTTTTTGCATTTTTTAATAGTTTTATCTTTCTTTTTGCATGCTGTGCTATTATTTAATTCCTGCCAACATACACACACACACACACATATTTGTATATATATATATATATATATATATATATATATATATATATATATATATATATATATAGACGAGTATATATATATATATATATATATATATATATATATATATATATATATATATATATACGAGTATATATATATATATATATATATATATATATATATATATATATATATATATACGAGTATATATATATATATATATATACATGTATACGTATATATACATCTATATATATATATATGTATATATACATATGCATATATATATATATATATATATATATATATATATATATATATATATATATATATGTATATATATATATATATATATATATATATATATATATATATACATGTTCATATATATATAACCATAAAGTGAACTCCGCAATAAGTAAACTTCTCCAAGAAATTTATTTAAAGATGTCTCTTAACCGTAGCACTTGTTCACGTTTATACCCATCGCTTTCGTTTTCAGTAAACTATAGGAGATAATTTTCATGAAAATTATGTCCGGCAGTTAAATGATCAGTTAAAGAAGGAAAAGAATCGTCCTTGTAGGTCGCGATTCCCGTCGGTCTTCAGTTTGGAAATCACTAATTTCATTTAGATTCTGGGCGCATAATGTACAATTTTATCTAGAAAGTAACGAATCAACTTTCAAATGGTGATTAACTCTATAGTTTGCAATCACTCAATTCTTATTATTTCTTCGAGGAATTTTGCAAATCCTACGTGTAACGTCTAAGAATGTAAGAAGGATCCTTTAATAAGTTCATCAATAGAGGAAGAATGAATGCGGAAAAGAAAAGCAATCATTAGATTTTCTTCAATGAAATTGCTCTAAATTATTTTGAATTGTATTTATGCTGCATTTAGAATAAATTTTTTGCTTATTTCCGATAGAAATGATTGACTAAAGCGTTTATGGAGAAAATTAAGAATACTGACCTTTCCCATCATCTATCACAAAAAAGATTCGGTGTCTACAGTAAATCCTTGAAGAGTCGCAAAATAATTGGCATATTCCATAAGAGAGATCATTAAAATCCCATTTCTCGACATCAATGTACCATATTGAACTGTTAAAAGAGCCCATGAAAGGATAACAATTCTGTGCCGATACATATTAGTTCAATATGGGGATGAAAGTCGGAAATTGTTTAGTTTTAATGGTAAAAGTCCTTCACTGAAAATCTTCTTTCCTTTGGGAATCGGTTAAAAAATAATGCCTCAGTAGAGAATAGATTAAAGCGTCTAAGCAGAAGAGAAGACTTGTAAAAGAACAGATCAACAAAGTTAATTATTTCATGATAAGATTTGAGATTATTATCCGTAAATCCTGCAGCTGTGCTCTTCTTGATTCATAGTATCCGCTGACCTTTCTTCTTTCTGGGCCATCTTTTTTAAAATTAGAAATGATTCGTTGGATCTCGCGTCCACACTCAACCTGCTTTACCGCGTGCTCCTCCATTTTGTATTATTTAATTCATTTAAATCTTCAGATGCTCTTTGCAATTATCCAAATTTAATTCACTGTTTCACTTGCACTAAATCCTTCCACTTTTGATCACGTCGGGATCACCAAAAAATATGTATGATAATATTAATCATGCATTAATCACTCTAGCACATTAACCACGCGATTCACTTGAATTGGTTTGACCAAGCACTTTAACTTGTCAAAACTGTCGCGTCGCATTAAAAGAATAAATTTGTTTTAACCAAGCACTTGAAATTGTTAAAACCGTTGCTGCTGTTCACAATTAAGACCAAAACCAAGAAGCACTTAAACCTCTAGTTCCCGGTGAAATGAAATTCCCGATGTGCAATGAACAGCTGGAATCTTTATTTTCGTACGAAACAATTCATAACTGATTTTCGTTGACAATTTTTTTCTTGCAAGACAACATTTCTCACGACAAATTCCACACTCATAAAATTTCAAATCTTTGGTTAACGCTAAGACAAGTATGCTATGGATGCAACTGAACATGAACTTACGATATCGGGTCTGGAATTTGTCGTGAGAATTACAAATAAAGCGAATGTACAACTACAATATTGAGGATTAGAATTATCTGATGAATAAAGTGAAATATTTTTTTTGAATATTTGAATTTAATGCATGAATTTATATCTTGGATGATTTTAGACAATTGATAAATTAATTTAGGGTTTTAGGTTGACTTCAGATAATGAAACTGTACATTTCCTCCCTGCCTAGAACGTCGTTCAAGAAATTTCCACTGAATAGTCTGGCTGCAATGTTGACCTTGGCACTGGAACTGGAACTCTCCTTAAAATTTTCGCTCGTCTAGTCCAGGGAAGGAAGATGAGAAAAATCACCATCAAAGTTAATGCAACATACCCCGGAATAATGTAATGATAATTGATAGAGCTGTTTTCAATGAGGTTGAAGTCATCTGCTATAGGCAATGAGGTTTGCAGTTTTTCGAGCTCTGTAATGGATGAAATACATGGGTGATACGTGTTATTAAAACTAGTAGCTCTAAATTGAATTTCGTCAATTGGGAAGGATACTAAGATATTTGTGCAGTTGTTGGATGTGTTGAAATTGCTTGAATTAAGGTCATCTCTAGTAATTGTAAATAGATCATGCTTGATCACGCAATTGGATTGTATTGATAATAAGCCTGACTCATTTATGCAAATTTGGTCTATGTGGTCTCCACAAACTACTTGTCAGCGAACGGGTGATTTGAAACCATAAATCCATCTATTCTTGTTGTGTAGTTGAGTCCAACTGTATGCAGATGTAACGTTCTCTGCCTTGCCTGATATTGATTCTTCAGTTAGCAGCAGCCTCAATTCACAACATGCAAGCGATGATCCTTGGTGATTTATAAGACTCGTGTCTTTGCAAACGAATGATTTAACGTTTATCAGCTTGCAAGAACTTAGTTGATGTTCTGACAGAGTAAAGTATGAGTTACGATGGGCGTTAATCGCAAAATATTTACTTGCTTTAAGCCTTGTCAGGATATCTCCCCGCCTTATTGGTATGGGTATTATGCTAAAGAGATCAAATTTTTGGAGATCTACCAATGGTAAGCAGATATCAACCACGAGATAGTTCTTTACAAGTCTTCCTTGAATTTTCATCAACTTATATAAATGCAGAATATCTGTTTCTTCTGTTGGGAATTGGGTAGACGATGGCAAACTATTTCTGATTATTTTTAATTCTTGAACTAATTGTTGGGGTGAGAGAAATAGTGGACAAATCTCCCATGATGTGTGTCAGTAAGCACATCAATAATTGCTGCTTGAATTCGATGTAATTCAGAATTAGCGAGCAAGAGTTGAAACGAGAGGACTGTTTGTGGCTGCATCATTCGTGTTTGGCAATCATCAGAACGGTTTTAGCGGACTTGTTTCATTATGTATTTGAGTTTTTCGTCGATTTTCGAAAACTTAGTTTGTGTGTTACGATGGTTAGATTTCATAATGTTGATTGTAGAATCTACTATAGATGCCTGATTTTTTACTAATTTTAATATGTGTTGCTCGTTGAACTTGACGTTTTTAATAGTTGCAGTTATCTCATTCGCGTATTCTGAGTCAAGTGTTCCAAAGAGTGAGTGCGCCATACAACCAATTATGTTAAAGGCTCCACGACTGTTTCACGATAAACCAAAAGAAAAATGTTTCACGATAAAACTCTAGTTTAATTTTTAACTTTGTATTTACAATCTTTATTTCCATAAAACACTATCTTACTTTCCGACTTGAAAAACTTGCAAACTAATTCCACTTTATTGCGAACAAGTTATCTGGCGAACGGACAATGCAAAAAACTGCACAATGGAAAATCTCTTTCAAAGAGTTTCCCGTTTATGAAAATTTCGGTACATTTTTCCCGCGTAAAATTAATCTTATACTAAATTCATAATATTCTAAACAATTACGTGATTCTGCGATATTACTAGTTTACGGGCACCCTGTGACATTTTTGACATTGTCACTTCAAAAACATTGTAGACAGACGTCAAATGGTCATTGCCAAGTGAAGTGTTAATGCGATAATTCTAGTTTTATTCTCGTGCAGGAGATCAACAACAACTTCAACATCAGATAAGTATATCTTGTTTACATAATAAGTCCGATGCTTTGTGGGGTTTTATTATTTCCAGGACGTTACCTCGCATCGCGTGGAGCGGAGCCAGCAACTGACATGATGAGGACAAGTTGGAGAAGAATCGGCAGAACAGTGAGTACCCAACATACTCCCCCGGCTGAGGGGTGCAACGCCTCAGCAGCAACAATGACCTGTAAGTAAACTAGTAATTATTTAGTTTTGCAATTTAGAATACCTTTGGTGTCGTTTCATTTCCAATCGATTCTTTGCTGCGCTACGCTTTATCTTCAGTTGACTTCGGCTGGATTAATCTTATCGATTGAGTTAGGCGTGATGAAGTTGTCCCACCTATGCTGGGCGTCCACCTCCACCTATACTGCAAACCACCTCCAAATTGTTAGGTTTAAGCAAAATTGACTTCAATCGCAGTATGATATTAATGTTTGTTCGACGCAAGGTCTGAGTGAAGGATAGGATAGGGGAAAGTAAGGATGGTGCGACAAATATATACATATATATATTTATATATATATATATATATATATATATATATATATATATATATATACATTAATGTGTAGATTCCTGCGTTGGCAGCAGCGCAATTTTCGTAATTGGTCTTGTATAACTTTTGCCATTTGTCCACACAGTCGCGACACGAACTAAATTATCCCTTCCGGGGTGTACTTGAATGATCCTCGCTAATGGCCACCGGTAGGAAGGAAGTTTTTCATCCTTGAGGATACACAAATCTCCCACCTTTATGTTGGTTTCGTATTTAAGCCATTTTGGTCTACGTTGCAAACGATTCAAGTATTCTGTCTTCCAACGTCTCCAAAAATCTTGTGCATTCTTCTGAGTCATCTGCCATCTATCAAGGTAGTTAACGTTGACATTTTCCAATTCAGCTTCAGGTAGTGCTATCATTACGTCGCCAATCAGGAAATGAGCTGGCGTGAGTGCAGCGGTATCCATCGGTTCATCGTTGAGAGGGCAGGGAGTTGAGACAGGCTTCGATTCTAATCAACACTGTGGATAGTTCCTCATATGTTAGAGACACGTGTCCGGCAACCCGACGTAAATGTGCCTTAATAGATTTCACACCAGCCTCCCAAAGTCCGCCAAAGTGAGGTGATGCTGGTGGATTGAAATGCCAAGTTACGCCTTCATTTGCAACAATCTCCGCCGCTTCATTACTAATTTTTGTGATCCGCTGCAACTCAGCAGCTGCGCCAACAAAATTGGTACCACAGTCCGAATATATATGACTGCTGAATCCTCGTCTTCCCATGAACCGCCGTAATGCTGCTAGGAGTGCAGGCGTGGACAAGTCACTAACGATTTCAATGTGTATGGCTTTTACAGCTAAACAAATGAAAATAGCCACATAACACTTTGTCGTCCTGCTGCCTCTTCCTCGTCTATCTTTAATTTCAAACGGGCCACAAAAATCGACGCCGGTGTGTGTGAATGGACGCGACATAGTTACCCGAGCTTCTGGCAAATTGCCCATCAACTGGCTGGCTTCCTTCGCCTTTGCGCGAAAACAACGAACGCATTTATGGATAGATTGTTTAGCCCGGTTGCGCCCATCAATTACCCAAAATTTCCTTCTTAAGGTATTCAACATCAGTTGCGTCTGTCCATGTAAAGTAGCTTGATGGACTTCTTGTAATAATTAATCGGTGAATACACCATTTCGCGGTAAAATCATCGGGTGTCTTGCATCAAATGTTAAAGGCGCGTGCTCGAGCCGTCCACCGACCCGCATTATTCCCTTGTTATCAATAAACGGGTTCGAATTGACCAACCGGCTTTTCTTTCCGACGGACGAACCCTTTTGAAGCTCACATATTTCTTCCGGAAATGCATCTTGTTGAACATGCCTGATCCAAAACTCCGAAGCGTACCGTAATTCGTCGCTAGTTAGATACTTTGGCAAATTGGGTTGTGTGGACTTCTTTCTAAGAAAACGGAAACAATATGCCGTGACTCTAATTAATTTCATTAAGCTAGAATATTTTTTCAACAATTCATCCAAGAAATACTCTGTCTTTAATCCCACATTGACCATCATGGATTTTCGTTTTTCTATGTCAGTTAACTGAATGGTTTTATTTTTAGGCCAATCATTGACACCTTTAGTTAACCAGCTTGGCCCATGCCACCACAGCTGACTATCGAGTAAATCGCCAGGCTTTATTCCTCTAGACGCTGTATCTGCCAGATTATCCTTCGAAGGTACATATCTCCACGGTATGTTACCGGTGACGTCTAAGATGTGAGCTGTTCGGTTACTGACAAAGACAGTCCATCGTGTCGGCAATTCTTTCAACCAAGCCAAAACGACCTCGGAATCAGTCCACAACCACGTAGGTGTTTGATCAAACTTTAATGCTGCCTTTACTTCTTTTAGCAATCGGGCCAACAAAACAGCTCCGCAAAGTTCCAAACGCGGAATCGTAATTGGGTTCACCGGCGCCACCTTAGTTTTGGCCACTAACAAATGACTTGCAACTGTGGAACCTGATCGCACCGTCAAATAAATAACTGCCGCATATGCTCGTTGGGATGCATCGCAAAACCCGTGGAGTGATACCTCCGAATCCTTCTGGTATGCTACCCATCGTGGTATTTGTATATTTTCAATTTCAGGTAACTGTTTTAACCAAGCACTCCATTCTCCATTCAAAACATTGGGTATCGGTTCGTCCCAATCTTGACCTGACAACCATAAACCTTGCAGCAATATTTTAGCCCTTATCGTGAAGGGTGCTAACCATCCTAATGGGTCGTACAAACGTGCTATTGTCGATAGTACTGATCGTTTTGTATAAGTTTCTAATCTTTCATGGCTTTTGAGACGAAATGTAAAATAATCACCGATTGGGTACCACAGTATTCCTAATGATTTATATCCATGGTCCATTTCAAACTTAACGCAGTTATTCATTTCCACGTCTTCCGTTGGAAGTCCTACCAAAATTTGATTGTCATTCGCTAACCATTTCCTCAATTGGAATCCGCCAGACTTCAAGAGCTTAATCAACTGATCTCTTTTAATGACGCTTTCTTGCACGCTATCACCTCCAGATAATAGGTCATCCACATAAAAATCCTCCAAGAGCGATTTACTTGCCTCAGGGTACGTTTCCCTTTCGTCATATGCAAGCTGGTGTAAAGTTCTAATAGCCAGAAATGGTGCTGAGCTAGTTCCAAACGTCACAGTATTGAGGGCGTAATCTTTAATTGGGCCATTTGGTTCGGGCCGCCAAACGATCTTTTGGTAATTGGAATCTTCTTGATGCATGTTTACTTGTCGATACATCTTGGCTATGTCAGCCATCATAGCGTACTGCTTTAGCCTCCACTTCATTACAATTGCTGTCATGCTGAATTGAAGAGTTGGTCCGGTCAACAAGGTATCATTCAGAGATACATCAGAACTTGTTTTCCGGGAAGCGTCGAACACCACTCGTATTTTCGTCGATGTGCTTTCCTTGTATACTGCGTGGTTCGGAAGGAAGTTAGATGTAATCACCTGTCGACCGTTTTCCATTGCCCATTCGTTGCAATGAGGCACTTCATACATATGTCCTAAATCTAAATATTCTCGTAGTACAGCTGCATATTCCTCTCGGAGACCTTCAGTACTGGCAAAACGTTTCTCTAGGTGCAATAAGCTTGCAATTGCACTTGATCTCGAAAGCCCTAAGGAATTTCGACTTTCCGAGTCTTTAAATGGTAATCTTACTTGATACCGACCATCTGATTCTCGCTTTACATGGGTAACATAATGATGTTCACAGGCATCCTCATCTTGCGTTCTAGTTCTATCCCCATCAACTTCCTCCATTTCCCAAAATCGTTTTAATTGTTCGCTTATTTCCACATTTTCGTTCAGTTCAACTTTGAATGAATGAAGGACTTGCTGCTGACCAATGTTCACACTCCCAGATACTATTCAGCCTAGCTTGGTGTGCTGTAACACTGGACCTAAAGTCAATTTTTTAATCTCGCTGAGAATTACTTGAGCGTATACATCCGCTCCCAGAATGACGTCAATTTTGCTCGGATGATCGAAGTACGGGTTAGCCAAATCAATGTTTCCTATCTGATCCCTAATCGACGTGGAAACCAACTGCGATCTTTTAGGATATTCTAACTTCAGGAAGCTCGAGCATTGTCTCAAATAATGTGGTCCTTTGCAAAGAATACACACGATTTGTTGCGCCTCCTTTGTCACAAATACGTTGGGTGATGTGCGAATGGGTTTATGCCTTTCTACCCCAGCAGCTTCTAACGCTCTGAACCTGCATTGTAGAAACTCTTTCAGTTGTTGAAACGATGATATCTCCGAAACCTTAGCTTGCTGTTGCTCCCACATCTGTCGTGTTTCGGCTGGTAATCGCTGTGCCGTCAAATGCACTAATATTGCATCCCATATGTTTCCTACCTTTAGATTGTCTATGGCCTGCACGCAATCAACTGTTTTGTCTAACAGCATTTTGATCGACGATGCGGTTTTGTTTGCGTTGCTTATATGGAGTAAATGGTTGAACTGCGTTTTCAACAACACACTTTTATCGTCGTACCGTTCCACGAGCATTTTCCACGCTGATTCATAGTTTGCTTCGGTAATCGAATAGTGCTTCAATAATTGTTCTGCTTCTCCTGACAGACTGCATTTCAGATAATGAAGCTTCTCCACTTTCGGTAAATTAGCTTTTTTATGGATCAGAGACGTAAACAGATCTTTAAACGATGCCCATTCGTCATATTTTCCATTGAACTTTGGCAGGTTGATCCGTGGGAGCCGAACGTCTGTATCATCCATTGCTTTCGGTGACGGACTCGCTCCTTCTTTACAACTTTGCGCTCCATGTGCCACTTGCTCCACTCGCAACTCTTCCAATTCTACCTCGAAATTCAATTCTGCCTCCTCAAACGCCAGATATACGTTCTGTTTAAAATAATCTGCTTCAAGGATCTTCTTTCCATCTACCAATTCAAGAATCTGATGATGATTCTCCGTGAAGGACCGACGAATTTGTTGCACCCGTTCCAGTAGTTTTGTAGCATACGCGGTGGTTTTCCGTGCCTTAGGGTCCTTTCGGAAATTCGTGACCATTTTGCTTAGCTGCTCACTTAGTACACTTTGTTGTGCCACTAAACCATCCATCGTTCGTGAGGTCGCAGGACGTGATTCCAATACGAAATTCAAAACTATTAAATTTAATCAAATCGAAGTTTATCAAATAATGTAATAAACAGTCGCACGAAAGTCTATTTGTTACTATTAAGTAAGCGGCACGGCACAGGATTCGAACTTACTCAAGTTTGAATGACGGTTCACAAATTCCGCCCAATGTCCAGTAAGTACCGTTACCTAAGCACCGCAACAAGGATCCAAATCTGAACCAAGTTTCGAATTATTTAACCTTTTCCCAAATCAACAGCAAACAACTAAATTTATCTGCAACAATGAGCCGATGCAGTGCAAACTTGATGTGTGGTTCGCACTCTTAAATGCACGAACAATAGCAATTGTGCATAAAATTCTAAATTTGATACCAATTTGACACCGATACAGTGTCTGACCAATAAATTCCATCGCAATACTCATCCGATGTAGTGCGGATTTGAGATACGGTTCGCTCTTCCCAAAATAAATTAACCTTGCAATTGTGCACCAACTTTTAGCAAATAAAGTTGATGTGTGACCAATAAATTCAACCGCAATATTCATCCAATGTAGTGCGGATTTGAGATACGGTTCGTTTTTCCAAAGTAAATGAGACTTGCGATTGTGCACCAAATTTAAGCAAATAAAAAATTAAAGATGATGTCGATTGTGAAATTAGGAAGAAAAGGACTAAAATATGGAACTCACTAGACCTTGCCTTGCTCAATTGCTCACTTTATTAACCCGCGCGAACCGATCTTTAAGCGCTTTTTCACTGCACTTAAATCAACAAAATTAAATCTTAACTGACACACCATTTAAAATTATCCGGAACTATATCCGGCTCGACGGACCAAAAAAATGTTTCACGATAAACCAAAAGAAAAATGTTTCACGATAAAACTCTAGTTTAATTTTTAACTTTGTATTTACAATCTTTATTTCCATAAAACACTATCTTACTTTCCGACTTGAAAAACTTGCAAACTAATTCCACTTTATTGCGAACAAGTTATCTGGCGAACGGACAATGCAAAAAACTGCACAATGGAAAATCTCTTTCAAAGAGTTTCCCGTTTATGAAAATTTCGGTACATTTTTCCCGCGTAAAATTAATCTTATACTAAATTCATAATATTCTAAACAATTACGTGATTCTGCGATATTACTAGTTTACGGGCACCCTGTGACATTTTTGACATTGTCACTTCAAAAACATTGTAGACAGACGTCAAATGGTCATTGCCAAGTGAAGTGTTAATGCGATAATTCTAGTTTTATTCTCGTGCAGGAGATCAACAACAACTTCAACATCAGATAAGTATATCTTGTTTACATAATAAGTCCGATGCTTTGTGGGGTTTTATTATTTCCAGGACGTTACCTCGCATCGCGTGGAGCGGAGCCAGCAACTGACATGATGAGGACAAGTTGGAGAAGAATCGGCAGAACAGTGAGTACCCAACAACGACGTTTGCGTCCAACCGAGAAGATACTATTGTCCAGGCGCAAATCTTTCTGCATCTGTTCAATTTGGCCAACTATATGGTCGCTGCCAGGATTGTTCTCTGTTTTTACGCAGACTTTTTTTAATGAATTGATTCCCATCTCGAAAGCGTTGACTTCTTTCCGATGTGTCGACAGGTTGTAAGAGACCATTAATCTCAATTCAAAGTGTAGTCCTAGTTTCTGGCTTAACTGTTTGTTTCAAACACGGGTTTCGAACGTACCTTTGTTGTAAGGCACACAAGAAGCAAGCTTGCGAGCATTGATCTTTTAATTACTTTCATCCTCTTCCATGTTGTTTCTGATTCAATGTGGTAAGTTGAGCTGGATGATACTGGGCCCTGTTGATTATTTTCAGATTTGCTAGGTAAAGTTGATTTTCGTTTTCTTTTATCAGGAACTGACTCTTCCTGATCACTTGCATTTGATTGTTTAGGGGTGAAGATTTCGTCTGTCGAGAGAGGTGATAGTCTGTGAATTGTTCTAGTTCAGCTACCATTCGCAGTTTTCACATCAACGACTCGAAGCGCTCCATCACTTCCATGATGCAGTTTTACGATCCTATCGAGTGGCCACTCCATAGAAGGAATATTATCCTCTTGAATAATATGCATTGTGCCTAATTCAACATTCGAAGCTCGATCATTCCAGCGCTGACGTCCTCGTAGCTCATGCAGATATTCTTTTGGCCACCTAGTCCAAAATCCATGTTGTAACTCGGAGACTTGTATTAGCTAAACTTTTTAATTGGATCATTTCACCCTTTTCACATCAATTTAATGTAAATCTATACGACAAATTTGCTCTACATTTGAAGCTTTATCTAACGTCGCGCGGATATCGATCACTCTTTCGGATGGCTCCGATAGCTTTTTAAATTACTTTTTATGGAATTGTTTGCAGCTACATATAAATGAGTTGCATATTTTGAATAATAATTTTTCTGAAAAATTATTAGAGAAGAAAAATGTTAGAAGAAGGTGGTTTCGACGTGTGCACTAATTCTCCTCAGGCCATCACACTTAGATACACACCGGTGATGGCGACCACCATGCTCAGAGGTGAGGGAGTAAATTTTTAACTTTTCTACTAATGCAAACTCAATATGTTTTTGTTTCTGCAAGTTATATTCAAGGTAAATTTCTCTTGTAAGTACTTGTATTAGCTAAACTTTTTAATTGGATCATTTCACCCTTTTCACATCAATTTAATGTAAATCTATACGACAAATTTGCTCTACATTTGAAGCTTTATCTAACGTCGCGCGGATATCGATCACTCTTTCGGATGGCTCCGATAGCTTTTTAAATTACTTTTTATGGAATTGTTTGCAGCTACATATAAATGAGTTGCATATTTTGAATAATAATTTTTCTGAAAAATTATTAGAGAAGAAAAATGTTAGAAGAAGGTGGTTTCGACGTGTGCACTAATTCTCCTCAGGCCATCACACTTAGATACACACCGGTGATGGCGACCACCATGCTCAGAGGTGAGGGAGTAAATTTTTAACTTTTCTACTAATGCAAACTCAATATGTTTCCATCTTTCAGCTAAACTAGCTCTTTCTCCTTCGTGGTTTCTGTGTTCAAATTGAGCGACTGAAGGTTCACCGATCAAAAAATGTCCCGGAGTAAGAGCAGTGAGGTCATTTGGATCTGATGACATTGGGGTGATAGGCCTTGAATTGAGCACTGCTTCAATTCCAATAATAACGGTCTCCAATTCCTCGTACGTTAATGATGCCTTAGATGTATTCCACACTAGTAAATGCTTTGCCGATCTGACTGCACCTTCCCACAGCCCTCCAAAATGGGGTGCTCTAGGTGGAATGAAATGGAATTATATACCTTTGGAGCTGAATTGATTCTTAATGTTTGTTTGAGCTTCGCTGAAATATATGTTTGACTCTAGCTCAGCCAGCTGATTTGTAGCGTTATCGCAGTATATGTTCTCGCAAAGACCTCTCCGCCCAATAAATCTTTTCAAAGCACCAATTAATGCTTCTGTGGTCAGATTAGTAGCTAGCTCTAGGTGCGCAGCCTTCGTTGTGAAACAACAAAAAACAACAATGTAGGCCTTTTGAGGCTTATTGCCGCGTACTTTATAATGTACCCATATGGGGCCACAAAAGTCTACACCTGAGTTCAGGAAAGGGCAAGGTGGCCGCACTCGCGCATTTGGAAGGTTTCCCATGATTTGATTTAAAATCTTCGGTTTAGCCCGACAATATGTGATACATTTCTGAACTACTGATCTTGTCATTACTTGCCTTTAGTGATCCAGAATCTTTCTCGAACGATATTGAATAGCGTTTGTGAGCCACAATGGAAGTTGTTTTCATGAATCTTCTGCAACAGCATTTCCACAACTGGGTCATTATAGTGCAAAATGATTGGATGCTTTGGATTATCTTCCAGCAATGACAACTCCAATCGGCCTCCCACTCTGATGACTCCTTTTTCATCAAGGTAAGGGTCACTGTCCTTCATTGGACTCTGACGGGGCACTTCTTCTCCCTTTTTAAGATTTTTAATTTCAGTTTGAAATTCAGAATGTTGAATTTGTTTGATTATAACGATCAAGGCATTGTCTAATTCATCAGTAAATACAATGTCTTTAGGTTGGAAAATTTTTCATGAATTCTGCAGTTCGTGGTGAATCGTGACATATGTGCTACTATTCGTTGTAATGTTTAAAAATTATTGCCATGATTTATTGAATATATAACTTCATCTAATACCGCTGTTGGACCTTCTGATGCTGTGTGTTTTTTTTCCTTTCCATATCTTCTTGTGTGTCTACTTCATTAACTTTCAATGACGGCCATGTTGACTTTTTTGCATGTAAAAAGATTGGTCCATAAAACTATAACTTGTAGGATTTAAAATGCCTTGGAGATAATACATCTGCTAGATTGGCCCTTGAGTTTACGTGCTTCCATTGCTCAGGTAATGGGTGTTCCTCAATTTCGGAAATTCGGTTCGCCACAAATGTGTGAAACGAAGATGCCGCTGAATTGATGCACGCCAATACAATTTGTGAATCTGTCCAAAAGTAGGTTTGAATGTCCTTGTAATTCAACTCAGATTTGACCCTTATAATCAAACATGTACTCAGCATTGCAGCACAGAGCTTGAGTCTTGGGATTCTTGTTTTGTTGATCGGTGCTACCTTTGACTTAGCACAAAGTAATCTGACTACAATTTTACCGTCCTTTAAAAAAGAACGTTGATAAATTGCTGCACCATACGCCATGTCCGATGCGTCCGCAAACGCATGAAGTTGTAGGGTTCTTGGGGTTTGCTGTGAATAACAGTGCTGAGGAATCCGGACCTCTGTCAAGATATTCAATTCCATTTAGAAGGCTATCCATTCTCATTCAATGTCAAGTGGCACACTTTCATCCCAAAAAATTTTCAGCTCCCACAACTTTTGAATCATAATTTTTGTTGTCACTACTACCGGTGATATGATTCCAAGAGGTTCGAAGACTCGAGCTATTTCCGAACATATTGTTCTTTTTGTTAATTGTTGGCTTTTTCGCAGCGTCACTTGAATAAAGAAATGATCAGTTTTCGGAGATCGCATTATCCCAAGGGTTTTCACTGCTTCTTGGCACTCATCTTCGAAATCCAAATTTACCTCCCTTTCTCCAACTGGCACATTTTCGAGTAACTTACAATCATTTGCGCACCATTTTTGCAACTTGAATACTTTCGAATGCTAATTTCTTTAAGCATTTAATTGCCAAATAAGGAGCTGATCTTGTACCGTAGGTAAAATATTGCAAAGGAAGGCTTGGATCTTCTCTCCAGACAATCAATTGAAATTTGCGGTCATCTGGGTGCATCAAAATCTGCCGGTACATCTTTTGTATGTCTGTTGTGAACATGTATTTGAGTAGTATAAATCTGCATAAAATTGTGAGCAGGTCATCCTGAATTACTGGGCCACAATGCAGAATATCGTTCAAAGAGTATCCTGAGGAAGTTTTTGTTGATGCAGCATATACCATATGAATAATTGCTGGTGCTTTCAGACTTCAATACATAGTGGTGTGAAGTATAATAATGTGCGCCTATTATCGATTTTGGATCAACCCATGACATGTGACCTAAAGACTCATATTCCTTCATGAAGTCCACATATTGTCGCTTGATTCCTTCTCATCTAGACTAACGTGCTTCTAATGCATGACTTCCAAGAGCTGTTGGATTTTCTAAGAGCGGAAGTTTAACCATGAACCGTGCAGACGAAGTCCGAAAAGTATTTTGGGTAAAATGAGTTTCACAACGTTTTTCTGTTGAATTAAATACCTGTTTTGAATCGTCGACTTCTTCCAGTTTTCAAAATCTTTCCAGGAGTGCATTGTTTGTTTCTTCCTCAGCTGTAAGTACTGCACATGTTGAAGTACTTGTTGATTGCATGTTGATTTTGCCAGATAGAACCCATCCAAACACTGTATTTTGGAGATTTGGCATTCCTTCTACTAAGCATATTCACCCTGGCACTACCATTTGCTGGAAGAACTCTGCACCAAGAAACACGTCAATTTTTTCGGGACAGTTAAATCGTATCAAGCATTTGCGTTGGTTGCATCGAGACTATTGATGGCAAGACAAATGCTTCTAGATATGTTTCAAATTGGCCGAAGAGAGATTTCATGGTCACTTTAATCCGGCGATTAGTGTCTCTTCTTTCTCTGCTAATACCTACTATACTTAAAAGTGATGGTGTTGCCGTTAGTCTGTGTCTCTTGATGATTTGTTCTGTGATAAGGTTAACATGTGACCCAGAATCTAACAATGCCTTGCATTCAATCGCTCTTCCATTGCTCGCAGTCAGGAGTATTCTTGCTGTCCCTAGCAACACATACCCATTGTCATTCATCGTTTGTGAAGCAGCCATATTAGTTATAGTGGATGGTAAGTTGTTTGAAGTTCGATTGTTGAGTTTCGGAAGACTTGTTCTCCAGTGGTTTTTGGCTGCCAATTGTTTTCTCTGAGGGTTCCAAGTGCAGCAAAGTATAGTATTATGTTTCCTCTGACATCTTAAGTATGGCCGAGAAGAACAAGTGCTATATTTGTGACCTCGTTTCAAGCAATTTATAAAGAACTTGCTTTTTTGTACAAAATTCAACCTTTCCAAAGCAGCCATCTCCAAGAACCTTTTGCATGCATAGAGACCATGATTAGGAGCTTTGCATAATTTGCATGCTGCGGTAGCCGATGTTTTTTGCACTTGTATGTTTCTCTTTACTTCCAATCGCTTCTAATGACTGAAATCTGTATTCCAGGAATTTTAAAATGGTAGAGAGTGTTTGATTCTCCCTAGGCTATTGTATAGACTGTTCATATGACATATGTGTTTCTTTAACATCATGTGCAAAATGATTAGGTCCCAACTCATAGTACTTACTTCAATATTTTTCAACGCAAATAAACTTTCATGTAAGGTATCATGAAATGTTCTTATGGTGCAGCTGACAGACCTTCTGACGGTAAATTCGGTTGACTGAGAAACTTTTGTATATGAGTGGATGTCAGCACTCTTTTGTTATCATATCTTTCTTTCATTGCCATCCGTGCTGCACCATAATTTCCTTCCGTCATGGTTAAATGGCTGATTAATTTTTCTGCCTCACCAGTTACATTTGATTTCATATACCACATTTTTTGTATTGTTGAAAGTGGCTGCTTGTCGATCATTCCCGAAAACATGTCTACAAATTGAGGTCACTTCATATAATCTCCATCAAATTTTTCGATCGTAATTTTCGGCAGATTCACCGATTTTGTTTTTTTCATCATATTCACCGGCATTGTATCCCGAATGTTCTGGGTTTTCAGTGAGCTCGTAAATAGTATAGTACAAATCCTCAACTTGCTGCCATAGCCGAGACAATGTTTTTCTTTGAACGTCAACGTACTCTTTTGAATGCGCTCCTGTTCCTTGGGGCAACCTTGACAACAAACGCTGCAATGAACCTATCATAGCCCTTTGTTTGCGAATAATAGGGATCACATCACCTTTCTCAGATTGATTCATTGGCTTAAACTGTTCTGGCTCCTGTGAGTAATTTGTAGCTTGTCCAGTTTCTTCAGTCAACGCAACATCGAAGATGTTCAAATAACGATGGACCAGATCACTGATTTCCTTATAGTACTCTTTCTTAAAATAATCATGATCAGTAGCCACTGTTCATATTTCTCTAATTCTGTTGTCCACTTCTTCAAACTGCATCCATAAATCCTGCAGCTGTGCTCTTCTTGATTCATAGTATCCGCTGACCTTTCTTCTATCTGGGCCATCTTTTTTAAAATTAGAAATGATTCGTTGCATTAATCACTCTAGCACATTAACCACGCGATTCACTTGAATTGGTTTGACCAAGCACTTTAACTTGTCAAAACTGTCGCGTCGCATTAAAAGAATAAATTTGTTTTAACCAAGCACTTGAAATTGTTAAAACCGTTGCTGCTGTTCACAATTAAGACCAAAACCAAGAAGCACTTAAACCTCTAGTTCCCGGTGAAATGAAATTCCTGATGTGCAATGAACAGCTGGAATCTTTATTTTCGTACAAAACAATTTACAACTGATTTTTGCTGACAATTTTTTTCTTGCAAGACAACATTTCTCACGACAAATTCCATACTCATAAAATTTCATATCTTTGGTTAACGCTAAGACAAGTATGCTATGGATGCAACTGAACATGAACTTACGATATCGGGTTTCGTCTGGAATTTGTCGTGAGAATTACAAATAAAGCACATTAATTGTGCTTGGAAGAATGTTTTCATAATTGATATATTCAATTACAATGTTCAGGATTAGAATTATGCGATGAATAAGGTGAAATATTTTTTTGAATATTTGAATTTAATGCATGAATTTATATCTTGGATTTTAGACAATTGATAAATGAATTTAGGGTTTTAGGTTAGCTTTAGATAATGAAACTGTACAATGAGGTTATGTTAGAAGGCTTTTTCATTGTGAAAAAATGTATTCATTGATCAAAAATCAATGGGAAACTAATTAACAAATATTTGAGTGTTTTGAATTCTTTCTTAGGTATATGATTTCTTTTGTACAGGGCCGGTATTTCTCGACTCCCCTTGATTCTTCAGAAAGGAAACCACTCAGAGTATTTTCTTTTCTGAGTCATTGAATTTCCTGACTGTCTGTTCTGACAAATAATTAACTCTCACAGCATTTAACCACAATTTCAGTCGAAAGAATACAAATAGAAAAACCAATATGAAGTTACAAGGTAAACATTTTTAGATTGCACTGCATTGAAAATTCTGTTTGTCTTTTTGTTGCCCTGTAAAGATGAAAGCTGTGCATTTCTATCAATTGATTCCTTACTTCTATAAAATTAGAATTCCCGACACATGGAAAGACCACAATGCCGCCGTCGCTGCATTAAAGTGTGATAGGCTTTCGGTGCCTGGCCAACTGTTCGCGCCTCACTTTCACGGAAAACGCATAAGCGTTGCAATTGCTTCGCAGTTCCTTTTTTCGTATCCATCGTTTGATGTGAGCACATAAGGGCGAAATTAGGGATCGCAATAAACCTCATGTGTAGTATCTTACCTTTTCATTTCCCGTGTCACTTTCCGGAGGCTAATTCTCAGGAAACACCGATCGCTTGTTGACGAACAGCTGAATATCTTCTCCTCCGGGTCAAATTGTTGACAAATCAGTCAGTTGGCAAGCTCGGCCCTAGCTTCACCTTTCCGCTTCTTCGAGTGCCAACTCCACGCTCTTTCCACTATATTTCTTCACGCGCAGGAAACATGATCCCATACACACTACAAAATGTCGACGACAAAAGAGAATGTGACCGCGGGCAACGAGGACATCAAATCTTGACGAACTTCACACTTCATAAAAACTTCTATTCTCTTTTACGAATTATCTAGCCCTAGAGCTATGGAAATGCGATTTTACAATTTACCCGAGACTCACAATTGTCAATCGACTGACGTCAAATGGTGGTTCACTAGCAGCGATTCACTCACCACCAGTTGACGTCAATCGATTCAGTCGCAGAGAGGGGTCAAACAAGTGTATCAGCTGGTTGGACATATCAGCTGAAGCGGACATTTAATTTGAGGAGTGACAGATCTCTACGGAATATTGATACGACGGTTCGAGGTTATCACAAACTATTTCAAATAAACTTTGCAATGAGAAGCGCATTTACCAGTAGTGGCTCGAGGATATCATAATGGTATGAATCGTGAATGTGAAGCAGCGGGAGAACGAGAACATCGGAAAAGCCAGTAGCAGCATGTGAAGAAGGAGGGCCTTGGATAAAGATGGAAGGTTGGTGTAATCGTGTCGCACGATTTGGCCGTGGAGGGTTAGAACTGTTCAATTCTAAAAGAGATGTGGCGTTTGGTTATCCTTAACAGGATGAAGGTGTATATCATCTCATTACGCACACTTCTACAAGTCGGATTGAGGAACAATCTTAATCGCAAAAAACGTGTCCGTAGAGCTCTTGACGTGATATCTTGTGGCCCGACGACAAGGAAGAAATTAGAAAAATGAAAAACATTATTTTGAGATTTGACAACACTCTTTGTGATTGCTGTTCAAGTGCAAGTCAAAACTAGCAATTTCCCTAGTACTTCGCAACGTCAATTTGTACCCACATACAAATCGAAGTTCTATTTACAACCAAGCCGAGGATTTTCGACCATCAATTTGATGAATTAAATTTATCAGTATATGAAGAAAATAGATGGATTTACAACAGATCATATTAGCCCTGATCAAATGTTAAGTTACAAAATGATATCAAAATGTGCAATTATGGTGAATGGCCAAAAGTTTTATTGTTGTCCAAATTGTCATCGAATGATAAAAAGTGAAGAAACTATGTTGCGTTCATCTTACGAATAAATCAAGAAAAAGATGAAAGCATTTTATTAAAGCCCAACATATTTATATTTCTTAAACATGGTTGTTTAATGTTCCGTCCCTAAGCTCTGTCAACCATTTTACACACTTAATATGTAGGAAGTATCTTTTTGTTTGTATTACGTGTCTTAACTATTTGATAGCCGTATTTTTATGAATAATTTGTCGTGTTTAATACTATTTTTAACACTGTACAAAATTTTAGTTTTCTCGCAGACTCACAAAAGTGACAACAATATTATGTTCTTGTTTGAAGAACAAACCTAGATAGTTACATAAATTAAGTCTAGAAGTTTATCCATTTGTTCTTAAGAGGACAATTCCTTTACTTATACTTTTATTTGAATGCGATTAGAATATTTGAATTAAATAATATTATTTTTAACTACGCTTTCTTTCACCAGTCGATCGCAAGTAAAAATATGTTATGTAGTAAGTAAGTCAATTTAGTCAATTAGATTATTAAAATTTCCTTAAGAAATTATAATTAAAATCAATATCAATCAGATTTTTAATTTCACTCGATTCAGTAATGTTCGTTTGTAAACTCGCAAAAATAAATTGAGCATAAGATATTGCAACATCTTCAATCAGGAACTCTGAGATATGTTATAAATTTCAATCGACGCTACATGACAATTTTTACTATTAACATTACTTTATATTTTCTGACTACCACAAATATTTCTTTTATATAAAACGAAGCATGTTTATTTAAGACTTTTGATCCAATCCACAGAAAAATTTTTTTTTAGAGCGATAGAAGAAATATTAAAACGCTTTGCTAAATGAATCACCGTCTTTCCTTACGAGCAAACCCGTTCCCTTTCAGAAGGTTAATGTAGGCGAAAGGTGACTACGCCGCCGAGAGGGAAGGCGCCCGGTAATCCATTAATGGTGGGTTTCGTGTTGTGGTCGGTACGCGGGAACATATCTTGAGTTTTGCGTTTTTTTGTAAGAGTAGATTTTCGGGTGTATTCGGCACCAAAATACTTAGCGGTTTTTATGGCCTTTTTCCTCGAATCGAAGGGAAATGGAACGGAAATGACGTAATTTGAAGTAGAATCAGTGGAAGTTGTTCGACGCGCTTTAAATCGGGCATTTGAACCGGTGGCTGATTTTTTTGTACTTTGGACTTAGTCTGTTCCCGAACTAGCTAGTCAGTCAGCAGCCACCTCGGAGTAGACTAAGAGTGTCTTGTACAGTCCATTGCCACGTTCCAAGACTTCACGTCTAAATCCGATGAGAAGTTGGCTTAGATTTCCTTCAGGAAATTTCACGAACGAACAATCGAGATGTAAAAATCATTACAAATACAAGTATCATAGCTGATGGAAACAGAATTATGGAAGCATGGGCATCATATTTCAAAAACTTTCTAAATCCTCCACACAGTTCCAAAATATTGGAGCCAATAGATACTCCTGAAAAGTTTCCAGTAGCCCCAGCAACTCTGGATGAAGTTTTTTTCACTATTAAGTTCCAAAAGAATAATAAAACACCGAACATCAATAAGATACCAGTGGAGCACATCAAATATGATGGCAATGTCCCGTTTGGCAACAAGAACATATGCCGAGCAAGTGAAGCCAATCAATTATATTCCCTATCCACAAAAAAGTGATAATCTACAGTGTGAAAACTATAGAGTCATATCACTACTTTGTACGGCGTGCAAAATATTTTCAATCGTCATAGAATAAAAATCAGATCATATGCCAAAAGTATTACTGGGAAGTATCAAGGTGGTTTTAGAGCAGGTAGATCGACAATAGACCAATTGTTTACAATAAAGCAAGTACTTGAAAAATGCTGGTAGTTCAACATAGACGTACAATAAATTTCGTTAACTTTAAGCAAGCATACGACAGTATTGATCGTACCATACTGTACCAAACAATGCTGTGCTTTGGTAGCCCAGTCAAATCAGTTCGTCGTACCAAAATGACAATGACGTCGACGATATACAAAGTCTGCATCAATAACCAACTCACCGATACCTATGACATAAATATCGGTCTAAAGCAGGGAGAGAGGCTGGCCCCATTGCTATTCAATTTGCCTCCGGAATACGTCATCAGAAAGTTACCTGTCGATACCGAAGGTACGTTACCATACAAGTCAAGCCAAGTGTTAGCCTATGCGGACGGTCAGCGTAGACAGTTCATCGCTACTAGGATTTCGAAATTGGAGGACGCGGTCGATGGACCGAGACAGTTTGAAGTGATTTTTGCGAAGAAGAAAAACTTTTGTGAGAATTTTCTGTTCAACCTTTTACGAAAGAAGTCGCGTAGATTGCAATTGTAATCCAACTTGAAATGAGAAAAAGCTGTGAAAGATCCGTTAAGATTTATTTATTTTTCTTAAAATGAAATAATACTCGTACAATAGTTTTCAATTGTATTCAGAATAATATTCCGCCCAATACTCAACTTTCTTGATAATTTTTTGTAGTGTACCTTGTGCTACGGGAAAAGGACCCGAACGTGACACCGCAGATAGATAGCTACAAGAAAGCCTATGCATCCGCAGGCATGGCCATTTACAGCAAACTCGGTTGCTACAGCTCGCTGAGGCAACATTTTATCGCTGCTTTCCTTTGTGGACTTATTAAACATCCACAAACACTACAACACCCCAACATAATTAGGTATTTTTAAGACCTATGTTTAAAAAAAAACTAAAGAGGACACTTACGACATTTTCACACCTGCAAAGATTGATAAATAAGACATGAAATAAAATGTTAAAGATATAATAAAGTAACATTTCGCCATTTGAACAAGGAAATATTCCCGCGAAAAGGGCGGATACATTCCTTGAGTTGAAAAAAAACATTGTTTCCTAAACTAAATTTAATTAGTTTGAATGTCTATCACAATATTTTACCACCAACCTGATTACTCTTCACTTTAAGTTCTCCAGGAAGCGTTTCTCTATTAAATATAGCTGAGTACAGTTGGCTCAAGGAAAATATTTTAAAACTAGAATAAAAAATTCGAAATAGAATACAATGCCATTTATTAAGCATTACAATTTAAGATATCAGATGATGAATTTATCGTTTAGTCTAATTAATTTACATGGATGCATATAGCTGGTTTAACTGTTGTACAAAAAATTATGGCAGTAAAATTGTACTTAACTTCATGCTGTTACCACTATAATTACTAACTGTACGTTTAGAATACGTAGATACAACCTAATTTCCGTGATTAGACTTCCCAATTAGTTTTTTATCTTTATCATTTTTATACACATTGCGTGCATTTATATGTATTGAGAAATCATTGAAATGCCTTTGGCTTAATTTTATATAATAGTCAAATTCAAACAAACGGACCCAAAAATAAGAAATAAGATTCTAGGTGCTTGTGCTAGTTGCGATACCTGAGCAGGCGAAAAACAGTCCTGAATCGCATAAAGCCCATTTTGCTTAAATTTAGAACATTATAAACTTCTCAATATCAAAATATTCATTCAAGCGACTGCCAAGAAGAAATAACTCTCAAGACAACCAGTTCGCTATCATAAATGGAAGCAATCGCTTTATGTATGAATCAAATAATTTTTCCAATGTTATATACATCTCAGTTATTTTTATTATTATTTTTAAACTTCAATTTCGTATCGTTTTTCATACATTTGTTCTCTTAGAAACTGTATATTTTAAATGTTTCACAGTTTTACTCATAATTAATAAACCCCAATAATGTGAAGGCACGATCAAGCTTCATTTCACGTATATTTCGTAAAGTTTACATATGTTTATCTATATTTATTGTGCTATTTAAAATACAAACTTTGTGAAGTTTTTCTCTCAAGAGGATCATAGTAGTGAATACATATTTGTCGCCATCGACTCCATATAAAAATTACCTCAATTATGATCTCATAAAATCACACTAAAAGGAAAAAACTTCTTTAAGATGCAGATTAGGATACCTGCACTTTAATATGTTATTCAAATTTACCATGTTATGAGTAGTACTATTTTTTGTATAGAAGTTGGTGATCCGATCATGGTAAAGGATATAAGTCTACGTTACTCGCATTCAAAAACAAACTTAATAATTCCAACTGTGCAAAATTTATCAAAACCACCTAGAGTTTTCGTAACGCCACGAAAGAAATCAACTGAGCAAAAATGGGCTAAAATATGTGATTACATGTTTAAATTTGTTGCTACACAAGTTAATTTAAAAAACACGAGAAAATTTGCTGACCCATTTGAAATTGCCTTCTTGTTAGCATATGAATGACAATTGATACAATTTTTCTCAATAATCAATACAATAATGTTTTTAAGATCCTAAGATTTCAACATTTGAAGTGCTCACGCAAAGCAGTTGGTCTTGCCAAATCAAATACAATTCATAAATAGAACTGCTTTTGGAATTTAATACGGTCAACTAGACTCTATTGAAGACAAACAACAAGCAATTTCTCACATATACATCTCGCAATTTTAAAAATTTCAGTACTACTGTAAAATGTCAAAGCCAAGTCAAAATTCCGGCACACTGAAAAGAATCGTTGCCTTCTTACTCAGGCCCGAAAACCGAAACACTACGTCACGCCGCAAACTAACCTCTCCGAGTAGCCTCATCAGCGCCATCTAGTGCTGTTCAAATCAAACAAATTTTCTACAGTTATTGACAGTACATATGACTGTTTGTTTGAAATTTTATCAGTAATATGTCAACGATTTATTTTGTGTATGAGGCGTCGACGACATTAGCGCGCAAATATATGTATTTCCTTCTTGTTTGTATTATTTCGGCCAAATTTCATCTGAGAAATGTCATACTTGACAATCTCAAATGCCCACTTTCGGCCTACTGAGATTCTGCTGTCAAGTTTTCTGGACAGCTGTGTTCGGAAATTTAGGGCTACTGAGCAGCTGTTTCCGGTACGCGAAGTGACGTCAGGTACGTTAATTGATTTCCTTATGGGCCTGAGTAAGAAGGCAACGACAGAATGCATTCGCTTTGATCCGGAAGATTAACGACACAAAAACTTCATTCCGTAATGTACATATTTTCACCGCTCATCAAAAGTTAGTACGCACATGTTTTTTATTTTAATGCATGCTTTGATAGTTCTGCGAGCAACAAAAAATGCATGCTAGTAAAAACGCAGGTTCCCATTAGGTTATACTTTCCGTGCAGCAGTAAAGACTAAAAACTAGGAATGACCGTTCCGTTGAACAAATTCATATCCCTATTTTGATTTCCATGTTAAAAAGCTATGGGGGCGGGGCTAGTTGACCATCTTTAATGGGTATGCTCAGTTTTTTCATGACCACATCACTCAATTGCCGTCACGACGTTGATTGGTATGTACATGTGATGCCAGAAAAGTTGAGCAGCGTTTTTTTAAGCTTGGGGATTGACAAGCGAAAACAATCCTGCAAAATTAAATAGGCCACTCCGATAAAGGAGTGGTACAACCGTTTTAAAAGTGGCCACACATGAGTGGGGAGTGAGCAACTTTCCGGTAGGCCATCAGCATCCGAAAATTACGTCATTGAACAAGTATAGACCCTGATGATGCAGAATCGAAGAACGACCATCAGAGAGCTTCGAGATGAACTGAGCATTAATGACGGATCCATTCATTCGATTTCAACTGAAAATTTAGGTCTCAGCGAAGTTTGTGCCAAAGTTGCTAATATCCGAACCGAAAAAGCTTCATGTGGCGAGCGCACAGGAAGTTGCGGAGACTGTGATCTGTAATTCCAACTTTCTAAGCACAGTGATCACATGTCGGGTTTACGGGGACGACCCAGAAACCAAGTCCCTGTCATCACAATGGAAGCATTTAACATGCAAGAGGTATTGCGTCGCCTTCGTGGCGCAGTGAAATGCTAACGGCTGGACCTGTGGGCAAATGACAATTTCATCATGGTCATGCATCCGCTTATTAGTCACACATGATTCAAAGTTTCTTGAGCAAACACAATACAACTGTGGTTCACCAGCCTCCAAACTCCCCTGATCTGACTCCTTGCGACTTCTAGCTTTCCCACCAAGTTGCAAATGCCTATGAAAAGGACCAGATTTCAGACTAGAGAAAACATTATACCCAATACGATGCACCACTTGCGCTGCATACCAAAAGAGGACTTGCAGCGATACTTTCGACAATGGCAGAACCGTTGGGAGAAGGGTGTAGCAGCTCAAAGGTACTGCTTTGAAGGGAACCGTTAAAAATTTGTAGCCCAATAAATATTCATTTCATAACTTTTGTAATTCTTTTGTAGCTACATGATTGAGTTGCTTATTCTAATAATTTTTTCTGAAAAATTTTTAAGGAAAAAAAAATTTCAAAAGAAGGTGGTTTCGACGTGTGTACTAATTCTCATCGGGTCATCACTCTAACTAGATATACACCACCATGCTTAGAGGTGATAGTGCTATTTTTAATTTTCCTACTTATGCGAACTCAATATGTTTTTGTAACTACGAATTATGTCCAAGTTAAATTTCTCCTGTAAGTACTTGTCTTTGCTGAACTTTAAATTGTTCATTTCACCCTTTTTATATCAATTTAATATAAATATAAACGATAATTTTTTGCTCTACAGTGAGCTTTTATTTCTTCGTGCGGATATCGATCTCGTTTGTCGGGTGACTTCGATAGCTTGAAACAGCTTATGAAATTCATGATTGAATTGCCTATGTTAATAATTTCACTATTCATCATTTAATCCTTAAAAGCCGGATATTTTTTTGAAAAATCTCATATATATATATATATATATATATATATATATATATATATGTATATATATATATAAGGTGCGTATATATGAATATATATATATATATATATATATATATATATATATATATATATATATACATATATATATATATATATATATATATATATATATATATATATATATATAAGGTGCGTTCCAAAATAAACGAGATGTAATGTGACGCCTACGCCCAGGAATCGAAGTGATTCCGATCCCGAACCCTTGTAACCTGCCAGATGGATATGTCCTCGAAGCGCCAGCGGACTTCATCTGTTGTGCGGATATCGTTGTGCAGAAAATATTTTTTTTTCTGTCCAAATATTTAGATCCGTGGATATAAATATTCGAAATATAGAATTAATCCAACCCCGGCACATTTCGAGACATAGCCATCTGGAAATGCCCCTCCACCGTGGCCATCGAGAAAACTATGCCACTGGCGACATCTGGAGAAGCACATTTCCGCCATATGAAGTGCCATTCCACGCACAGATGTTTTGTCCGAGGTGACAACCGAAATTTTTGACAGCCACATGTCGGCTTAGTTTTTCATGGCTGTCGTCTTCGAATATGTCCAGTGTCGCGAAATATCGGAAGAACCAGAGATAGCAGCTGCTAATTGTTGGGTGCGGCAGAGTCCGGATTTCGCTCTCGTTTGTGCCGAAAATATCTATAGAAAGGTAAGTCTGCTAACGGATATTTCCCGAGTTCCGTCTCTAACCTCATTCTTGATAGAAAATCGCAAGAATCCGGAACGAAAATTGTTGCGTTCGTATGATAATTTTGTTTTCAGCTGGTTGCACGAAAGTTTTCACATCTGCAAACAATTTTCTGGAATGGTCAGATGTCTTTTTGAAAAGTGACAATTGTGACAATGAACTGACTCGGTATTGTGATCCACTAGAGCTTTGCGGCTATTATTGCGAAGCTATGCAGCGGCTGATCACCTCATCAAATTTAGCGTTGCGTGAACTGCGGACTAAGTGGAAATATACCTTCGATAAAACATTCAGTCGGTATCAAAGAAGAAGTTCCAGAAGAGGAATTGTTGGCGGATGTGAGGGCATTCATGCGGCCGGCTGAAAACAAAATTATAGAAATAGTAACAAATGAAGATGATGATGACGACGAGGATTGGCAACCACTTTCCGAATTGATTGCACGAAATCAGGAGAATAAACTATCAACGGCGATCAGCGATGATAATGATGAGAATGATGAGGATTTGATGATTTCTCGCAGCAGTTAATAATAAATTTTCAATGTGAAAACGAATTTCAACCAATTGTGTCGGATATGTGCCGAAAGAGCGTTGTTGAATTATGGAACCTATTTTCAAAGTTGTTAGTCAGCGAGAATAATGATTTACCCGACCAAATATGCATCAGATGCCTTGACGTTATCCATCAATCGTACAATTTTCTGGAAAAATGTGAAACATCTCGCCAACACTTAATACAAATCAGAGACGCACAATATATACCTATAGAGGAAGAAATTGTAACACCAAAGGAGGACAATTCAGGTTACAGTTTCTAATATCACTCGTTACCTATTTTTAAATTCTGGATGTCATAACATGAAATCAAGATTTATCTCAGAGTCAGCTGGTTTCCATTTAAGAAAAATAGTTAGATCAAACTGCACGATATTTACATTCGAGATTTCAACGTGATATCAAGGTGATTGGCTTAAAGAAAAGATTTGCTTGTACATTTGAATATTTACAACTTAATGAAATAAGGCTGAACGAATTTTGTAACTATCAAAGATTAATTAAATTAATTATTTTGTCATAAATATAAGCAAAATTTCATGTTATGGCGCCACAGTTGATATCATTTTGTACATAAACTCAAATTCTGTTAATTATATAGTAAATTTTATGCGAATAAGCATTCCGTTTGCATCGATTCAGAATGTTTAGTAGAAACATTATCATATACCTAAATAGGATGCAGAAATGTTAGCTGTAGAAAAAAGATTTTAACAACAAGTTAGTATAGTTCTAAATATTTATTGAAAGTTGAGTGTTGTGGGCTGGGGTTTGTTTTTTTTATTGAATCTGAAAAAAAAAGTAAGAATTAAAGAAATTCAGAAGTTCTCCTAGTCATTCGGCCCAAAAATATTAAGAAATATTTTTATGGAATAAGTTCCAAAATTGCCGGACGTAATCGTTTAATTACAACAAATAATAACCCATTTAAAATAAACACCTAGAGCAAAACAAACACTTAGTAATCTAGAAACAAACACTTAGTAATCTAGAAACCCTACAACTAACCCATTTAAGAAAACACAATAAATAAGAGAATGAAATTTTATCAAACAGAAACGATAAATCTATTCAGCTAATTTAATTATAAAGGATAACGATACAATATATGCAACTTAAATTTAATTACACTAGATAAAAACAAACTAAACGGTAGAATTTCAGACTTAAGTTAATAACATCAATTTAAATGTATTGCAGGATTTAGAAGCATGTAAAGATTTAACTTTAGTTTATGTATCGATTATTACATTAACACCACAGAATTAACAACTGTCAAGAGAACGCGTAAACGGCAAGCTGGAACGAAAAGTAGACAGCACACCGACAGAGAAAGCACTTAATTTAAATACACAACAAGGCGGATTTGTTCGAGCAACAAACGACTGAGCCTAATTTTGTATTTAGATGAAGCAAAAATCCTTTACTAATAATATGAACACATGACAACCAACCAACCACAACACGATAATTTGCATAATCTTAGTTTACTTTACTTTAGCTTCGGTATGTTACCTTAGTTCCACACTCCTTTAACCTTTGAATTATTAAGGAGAAAATCAATTTCAACAAATTTGAACAAGGATTAGTAAAATAGCTATTAACCGTATTTTTCGATAATCATTAAACCTAATATTAAACACGAATGATTAATGGTATAAAATTTTCATACAGATTACGTCAAAATAGGATATTTAATTAAAGTAGCTTACAGGATAAGGATAGATATTGATAGAAAAATTATATCGATTTGTAGGACCTGAATAAAAAAAAATAATATGAATTGCTAAGCAACTAACGACTTTCCTTTTCAGTGGCTCGTTTTTTTTTTCAGCGTGAAAGGGAAGTGCAGGGTAGGTATGCCGTCGCGAGGTTAGGGTTTCGACAAATCCGCTGAAGTCGGTTTCGCGTCGCGCGCGGTACGCGGTACCTTTGTTTGTTTCGCCATTTCTTTAGAGTAGTTTTCTTCGGTTTAAGTTCGAGTAGTATATTTTTCGGTACCGCGTCGGTGAATCGGTAACGCGCCTGTGGATGGTTGTAGCGTTTTTGATTTGAGATCTGTGGATAGATCACACCCAGAACTAACGTAATGTAGGTTTCTCGTTCTGGATGAGTAATTGTTGACGCGTTTGGAAAACGGGCAAGTTCAGGTGACTGAAATATTGTAATTGAGCGTAATCCATTCGGAGACCCGCGACCGAAATCCTCTCCGAACTAGCTGGCCGACAAGCAGTCACCGCGTGAATGGATTACGGTGCACGGATTGGTTGACCTGTTGGTACCATCCGTTGGCACTACTCAGACTTAACGTCTAGAACCGATGAGAGGTCGGTTCCGCGTTCGAGCTGAAGGTAGAGAAAATCATTACAAATGGCGCCCAACGTGGGGCCAAAAAACATCCTAAGGGGGAAAGAACTTCGCGTCTTCTGACGAGTTGGTCCTTTACGGAGGATGTAAGGTACTTTGGTACTCGAGTCCCACTATCAGGAGCAGTGGAATTGTGTGATACACATTAGAGGTCGCTTCACGTGAGTTGTAGCTTCCGCTCTCCTTTGTTTGATTTTGCTTTCGCGACAGAATCCTTCCGATGTGTTGTCCCAGGTTAACCCCTGTAAGGACCTTCTATTTTCTTGATGGAACTGCCAGTCTGATGGGTTTACCTATCAGCATGGACTCTCAAGAAAATAGAAGGCTACCTTGCCTTTATGTCGCGGAAGGATTCTAACTATTTCGTATGCGTGTTAGACGAGTGGTATCGGTTCAACGTTCGATGGCGTATGCTGGAGTTGCGAAGCCCGGAATGCTTCCACGCGTCGGGAATTTTGACCGCGTACAAAGTCGTTACGGTAGCTCTACCACTTGTCTCGTCGAGTCATTTAACGTAGATTAGAAACGGTTTGTAATATATGTGGGTATGGGGATAAATTTCGTAAATCGACCGAAGCACCCTTTCTTCGGCAGATTACCACGCACTCTCATTTCCCGCTGAAGAGTTCGACCACTGGAAAGGAAAGTGTATATCAAATAAATTTTCTTCTCATTCGATATAAATAGTTCGCCACTATCGGCCACTAAATAAGTCTTAAGCGAATAGATATACCTATAGTTTACATTATTAGAGTAGGCGTAGTTTACATTTTTTTCTCTTTTTTTTTACCCTTTTAGTTACACATAGGATCAAACACACCCAGCAAGAACAAATATGGCAACGAAGCGGACCCCAGAAAAGCGGTGGACCCGGTCCAAAACGGTCCAACCCGCGAACTGTGGAATCTGTTTTGAGGACGTAGTGGAGGGCGTACACAGCGTGCGATTGGATTGTGGACATCTATTCCATCGTGCCTGTGTACAACAGCTCCTCCTCACGTCAGAGAGTTGCCCATTATGTCGGCGACCCATCGAGCGGACCGCCCTAGACGTCCCCATCGGAACGCCCCTACCGACGCGTGGAGCAGTGGCGAAAGGAGCTCCAGAAGCCGAACCGTCACAACCACTCTTAGACCTGCAAGGAGCAGTAGGCGGTGAAGTTCCGGCTGCAAGAGTCGTGTCCGAGGTGACAACCATGCCTTCCGCCCACTCCATTGACACCCTCGTGGCGTTGATGAGGGATATGTCGGAGAGGATTGGCAACCTGGAGGGAAAGATCCAAAATCTCCCGTTGAGCCAACCACCCAGCCGCGTGAGAACTCCGCTTGGCTGGGAGCCAAATCCCAGTGTGGCGATGCCCCACTCCCGACAATCCGAGCAATGGGTCCCACCTCCAAGGAACTCGGGAATGGATCCCAGAGCTCCCGAATACAGACCGCGACACAGTACCGGACCTCCGTTGGTACCTCCAGCCCCCGAGGCAGTTCAGTACAACAGGTCAATAGAGGATGTGATTCCCCCCGGGAACGCATTGGCACCTTTTCGAGACCCGACGCCTCGTATCATGGAGAGTTGGCGCCTGAACTTTACAGGGTTCAACGATATGATATCGGCGGACCGGTTCCTTTTCCGGATTCAGGCGTTGGTATCCAGCACCCTGGGAGGTGATTCCTCGGCCTTCCTCCGGCATGCACATCTTTTGTTCAGCGGCGACGCTGCCGACTGGTACTGGAGCTTTAAAGAGTCAACGCCACGTCCCACTTGGCACTCTTTCAGTGCAGCCTTCCGCAATCGATTTGAGGATGGCTTCACTGAGAGAGAGCTAAGAGAGCAAATAAAGAAACGGAAACAAGGCGCTCACGAACCGTTCGACCAGTACTACACCAGTATAGTGAGATTGAGCACTCGCCTGCGAAATACCATGCCCGAGGACGAATTGGTAGAAATTATCAGAGAGAATATGCGCTGGGATCTCCAGAACAGCCTTCTGCATTTTCCCATCAACACCATACAGGGATTGTGCCTCCATGCCCGCAGACAAGAACACTTGGATGAGCGGCGTGGTACCTTCCGTCCACAACCTCGCATAACGGGACCAAATCCTCGAAATCATCACACCGCGGAGTTGATGGCAGCGGACCACCTGCTTGCTGATCCAGTACCAGTACCGAGGAGCGGAGCACCACCGGAGCTTGAGGACCCAGCCTTGATTGATCGACCCTCCCTTGAAGCAATTACAAGCCCGACAGTCTGTTGGAACTGCCGACAACCGGGACATCGGTTCTATGCATGTCCAGCGGAGCCGACGCTTTTCTGCTACCGCTGCGGGAAGGCCGACACATACGCACCTGATTGTGCAAATTGCAAAGGGCGAAAAAACTTGCCACCGAGTGCCGCGACCACCCGTCGGCACTCCTAGACCCCGGACGAACCAATCCAGACCCCATCACCAGCTATGACCCAGCTCCCAACATGACTCCAACTCTGCTGACTCGCACCGCTAACCACAGTTCTCCCGAAGTTCCACAACCGACGCCGTCCTTCACCGAGGCCAACGCGCAGGGAAAGGATAGCGAGACGAATGTTCCTTGGCATGTAAAACCTTTTCATGTTAGGCTGCGGAATTATTTGGCTACTCGACAGCGCATCTTCCATGAGGAATTGGTCACAACTGTCCCAACGCGAAGCAAGCGAGCCACGCGTCGGATGCGGAGCTTCTGGAGAAAAGTCAGGCAGTCGAGAAAAGTGTTGAAGGACATATACTTAGACGAATTATTGAGGGAGGATGTCCGGCCATATGCGTCAGTACACCTCCTGCAAAAACGAGTATCAGGCTTAGTCGATACGGGAGCCAGTGTGAATTGCATCTCTGCCGAGTTTGCAGGGGAGGTACTGGCAAAGCACGCGGACCAAATCCGTCATTTCACCTCCTGGTTAAGCACGGCGGACGGAACTCGTCACTCTGTAGTGGGAAAAATTATGACGGATGTCACCTTTAAAGGGGTAACTAAACCTATGGAATTTTTCATTATACCTCAGTTAACCCAGAATCTCTACCTAGGAGTGGATTTCGTTCGAAAATTTAACTTGGCCCCGGCACTATTTTCCGGTTCGACCCTGGAGTCCGTCACCACCGTTCCTGACCAATCTCAACCCACTAACTTACTACGGCATACACTGGATGTAACTCAGCAACTGCGTCTCGACTCGGCTATATCGGCTTTTCCATCGCATGAGAAAGAAGGTCTCGGGAGGACTGCCCTGGTGTTCCACACGATAGATGTGGGGGACGCTAAACCCATAAAACAGAGACATTTCGCCATATCTCCGGCGAAGGAAAAATCGTTATATGCCGAAGTGGATCGAATGCTATCATTAGGCGTAATCGAAGAATCACAGAGCGCGTGGGCTTCCCCAGTCACCTTAGTTGTCAAGCCGAACAAGGTCCGGTTATGCTTAGATGCCAGACGCTTGAACGCCGTCACAGTCAAGGACGCATATCCTCTACCGTTGATCGAAGGCATTTTGAGTCGGTTGCCTAAGCCCACTTCATCACGAGCTTAGACCTCAAGGACGCCTTCTGGCAAATTCCTTTAGACCCCGGTTCAAAGGAGAAAACAGCCTTCACAGTCCCAGGTCGGCCCCTATATCAATTCGTGACCATGCCATTCGGATTGTGTAATGCCCCCCAAACAATGACGCGCCTTATGGATAAGGTGATACCACCTCATTTGCGGCACCAAGTTTTCGTTTACTTGGACGATCTGTTGCTTATAACCGAGACCTTCGATGAACACATCGACCTGCTTCAGGAGGTGGCTCTACACATCCGGAGGGCAAGATTAACCATCAACATAAGGAAGAGCCAGTTCGTGATGACGGAGGTGAAATATTTAGGTCACATCATTGGGCATGGCCATATCAAGACCGATCCGGAAAAGACTCAAGCGATTGACGTTTTTCCATTACCCAAGACCACCAAACAATTACGCCGATTCTTAGGTTTATGCGGATGGTACCAGCGTTTTGTACGTGACTATGCCACCATTACCACTCCTTTGACCGACATGCTGCGTAAGGGACGTAAATTCGTCTGGGAAGAGCCCAGCTTGCGAGCCTTTGAAGAGCTAAAGAAGAGTCTGACTACAGCCCCCGTACTGCACAGCCCGGACTTTGACAAACCGTTCTCAATCCATTGTGACGCGAGTCAACATGGGGTGGGAGCAGTCTTAGTCCAGGTTGCCCAGGATGGCGAAGAGAGACCTATAGCCTTCATGTCTCACAAGCTGAACCCAGCCCAGCGAAATTACACGGTCTCCGAGCAGGAATGTCTAGCTGCGGTGTTGGCAGTGAAACGCTTCCGAGCCTATGTGGAGGGACACACCTTTGAAATCGTTACGGATCACGCTTCTCTGAAATGGCTCATGAGCCAGACTGATCTCAACGGCAGATTGGCCAGGTGGGCACTGAAATTACAGGCTTTTGACTTCACAATCCGCCACCGAAAAGGAAGCCAGCATGTAGTCCCCGACACCCTATCCAGAATGTTCGCCCCTGAAGGAGCCGAGTTGGTCCAAGAGGACGACAGCCCCCAATTGATCGATTTGGACCATCCTGCCTTCAAGTCAGCAACCTACACACAACTGATTCACACTATCCAGAATCAACAGCCCCAGCTTCCTGAACTGCGGTTGACGGATGGATTTATTTATAAGCGGATGGGACACGCATCCGGAGAACCCATACAAGAAGAAGAACAGTGGAAGTTGTGGGTGCCCGAAGAATTAACCACTGATCTTATCAGACGGGCTCATGACCACCCATCGAGTGCGCACGGCGGATACGGTCGTACACTTAGGCGGTTGAAAACCTGTTTCTTTTGGCCTAAGATGGCACAACAGATAAACGCGTACGTAGCCTCTTGTGAGCTATGCAAGTGCACTAAAGCGCCCAACACCATTCTTCGGCCACCCATGGGTAAGGTTGAGGTCCCCGAACGCGTGTTCCAGCGCTTGTACATTGATCTTATCGGTCCTTACCCTCGATCTGCTTCTGGTCACACGGGAGCTGTCGTGGTCCTGGACCAGCTCTCCAAATTCCCTATCATAGAACCACTACGTAACATGCACACTGGACCAATAATCAGCTTTTTGGAGAACCGAGTCTTTCACATGTTTGGAGTTCCGGAGAAACTTGTCTCCGACAATGGGGTCCAGTTCACCTCCAGCAAGTTCCGAGACCTAATGTCCAAATACGGCATCATCCACCAACGAACTGCCGTCTATTCACCACAAGCCAACGCATCCGAACGACTGAATCGTACGCTCATAACGGCCATTCGCGCCTATGTCCACCCGAATCAGAAGGACTGGGATCGCAAATTGTCCGCCATCACTAGTGCGCTGCGCTCGTCGTACCACGCCACTACCGGCATTTCGCCGTATTTTGCAGTGTTCGGCCAGTACATGATCGGTCATGGGAGCGCTTACCGGCTATTGCGGCAGCTGAAATCGCTAGAGGACCCAATCGTGGTTCTAGAACCGCACGAAAAGCTCCAACTTCTGCGAGATCAACTGCGGGAGAAGATTGAAGAAAGTAGACGGATGGGAGAGGAGCGGTACAACTTGCGATCTCATCCTTCTGGCTTTAAGGCCGGCGACGAAATATATCGTCGAAACTTCCGACAGAGCGATGCCACCCGCCATTACAATGCCAAACTAGACAAGAAATTCGTGAAGTGTCGAGTCATACAAGTCATAAGCCCCACCCGATACCTCATCGCGGACATGACTGGTAAGACCCTGGGAATTTACCACGCAAAAGACCTTAGACGATGAAGTGCAACTAATTCCCACGAGAAACCTTGGCTTATCCCAAATCTCTGCCTAGACGAAGGCCTCCGAATAACACCTGACTTCCTACTATATAGTCACTGTCGAGTCTTCACGAACATGGTTGTAGCCTATCCTTCGAAACCGATCTTCGACCCGCCACGTCCCTAACCAAGACCTTTTACAAAGGAGACGGGATCGTAATTACTTCGATTTTGGGGGGGGGGGGAATGTGTAATGTGACGCCTACGCCCAGGAATCGAAGTGATTCCGATCCCGAACCCTTGTAACCTGCCAGATGGATATGTCCTCGAAGCGCCAGCGGACTTCATCTGTTGTGCGGATATCGTTGTGCAGAAAATATTTTTTTTTCTGTCCAAATATTTAGATCCGTGGATATAAATATTCGAAATATAGAATTAATCCAACCCCGGCACATTTCGAGGCATAGCCATCTGGAAATGCCCCTCCACCGTGGCCATCGAGAAAACTATGCCACTGGCGACATCTGGAGAAGCACATTTCCGCCATATGAAGTGCCATTCCACGCACAGATGTTTTGTCCGAGGTGACAACCGAAATTTTTGACAGCCACATGTCGGCTTAGTTTTTCGTGGCTGTCGTCTTCGAATATGTCCAGTGTCGCGAAATATCGGAAGAACCAGAGATAGCAGCTGCTAATTGTTGGGTGCGGCAGAGTCCGGATTTCGCTCTCGTTTGTGCCGAAAATATCTATAGAAAGGTAAGTCTGCTAACGGATATTTCCCGAGTTCCGTCTCTAACCTCATTCTTGATAGAAAATCGCAAGAATCCGGAACGAAAATTGTTGCGTTCGTATGATAATTTTGTTTTCAGCTGGTTGCACGAAAGTTTTCACATCTGCAAACAATTTTCTGGAATGGTCAGATGTCTTTTTGAAAAGTGACAATTGTGACAATGAACTGACTCGGTATTGTGATCCACTAGAGCTTTGCGGCTATTATTGCGAAGCTATGCAGCGGCTGATCACCTCATCAAATTTAGCGTTGCGTGAACTGCGGACTAAGTGGAAATATACCTTCGATAAAACATTCAGTCGGTATCAAAGAAGAAGTTCCAGAAGAGGAATTGTTGGCGGATGTGAGGGCATTCATGCGGCCGGCTGAAAACAAAATTATAGAAATAGTAACAAATGAAGATGATGATGACGACGAGGATTGGCAACCACTTTCCGAATTGATTGCACGAAATCAGGAGAATAAACTATCAACGGCGATCAGCGATGATAATGATGAGAATGATGAGGATTTGATGATTTCTCGCAGCAGTTAATAATAAATTTTCAATGTGAAAACGAATTTCAACCAATTGTGTCGGATATGTGCCGAAAGAGCGTTGTTGAATTATGGAACCTATTTTCAAAGTTGTTAGTCAGCGAGAATAATGATTTACCCGACCAAATATGCATCAGATGCCTTGACGTTATCCATCAATCGTACAATTTTCTGGAAAAATGTGAAACATCTCGCCAACACTTAATACAAATCAGAGACGCACAATATATACCTATAGAGGAAGAAATTGTAACACCAAAGGAGGACAATTCAGGTTACAGTTTCTAATATCACTCGTTACCTATTTTTAAATTCTGGATGTCATAACATGAAATCAAGATTTATCTCAGAGTCAGCTGGTTTCCATTTAAGAAAAATAGTTAGATCAAACTGCACGATATTTACATTCGAGATTTCAACGTGATATCAAGGTGATTGGCTTAAAGAAAAGATTTGCTTGTACATTTGAATATTTACAACTTAATGAAATAAGGCTGAACGAATTTTGTAACTATCAAAGATTAATTAAATTAATTATTTTGTCATAAATATAAGCAAAATTTCATGTTATGGCGCCACAGTTGATATCATTTTGTACATAAACTCAAATTCTGTTAATTATATAGTAAATTTTATGCGAATAAGCATTCCGTTTGCATCGATTCAGAATGTTTAGTAGAAACATTATCATATACCTAAATAGGATGCAGAAATGTTAGCTGTAGAAAAAAGATTTTAACAACAAGTTAGTATAGTTCTAAATATTTATTGAAAGTTGAGTGTTGTGGGCTGGGGTTTGTTTTTTTTATTGAATCTGAAAAAAAAGTAAGAATTAAAGAAATTCAGAAGTTCTCCTAGTCATTCGGCCCAAAAATATTAAGAAATATTTTTATGGAATAAGTTCCAAAATTGCCGGACGTAATCGTTTAATTACAACAAATAATAACCCATTTAAAATAAACACCTAGAGCAAAACAAACACTTAGTAATAATAATACACAAATAATCTAGAAACCCTACAACTAACCCATTTAAGAAAACACAATAAATAAGAGAATGAAATTTTATCAAACAGAAACGATAAATCTATTCAGCTAATTTAATTATAAAGGATAACGATACAATATATGCAACTTAAATTTAATTACACTAGATAAAAACAAACTAAACGGTAGAATTTCAGACTTAAGTTAATAACATCAATTTAAATGTATTGCAGGATTTAGAAGCATGTAAAGATTTAACTTTAGTTTATGTATCGATTATTACATTAACACCACAGAATTAACAACCGTAACAACTGTCAAGAGAACGCGTAAACGGCAAGCTGGAACGAAAAGTAGACAGCACACCGACAGAGAAAGCACTTAATTTAAATACACAACAAGGCGGATTTGTTCGAGCAACAAACGACTGAGCCTAATTTTGTATTTAGATGAAGCAAAAATCCTTTACTAATAATATGAACACATGACAACCAACCAACCACAACACGATAATTTGCATAATCTTAGTTTACTTTACTTTAGCTTCGGTATGTTACCTTAGTTCCACACTCCTTTAACCTTTGAATTATTAAGGAGAAAATCAATTTCAACAAATTTGAACAAGGATTAGTAAAATAGCTATTAACCGTATTTTTCGATAATCATTAAACCTAATATTAAACACGAATGATTAATGGTATAAAATTTTCATACAGATTACGTCAAAATAGGATATTTAATTAAAGTAGCTTACAGGATAAGGATAGATATTGATAGAAAAATTATATCGATTTGTAGGACCTGAATAAAAAAAAATAATATGAATTGCTAAGCAACTAACGACTTTCCTTTTCAGTGGCTCGTTTTTTTTTCAGCGTGAAAGGGAAGTGCAGGGTAGGTATGCCGTCGCGAGGTTAGGGTTTCGACAAATCCGCTGAAGTCGGTTTCGCGTCGCGCGCGGTACGCGGTACCTTTGTTTGTTTCGCCATTTCTTTAGAGTAGTTTTCTTCGGTTTAAGTTCGAGTAGTATATTTTTCGGTACCGCGTCGGTGAATCGGTAACGCGCCTGTGGATGGTTGTAGCGTTTTTGATTTGAGATCTGTGGATAGATCACACCCAGAACTAATGTAATGTAGGTTTCTCGTTCTGGATGAGTAATTGTTGACGCGTTTGGAAAACGGGCAAGTTCAGGTGACTGAAATATTGTAATTGAGCGTAATCCATTCGGAGACCCGCGACCGAAATCCTCTCCGAACTAGCTGGCCGACAAGCAGTCACCGCGTGAATGGATTACGGTGCACGGATTGGTTGACCTGTTGGTACCATCCGTTGGCACTACTCAGACTTAACGTCTAGAACCGATGAGAGGTCGGTTCCGCGTTCGATCTGGAAAGGAGAAAAACCATTACAGAGACTATTGTAATAAATTTTTTTTTTGTAGCGCCATCTGTGTTACATCCCTCCCTGACTTCCACTGAAAGTTTGTTGACATTCGGTTCAGTGGAAGCGTAATTATTGCGTCTAAAGTGACAGTATGTTTGTGTCATCGGTACAAAAATGAGTTTCGAACAAAGAACTAATATCAAGTTTTGTTTTAAAATCGGTGAAACATTTACTGAAACATTTGAATTGATGAAAAAAGTTTATGGCGATGATTGTCTATCTCGTGCCAATGTTCATGAGTGGCTTACAAGTTTCAGAGATGGTCATGCGGTCATAAATGACGATGAAAATCAGTGATCATCGAAAACTTCATCGAAATTGTGCGTGAATTTATCAAAAATGAGCCGAAATCATCGTTGAAATTAATGAAATTGGAGTTGATTATCTTCAAAACATCGATTTATCGCATTTTAACCGATCATTTGGGCTTATCAAAGGTCTGAGCACGTTTTGTTGCGCACAAGTTAACTGATGACCAAAAATCGCTCAGAATTCAACTTTCGAAAGACATGATTTTTTGACTAGAAATCGCATTTTCACCATCTTTCACCGTATTCACCTGATATAGCTCCCTGTGACTTCTACCTATTCGGAAAATTGCATTTGGCCATGAAAGGAAAAGCTTTGCGTCAGTAGAGGGCATCCAAAAGGCTTGTACCGACATCCTGAAGGACATTCCGGTCAATGACCTGAAACACTCTTTCGAAAAGCTTTTGGATCACGCAAAACAGTGTATCGAGGCCGGGAGAGACTATTTTGAATAAACAAACTCGAATTTATCAGAACAAAGCTCCTGTCGTTTCTACTTTAATACAGTCTCATTTATTTTGGAACGCACCTTGTATATACATATATATATATATATATATATATATATATATATATATATATATATATATATATATATATATATATATATATATATATATATATACATATATATATATACATATATATATATATATATATATATATATATATATATATATATATATATATATATATACATATATATATATATATATATATATATATATATATACATATATATATATACATATATATATATATATATATATATATATATATATATATATATATATATATATATACATATATATATATATATATATACATATATATATATATACATATACATATATATACATATATATGTAAATATTTATGTATGTATATATATATAAATATATATATATATATATATATATATATATATATATATATATATATATATAAATATACACACACATATATGTATATATATAAATATATATATATATATATATATATATATATATATATATATATATATATATAAATATACACACACATATATGTGTATATATATATATATATATATATATATCAACCTCGGTTTTAACGCACCGATTTATAACGAACGTTCGCATATAACGAACAAACTTTGCAGGTCCCATCTAATTTTCACTATTTTCCTTAGAAATAATATAAGTTATAATGAACTCGGCTGTAATGAACATTAGTTTATAGTGAACGTAATATTCGCACAATTGGATTATAATTATCGGATATAACGAACTTCTGGGTAATCATTATCGGATATAACGAACTTCTGGGTCATCATTATCGGATATAACGAACTTTTGGTCAAAGAATTAGGGGGAAAACCCACATATCAATAATTCAGCGCTGGTTTATATGCTTGCGTAATTTGGGATTTCCCATTATGCATAGTTGGATTTCAGATGGCTATCGGTAATTTTTGCAAGCCTGAATAAATCTGGCAGCTCGCAGTTGATACCGCCGTTGTTTTAGTGTTATATCTTTGCGATCGCCTGTTTTTTTTACAGTGGGATCAAATACATAGAAAGTATAAGTGAAAAGCGAATGGTGTTTTCCCTAAAAGAAAAAGTTAACATAATCCGCGAAATTCAAAGTGAAAAAAAAAACAAAGTGATGTGTGTCGTGAGAAGAATATAAGCAAGTCGACAATTGCGACATTGTGGAAAAAAAGGACGAGTTGCTTCTTGCCTTTGAAAGTGTAAATAGTGGGACAAAAAAATGCGTAAATCGTTGCATGTTGATGTGAATAAATTAATCCTGATCTGATTCACACAACAAAGATTGTGTAATGTAACAATTAGTCGGGTTGTCTTAAGGACAAAAGCAGAAGAATTTGGCCGAAAAACTAATGACGAATTTGTTTGTCGTGAAGGCTAGATGATAGGTGGAAGACACGCCATAATGTTTGTAGCAGCAAAACTGTTGGTGAATCCGGATCCGTAGACAAAAATGTTGTGAACAGTTGGATAAGCACTGTTTGGCCTACAATTAAAGAGAGGTTTGGCGATGATGATATTTCTAACGCTGACGAAGCCGGTATTTTCTACAAGTTGGCTCCCGATAAAATTTGGAAATTTAAAGGCGAACAGTGCCAAGGTGGTAAATTGGCGAAGGAAAGGATTAAGTGTGTGCCAACATGTCCGGCACGGAAAAAAGAAAACTACTCGTTATCGGGAAGTCACAAAGGCTCCGGTGTTTCAAAAACATTAAAAGGTTGCCTGTTGATTATTGTGCTAATAATCGAGCTTGGATGACATCCGCGATTTTCATCAATTATGTACGCGAATGGGACCAAGAGCTAATGCAGAAAAAACAAAAAAATCGCACTATTAGTTGACAACTGTCCTGCGCATCCAAAAATTGGGTATCTGAATTCCGTAAAGCTGGTGTGTATGCCACCGAGCACCAATTCAAAATTACAAGCCATGGATCTGGGTATTATCCGTTGGTTGAAAAATCATTATCAAAGCGCACTTTTGTTGAACATTGTTCAAAGCATTGATGCTGGTACATGCCGTAATGTCACATTACTTGATGCGGTCAATCTTTTGCACAAATCTTGGCACAAAGTATCTACTGAAACAATAAAAAATGCATATAAATATGCAGTACTATTGGCGACCAACAGTAACGATGAATTTGATGAGGAGGACTTGTTGCCACTTAATGAATGACTATTAAGAAGCATTTTAAGCAGCAATACATATGAACAACCTCAAGATTTCCATGTCCCATTAGATTACCTCACTGCAGATGACAGTGTTTTAACCTCGACATTTTTTAACGGATGAGGAGTTAGTTGCTGATATTCAAGCCATGGAGAGTAATGGAAGCTCTGATTGTGAAACTGAGGACGAGTTAATGAGAGTCCAGTTGCAACTACTACATCAAAAGTGCAAAAACGAACAGAAGTACGTCGATTTTTCCAGTTGCATGGTATACCACAAAATATTTTAAATAAAATGGTAGAAATTGAAGCGTATACAGACAAGCTGAAAATTCAACAGCTTCATACAAAAATAACAGACTATTTTAAGTAACGAATTTACGCATTTATTAGACATTTGATATTATATTTCGGATTAATTGGAAATTCAGTTTGCGTTTTGGTATTATCTTGAAGTAGATACATACATATTTATTTTGTTCATTAATGAAAATATTATTATTTTGCTTTAAATAAACTTACGGAAAAAATATTTGTTGGTTTTTGGTTTAATATTTGGAAATAACGAACTTCGGTTATAACCAACCAATTCTCACGGTCCCTAGAGGTTCGTTATAACCGAAGTTGTACTACAGCTGTCCAGCTCACAAATAACATGATTCCTGTACGACAAGACAGCTGGACCTTTAGTGCGACGAGTGATGACGAATATAAAATATATATATACATATATATATATATATATATATATATATATATATATATATATATATATATATATATATATATATATATATACGAGTATATGTATATATATAAATATATTATGTATATATATACGTGTATATATGTATATATATATATATATATATATATATATATATTTATACATATTATGTATGTATAGAGATATACATCCATATGTATAAATATGCATATATATATATATATATATATATATATATATATATATATATATATATATATATATATATATATATATATATATATATATATATATATATATATATATATATATGTATATATATTATACATATATATATATATATATATATATATATATATATATATATATATATATATATATATATATATATATATATATATATATTTATATATATATGTATATATATATATATATATATATATATATATATATATATCTATGCATATATATATATATATATATATATATATATATATTTATATATATATATATATATATATATATATATATATATATATATATATATATATATATATATATATATATATATATATCTATGCATATATATGTATATATATGCATATATATGTACATATTCATACATACGTATGCATGCATATATATATATATATATATATATATATATATATATATAAATATATATATATATATAGGTAGGTATATCTTTAATACCCGGATGTATATATATATATATATATATACATATATATATATATATATATATATATATATATATATATATATATACATACGTATATATATATATATATATATATATATATACACATACGTATATATATATATATATATATATATATATATATATATATATATATATATATGTATATATATATATATATATATATATGTATATATATATATATATATATATATATATATATATATATATAAATATATATATATATATATATATATATATATATATATATTGTAGTAATCGAGCAGTTAGTTAAATTTAATATCTTTTTTTTTCTTTAAATTATTTGATAAATTCACATCGAACTAAATTTTTTTTATTCCGCACAACTAAAACTGCTCGATTATTCGGCGCCGGCAAAGGGTTAAAAGAAATTTCTACATAATATGTCCCAGATCAACGAATCAAACTGAAAACCAGTTGCTTTGTACAAATTGTATGGGACATCAATTTCCCTCCAATTTCATCAGAACGAACGCAACCCATTAAGATTGAGCTGGTACGATTCGAGAATTTTTGACAGGGCGGGCTCATGTGGGGGTATCCGCGGGGAATGGACTTGGCCGGTCTTAAAAACAACCGTAACGTTTTAAAAACGGAATTAGAGTGTGAATTTTTGATAGTGGCGCGTAGAATTTGGGTTTCCTTTGTAATTTGCTTGCTTGCAAGGCTTGTTAGTTTATAGCAACGCGAACGGAGCGAGAGCGGTTCTTGTGTGGGTGAATCACGTACATGGTGCGGAGAAGGTCAACTGCAAGTGCCAGTCGCAAATACTTCAATTAATCAATTTAATGAGACCTCAGTGTGCAAGCGCCGTAGTTTGTTTACTTGTTCGTTGCACATCGATCAGGACGAGTTGGCCCAGCGTGTGTCTGAGATATTTTTGCGAGAGTTGAGTTCGGATTCCCTCTGCCTTTTGTAAACGGGAAATTAGAAAAGCGTCTTGTGGAGTAGCGCTAGCACAGGACTATATATATATATATATATATATATATATATATATATATATATATATATATATATATATATATATATATATATATATATATATATATATATGTATATATATATATATGGTAAAAATCGGAAACATTTTTTTACACATACGATGATGGAACATAGCTTCACGTTTGCTTCAACAAAGCTTGTGTCATGATTCTACCTAGCTACAGGACATATTCACACTACACGCATGCTAAGATATTTCAAGGAGTTGGATCGTTCAAATTATAGAAAATGGTACAGCGATGACAAATATGCGAGTGGAGTCAGGACGGGTCAATCAATGCATAAATCATATTTATATCGTAGTTTTCTTACCTTGGCTGCGGTTCGATGGACATGAAAAGAAAATAATTCATTGATTGCCACAAATGGTTCATTGATTACCATAAACAATGCATAAACACAGTGCGGTCAAGTAAGCATTTACAGACAATCAGTATTTAGAGGATTCTTTTTTTTTGCAAATGAGATAAAATTAGTTTATTGCCTTCTCGCAGGTTTCAGTTCGAAGCATCAGTAATAGAACCTCTGATTTTCCCAAGCCGAAGCAGAAGTAAAATATTTTCAACTTAATAATTTTCAAAACAAGTTTATAACTATCAAATGAAGATATTGTTATTTCAGGTAAACATTTTTTTGTGGTTGGACTTAATGCCTTACATTTCAATAGTGGTAGGTCTCAGTAATATCTCGATCACTTATTATTTGATATTGTGGATTCGAGTAGACTACATATATTTTGCAGTGGCCAGAAACAGAATACTTCACAAATACTGAACGGATACGCTATTGACATCATCTCTTCGTGAAATTTGATTTGCACGACATAGTACTGTTTGCTTCAATAAAAATAGAAATGTTTTTCCTTTAGGTGTCGGGATGTATGTTTGCTAATCGTAAAGTGGGTGGAAGTCGTTTTATATCAGGTTTTGTCGGAAATAACTGTTTTATTTTAACTTGGTATTCGCTGGAATATGGTCCTCTGTAGAACTGATTTATGAAATGCAGGGCGTTCATTTATTCGAATAATAAGCTGCAAATTATTTTTTTTCCAGACTTCGTTATTGAGACTTTAAATTTTATGGGCGTTTTGAATTTCTTTGATTGTATTACGAGTTTGAAAGACCCACTCATATCGAAACCGCTGTTTTCCAACTTTCTTTGCATAACAAAGCATGGATGATTGTTTGTTTCACGAATTCTCTGGCAGATTTCATGTCTGCGATAGATCCTTACTGACTGTATTTTGCGAATCAATTATGGTCTTTGGTTGTAATATTTGAACTATTTGAATCTTATAAAAGGTGCATAAAGGTTACACTTTTCTTTCTTTTATAGTACAATGCATAAGTTGTAAATGTTATAATTACCCCAATAAAGTGGCACCTTATTCTTGTTCTGAATCGCCATCTGTTGAGCAGGTATTGAACGACCAGTATATTTCTCTTATTCAAATAACTAATTTCATTGATTTCTCAGTTAAGAAGTTGAGCCCTCAAATTGTTTATAGTTTAGCTCTTTCTGATGTGTTTGTATTTTATCCATGGAAAGTAATTAAATTCTAGGTGCATGCTCCCAAAATAGCGGTAGTGGAATCTGTTGGTGTAATTTAATTTAAATATGTAGCTTAAACAATACTATTCACTATTCAATGAAAACATGAATAACCTCTAGCCTTCTAATGAAAAACAAACCCAATCACTAAGTCGTTTATTTGCGTTATTCTCATGTCCAAAATTCTTTTATTGTTCCAAGCAGATCGACGCGAATTTTTTTTGGGTATCCAATGAAATCAGTTTAAAATTATATATTGTAAGGTAAAATTAAGTTCAAAACATTCTGTGAATTTCATACCAGTTGATTAGAATGCTCCGTGTTTCATTTTCAGATATGATCTCTGTTAGTTTTAGAGCACATAATATAAAGTAAACTTTTCATGGTGGAAAACTAGAGATCTTATGATTGCACGACCGAAAAGGTTTGCGGGCAATAATTTGACTTAACGTCAAAAAAAAGGTTACATTATATTTCAATAAATTTAATGTCAGATTAATTTTGTAGGGGATAGTTGGATAAAACGGGATAGTTTGATAAAACGGGATACGTTGCGTTGTGACCAGACTAGTGCTGCTATAATGCAAGAAACAAAAGAAACTCGCTCTCAGGTGCCATACGAGCATTTGCAGTTGACCAGTCCAACCACACGCTTGTTTATGTGAAGTTGTGTTGCGAAGAAGTGTTTTGAAGAATTTTCGTGTGTTTTTCTTTATTTTTGTGGTGCTGTTCTCCTGTGCTACTGCATTTATTTATGGTAATATTTTTCTGGTAAGTACTACAATTTCTTTGGAGTTTCTTTGCGAATATTTTCACTGAGTCAGTTCTGCTTTTGCTTTACTGTTCGGGCAGTAGCCATGTTCATTTGAATCATTTTTATAGTTGGAAAAACGGGACACTTTGGAGATGGATAAAACGGGATACGAATTTTTTTGTATCCCGTTTTATCCAACTATTTTGTGCATTGCCTTTTTAGCCCATTCTGAATAAAAGCCCTACTGTAATATTTATTTTAAATCGGCTGTTTTCCTTAAACTAAACTTTACTCTCATTTTACTTGAAGTATTTAACCTGTCCTGCATTTTGAGCATAATATCGTTAGACCTATAGCCCGTTTATAAAACAAAACATTGTATAACTATTCCATTCTTGAATCTAGAGCTGCCCATGGTATTAATAAAAATTTGATCACATTTATCAATTCAACTATTAATAAGGCAAGACATGCATGGGAAATATCTTTCTCAGGTACTCTTTTCAATCGTTCAAGCTAATATTTTTTGTGTACCAAATAGTTTTGATACAGGTCTAAGCCTTTCAATTTTTTGTCGCCTAACCTACAAATTAATTATGATAATATTGATTTCCTGATTGTTTGTTACAGATAACATAATGTCTCAAAAATACCAAAGAAAATCTACAAGAAACAGTTGGAGTGAGACAAATATGGCTCAGGCTGTTCAAGCAGTTTTAGAGGGAACTATGGGCTTTAAAAAAGCAGCTACGTCACATGGAGTTCCGAAAAGTACCCTTGAGAGGAAGGTGAAAAAAGCTCGTACCAATAGCTTAACACCAGAAGCTGCATCAGTAAAAAAATTGGGCAGGTATGTAACAGTTTTTAGTGAAGAACAAGAGAAACAGCTTGTTGGTCATGCTTTGGCTTTGGAAGAGAGGTTATTTGGTATAACCTTAACAGATCTGCGTATGCTAGCATTTTGTAGTAATCTAAGAACGATGGCTCTAAAAGCAGCGCTGACACAGGCACACAGCACGAACGCAATTTAATAAGGATTCAGTCGATTCAGTCACCTTCCCCATCGCAACACTCGTTTTTTTTTTTTCGCAGGAATAATAAGTGGAAAAATTTCCTTTGTACTTAACACCCGGGAAACAAAATTCTAAAAATGTTTAAAAATTTCTAATGTGTAGTATCTTATTACAATATCTTTTGAAGATAATTTAACGAATTGCGGTGTAACGCGGTATGCAAATGCTTAGAACGAAACGGTTAACCCCTTTTAATTATGAATGCTAAAATCATTGTATCATTTAACCTGTTAATTATATGAACGCTAAAATCATTGTATCATTTAAACCCCTTAAAATTTGTCTAATTCTTCCGATTTTTCCCACCTAATTACGCCTAATTATCATAAACGACAAATTGCCTTCAATTGATAACTTAATTGAACCTACAAAAGACAGTGAAAAGGGAAATTGCAAATACCGCCGTCATAAACTACAAATGATAAGGAAAAAGTACATTTGATAGCAACAAAAACCTTCAATTGTGTGATTTCCCCCTTTCTGAATGGGTTCGTATTGTTCTACTTGCCCATAAAGTGTCGTAGTTGCTTGAGTGTGGAGAATATTAAATTGTGCTTGCGAAATTTGCATGCTATTGCGTCGTAAATCGTGAAAATGGGTGATAACTACATAACAACATTGGAAATTGGAATTATCGGCGAGAGTGGCGCCGGCAAGTCGAGTCTGATGCTTCGTCTGACAAACGAGGAATGGGATGGAGATCAGGAGTCTGCTCGAAACCGCCAGACAGCGCGGACGCCGCGTAAAGAAGAAGCGAGTTGGGAGTGAGAGGAGATTGCGGGCTGATCAGAATATCGCCGAGACACGTGGAAAAGTTTCTCGCGTAAAAGACAGTGAAATATTGTAAAAAAAATAGACGATAAAGTTATCGTGCAAATTGTGAACACCTTGTTAGTCGTGTGGGTTAGCGAAAAGTGGAATAAAACTCGTGTTCCGTCAAAATCTAGTGGAAGTGTTTTCGCTTGGGTGTCCAAAGGTTTCTCCCTCCCTTAAATCATTTGTCGAAAAGTTATTCTTTAGTTCCCAGAAATAATCAGGTCCCCAAAGGAGATATGAAACGAAGAAACAATTTGAAAATGTGGAAAAAGGCGTCATTGATTTGCCCCCGAATTTAGTAACAATTAGTTACTCAATGCACTTAGCATGTAACGGATTTGTAATTAACCGTTAGCTCTTTTGTCGGAAATTTTTCGAAATGCTGTGATGCAACTTCGCTTCATCGATTAAGGAAGTCGGTTCGCGTGGAATCGTTGTTGTTAATGTACTGTACATGTTCCAATACAAATTCGGAAACTCCTCCACAATACTTGTTAGAAGAAGCGTGCACACAGAGATGAATCGTGAGAATACAAACAAACTGGAACGTTTCACAGAAGTACACAGAACACTTTCATGGAATAATTTCTGTGTTTGAATGGTGCATGCTTGGGGTGAAATGAATTAGTGAAGGATCAGAGAGCAAGTCTTCGAAGAAAAACCGGCAACCCGAACAAAATAAATACGCGTTTGATCGACAAATATCTCTTCGAATTTTCTCACGTTTCCCTATGTGGCAACGAAAAAGAAAAGTACGGTAATTCGCAAATGTAGATTTAATTAGACACAAGAGAAAAAACTAGTAAATACACGGTGGATATTTGCGTGGAAAAAATAAAAGTGCGTGTGTGGTCGGAGTAAATTGATCGCGATAGAAATGCACAAAGTAATGCTTGCGAAGATTCTGTAGCAAGAAGTGAAGTGAAGGCCCAAATTTAAAGCACGTCGGCCAGTTGCACTAAACAACAAAGTGATAATAACGGTCCAGACATTGCAACACAGCACGCTCACCGTGGAAATTGATCCTAGCAAAACGATCAAAGAGCTGAAGCAGGAAATCGAGGCTGTCCATGCTTTTCTGGAATTGCAAGGAAAGGTTGCAGAATTGTCGGGAGAAGAGGAGGCTTTCACATTATTCGGCGCAGACATAACTTGAGTAGTTCACATTATTTCAAGTAATAGAAAATTCATATTAGCTTTTGCATGCATGTTCATTTTCGCGTCTTATTGGAATCCCGTATGAAGTTCAAGTCACAAAACCTTAGAATTAAAAGCGTCGATTGAAAGTGTAGTTGTAAGAAAAGCTTATCAGTCGTGTTCAGATACAAGACGACCTGAGCATTAAGAAACATAATCTTGAAGAGATAATTTTCTCTATAGAATGTTATGTGGCATTCAATGAATTTTGTCGAAATATTTTTGGATAAAGTTCGCATGAAAATTATAGCACCATGATGTAATCAATTGCATATAGAACTTTGCTATCACACGATTCATTTGAATGAATCTGTCTGAGTTCAGAGCGATTAATTTGCATGTATCCATTTTTATACTGATTACGTTGTGCATCCAGAGATTACGCCTGGTTTTAGTAATTCTTGTTCGTGAACTTCAATGTATTTCTTGCTATAGATTTTTTTTGGCACTCTCAAATATCTGCACTTTACTAGTTTTCGATACCGGATATGTAAATGAGCATACTTATTGGTCTAATTTTGAAGGCTTAATTTTATATTCATACATATTTTAATCAGTTCTTGAAAGTGAACATTTTTTTCAATTTCATGAAAAATTTTGGATTTTTAATATAATAAAGAGTATGTTCAGTTTACGCTTTGTCGATGTACTTGAACATCAAAGGCATTATATCATTTGCATTTAGTGATACTCCGTTAAAAGTTCCCGAAATTTGAATAAAAAAATAAGATAACATTACCTTATTATTTAATAATAATAATTATAAAATAATACTGATTCATTTATTTAAATAAACAAATTTACCTAATTATTTACCCTATAAATCTTTCTACTACCCATTTATATGACAGCACTGATTCAAATTCTTAGTAAAATTAAACCATAAGATAAAATATCACACCTAAAATAATAGCCTAAACCCATTCAATAAAAAGAATAACAATTTGAAATGATAAAAATCAAAGACAATATAAACAATAAATTTTGCACCATTCAAAAATATAAAAAGGTATTATAAATGACAGATAAAAATTTAAATTAAATTCGAAGCTTTTGTGTTTAACGAGAGTTAATAATGATGTAATTTCTCAACTGGGATTTTAGAATGACAGTTCAGGTAAAATACAAGTATAAACGAGTATTTGTTGCAACAAAAAGAGATAATTATGGGACATGCAAAATAATCACTTGCAACATCGTTGTTCTGGCATTTTCCGCAGAAGTCTGTAATGTAACAGTATCTGAACATTATTCTTATAATTAAAAGTCAAAAATTTAATAAAGGGCGATAATTTTAGTCTATTAAATCGCTCTCTAAGAGCTTGGAATTAATTCTCAACCAGAGATTGCAATTTTGAAAACCCTGTTAACATCGCTCGTCAGAAAGGTAGATTGGAATTGAAACATTTCCTGTGTTGAAGATTATCTTTCTCAAATTGATTCATTACTAAAATTCTGCCTTTTATTTAAGTATTATTTATCACCATACAAAATGTACATAAGTGTAACATAAATAGTTCATTTATATTCAAATTCCAAATAAGATTTTGTGGTCAGCTATAGAGTATCAGAAAATGTGTAATTCCGGAATTTAACCTGTTAGAAACCAATAAGTTAGATTAGGTATAGATGATCTAATGAATTGATTGAAAATTGAAAGAAAAAAAAAATAAAAATGAATTAAAAACGTACCCGAGGGTCTTTCCTTTCCTCCATTTCTAACCGGGTATAGGACCCGGTACGGTGGCAGGCTTCCCCCTCAAAATATGAGCCAGTCACCGGGTACAATTTAATCCTTTTTATTTCAGGTGACTTAATGGGTTGAGTGGCCCAAGCCAAGTGCCTTTTTATGGCATAAAGTTATGCAATTCCATTGTATAATTCTATGACATAAATTGGTCACCGGGGTACTCCCCTTCTGATGGGAAGGTTCATACAATTCAAGTTGTATGAGTTTTCCACTCAGAAGAGGAATACCTGGCCACTTCAACGATTTAACATTGGATTTATTCCGGTTGGGTGGGCATGAAGGGGCTCCACCACCACCCGGTTGCCCCTCTTTCATTTGTGGGCCCTGAATGTATTTGGGTAAGGACGAGGTCACCCCCAAATTAGTCTTTCTTGTCAGGTTGCACTTGTTCTCGCAACAAGTCGTAATTCCTTCGTGGAGGTTATCTACTGATTTGCGACTTCGGTCGTCCTCTCGAACTCTGCAAGCAATTCGTGAATGCGAAATGTTTTGTAGTGAGTCCTCGTGCCGGGGAAACGAACCCGCCCCACGACACCGCAATGCTAGCCTGCCAGCGCATTCACGCGTCTCCGGACGAGGGCATTCTCGGCAGGAATCAACACCTTCCTCTGCCGAGACAGCAGAACATCGCTGCGGTCCTTCACGGACATATGAAAATCTATTAATCACTACAAATGGCGCCCAACGTGGGGCCCGAAAAGCCCGGCTGTATCATCAGTCGTGAGCACGAGACAGTCCATCGTCTCTAGGTGTCCCCACAAGGTGTTAGAAATTTTGGCGGGTAGATAACTCCCGAGGGTTTTTGCACTAATCGTGCCCCAGCAGCCGAGTAACTTCCGAACGTGTGTTGTCTTCGGACATCAATATCGTTTGGTCCTTCTTTTGATTTATACCTTGGTGGTTTACCACCATTGTATAACTAGTAAGGCCAAATTATATTAGAGTCCCTTTTTGTGTTCGGAGGTTATTATCCCAACATCTATTTTGCGGAGGATTCTGATCCGCTCCCCAAACCAGCGGTGCCTAAGTGTCTTAAATTACATGGATTTTGATTTCATGTGATTGGCTGATTAGCTAATCCATGACTATCCATGACAAGACACGCGCTGCTTGTGGATTAGAATCCCACCCTGGGCTGACAAGCTGTAACTTGAGAAGTTTGCTAATGAGGGATCACTTCGGAACCCTGATTTTCATGGTGCCACAAGAGAGTGTCCCTGAAACGTTTTAGAAGGATTGTGCCATGGTGTCCATACTTGGGAGGAAGGACGGAAAGGAAAGACCGATTATTTTTTTTTTTGATAACGTAATTTTGAAAACTAATTAAACATTTTAGCATTTTTTTTTTGTGAGGTTCTTTGATAGTTCGCCACTTTCGGCCACTTTTATGTTTTTCCTTATTAATATTTAATTATTTATTTCATAGCGTCATTTTAGCCTTTCATCAACTTAGGTACAAATTCTAGGTAGAATAATTATGGACATCCAAAATGCATGCCGACTTTGTCTACGACTAGGCGAGGAAATGTATCCGCTGGGTGATAGTTTGGTCGATGAAGCGAGGAGAACTTTTATTGTCGACTTCCTGAAGGAGTCCCTCAACATCAACATCATATTGGAAGATGGCTCACCAGACCACATCTGTGGTGAGTGTTACACGGAAGTGGAACGGATATACTCCTTCATACGTCGCTGCAAAGAGACCGAGTCAACACTACAACGACTTAAATCAGCACGACGATCTCGAGATCCAGTTATCGACCAGCGGAACAGGATTCAAAGAGCAGACTACCATCCGTCTGAGGATCTGGATCCACCATCTCGATACCAGCCTTGGAACGCCTGGGATCTTCCGCCACGACTCAACCAAGTACCACCACCGACTCTAGGTTCAGTGGCTCCGCAGGAACAACCCTATATGCTGAAACCGAAGCATATCCCCAGCATTGTACAGGGTTGGAACCTTCATTTTAGCGGGGAGCCAAACGACCTGAACGTGGAAGTCTTCATTGGTCGCGTGGAGTCCTTAGTCGGAGAGATGTTGGCCGGCGACTACACGATGCTGGCAGGATATCTACCAATGCTGTTCAGGGGATCAGCACTCGAGACGTACTGGCGGATTCATTCGGCCCCACCATCAATACGCTGGACACGGATGAAAGAGGTACTCCGCATGGAATACTCGACGGTCAACATGGATGAGAGTGTCCTGGACAAGATCCATGCCAGATGGCAACGTCCGGACGAGCCCTTTCATCAATATCGAGCCAATATCCTTAGGTTGAATGACCAGCTGTCAGAGCCTATGTCTTCCACTCAACTGCTGCGGGTGTTGAAACGGAATCTAAGGCCGGAACTTCGTTGCCATGTTGTAAACTTGGACCCGCCGAACCTGGAAGCACTACTGAGGGTCGTGAGTCGATTGGAGAGGCTTGAAGAAGACCTCCACGAACGGCCTTACCTACATGCAAGGACAGGTCCGCGACGTGAAATTGCAGAAGTGGCACCAAATTGCAACAACACCAATCTGGAAGATCACACGGAGTCGAACACCTATGTTCCGGACTACCCAGATGGTGCCACTCCAAAAAACGGACGAGCGAGTACCCTACCACCTCAGTGGTACTCGAAAACCCCACAGTAGTTCCCCAGCCAGCTGCTAACCCCAACCAACATGACGTTAACCCACCAGCCATAACCATTACGACTGCGGATGTTCACTCTCTTCCGGAGACCTCACCAACGACAATATTAAAACGACCATCGCAGTCACTGCCAGAAGAACCGCGGCAGCCTCAAGTACGCACTCTAAAACCTTATCATGTTAGACTGCAGGAATATCGGGTGGCTCGAGAGCGAATATTTGCTTCCGAAGTTGTCACTTCCCGTCCGTGCACGACAAAATGGTCAACCCGTCGTTGGCGGAATTTCCGCAAGAGAGTGCGCACCTGCCGTCAAACCGTAAACTCTTGTAACATCTCGGAGGTTGCTGAGAATGAGATCAGACCTTATCATCCAATTAAAGTGTTGGGCGAGACCGTGTTTGCATTGATCGACACGGGTGCCAGTATCAGTTGTCTTGCCTCGAGCTTTGGCTCGAAAGTGCTCCAAGAATACCCGAACTTGATTAAATCCTGGCGCACTGAAATCAGTACAGCTGATGGCACCAAACACCCTATACGAGGTAAACTAACAACACCCGTGACGTTCAGGGGTCAGACGAAGGATATTACCTTCTACATTATCCCGTCTTTGACTCAGAACGTATACCTTGGTGTCGATTTCGTCCTTCGCTTTGGACTGGCCTCCGATTTATTCACCGATTTGTCTTTAAAAACCAGAAATGTCAACGAAATCACTTCTACTCCCGATAGGCATGACCTGACGTCTAACCAACGGCAACGCCTGGAAGCATCCATTGCTGCTTTCCCATCTTACGCTACCCAAGGCCTTGGCCGCACCACCCTAGTCTCACACGCCATTGACGTTGGCGATAGTAAACCGATTAAACAGAGACACTACGCCATCTCGCCAGCCATGGAGAAATTGGTGTATGCGGAATTAGATAGGATGCTCGAGTTGGGGGTCATAGAAGAGTCCCAAAGTGCCTGGTCCTCACCGGTAACCTTGGTTGTAAAGCCAGGTAAAGTCCGCCTCTGTCTTGATGCCCGTAAGGTAAACGCGGTTACCATCAAGGACGCGTACCCTCTTCCACTCATCGATGGAATACTAGGGAGACTGCCGAAAGCCAATTATATCACCAGTCTCGACCTAAAAGACGCCTTCTGGCAAATTCCACTCGATGAGGGCTCGAGGGACAAGACCGCCTTCACAGTGCCTGGACGACCATTATATCAGTTCGTCACAATGCCCTTTGGCCTGTGTAATGCGCCGCAAACGATGACCCGGTTGATGGACAAGGTCATCCCACCTCACCTGAAACACCAAGTGTTCGTGTACCTCGATGATCTTTTACTCATCACGGAAACGTTCGATCAACACCTCCTACTTCTACAAGAAGTAGCCCTGCACATCAGTAAGGCGGGACTCACCATCAACGTACAGAAAAGTAAGTTTGTCATGAAAGAAGTCCGATACTTAGGCCATGTCATAGGACATGGCACTATCAAAACGGATCCAGACAAAACTCGTGCGATTGATGAGTTCCCCTTACCAAAAACGGTGAAGCAGCTACGACGTTTCCTTGGTGTGTGCGGTTGGTACCGAAGGTTTGTTCGGAATTATGCAACAGTTTCAGCGCCCCTGTCAGACATGTTGCGGAAAGGGAAGTTCGTTTGGACCGAACTCAGCCGAAAGGCATTTGAAGAGCTTAAACAAGCCCTCACATCAGCTCCTGTCTTGCACAGCCCCGACTTCACGAAGCCCTTCTCCATTCATTGTGACGCAAGTCAACATGGAGTAGGAGCCGTGCTGGTGCAATTGACCGACGAAGGGGAGGAAGCTCCCATCGCCTTCATGTCCAATAAGCTGAATTCGGCCCAAAGGAACTATACTGTTTCCGAGCAAGAATGTTTGGCAGCGGTAATGGCTGTGAAGAAATTCCGAGCTTATATCGAGGGCCACCAATTCGAGATCATCACGGACCACGCGTCACTACAATGGTTGATGAACCAGGCAGATTTAAGTGGACGCCTAGCCAGATGGGCTCTTAAACTGCAAGGGTTCAAGTTCTCCATCAAACATCGGAAAGGAACCCAGAACATCGTACCCGACACTCTCTCACGGATGTTTTCCCCAGAGGGAGCCGAAATAACAATAAATGACGAGGACCCCATCGAAATAGATTTGGACAGCCCACATTTCGAATCAGATAGCTACAAAGAGTTGAGGCAAACCATAGCGACCCAACAGACACAGCTGCCTGACTTGAAGGTAATAGACGGCTATGTGTATAGACGAAACGAATACGCCACTGGTGATCCATGGCAGGAAGAAGAGTCTTGGAAACTCTGGGTACCGGAGGAAATGACACAACAGCTGATCCTCCGCGCACATGATCATCCGTTAAGTGCCCACGGAGGTTACGGTCGAACACTACGGCGACTAAAAAAATACTTCTTTTGGCCTAAAATGGCATCCCAGGTCAAAGACTACGTGAGCGCCTGTGATACCTGTAAAGGCACCAAAGCGCCCAACCAGCCTCTTCGACCTCCTATGGGTCAACTCAACGTCCCAGAACGCGTGTTCCAGCGTCTATACATCGATCTACTCGGTCCATATCCTCGGTCTTCCATGGGACACATCGGAGCTATAGTCGTTCTAGATCAGCTCTCAAAATTCCCAATGGTGGAACCTATCCGTAAATTCACAACTCCATCGATCGTGAAATTCTTAGAGAACCGGGTATTCCATGTGTTCGGAGTTCCAGAGAGTGTGTACTCAGATAATGGAGTACAGTTCCGGTCTCGGCAGTTTAAGAGCCTACTTGAGCAGTATGGCATTGAACACCAACTGACGCCCATATACTCTCCTCAGTCCAACGCGTCAGAACGGTTGAACCGCACCCTATTGGCCGCGATCCGTTCCTACGTCCACCCATCTCAAAAGGATTGGGATCGGCGATTGTCTGCCATCACATGCGCCCTGCGATCCTCGTATCATTCCGTCACCGGTGTCGCCCCTTACTTTGCCGCCTTTGGACAGCACATGATTTGCCACGGTAAATCATACCGACTGTTACGGCAATTAAAGTGTTTGGGAGACCCGGTCGTTGCGCTGGAGCCCCACGAACGTTTAGGAGACCTCCGCCAACAGATCGGACGGAAGATTAAGGCCGCAGGTAGTGCAAATGAAGCGCAGTACAATCTCCGGTCACGATCTGCTAATTTCAAAGAAGGAGATGAAGTTTTCCGGCGAAATTTCCGCCAAAGTGACGCCGCGGGGCATTACAACGCCAAGCTGGATAGGCGATTCCTGAAAAGCCGCATAAAGAAGGTAATGGGACCTAACCGTTACTTGATAACGGATCCATCGGGAAAAGAAGTGGGGATATACCACGCGAAAGACCTGCGCCGATAGATAATTGGGCACGTCTGTTTGTCCGTCCGCATATATTTTCAAAAACGCGCAAAGATTGTATACTTCCAGGCAAACATAGACATAAGTCAGGCCGTCCGTCTGTTAATTGTGTTCTTTTATTGTTCGTCATCTCTAGTCCCGACGCCGAAGGCAACCCGTGAGACACAGAAAGATCCTTCAGCTCCTTTTTCGTAATCCGCATTGCCTTGGGATCACGAGAAAATTAGCTGCCCTGTAGTAATCTAAGAACGATGGCTCTAAAAGCAGCGCTGACACAGGCACACAGCACGAACGCAATTTAATAAGGATTCAGTCGATTCAGTCACCTTCCCCATCGCAACACTCGTTTTTTTTTTTTTCGCAGGAATAATAAGTGGAAAAATTTCCTTTGTACTTAACACCCGGGAAACAAAATTCTAAAAATGTTTAAAAATTTCTAATGTGTAGTATCTTATTACAATATCTTTTGAAGATAATTTAACGAATTGCGGTGTAACGCGGTATGCAAATGCTTAGAACGAAACGGTTAACCCCTTTTAATTATGAATGCTAAAATCATTGTATCATTTAACCTGTTAATTATATGAACGCTAAAATCATTGTATCATTTAAACCCCTTAAAATTTGTCTAATTCTTCCGATTTTTCCCACCTAATTACGCCTAATTATCATAAACGACAAATTGCCTTCAATTGATAACTTAATTGAACCTACAAAAGACAGTGAAAAGGGAAATTGCAAATACCGCCGTCATAAACTACAAATGATAAGGAAAAAGTACATTTGATAGCAACAAAAACCTTCAATTGTGTGATTTCCCCCTTTCTGAATGGGTTCGTATTGTTCTACTTGCCCATAAAGTGTCGTAGTTGCTTGAGTGTGGAGAATATTAAATTGTGCTTGCGAAATTTGCATGCTATTGCGTCGTAAATCGTGAAAATGGGTGATAACTACATAACAACATTGGAAATTGGAATTATCGGCGAGAGTGGCGCCGGCAAGTCGAGTCTGATGCTTCGTCTGACAAACGAGGAATGGGATGGAGATCAGGAGTCTGCTCGAAACCGCCAGACAGCGCGGACGCCGCGTAAAGAAGAAGCGAGTTGGGAGTGAGAGGAGATTGCGGGCTGATCAGAATATCGCCGAGACACGTGGAAAAGTTTCTCGCGTAAAAGACAGTGAAATATTGTAAAAAAAATAGACGATAAAGTTATCGTGCAAATTGTGAACACCTTGTTAGTCGTGTGGGTTAGCGAAAAGTGGAATAAAACTCGTGTTCCGTCAAAATCTAGTGGAAGTGTTTTCGCTTGGGTGTCCAAAGGTTTCTCCCTCCCTTAAATCATTTGTCGAAAAGTTATTCTTTAGTTCCCAGAAATAATCAGGTCCCCAAAGGAGATATGAAACGAAGAAACAATTTGAAAATGTGGAAAAAGGCGTCATTGATTTGCCCCCGAATTTAGTAACAATTAGTTACTCAATGCACTTAGCATGTAACGGATTTGTAATTAACCGTTAGCTCTTTTGTCGGAAATTTTTCGAAATGCTGTGATGCAACTTCGCTTCATCGATTAAGGAAGTCGGTTCGCGTGGAATCGTTGTTGTTAATGTACTGTACATGTTCCAATACAAATTCGGAAACTCCTCCACAATACTTGTTAGAAGAAGCGTGCACACAGAGATGAATCGTGAGAATACAAACAAACTGGAACGTTTCACAGAAGTACACAGAACACTTTCATGGAATAATTTCTGTGTTTGAATGGTGCATGCTTGGGGTGAAATGAATTAGTGAAGGATCAGAGAGCAAGTCTTCGAAGAAAAACCGGCAACCCGAACAAAATAAATACGCGTTTGATCGACAAATATCTCTTCGAATTTTCTCACGTTTCCCTATGTGGCAACGAAAAAGAAAAGTACGGTAATTCGCAAATGTAGATTTAATTAGACACAAGAGAAAAAACTAGTAAATACACGGTGGATATTTGCGTGGAAAAAATAAAAGTGCGTGTGTGGTCGGAGTAAATTGATCGCGATAGAAATGCACAAAGTAATGCTTGCGAAGATTCTGTAGCAAGAAGTGAAGTGAAGGCCCAAATTTAAAGCACGTCGGCCAGTTGCACTAAACAACAAAGTGATAATAACGGTCCAGACATTGCAACACAGCACGCTCACCGTGGAAATTGATCCTAGCAAAACGATCAAAGAGCTGAAGCAGGAAATCGAGGCTGTCCATGCTTTTCTGGAATTGCAAGGAAAGGTTGCAGAATTGTCGGGAGAAGAGGAGGCTTTCACATTATTCGGCGCAGACATAACTTGAGTAGTTCACATTATTTCAAGTAATAGAAAATTCATATTAGCTTTTGCATGCATGTTCATTTTCGCGTCTTATTGGAATCCCGTATGAAGTTCAAGTCACAAAACCTTAGAATTAAAAGCGTCGATTGAAAGTGTAGTTGTAAGAAAAGCTTATCAGTCGTGTTCAGATACAAGACGACCTGAGCATTAAGAAACATAATCTTGAAGAGATAATTTTCTCTATAGAATGTTATGTGGCATTCAATGAATTTTGTCGAAATATTTTTGGATAAAGTTCGCATGAAAATTATAGCACCATGATGTAATCAATTGCATATAGAACTTTGCTATCACACGATTCATTTGAATGAATCTGTCTGAGTTCAGAGCGATTAATTTGCATGTATCCATTTTTATACTGATTACGTTGTGCATCCAGAGATTACGCCTGGTTTTAGTAATTCTTGTTCGTGAACTTCAATGTATTTCTTGCTATAGATTTTTTTTGGCACTCTCAAATATCTGCACTTTACTAGTTTTCGATACCGGATATGTAAATGAGCATACTTATTGGTCTAATTTTGAAGGCTTAATTTTATATTCATACATATTTTAATCAGTTCTTGAAAGTGAACATTTTTTTCAATTTCATGAAAAATTTTGGATTTTTAATATAATAAAGAGTATGTTCAGTTTACGCTTTGTCGATGTACTTGAACATCAAAGGCATTATATCATTTGCATTTAGTGATACTCCGTTAAAAGTTCCCGAAATTTGAATAAAAAAATAAGATAACATTACCTTATTATTTAATAATAATAATTATAAAATAATACTGATTCATTTATTTAAATAAACAAATTTACCTAATTATTTACCCTATAAATCTTTCTACTACCCATTTATATGACAGCACTGATTCAAATTCTTAGTAAAATTAAACCATAAGATAAAATATCACACCTAAAATAATAGCCTAAACCCATTCAATAAAAAGAATAACAATTTGAAATGATAAAAATCAAAGACAATATAAACAATAAATTTTGCACCATTCAAAAATATAAAAAGGTATTATAAATGACAGATAAAAATTTAAATTAAATTCGAAGCTTTTGTGTTTAACGAGAGTTAATAATGATGTAATTTCTCAACTGGGATTTTAGAATGACAGTTCAGGTAAAATACAAGTATAAACGAGTATTTGTTGCAACAAAAAGAGATAATTATGGGACATGCAAAATAATCACTTGCAACATCGTTGTTCTGGCATTTTCCGCAGAAGTCTGTAATGTAACAGTATCTGAACATTATTCTTATAATTAAAAGTCAAAAATTTAATAAAGGGCGATAATTTTAGTCTATTAAATCGCTCTCTAAGAGCTTGGAATTAATTCTCAACCAGAGATTGCAATTTTGAAAACCCTGTTAACATCGCTCGTCAGAAAGGTAGATTGGAATTGAAACATTTCCTGTGTTGAAGATTATCTTTCTCAAATTGATTCATTACTAAAATTCTGCCTTTTATTTAAGTATTATTTATCACCATACAAAATGTACATAAGTGTAACATAAATAGTTCATTTATATTCAAATTCCAAATAAGATTTTGTGGTCAGCTATAGAGTATCAGAAAATGTGTAATTCCGGAATTTAACCTGTTAGAAACCAATAAGTTAGATTAGGTATAGATGATCTAATGAATTGATTGAAAATTGAAAGAAAAAAAAAATAAAAATGAATTAAAAACGTACCCGAGGGTCTTTCCTTTCCTCCATTTCTAACCGGGTATAGGACCCGGTACGGTGGCAGGCTTCCCCCTCAAAATATGAGCCAGTCACCGGGTACAATTTAATCCTTTTTATTTCAGGTGACTTAATGGGTTGAGTGGCCCAAGCCAAGTGCCTTTTTATGGCATAAAGTTATGCAATTCCATTGTATAATTCTATGACATAAATTGGTCACCGGGGTACTCCCCTTCTGATGGGAAGGTTCATACAATTCAAGTTGTATGAGTTTTCCACTCAGAAGAGGAATACCTGGCCACTTCAACGATTTAACATTGGATTTATTCCGGTTGGGTGGGCATGAAGGGGCTCCACCACCACCCGGTTGCCCCTCTTTCATTTGTGGGCCCTGAATGTATTTGGGTAAGGACGAGGTCACCCCCAAATTAGTCTTTCTTGTCAGGTTGCACTTGTTCTCGCAACAAGTCGTAATTCCTTCGTGGAGGTTATCTACTGATTTGCGACTTCGGTCGTCCTCTCGAACTCTGCAAGCAATTCGTGAATGCGAAATGTTTTGTAGTGAGTCCTCGTGCCGGGGAAACGAACCCGCCCCACGACACCGCAATGCTAGCCTGCCAGCGCATTCACGCGTCTCCGGACGAGGGCATTCTCGGCAGGAATCAACACCTTCCTCTGCCGAGACAGCAGAACATCGCTGCGGTCCTTCACGGACATATGAAAATCTCATATTCACTACAATTTGAGTTAGCTGAGAGGAACAATATTCCCCACAGTTTCAACAAAGAGAAAAGGATGGCTGGAAAGTGTTGGCTCTATTCGTTTCTTGCCAGAAATAAGATGCTTAGCCTCAGGAATCCCAAACCTACAAGTATGACTCGAGCAAAGGGTTTCAAAAATTTTATGAGCTCTTACTTCCCTTATTGAAAAGCATGGATTCGCTCCAAACGATATATATAACGTAGTTGAGACAGCGATACTCACAGTACCCAACAAGCCTTCAAAGGTGCTAGCACTGCGAGGCAAAAAACAAGTCGGCAGTCTATCTTCTGCTGAACGCGGAGTCTTGATTACTGTTGAAACATGCATGAGTGCAGCTGGGATTTTTATTCCTCCGATGTTTGTATTTCCTAGAGTAAAAGAAAACGCAAGGCTTATGGATGATACTTTCCCAGGGTCATTTGCAGTATACCACAAGTCTGGATGGATCAACAAGGACACCATTATAGTATGGTTTGAGAAATTTGTCGAATTTTCAAATCGTACCTTAGATAAGCCTGTATTGTTGCTACTCGATGGACACTGCAGTCACACTAAAAGTTTGGAACTTGTTAACTTGGCAAGAGAAAAGAATGTCATCATTCTTACCTTTCCTCCACATACCACCCATCGTCTTCAGCCTCTCGATGTCGCCTTCATGGCTCCGCTTAGTTCATATTATGAGAAGGAAGTCAGGAAATGGCTGTTCAATCATCCAGGTAGGTGTGTTACAATATTCGAGGTTGGAAAGCTATTTAACGCAGCCTTTTTGTGTGCAACTCTTGCAGAAACTGCTGTAAAAGGGTTCCGTAAAACTGGTATGAGTCCTTTCAATCCTGATATTTTCCCAGACCACTTGTATGCACCCCCTCTAACAACAGATCACCCAATGCCGGAAGTTCCGAATACTAGCACTATTCAACAAAATCAAGCCACTTCAGAAAGTTCTACATTGACTGAAACAGAAATATCACAGCATCCATCAAAAGAAACACCAGGCTTGCTCCAAGAACCTCTTCACACTGAGCTCCGGAACAACAATGCCACAACATTCAAGCTAGACCAACCTACTACCTCTTTAGGGAACACAGGCTTAGAATTCACTCAAAATCAGCCTAAGCTGCCATTTTCGATCTCTCCGATGTTTGTTCTCCTTGTTCCGCAAGTTCAAGGGCCTCGACCTGAAAAAAAAGTTGATAAGAGGACGGGGAAAACTGTTGTGATAACATCATCTCCGTATAAGAATGAGCTACAAACGAAGGATCGAGAGGATAAGGAAAACAGAAGAATCAGTAGCATCAGACCGAAGGAAAGGAAATCTTTATTCAAAGCTCCAAATAAGCAAAACAGTAAGTCCCAAGGCCGAAATAAGTCAGTTCTTAAAAAGCTTTTACCTGCTAACCGGGAATGTCAGGTGTCCTCGTCTGAAGACGAAGATGCCAATGAAGAAACCTGTATTTTTTGCAACGCTCTCTACATTGAGTCGAGGGCCGGTGAAGGTTGGATTCAATGTTTAGGATGCAAAGGATGGGCCCACGAAGCATGTCTTATGGAGGAAGAAGACGACGAAACCTTTTTGTGTGACTTTTGTTCTGTGAAATGAAAGGTCCAATCCAAAAACAGATTTTTGTATTAAAAAAAATGATAAAAATTGTTTTTCACCATTTAAATGAATATTTGCTTATGTTTGGAGTGTGTTACCTATGTATGAAGTGTGTTGAAATAAAATTTTGTCCAACAAAGTACGGTTTTGAATTATTTTGAAGCTACAAAATCCCAATCCCGTTCTGTCCAATCTAAGTCGGGTAAAACGGGAACTGTTGACCCTTGGAAATTTTTGTTTTTAACTATGTTAAAAAGGCTTCATCTGGTAAAAAATATTATTTTTGTAAAGTTTACATAAGAATTTACTTAAGAAAAAAGTTAATTTAACTATAACATATTTTAACCCAGAATAAACCAAAAAAACAAGAATGGTATCCCGTTTTGTCCAACTTTCCCCTATATTATAAATAGTTCGGGCCGAATTGCGAAAAATTGCACTTTTTCTTGTAATTCCATATTCGTTTCAAGTTAGTAAATAAAAAAAAAAACAATGTTGCATTTAAAGTCTAACTTCGGTCTTTTCATTTCTTTTCTTTGGACCGGGTATAGGACCCGGTACGGTGGCAGGCTCACCCCATCAAACATGAGCCAGCCGCTGGGTACCTATTAACTTCTTTGTTTCAGGTGACTTCACGGGTTGAGTGACCCAAGCCGAGCGCCTCTTTATGACAGAGTTATGCAATCGAATTGCATAATTCTATGGCATAAATTGGTCATCGGGGTACTTTTCTTCTGATGGGAAGACTTATGCAAGTTAAGTTGTATGAGTTTTCCACTCAGAAGAAGAATACCTGGCCACTGCAGCAAATATGGATTTTAATCCGGTTGGGTGGGTGCGCAGGGGCTCCATCACCACCCGGTTGCCCCTCTCTCATTTGTGGGCCATGAGCCTCTCCGGGTAAGGACGAGGTCACCCTGCTTCCACTTCTTTTTACTTGTTACTCTTGTTCCATGAACAAGTCAGTTGTCCCTGGTGTAGTTACCTACACTTTTTGCGACTTCGGTCGCCTTGTTTTGTTCGACCCCACAAATTCGTGAGTGCGAAATTCTTTGTAGTGGGTCTTTGTGCTGGGGGAACAAACCCGCCCCACGACACCGCAATGCTAGCCTGCCTGCGCATTCACACGTCCCCAGACAAGGGCATTCTCGGCAGATACCGACACCTTCTTCTGCCGAGGCAGCAGACCATCGCTGCAGTCCTTTACGGACATTTTGAAAATACCTTTAAATCACTACAATATATATATATATATATATATATATATATATATATATATATATATATACGAGGTCTGTTCAAAAAGTACCCGGAATTGTCGTTTTTTCAAAAAAATATTTATTTATTCGTCTACATCAATGTGGTCCCTTGAAAGTAGTCCCCTTCAGATATAATACACTTATACCAGCGTTTTTTCCAATCTTCGAAGCACTTTTGATATTCACTTTTGGTATGTCCTTGAGCACTCAGCGATTCGGCCTTTATTTCTTCAATCGAGGAAAAACGCTGACCTTTGATGCGTCTCTTCAACTTTGGGAACAGAAAAAAGTCACACGGAGCCATATCTCGTGAATATGGAGGTTGGGGCATGACTACGGTATTGTTTTTGGCCAAAAAATTACGAACAAGCAACGACGAGTGAGCAGGTGCGTTATCGTGGTGCAAAACCCATGAATTCTTTTTCTATAAATCGGGGCGTTTTTTCGGATTGCTTCACGCAAACGTCGCATAACTTCAAGGTAATACTCTTTATTAACCGTACGACCTTATGGTAAGAACTCTTTATGCACTATGCCATTATAATTGAAGAAAACAGTAAGCAAAACCTTGACATTTGATCGAACTTGACGTGCTTTTTTCGCTCTGACGTTGAATGCTTCCAGGGGGCCGGTTGTGCTTTGGTTTCGACATCATAACCATACACCCATGTTTCATCACCAGTTATGACCCTTTGAAGGAAACTTGGATCTTCGTTGACGTCATTTAACAGCTCCTGAGCGATGTTCATGCGATTGTTCTTTTGGTCAAAATTCAGCAGTTTCAGCAAAAATCGCCGAGCTCATAAAAACACGTCGAGCCTTAGCGATTACCACAGACAAAGTAAACAGTGAATATGGCTGAAAATTTTATCATACTTTAGGGGCATGTATACCAGCACAATAAAAAAAGTTTTGACAATCGGACTCTCCAGACCCGCGAAATTTGAAAATTCCGGGTACTTTTCGAACATACCTCGTATATATATATATATATATATATATATATATATATATATATATATATATATATATATAGATAAATATATAGTGGCTCCAAGTTGTAATGGCCCAGCATGGATATATAAGTTTATATCTTAATAACAAATTAACTAAGAATCTGTTACTAACATTGTTTTTTATTTTAAGTAGCATAATTGACATACATTCATTATCAACAAAAAAACTTTAACAATACCCGCATTAAAAACAAAGAAGAATGCATTCCATAACAAAACAAGTACTTCAGCCTCAAAGTTATAATGGAACACTGTTTAAAATTGTGTGAAGCTCACTGCTGCAACTTCAGCGAATTTCATTTCGTCTATGGATCTGTGCCGTTAAATTGTGTGGCATCCCTAAAAGTTCCATTTCACTAGTTCTTTTTATTTTCCTGATCGATAACAAGTACAATAGCACCGCGCGGTAAGCAGACATCAGTTCAGCAGAGAGAAACATTAATTCAATTATCAAAAGCAGGTAGATCAGTACAAGATATTAGTGCAACTGTTAATCGAGCTTCAAACACTATTTTTAACATCATCAAGTGATACAAAAATACCACAAACTTCAAAAATATGTCGAAACCGAGCCATTGCAAACTTTTTTCGGAGTCATATGAACGTTGGCTATTAAAAACTGATGACAAATTCACATACCAGTGCTCGGAAATTAACATCAGAAAACAAAGAAATATCTTGGGAAAACACCGAATCCTGAAACAGTTAGAATTGTGCTTAGCAAGCATCAATACCATGGAAACGTACCTAGAAAAAAGCCATTTATAAGTAAGACCAACATATACAACCGAATGGAGTTTGCCAGAAACATGGTTAGTGAAGATTTTTCTTTCTGGGGAAAAGTTATATTTACAGATGAAACTAAATTCAATGTTTTCCGATCAGATGGGCCATCATACAAGTATGTCTGGCGTAAAGCTAATGAAGCGCTCAAGAAGGCCATCCTTCGTCCTACAAGTAAGCACAGCTTAGGTTCAATAATAATATGGGGTGCGATATCCGCTGCTGGACCGGGTAATTTACATGAAATCGAGGGAAATATGGACAAAATATATTACTTGAATCTCTTAAAAGCAAATGTAAAAAAGAGCGCTTGAAAATTTGGAATAGAATCAAGGTACCGACCCGAAGCACAAAGTTCATGTCGTGTGCAGTTGGTTGCCCTACCATTGCCCTTATGCGGTTCAAATCCTATCACAGTCGCCTGTTTTGAATGCCATCGTGCTCGATGGCGGAGTTAGTGGGAGAAAAAATCAAAAAATTATCACATAAAAAAAATACAGTTGGTGGGAGTCTTAAAAGAAGAGTGGAACAAAACTCCGGCATCTTTCTGTGGAAAATTGATGGAATCGATGCCAAGTTTATTTTTAAATGCTTGAATTCAAATTCGTCGTCACATATTCAATTTATGAAAGTATCGCAGAAAAATCACTACAATGTTAGGAACGCAAATCAATTCATAATATCTTTTGCAAGAACGGATCGTCTAAAGAATGACGCTACGAATGATGCCTTGCGTATATACAACAATCTCCCAGATTCAGTTAAGGATGCAAACTCACTTATAGTTTTTAAAAAAAGGCTTAAAGAATATTTATTTAACAACGAATGAATCTCAGTGCAATAAATTCCTAAATCGCATCTTAGGGCCTTTCTTGACCCTATCGCCGAGACTGTATAGCAGAAAGATATTAATATGGAGAATCTGTAATGTGACGCCTACGCCCGGGAATCGAAGTGATTCCGATCCCGAACCCTTGCACTCGGCCAGATGGGTATGACCTCGAAATGCAAGCGGACTTCATCTTTCGTGCGGATATCGTTGCGCAGAAAATATTTTTTTTTTCTTTTTCTCCAAATATTTAGATCCGTGGATTTAAATATTTGAAACAGAATATTAATCAAAACCCCGACGCATTTCGAGACATATCCATTTGGCAATGCCCCCTCCACCGTGGCCATCGAAAAACTATGCCACTGGCGACAAATGGAGATGCACATTGCCGCCATGTGGCGTGCCATTCCACACACATCTGTTTTGTCGGTGGTTGTCGGATTGACAGTCCGGCGCCACGAGAAAAAGGAACGGCGGGAAATAACTGAGATTTTTAGTGGTCAACGAAAAAGTATATTTTTGTACGATTGGCTGTTTTAAAAAAGAAAAAAAAATTTAAAATTCCGAGGTGTTCTTGTGAATAGTTAGATCGTTTGGAGAAAATTGCAAATCCCGGAAAGTTGGCAAAGTTTTCTCGATCTGCGCTATCGCCGCGAGTTTCATAAGAATATCACGGCGACGATAAAATTTGAATGAGAAATTCTTTCTCGTTCGGTTTTGTGTTTGCCATCATCGGGTCTTGTGCATAAGAAGTTGGAGCGGTTCTCGATAATTTCGAGATTGAAATGCAAATTGGACGACCTAAAAAACGAAAGGAAATGGACATTCTGGACATCGCGAGGGTGTTAATAAATGTCGATAAATAAAACCCTGCGCCGGAAAGCGCTGAGTGCGCTTCGTGGCGAAACGTGGCGTTGCGTTTGATCGCTCCGAGGATCTTTTTTACTGTTGCTCCGCATAAGCTTGCTCTCATATGTGCCTGATTGAAAGATGTGTAGTAATCTAGGAGCTATGGCTCTAAAAGCAGCGCTGACACAGGCACACAGCACCAACTCAATTCAATAAGGAGTAACCATTCAGTCACCTTCCTCATCGCGACACTCGTTTTTTTTTCGCATGAAAAATAATTAAAGGGAAAAATTTCTTTTGTACTTAACACCCGGGAAACAAAATTCTAAAACTGTTTTAATGTGTAGTGATTTTATTTCAATATCTTTTGAACATAATTTAACTAATTGCGGTGTAATGCGGTATGCAAATGCTTAGAACGAAACGGTTAACCCCTTAAATTAAAGGAACGATAAAATCATTGTATCATTTAAACCCCACAAAATTTGTCAAATTTTACCCATTTCAACCATAATATTAATTAAAAATTGTTTTGTTTGCTGGTAATTAACGCGTGCCTGTCCTATTCTTTCGATTTATTTCCCCCTTAATTACGCCTAATAATTATAAACATAAATTGCTTTCAATTGATAACTTAATCGAATCTACACAAAAAAATAAACAATTTCGAATTTTAAAAATAACCGAAATGAGTGTGCATTATCACCACCGCATGTTCACACATAGATGGCACTTTTATTTCCATATGGTACGAGCGAGGTTATTGCGTTTGCCTCGAACATGTTTTCAGGGAACAGTTTCCCATAAACCGCTTCGTGGAGAAGACGGCATTCGATCAAGTGCCAACAGAGATCTGGTGAAGTGATTTGTGTGCTTGCGGTGGTCATCTGAGAAGTATGTTTGGATGGTTGGCGAGGGAGACGTGCTAAGAAAACGTTTGTGGCAGAGACAACTTTTACCATCCTGTGGATGCACAGCGGAAAAAAAAAGAAGGAAAAAAAAGGAAAAACTTCACCTATTGCTACTTTTTCTACGACAGTGCCTGTAAAAAAATGATAGCAGCTGCCAATATCGCCATGAGCCATCAGCATTAGGTCCCGAAGTGTGGTGCAACAGGTGGTTGGAAGGCGAGGTGAAGATCGTCATCGTACGGAGCGGCACATGTTGATTGGGAAACGGCGGGACCGTACTCCCTGTTTCTGGGAAACCACACCGTTTGTATGCAAAAAAGGCGCATTGTGTATTCAAACATAGTTCAACAAGGAGTGATAAATCAACTGAAAAGTTAGATCCAGAAGAATTAGTCAAATCACTCAATCCATATATTGACCAACGGATTGCATATAAACGAAATATTAAACATTAAAAGCAGTAGAAGAAGTAGCAGCGAGCATTACCACGTTCGAAGACCATACGGTTCTGATATTCAAGGAAGTCTATATGTATTTACACTTTGATAGCTGAATTTTTAGATGATTTTATACACCCTTAAGATCTATTCTATGTCTTAATACTCGTGTGTTAATATTTGATATATGAACGCGATTCTTCACTACCAAAAATTCCAGGACTTGCTTACCTCCAAATCGTCAACGAGCGCTCGTCGTCGAGGGAAAGGTACTGTAAGTACCCTCTTAACATTTTTATAATTATATATTTATTTAATTTAAAAAAAAAAATATATATCAAATATATATAAAAATTAATATTTATTCCACATAGCAAATTATATTGAATATATATAAAAATTAATATTTATTCCACATAGCAAATTATATTGAATATATATAAAAATTTAATTTATTGAATGATCAAAATGAAAATGTAATAGGACGACAATCGTCCTCCCAATTCATCCGTCTATTTAGAAAAAAAAAAGGAAGAATCGTCGTATAAAATCGTTTTTTTTTTTAAAGGAAATAATGATTAATTTCGTATAAATCCATGTAAAAAGTTTTGAAACATAATGTAGGAAGGGTGAAAGAGTGGCATCTACAAGAGCTAACCACAATAATTGTAATAATACAGGAAATTGGAGTAAAATGAATTTTCTTCTAAGGTTAATCTTCTTTTAATATCAATTTCCCTCTTTCGATGGTTAAATGCTTTTCAATATGGTGTTGTAAATTGCTGTGCTGATTGCCATAGAATAATCATACTGTGGAGATATATCAATTTCATTACATTGGCGTTGTTCGAATAAAAACAAAATGATGAATTAAACTGGAAGAATCGGTCTTTTCCCTTCCGGTCTTTTCCAATCGGGTATAGGACCCGGTACGGTGGCAGGCTTCCACCCCAAAATATGAGCCAGCCGCCGGGTACAGAGTAATTTCTTCTTTTGTTTCAGGAGACTTAATGGGTTGAGTGGCCCAAGCCAAGTGCCTTTTTATGGCATAAAGTTATGCAATTCAATTGTATAATTCTATGACATAAATTGGTCACCGGGGTACTCCCCTTCTGATGGGAAAGCTCATATAATTCAAGTTATATGAGTTTTCCACTCAGAAGAGGAATACCTGGCCACTTCAACAGTTTAACATTGGATTTATTCCGGTTGGGTGGGCATGAAGGGGCTCCACCATCACCCGGTTGCCCCTCTTTCATTTGTGGGCCCTGAATTTACTTGGGTAAAGACGAGGTTACCCCAAGTTCGCCTTTCTTCTCAGGTTTCTCTTGTTCTAGTAACAAGTATGTCTCCTTCGTGGAGGTTATCTACAATGGTGCGACTTCGGTCGTCTTCTTTGATCTCTGCAAGCAATTCGTGAATGCGAAATGTTTTGTAGTGAGTCCTCGTGCCGGGGAAACGAACCCGCCCCACGACACCGCAATGCTAGCCTGCCAGCGCATTCACGCGTCTCCGGACGAGGGCATTCTCGGCAGGAATCAACACCTTCCTCTGCCGAGGCAGCAGACCATCGCTGCAGTCCTTCACGGACATATTGAACATCATTATTCACTACAAATGGCGCCCAACGTGGGGCCCGAAAAGCCCGGCTGTATCATCAGTCGTGAGCACGAGACAGTCCATCGTCTCTAGGTGTCCCCACTAGGTGTTAGAAATTTTGGCGGGTAGATAACTCCCGAGGGTTTTTGCACTAATCGTGCCCCAGCAGCCTAATAACTTTCGAACGTGTGTAGTCCCTGGACATCAATGTCGTTTGGTCCTGCTTTTGACTTATACTTTGGTGGTTTACCACCATTGTATAACTAGTAAGGCCAAATGATATTAGAGTCCCTTTTTGTGTTCGGAAGTTATTATCCCAACATCTATTTTGCGGAGGATTCTGATCCGCTCCCCAAACCAGCGGTGCCTAAGTGTCTTAAATTACATGGATTTTGATTTCATGTGATTGGCTGATTAGCTAATCCATGACTATCCATGACAAGACACGCGCTGCTTGTGGATTAGAATCCCACCCTGGGCTGACAAGTTGTAACTTGAGAAGTTTGCTAATGAGGGATCACTTCTGAACCCTGATTTTCATGGTGCCACAAGAGAGTGTCCCTGAAACGTTTTGGAAGGATTATGCCATGGTGTCCATACTTGGGAGGATGGACGGAAGGGAAAGACCGGTTATTATTTTTTTTTGATAGTTCAATCACCACTTAAATTTTTTCATAAATTTTTTTTGCGGTTCTGAGGTAGTTCGCCACTGACGGCCACATAAGAATTTTAGTAACTTTTTCTCACCTTTTCTTCATTATTGTCATTATTCATATAGCTAATCTTATATACCCATATTCTTCATTATTTATTTATCTAGGTATTTAATTAGGAAAACCATTTGGATTTAAAATGCCTACAAAAAGAACTCCCGACAGGAGAAAGTTGCGGTCGGATGCCGGACCAGCTCTATTGTGTTCCATCTGTCACGAGGACATGGACGAAACTACAAGCCAGAGGTTGCAGTGCGGACACAGGCTACATCAGCTGTGTTTGGCACAACTGCGGCAAACCTCATCCACGTGCCCGCTCTGTCGTCAGCCTTTGGAAATCGCACAGCCAGCAACAGAACGACCTCAGTCCTCCAGTGCAAGTGGAGCTGTCCCCAAAAGCGGACCCCTTCCATCCACGACAAGGAGTGCACGAGACGATGACTACAGGGCTGAAGCAGTTCCGCCTGCAGAAGAAGCGAGTCCACCGGTGGCTGTGGAAACCACAGTTCTAAGGGATCTAATGGCGCTCGTTCAGGACATGTCCACCCGGCTAGCCTCTCTAGAGAGCCAGAGAGAGAACCCCGCACCATCCCGGCCAAGAACTCCTCCTATGTGGGATTCGGACCCAAATCCGTGGGATTTCCCAGTAGACTCGCGGCGTGATCCCGAACGGATCCGGCCAGGTACAGCCATGAATCCGTTGGCTCCAGTTTACCGGCCCCGATTGAGCCAAGCACCGCCACCAAATCAGGCTCCCGTGATTCCGCCGGACCAACGCTTCCATCCACACGACATGTATCGGCTGAAGCCGACACAGATCCCCAGCATCATCCAGGGATGGAATCTACATTTCAGTGGGGAACCCAACACGATAACGGTAGAGGTTTTCATAAGTCGGGTGGAGTCACTGATTGAGCAGATGCTAGCAGGAGACCGCACAGCGCTCGCAGGGTACTTGCCTATGCTGCTTGGGGGAGCAGCACTGGAGACATATTGGAGAATACATTCAGCTCCACCATCCATACGCTGGTCACGGCTGAAGGAGGTACTCCGCATGGAATACCCTACGGTCGACATGGACGAATTAGTCCTGGATAAGATGAATGCTAGATGGCAGCGTCCGGACGAGTCCTTCCATAAATATCGAGCCGATATCCTTCGGTTGAATGACCAGCTGTCAGAGCCATTGTCTTCTACCCAAATTCTGCGCCTGCTAAAGCGCAATCTAAGACCGGAGATTCGTCGGCATATCGTGAACTCCGATCCACAGAGTATGGAGGCCCTGCTGAGAAATGTGCGTCGCATAGAAGGGTTTGAGGAAGACCTACGGGACCGGCCATACTTACTAACCAGGACGGGTCCTCGACGAGGAATCGCGGAATTGGCCCCAGATTATACCACCCTAGATCTGGAGGATGATTTGGACCCAGACCATCTTGCTGTAGCAGCAGTGGGAAGTCTTACGACCTGCTGGAATTGCCACCAAACCGGACACCGGTTCATTTCATGCCGAGCAGAACGTAAGGTTTTCTGCTACGGTTGCGGCAAGCCGGACACTTACTTCCCGGACTGTTCTGAATGTGCCGCGCGAAAAAACGGCCAAAAGAGTACCCGACCACCTCAGCGGTACTCGAAACCCCAGCAGTAGCTCCTCAATCAGTGGCTCACCCCAACCAACATGACGTTAACCCACCAGCCATGACCATTACGACTGCGGATGTTCACTCTCTTCCGGAGACCTCACCAACGACAATATTAAAACGACCATCGCAGTCACTGCCACAAGAACCGCGGCAGCCTCAGGTACGCACGCTAAAACCTTATCATGTTAGACTGCAGGAATATCGGGTGGCTCGAGAGCGAATATTTGCTTCCGAAGTCATCACTTCCCGTTCGTGCACGACAAAATGGTCAACCCGTCGTTGGCGGAATTTCCGCAGGAGAGTGCGCACCTGCCGTCGAACCTTACACTCTTGTAACATCTCGGAGGTTGCTGAGAATGAGATCAGGCCTTATCATCCAATTAAAGTGTTGGGCGAGACCGTGTTTGCATTGATCGACACGGGTGCCAGTATCAGTTGTCTTGCCTCGAGGTTTGGCTCGAAGGTGCTCCAAGAATATCCGAACTTGATTAAATCCTGGCGCACTGAAATCAGTACAGCTGATGGCACCAAACACCCTATACGAGGTAAACTAACAACACCCGTGACGTTCAGGGGTCAGACGAAGGATATTACCTTCTACATTATCCCGTCTTTGACTCAGAATGTATACCTTGGTGTCGATTTCGTCCTTCGCTTTGGATTGGCCTCCGATTTATTCACCGATTTGTCTTTAAAACCCAGAAATGTCAACGAAATCACTTCTACTCCCGATAGGCATGACCTGACGCCTAACCAACGGCAACGCCTGGAAGCATCCATTGCTGCTTTCCCATCTTACGCTACCCAAGGCCTTGGCCGCACCACCCTAGTCTCACACGCCATCAACGTTGGCGATAGTAAACCGATTAAACAGAGACACTACGCCATCTCGCCAGCCATGGAGAAATTGGTGTATGCGGAATTAGATAGGATGCTCGAGTTGGGGGTCATAGAAGAGTCCCAAAGCGCCTGGTCATCACCGGTAAAGCCAGGTAAAGTCCGCCTCTGTCTTGATGCCCATAAGGTAAACGCGGTTACCATCAAGGACGCGTACCTTCTTCCACTCATCGATGGAATACTAGGGAGACTACCGAAAGCCAATTATATCACCAGTCTCGACCTAAAAGACGCCTTCTGGCAAATTCCACTCGATGAGGGGTCAAGGGACAAGACCGCCTTCACAGTGCCTGGACGACCATTATATCAGTTCGTCACAATGCCCTTTGGCCTGTGTAACGCGCCGCAAACGATGACTCGGTTGATGGACAAGGTCATCCCACCTCACCTAAAACACCAAGTGTTCGTGTACCTTGATGATCTGTTACTCATCACGGAAACGTTCGATCAACACCTTCTACTCCTACAAGAAGTAGCCCTGCACATCAGTAAGGCGGGACTCACCATCAACGTACAGAAAAGTAAGTTTGTCATGAAAGAAGTCCGATACCTAGGTCATGTCATAGGACATGGCACTATCAAAACGGATCCAGACAAAACTCGTGCGATTGATGAGTTCCCCTTACCAAAAACTGTGAAGCAGCTACGACGTTTCCTTGGTGTGTGCGGTTGGTACCGAAGGTTTGTTCGGAGTTATGCAACAGTCTCAGCGCCCCTGTCAGACATGTTGCGGAAGGGGAAGTTCGTTTGGACCGAACTCAGCCGAAAGGCATTTGAAGAGCTTAAACAAGCCCTCACATCAGCTCCTGTCTTGCACAGCCCCGACTTCACAAAGCCCTTCTCCATTCATTGTGACGCAAGTCAACATGGAGTAGGAGCCGTGCTGGTGCAATTGACCGACGAAGGAGAGGAAGCTCCCATCGCCTTCATGTCCAATAAGCTAAATTCGGCCCAAAGAAACTATACTGTTTCCGAGCAAGAATGTTTGGCAGCGGTAATGGCTGTGAAGAAATTTCGAGCTTATATCGAGGGCCACCAATTCGAGATCATCACGGACCACGCGTCACTACAATGGTTGATGAACCAGGCAGATTTAAGTGGACGCCTAGCCAGATGGGCTCTTAAACTGCAAGAGTTCAAGTTCTCCATCAAACATCGGAAAGGAACCCAGAACATCGTACCCGACACTCTCTCACGGATGTTTTCCCCAGAGGGAGCCGAATTAACAATAACTGACGAGGACCCCATCGAAATAGATTTGGACAGCCCACATTTCGAATCAGATAGCTACAAAGAGTTGAGGCAAACCATAGCGACCCAACAAACACAGCTGCCTGATTTGAAGGTAATAGACGGCTATGTGTATAGACGAAATGAATACGCCACTGGTGATCCATGGCAGGAAGAAGAGTCTTGGAAACTCTGGGTACCGGAGGAAATGACACAACATCTGATCTTCCGCGCACATGACCATCCTTTTAGTGCCCACGGAGGTTACGGTCGGACACTACGGCGACTCAAGAAATACTTCTTTTGGCCTAAAATGGCATCCCAGGTCAAAGACTACGTAAGCGCCTGTGAGACCTGTAAAGGCACCAAAGCGCCCAACCAGCCTCTTCGACCTCCTATGGGTCAACTCAACGTTCCAGAACGCGTGTTCCAGCGTCTATACATCGATCTACTCGGTCCATATCCTCGGTCTTCAATGGGACACATCGGAGCTATAGTCGTTCTAGATCAGCTCTCAAAATTCCCAATGGTGGAACCTATCCGTAAGTTTACATCTCCATCGATCGTGAAATTCTTAGAGAACCGGGTATTTCATGTGTTCGGTGTTCCAGAGAGTGTGTACTCAGATAATGGAGTACAGTTCCGGTCTCGGCAGTTTAAGAGCCTACTTGAGCAGTATGGCGTTGAACACCAACTGACGCCCATATACTCTCCTCAGTCCAACGCCTCAGAACGTTTGAACCGCACCCTATTGGCTGCGATCCGTTCCTACGTTCACCCATCTCAAAAGGATTGGGATCGGCGATTGTCTGCCATCACATGCGCCCTGCGATCCTCGTATCATTCTGTCACCGGTGTCGCCCCTTACTTTGCCGCCTTTGGACAGCACATGATTTGCCACGGTAAATCATACCGACTGTTACGGCAATTAAAGTGTTTGGGAGACCCCGTCGTTGCGCTGGAGCCCCACGAACGTCTAGGAAACCTCCGCCAACAAATCGGACGGAAGATTAAGGCCGCAGGTAGTGCAAATGAAGCGCAGTACAATCTCCGGTCACGATCTGCTAATTTCAAAGAAGGAGATGAAGTTTTCCGGCGAAACTTCCGCCAAAGTGACGCCGCGGGGCATAACAACGCCAAGCTGGACAGGCGATTCCTAAAAAGCCGCATAAAGAAGGTAATGGGACCAAACCGTTACTTGATAACGGATCCATCGGGAAAAGAAGTGGGAATATACCACGCGAAAGACCTGCGTCGATAGATAATTAGTCACGTCTGTTTGTCCGTCCGCATATATTTTCAAAAAACGCACAAGGGTTATATATTTCCGGGCAAACATCAACATAAGTCAGTCCGTCCGTCTGTCAATTGGTTTTTCTTTTATTGTCCGTCATCTGTAGTCCCGACGCCGAAGCCAACCCATGATGCACAGAAATATACTTCAGCTCCTTTTTCGCAATCCGCATTGCCTTGGGATCACGAGAAAATTAGCTGCCCTGTAGTAATCTAGGAGCTATGGCTCTAAAAGCAGCGCTGACACAGGCACACAGCACCAACTCAATTCAATAAGGAGTAACCATTCAGTCACCTTCCTCATCGCGACACTCGTTTTTTTTTTCGCATGAAAAATAATTAAAGGGAAAAATTTCTTTTGTACTTAACACCCGGGAAACAAAATTCTAAAACTGTTTTAATGTGTAGTGATTTTATTTCAATATCTTTTGAACATAATTTAACTAATTGCGGTGTAATGCGGTATGCAAATGCTTAGAACGAAACGGTTAACCCCTTAAATTAAAGGAACGATAAAATCATTGTATCATTTAAACCCCACAAAATTTGTCAAATTTTACCCATTTCAACCATAATATTAATTAAAAATTGTTTTGTTTGCTGGTAATTAACGCGTGCCTGTCCTATTCTTTCGATTTATTTCCCCCTTAATTACGCCTAATAATTATAAACATAAATTGCTTTCAATTGATAACTTAATCGAATCTACACAAAAAAATAAACAATTTCGAATTTTAAAAATAACCGAAATGAGTGTGCATTATCACCACCGCATGTTCACACATAGATGGCACTTTTATTTCCATATGGTACGAGCGAGGTTATTGCGTTTGCCTCGAACATGTTTTCAGGGAACAGTTTCCCATAAACCGCTTCGTGGAGAAGACGGCATTCGATCAAGTGCCAACAGAGATCTGGTGAAGTGATTTGTGTGCTTGCGGTGGTCATCTGAGAAGTATGTTTGGATGGTTGGCGAGGGAGACGTGCTAAGAAAACATTTGTGGCAGAGACAACTTTTACCATCCTGTGGATGCACAGCGGAAAAAAAAAGAAGGAAAAAAAAGGAAAAACTTCACCTATTGCTACTTTTTCTACGACAGTGCCTGTAAAAAAATGATAGCAGCTGCCAATATCGCCATGAGCCATCAGCATTAGGTCCCGAAGTGTGGTGCGACAGGTGGTTGGAAGGCGAGGTGAAGATCGTCATCGTACGGAGCGGCACATGTTGATTGGGAAACGGCGGGACCGTACTCCCTGTTTCTGGGAAACCACACCGTTTGTATGCAAAAAAGGCGCATTGTGTATTCAAACATAGTTCAACAAGGAGTGATAAATCAACTGAAAAGTTAGATCCAGAAGAATTAGTCAAATCACTCAATCCATATATTGACCAACGGATTGCATATAAACGAAATATTAAACATTAAAAGCAGAAGAAGAAGTAGCAGCGAGCATTACCACGTTCGAAGACCATACGGTTCTGATATTCAAGGAAGTCTATATGTATTTACACTTTGATAGCTGAATTTTTAGATGATTTTATACACCCTTAAGATCTATTCTATGTCTTAATACTCGTGTGTTAATATTTGATCTATGAACGCGATTCTTCACTACCAAAAATTCCAGGACTTGCTTACCTCCAAATCGTCAACGAGCGCTCGTCGTCGAGGGAAAGGTACTGTAAGTACCCTCTTAACATTTTTATAATTATATATTTATTTAATTTAAAAAAAAAAAATATATATCAAATATATATAAAAATTAATATTTATTCCACATAGCAAATTATATTGAATATATATAAAAATTTAATTTATTGAATGATCAAAATGAAAATGTAATAGGACGACAATCGTCCTCCCAATGCATCCGTCTATTTAGAAAAAAAAAAGGAAGAATCGTCGTATAAAATCGTTTTTTTTTTTTTTAAAGGAAATAATGATTAATTTCGTATAAATCCATGTAAAAAGTTTTGAAACATAATGTAGGAAGGGTGAAAGAGTGGCATCTAAAAGAGCTAACCACAATAATTGTAATAATACAGGAAATTGGAGTAAAATGAATTTTCTTCTAAGGTTAATCTTCTTTTAATATCAATTTCCCTCTTTCGATGGTTAAATGCTTTTCAATATGGTGTTGTAAATTGCTGTGCTGATTGCCATAGAATAATCATACTGTGGAGATATATCAATTTCATTACATTGGCGTTGTTCGAATAAAAACAAAATGATGAATTAAACTGGAAGAATCGGTCTTTTCCCTTCCGGTCTTTTCCGATCGGGTATAGGACCCGGTACGGTGGCAGGCTTCCACCCCAAAATATGAGCCAGCCGCCGGGTACAGAGTAATTTCTTCTTTTGTTTCAGGAGACTTAATGGGTTGAGTGGCCCAAGCCAAGTGCCTTTTTATGGCATAAAGTTATGCAATTCAATTGTATAATTCTATGACATAAATTGGTCACCGGGGTACTCCCCTTCTGATGGGAAAGTTCATATAATTCAAGTTATATGAGTTTTCCACTCAGAAGAGGAATACCTGGCCACTTCAACAGTTTAACATTGGATTTATTCCGGTTGGGTGGGCATGAAGGGGCTCCACCATCACCCGGTTGCCCCTCTTTCATTTGTGGGCCCTGAATTTACTTGGGTAAAGACGAGGTTACCCCAAGTTCGCCTTTCTTCTCAGGTTTCTCTTGTTCTAGTAACAAGTATGTCTCCTTCGTGGAGGTTATCTACAATGGTGCGACTTCGGTCGTCTTCTTTGATCTCTGCAAGCAATTCGTGAATGCGAAATGTTTTGTAGTGAGTCCTCGTGCCGGGGAAACGAACCCGCCCCACGACACCGCAATGCTAGCCTGCCAGCGCATTCACGCGTCTCCGGACGAGGGCATTCTCGGCAGGAATCAACACCTTCCTGTGCCGAGGCAGCAGACCATCGCTGCAGTCCTTCACGGACATATTGAACATCATTATTCACTACAGATGGATACGTATAGGGTTCAAGAATGTAGAGAACGTTCTGTTTGATGGAAAGCAAGGTACCGCTGTTCTTAGAAAACAAGTGAAGTTGTCCAGAAAACATCGATGGATACCCATCAACCTGTGCAGTCATTAAAAAAATTGATTACCAGCACCCCACATCCCAGTGAGCTCCTCGAAAATTGGTGCGCCGAGTGGAAAACAAAAAAAAATTTTCAATGAAACAACGGTATCATATTCGGTAATAAGACTAAAGTGTTGTAACCTGACCAGTATGTACGTATTTCTTGCTATTTATCTAACGTAAAAATCAACGAATCAAGTCCCGGACTCCACGGGTTATAAAACAATAAGATAACACAAAAAAATAAGTTTAAGCTATCCAAATTATTCGTAGTTAAGTCTCATAGTTGTTTCAATGACAGCAACAGCGCATACGTTGTTCTGATGCTTTGTAAAAACAAAGGACCTATGATAGGATTTCACACTCATAAGAAGATTCTAAGTGGCTACGAATGTCATTTTTGTATTTGGTTAGTTAAAAATCTTGATGACAATCAAATAATTCGCCGCGATCTGAAATTGGGAAATCTGTTCCTAAACGACTTTTGATCAATAAGAATAGAATGAAAATTGAAGGCAATAATTTTAAGCAAGTTTCTCGTCAATTGAGTAGTTGGATGTATAAATTGTCTGATGAAAACGTACCACAAGTGTTTTCACAAAGCAGTGTTCTGTATTCATTATAAAATTTACCTTCGGCTTATGTTTTGAGAAAACAACCTTTAATCAAGCATGATTTGTAATAGCTTGATCTACTTTGACTTTATTTTTAGGACCATCTCCCTATTTAAATGTGTAGTTGCTTCCCTTAGGATGCGTGACCCTTCTAATGAAATAAAATCAGTATAAAATTCTGGTGGAAGAAATGGTATCTCTCCAAAATAGTTCAAACGCGGAATATTATTTTTTTTGTTTCCTTTATAGCGAAAAACATTTCGATTGAAAAGCAAAAAGGAGAAACGTATATTTTACTATTGTGACAAGAGTATTTGTATAGAGAAAAGTGAAATTCTTTCAAGATAGATATATCTATCGCTATTTAAATTTCTTTTTAATTATTCACATTTTTTTTTCTTCGAAGTAATCTTTGTAACGGTATTATTTTATTGTTGTCAAGAAAATATTAAAATTAACGAAATATTTTAAGGAAACCGTTTACGGCTATTCGATTTTCTTATATTGCTTTTGGTATATCGATCGATATTGGTAGAAATTTACTAAGAATAATACACCTTTCTAATGAATCGATAAAGGAGTATTGCTTACTCGTATAAAACAATTGTAGGCTCCGATATTCATATGACTTTTTCTTTAAGTGAAGACTTTATTTATTTTATCTGTCTTAACCAGATCAGCTATAACAGCACCAATTACAATAGATTCTGAATTTCGGATTTTTTATCTTAGCTTACTATTTGTTGTTGTTTTCTTTTTCAACATTTAAGTCGAAACTTAATTTTATATCCATATATGTCAAGAAGTAAGGCAGTTTTAAATGCATAGCAACAGATCAAATCATACTGTTAAATCCACTAGAATTATAGTAATATCAAATCATTTATAAATAAAACCATGAATTGCTAAAGATAACCACGACTTTGCTTTTCAGCGGTTTTTCTTTTTCAGTGGGAAGAGAGAGTGCAGGGTAGGTATGCCGTCGCGAGGGTAGGGTTTCGACAAATCCGCGGAGGTCGGTTTCGCGTCGCGCGCGGTACGCGGTACCTTTGTGGTTTCGTCATTTTATTAGCGCAGTTTTCGTCGGGTTGAGTTAGAGTAGCATACTTTTCGGTACCGCGTCGAAACTTCGGGAACGCGAAATAAAAATTAGCTTTTGTATTCTTGACTGGTTATAAGAAGAAATACGGAGTAACGTAAAGTAGGTTTCTTCTCCGTATGGTTTTGTTTTGTAACGCGTTTGAAAAACGGGCATGTTCAGGTGGCTGAAAATATTGTAATTGAGCGTAACCCATTCGGAGACCCGCGACCGAAATCCTCTCCGAACTAGCTGGCCGACAAGCAGCCACCGCGTGAATGGGTTACGGTGCACGGATTGGGTGACCTGTTGGTACCATCCGTTGGCACTACTCAGACTTAACGTCCAGAACCGATGAGAGGTCGGTTCCGCGTTCGAACTTAAAAAGTTGAAAAGCATTACAAATCTCAGTCCAATAAATTTCAACATAGCATCTAAGGGCACTTTAAACCCTATCATCGAGATGCTTGAAAAGACAGCTATCTTTATAACTCAGAGTTTTTTTTCCCACGGGGTATTACAGAGTTTTCTTTATCTCTGAGAGCTGATCACGAAATGGACAAGATAAGATTAATAGGATAAATTCATATAATTTGTATGCCCCCTTATACCGATGGTCTAATCATTGTATGGGTGGCACACCTGAAGAAACGACGAAATGTGAAGTGCAGGTCGCACGAGCGTTGTGCGACGAAGAAAGTGTGATGGTGAGAGTTGAAGGGAATGGAGGTATTTAAAAAAAAGAAATTGCATAAAAGTCATCACACAACAAAAAGGCTCCCAACTAAATCTTAAAACTCAATTTTTTTTCTAATCTTAAACTTTTTATGAACTCATATTGTTAAGTAATGCAATTTCATTTATTTTTAATGTGAATGTTGTTAATTTTTTTGTTGATAATAAATGTATATCAATTATACTACAACTAATAGTAACAGATTTTTAGTTAATTTGTTATTAGGGTATAAACTTATACATCCATGCTGTGCCATTATAGCTTTGAGCCACCGTCTACATATATATATATATATATATATATATATATATATATATATATATATATATATATATATATTGGTAAGTCTAGAAGGTATAGAGCCTTTTTCGTGATTTTTCGATTAAATATTTATTTAATTGAAAATGGATTTTATTTAAGTACATATTTTCCATTATTATCTGACCTTTTGCCATTTTTGGGTAAAGCCATTATTCCATCTGTGTACAATAGAACTTCTGTGGTTTATCGGTGAAAAACTTGGCCAAGTGATTTTCACAGTCCCTTATTGAAGTGAATTTGTTTTCATTAAGGAAGTTTGCAGAGACCGAAACAAATGGTAGTCTGATGGTGCAAGGTCTGGACTATGCGGTGGATGCGTCAAAACTTCCCAGCTAAACTCTGTCAATTTTTACCGGGTCATTAAAGATGTGTGTGGTCTGGCATTGTCATGATGAAAGACAACCCCCTTTCTATTGATCAATTCCGGCCGGTTTTTTTGAATTGCTTGCTGCAATCTGGTTAATTGCTGACAGTGCAGAGCCAAATTGAGTGTTTGGCCAGGGTCTAGCAGCTCATGATAAACAATTCCCTTCCAATCCCACCATACACACAGCATAACCGTGTTTGGTGTCAATTCTGACTTTGAAGTCTTTTGTGATGATTCACCTTTTTTTGACCAGGATCTTTTTCGAACGACATTCTCGCATCTTATCCATTTTTCACTGCCCGTAATAATTTGCTTCGAAAATGGCTCGATTTCGTTGCGTTTTATTAGCATTTTGCAAATGGAAATTCAATCGAAATAATTTTTTTGTGCTAATTTATGCGGCAGCCAAACGGCGAGCTCCTTTGTGTATCCAGCCTTACGCAAATAGTTCAAAACTGTTTAGTGATGGATATTCAGTTCTTTAGCAATATCATGGCTACTCATGTGTCGGTCTTCTTCAATTTTTTGTAAGATTTGATCGACTTTTTCAGTGATTGGTCGACCTGAGCGAAGTGCATCTTTGACATCAAAATTTCCCGTACGGAAGTGAGCGAACCATCTCTTGGCTGCATCTTGTATGCATCTTGACGATGCATTCTCACCTTGATCGTAGTGATACTGTAAAATATAACGAATTTTTTCAGAAATTTCACTCATTTTGAAATGAATACAACTTTTGACACGAATGACGAAATACAAAACTGTCGATACGAAAATTGTAGGCTGGAATGTATCCTTTCAAACGCATGTCAGTTTGACTCAATCTGATAAATGACAGCAAACACCATCTAGTGACAAAATATATATATATATATATATATATATATATATATATATATATATATATATATATATATATATATATATATATATGTATATATATATATATACATATATATATATATATATATCTATATATATGGGTATAGATATTATATATATATATATATATATATATATATATATATATATATATATATATATATATATATATACGAGGTGTGATCAAAAAATATCGCGAGTTTTGTTTTTTTTCAAAAATTATTTATTTATTCATGAATATCTATTTTGTCCCCTTCAAAGTAATCCCCATGAAATATTATACACTTGTGCCAACGGTTTTTCCAATCTTCGAAGCACTTCAAAAAATCATTTTTTTTAATCTTGTTCAGCTCCTCCTTCGATGCCGTCTTTATCTCGTCAAGCGTAGCGTAACGTCGTCCTTTCATGGGCCTCTTCAGTTAAGGAAACAAGAAAAGGTCACAGGGGGCCAGATCTGGGGAATACGGTGGCTGCGGCATCATTAGTGTGTTGTTTTTGGCCAAAAAGTCGCGCACAAGCAACGATGTGTGAGCAGGGGCGTTATCGTGGTGCAAAAGCCAATTTTTGTTCTTCCACAAATCCGGGCGTTTCTGGCGGATTGCTTCACGCAAATTGCGCATAACTTGCAGGTAATATTCCTTATTGACCGTTCTTCCCTGTGGCAAGAACTCATGATGCACCACGCCCCTGCAATCGAAGAAAACTGTCAGCAAAACTTTCACATTCGACCGAACTTGGCGCGCTTTTTTCGGTCTTGGTTCATGCGGCAGCTTCCATTGAGATGATTGAGCTTTGGTTTCCACGTCATAACCATAAACCCACGATTCGTCACCAGTTATGACCCTCTGGAGCAAATTTGGTTCGTCGCGGACAGAGTTTAACATCTCATTAGCAATGTTCATGCGTTGCTGTTTTTGTTCGCAATTGAGCAATTTTGGTACGAATTTCGCGGCGACCCGTCTCATGCCCAAATCGTTGATAAAAATCGAATGGCACGAGCCAATCGATATGTTTAGGTCCTCAGCAACTTCTCTGACGGTGATTCGACGATTGGCCAATACCATTTCCTGCACTTCATTAATTTTTTCGTCTGTTGTTGAAGTGCTCGGGCGTCCGGCACGCTCTTCATCGTTCACATCTTCTCTGCCTTCTAAAAACATTTTGTACCACCGATAAACGTTGCTCCGGTCCAAGGTAGCTCCTCCGTATGCCACAGTCAACATTCGGAATGCATCCGCGCACTTAATATCGTTTTTCACACAAAATTTGATACACGTTCTTTGATCCATTTTTTTGAATAAGTAAAAATCGAAGACGATTGAAAACACGTGCAAGTAAAGCAGCTATCACCAATCAAGTGAACATTCAAAATGGCCGAGCTTGTCGGCATAAGTGACAGACATGAGTACCAACATAACGCCACAAAAAAATCGAAATTCGAATATACGTAACCCGCGAAAATTCAAAATTTTTGAACACACCTCGTAATTATATATATATATATATATAAATATATATATATATATATATATATATATATATATATATATATATATATATATATGTATAAAATATGATTCACGTACGACAATATTTGCATTAGGATGATTAATTTAGTGCATATATATATATATATATATATATATATATATAGCTCCGCCGCAGACGGTCCCAAGCCCGTTTGAGAAAGGAGGAGGGAACCCCTTGTTTCTCTCTTCGACCTAGCTGATCTCATAGTTGATTCTCTCCTCAACCTGGCTGAGCTTCTCCTCGACCTGGTAAACCTTTTCCTCGAAGCATTTAATTTGATTGTTCAGGCTACCGAGCTCCGCTTTTATTTCGGTTGACTGTTTTTGCACTTCCTTGATTTCGGTCGCTTGTTGGTCCAGCTTCGCTGATTGTTCATTAAACTTCGCTGATTGTTCATCTAGCTTCGTAGTTTAATTGGACGATTGCTCATTGAGCTTCGCTGATTGTTCATGTAGCTTCGTAGTTAAATTGGACGACTGTTCATTGAGCTTCACTGATTGTTCAGTTCATTGAGCTTCACTGATTGTTCATCTAGCTTCGCTGTTAAACTGGATGACATCAGCATTAACATTTGCATCAGCGCATTTTCTGGCTCCTTTGATTTTGGTGTTTCTACTTCTCCACCTTCTGCGCCTTTTTCTGCAACTGAGAGCTCACCCAAACCCATATTCACGCCTTTCGACTCGATTGCATCACGCAAGCGTGCAATCAGTATGGCCTTTGTACCTTGTGTAGCCAGATTTCGTTGTTCCAACTCCTCTTTGAGCTCCGATATGCTCAATTGATTAATTTTTAGATGTAAATTTCCTGGCATTTTTATTGTTTAGGCTATTTTTCCACGTTAATTTTCACAATTGTGCACATTAAAATTGTTTAAACGTTTTCACTTCCAAAATTTTCTTTCTCACTTCTTCGCGGCCAATAATTTTAATATTCCGGGAAAGTGAAAACGCAATGTCTTTTAATTTAAGTTAAAAGAGTTTATTTAATTACAAAAATGCACAATAATCAATTTAACACTTTCACTAATTTTAATTTTCACTATTAAAAGTCTAACACCTGTCTATAAATTTCTAATCGCAATTGTCTTCTAAATCAGTTCACTATTACGAAAATGACTTTTCTATTACTCGAACAATATCGCTTCCCACACACTATCGCAGTTCTTATCGCGGTCGAATGAATGATTCCCCCCATTCATTCAGTTCGCCTTTATATAGGGTCTCTAATCGTTCAACTCAGTTCTCGTACATTGATGAATTAGCGGGAACATTCCAGCAGCGTAATGAATGGAGCAGTGACTCACTTTCAGATGTTGATCATGCTTGTTTGGTTCTCGTGGTTTCGAGTAAAATCGTTTTGTTGATGTTCTTAATTGTTGTGAAACCAATTGCAACAGTAGCTCGCAGAATTATTTGTACATGTGACAATATGTATATGTATATATATATATATGTATAAATATATATATATATATATATATATATAAATATGTATATATAAATATATATAATATATATGTATATATATATATATATATATATATATATATATATATATATATATATATATATATATATATATATATATATGTATATATATATATATATATTTATATATATATGTATGTATATATATATATATGTGCATAAATATATATATATATATGTATATATACATGTATATATATATATATGTATATATCTATATATATATATATATATATATATATATATATATATATATATTAATATATATATATTATATAAATATATATATATTAATATATATATATATATATATATAAATATATATATATAAATATATATATATATATATATATATATATATATATATATATGTATATATATATATATATTTATATACGAGGTGTGTTCAAAAGTAAGTTGACTTTGGATTTTTGGGGAAAAAATATTTATCTATTCGTCAATATTTATGTTGTCCCCTTCAAAGTAATCAATTCAATTTTGCCAACGCTTTTTCCAATCTTCGGAAGAACTCCTCATAAGCACTATACCGAAAACAAGAAAACTCACATGGGGCCAAATCCGATGAGAATGGTGGCTAATTGTGGTGTTGTCTTTGGCCAAAAAATTACTTTTTAGTATATCAAGATATTTCATTTTGCCCATAGTTGATTCAATAAATTCCAAATTCCTGGTTCCAGCATAACACGAGCACCTCCATCATTCACAGTAGCAATTTTTCTTCTTGAGTTCAGTGTTAGGTTCTCTCCAACTATTTGTCTCTCGTTAGAGCCAAATAAATTAACTTTGTTTCGTCTGTGAAAATGACGCTTCCCCAAAAACTCTGAGGCAAATTAACGTGTTTTCGCAAACTTTAAACGTTTTCTTTGATTTTCCGCTGATAGGAATGGTTTTTTCCGAGCAGCTCTTCCGCTTATATGTTTTCGACGTAAAACACGACGAACCGTTTCTGTTGAAATTGCTTTTGTGATAGGCTTGGACAATTTCGCAACACTTGTTTTAGGATTTGTCCTTACCTTGCGAACAAAGAGCCGTTCATCATGTTGTGAAAGAATTTTCTTTCTTCCTCTTCTTGGGCTGTTCCTCTAGGTTGACTCGTATTTCCACTAAATAATAATTTATTGAATTGTAGAATGTGTCCGTCTCAAAATTTCTCCAATCCTCCGTAATGATTTACCTTCGTAGCGTGGTTAACAAAAATTTCCCGAGTAGAAAGGTCGGTTTGCTTTCGGTTGGTTCCCATTTTTCACAATTAAGAATAGAACTGTACACAATTATCACTTACTTCACTTTTAAATTACAAAGTCATCCTTAGAAAATTTCACAACCCTTCATGCTATGATTTGAACTCACTGTTACTCGTATATTTCAGAGCGATACAAATTCGAGGAACTAGATAGGTGAGTCCCCGGTTTTTCTGAGTTTATGCTCAATTTGGTGTTTGTGGAATTTCAGTATTACCTAGTTAATCAGTTTTTAGTTTATTTACATAGTTTTATTTCGTTTGAGTTTCATTTCATAATCTTCTAAAGAAGAGTCGTTTTAATAAGGGGGTACGCTCAATTTTGTGATATATATATACATATATGTATATATATATAATATATATATATATATATATATATTATATATATATATATATATATATATATATATATATATATATATATATATATATATATATATATATATATATATATAATATATATATATATATATATATATATATATATATATATATATATATATTGTTACATGTACAAATAATTCTGCGAGCTACTGTCGCAATTGTTTTCATCATCATTAAGAACGTCAACGAATGAATTTACTCGAACCCACGAGAATCCAACAAGCATGATCAACATCTGCAAGTGACGTCACTCCATTCATGAACTTGCTCGAACCTACCAGGTACCTCTCGGTAGAACATTCGCCAATGTGCGAGAAATGGGTGAATAGGTAGAGACCCTATATAAAGGCGAGCTGAATGAATGGGGGGATCATTCATTCGACCGCGATAAGAACTGCGATTGTGTGTGGGAAGCGCTATTATTCGATTTAGAAGACAATTGCGATAAGAAATTTATGGACAAGTGTTAGATTTTTCATAGTGAAAATTAAAATTAGTGAAAAGTGTTAACTGATTATTGTGCATTTTATTTAATTAAATAAACTCTTTTAACTTAAATTAATAGACATTGCGTTTTCACTTTCCCGGAACATTAAAATTATTGGCCGCGAACCAATAACACGCGACAATATATATATAAATATATGGATATATATTGTATACATATATATATATATATATATATATATATATATATATATATATATATATATATATATGTATATATATATATATATATATATATATATATATATATATATATATAATATATAAATAAATATTTATATGTATATATGTATGTAGTCTGTGTGGTCTAGTGGTTTGAGCATGAACGCATAAGGCGAAGGTCCTAGGTTCAAATCTCGTTGGGAGCAACGTATTTAGTTCAGGGATTTTTCGGACAGACTATGTACTGACTTAATCAGATCATATCGTAGCTGAGCAGGCACACGAGAGCATGGTACTGACCAAACCAATTTTCGAAAGAATCAATACGGTCATGAAAATGAGATACTCTTACTATCTCTAAGCGAAGGCCCGAGAGGGGCTGTAGTGCTGCAAACAAGAAGAAGATATATATATTTATATATATATATATATATATATATATATATATATATATATATATATATATATATATATATATATATATATATATACATATATATATATATATATATATATATATATATATATAATATAAATATATATATATATATATATATATATATATATATATATATATATATAATATATATGCGTCATGAGCTTTGCTTTATTTTCATTGATTTGTAGCTCTAATAGTTTTGCTTCGCTGTCGAGTTTCAGGAAAAGTTCTTTGGCAGCTGTTAATGACCGTGACAAAATATTGATGTCATCCACATAGGCTCCTACTTGGCTTGACTTGTATAGTAATGTACCTCGCGTATCGACAGGTAGCTGCCTTATGACGTACTCCAAAGACAAATTGAATAGCAATGGAGCCAGCCCATCTCCCTGCTTTAGTCCGATATTTTTGTCAACGGCATTGGTGAGTTGGTTATTTATGCGGACTTAGGAGGTCATCGACGCCATTGTAATTTTGGTAAGATGGACCGATTTGGCTGAGATGCCAAAGCAAATCATTATTTGGTACAGTACATTACGATCAATACTGTCGTATGCTTGCTTAAAGGCAACGAAAATTTGGTGTACGTCTATGTTGAACTCCAAGCATTTTTCAAGTACCTGCTTGACTGAGAACAAATGGCCTATTGTTGATCTACCTACTCTAAAACCACCTTGATATTCCCCAATAATACTATTGGCGTACGACCTGATTTTCGAAAATATTTTGTACGCCACACAAAGTAGTGATATGCCTCTATAATTTTCGCCGTGTATCTTGTCACCTTTTTTTGTGGTTAGGAAATATAATTGATTGGCTTCACTCTTTCGGCATATGTTCTTGTTGCCAAATATGCTGGATGACTATGTGAATAGCTTTATAAACACTGCTGCCACCATATTTGATGAGCTCCACTGGAGTCTCATCGATGCCCTGTGCTTTATTATTCTTTTGAGCTTTATTGATGGAACAAACTTCATCCAGAGTTGATGGGGCCAATGGACGCTCGCCGCAGACATCTATAGGCTCCGATGTTCTGGAGCTGTGCGGAGGATTAAGGAGGTTCTTGAAATATGATGCCCATCTTTCCTTAATCTTGGTTTCCTCAGCGATGATATTGCCGATCTCATGACGACAGAGCGTGGTTTTGGGATGATAACCACGTTTCAGACTTTTCGCTACTTTGTATGGTTGTCCTGTGTTGTTAATCGCTAAACTTTCCTGTATACTTCTCAATTGGTCGTCATAGTATTTTCTTTTCTTAATCCTAATTATCTTATTCGCTACTCTTCTGAAATTTTCATAGTGTTTTCTCTTCGTCCTGGTTTTCCTACCTACGTATTCTTTGTACGGCTGATTCTTTTTATCTAACGTATTCTGGCACTCACCGCCGAACCGATCATTCCTCTTGCGCCGGGCTTGATGTCCGATCTTCTGTTCTGCCACGGTCCTATTAGCCGCTTTCACTTCCATCCAGAGGTCGTTGTTCGTCTTTAACGATGCATCTGCTAAGATGGGAGCCAGCTGGTTGTCGAGGGTCTCCATGAAATTTTTGGCCACAGACGTCGTTTAGAGCCTTTCAATGTTAATGTTTGTAGCGGGCTAGTCTTCGCTGAATATGGCTTTGACATACGACATCGATACTGTCGCGTGTTATGGTTCGCTGCCAATAATTTTAATGTTACGGGAAAGTGAAAACGCAATGTCTTTTAAATTAAGTTAAAAGAGTTTATTTACTAAAATATATGCACAATCACTAATTTAACACTTAACTAATTTCTTTTTTTTTCACTTTGTCTATCAATTTTTATTACTACTGTCTATCACTTCAATATCAATATCGCTCTTAATTCGCACTCCACACAATATCGCAGTTTACTATTGTAAATTGCGGTTGTAATAATCCCCCCATTCATTCAGATCGTCTTTATATAGGGGCTCTAGTTATTCAATCCATTTCTCGTATATTGGCGAACTAACTGGAATATTCGAGCAGATTAATGAATGGGCAGTGACGTCACTTTCAGATGTTGATCATGCTTGCTGGGTTTTCGAGTACGTTCGTTTTGTTGATCACGATTTTTTTAATGGTTGTGAAAACAATTGCGACAGTAGCTCGCAGAATTCTTTGTACATGTAACAATATGTTAATTTGATCAAGTAATGATCTGAGTTACAATTGGCTCCTCGGTATGTACGGAGGTCAAGTATACTCGCGGCTCAACGTTGTTGGATCAATCTGGTTTTGTGTGTTGCCATCCGGTGATACCCAGGTAATTTTATGATTGCGTCGATGTGGGAAGCAAGATGAACGGATGACCAGATTTCTGCCACATGCAAAGTCAATCAGGCGCTGACCATTGTCATTTGTTTCATCATGGAGGCTATATCCTCCAGTCCGTTAGCGTTGAAATCACCCAGAATTATTCTTGTGCCGTTTGTAGGCAATGAGTCGACTAGTCTTTCCAGGTGATTGTAGAACGTTTCCTTCATTTCTTTGGTCGGGGCGTGAACATTAATCAGCCAGATTTTGAAGAATTTCGCTTTTATACGGATCGCACACAACCGTTCATTGACTGCCTTAAAATCAATAACGTGCGATTTGAACTCCCTATCGACAATGAAGGCCACTCCAAATTCTCGTTTTCCAGTAGGCTTCCCACTTTGGTGGTGGTCGGAATGAGGAATCATGAAAGCTATGGGTTGGGGAAACAAGGGGTTCCCTCCTCCTTTCTCAAACGGGCTTGGGAATGAAGCTCAAAAGGATAATAAAGCACAGGGCATCGATGAGATTCCAGTGGAGCTCATCAAATATGGTGGCAGCAGTGTTTATAAAGCTATTCACATAGTCATCCAGCATATTTGGCAACAAGAACATATGCCGAAAGAGTGAAGCCAATCAATTATATTTCCTAACCACAAAAAAGGTGACAAGATACACGGCGAAAATTATAGAGGCATATCACTACTTTGTATGGCGTACAAAATATTTTCGAAAATCAGGTCGTACGCCAATAGTATTATTGGGGAATATCAAGGTGATTTTAGAGTAGGTAGATCAACAATAGGCCATTTGTTCTCAGTCAAGCAGGCACTTGAAAAATGCTTGGAGTTCAACATAGACGTACACCAAATTTTCGTTGCCTTTAAGCAAGCATACGACAGTATTGATCGTAATGTACTGTACCAAATAATGATTTGCTTTGGCATCTCAGCCAAATTGGTCCATCTTACCAAAATTACAATGGCATCGATGACCTCCTAAGTCCGCATAAATAACCAACTCACCGATGCCTTTGACAAAAATATCGGACTAAAGCAGGGAGATGGGCTGGCTTCATTGCTATTCAATTTGTCTTTGGAGTACGTCATAAGGCAGCTACCTGTCGATACGCGAGGTACATTACAATGCAAGTCGAGCCAAGTAGGAGCCTATGCGGATGACATCAATATTTTGTCACGGTCATTAACAGCTGCCAAAGAACTTTTCCTGAAACTCGACAGTGAAGCAAAACTATTAGAGCTACAAATCAATGAAAATAAAGCAAAGCTCATGACGCATATATATATATATATATATATATATATATATATATATATATATATATATATATATATATATATATATATATATATATATATATATATATATATATATATATATATATATATATATATATACAGTGCCGAGAAAAAGTGATGCAAAAACCAATACTTGAAGAAAATTTTGGAATCAACTCTTTGTATTGGTAAAACTAGTGAATGGAAATCCCGCCGGTTTTCATTTTTAGTATTAATATATTTCTAATAATTGATTTGCAAAAAAAAAATAAAACAACAATTAACTCTTCTATAAGAAAAAAATAAAAAAACAATTCAATTAATTTATGGCTACCGAGAAAAAGTGATGCAAAAAATTAAACCGTGCTCATCTTTGAACATTTGTTGTTGGTATACGAATACAATTGATGGTTTTTAATATTTGGTAGGGTTTCCTTTCTTATCTATGGCCGCTTGCAGTCTTTTGGGCATAGAAGAAACCAAATTCGCGCAATATTCTTGGGTGATGTTGCTCCACTCTTCTTTTATTGTTTTTTTAAGCACGGACTTACTGCGGATATTATGAGCTGCTAGTCGACGTGAAAGCTCTTCCCAAACATGCTCAATTGGATTGAGATCAGGTGATTGGGGAGGCCATTTTAAACAGTTTGGAATATTGTAAAGCATCCACATTCGAGTTTGGTGGGCAGTATGTTTGGGATCGTTGTCTTGCATGAAGATGTAGTTTGACCCTAAGTTCAACTTTTCCACACTGGGTGCAAGTCTATTCTTTAATACATCTATGTAGACTTTGTGATCCATCGTTTTTTCTTCTATAATATGAAGTTCGCCAACTCCATTGAAAGCCATACATCCCCACACTAAAATAGAACCACCACCATGCTTTACAGTTCCTATCATATCTTTCGTGTCTAGCTCCGTACGCGGCTTTCTACGCACTTTTGCTCGTCCATCGTGAGAAATCACATTGGATTTGCTTTCGTCCGTAAATAAGACGCGTTTCCAAAATTCTACATCCGTATTCAAATGTTCTTTCGCGAAATCCAATCTTTTTTCACGATTTACCGCACTAACAAAAAATTTCTTTCGTGGAACACAACACCGGTACCCCGATTTTCTGAAATAATTTCGCACTGTATGAACGCCAACATCTTTTTTGTAAACAGACTTTAATGTTGCGTTGATTTTCGTTGCCGGTATGAAAGGATCTTTCTTGATTTCACGTTCGATTACTCTCATGTCGAGTTCTGATAATATTTTCTTCCTTCCACAGCGCCTTTTGTTTTCTAAGCTTTTATTTTTGCAGAACCTGTCAATAATCCTCCAAACTGTTGAAATTGGTCTGTTAACAATAGACGCAATCTCCTTGTATGCAACGGTCAGGTTATGGAGTCCCAAAATGATTTTTCTTTCCTCCAAAGTTGTCTTTTTTCTCATGTTGGCGGGCTGAAAATTGATCAAATAATAATATTCATGGAAAACTATATCAAAATATTCATATACTTCTTTTATTTATGAATGTTTTCTTCTTATCACCTCAAAAATT
>OZ017740.1:188407187-188412187 GCA_963969285.1 Odontomyia ornata | reverse complement strand
ACATGTACAAATAATTCTGCGAGCTACTGTTGCAATTGGTTTCACAACAATTAAGAACATCAACAAAACGATTTTACTCGAAACCACGAGAACCCAACAAGCATGATCAACATCTGAAAGTGAGTCACTGCTCCATTCATTACGCTGCTGGAATGTTCCCGCTAATTCATCAATGTACGAGAGCTGAGTTGAATGATTAGAGACCCTATATAAAGGCGAACTGAATGAATGGGGGAATCATTCATTCGAACGCGATAAGAACTGCGATAGTGTGTGGGAAGCGATATTGTTCGAGTAATAGAAAAGTCATTTTCGTAATAGTGAAGTGATTTAGAAGACAATTGCGATAAGAAATTTATGGACAAGTGTTAGACTTTTAGTAGTGAAAATTAAAATTAGTGAAAGTGTTAAATTGATTATTGTGCATTTTTGTAATTAAATAAACTCTTTTAACTTAAATTAAAAGACATTGCGTTTTCACTTTCACGGAATATTAAAATTATTGGCCGCGAGCCATAACACGCGACAATGGTGTCAAGAAGTGAGAAAGAAAATTTTGGAAGTGAAAACGTTTAAACAATTTTAATGTGCACAATTGTGAAAATTAACGTGGAAAAATAGCCTAAACAATAAAAATGCCAGGAAATTTACATCTAAAAATTAATCAATTGAGCATATCGGAGCTCAAAGAGGAGTTGGAACAACGAAATATGGCTACACAAGGTACACAGGCCATACTGATTGCACGCTTGCGTGATGCGATCGAGTCGGAAGGCGTGAATATGGGTTTGGGTGAGCTCTCAGATGCAGAAAAAGCCGCAGAAGGTGGAGAAGTAGAAACACCAAAATCAAAGGAGCCAGTAAATGCGCTGATGCAAATGTTAATGCTGATGCCATCCAGTTTAACTGCGAAGCTAGATGAACAATCAGCGAAGCTCAATGAACAGTCGTCCAATTTAACTACGAAGCTAGATGAACAATCCGCGAAGTTAAATGAACAATCAGCGGAGCTGGACCAACAAGCGATCGAAATCAAGGAAGTGCAAAACAGTCAACCGAAATAAAAGCGGAGCTCGGTAGCCTGAACAATCAAATTAAATGCGTCGAAAAAGTGAAAAAAAAATTGGAAGCAGCGAAGGCAGTAGTAACCACCTCACCAGCCTCGCTCATAACCGCAGCGCAAATCACATCCAGAAATGTGCAAGCACCAATATTCGATGGGCAAATGGTCTGGAGTATTTACAAAATTCAGTTTGAAGCAGCCGCTAGGATAAAACACTGGAATGTTGCAGGAGCGAGCAACTGCATTGATTCTTACTCTAAGAGGCCCAGCTGCCGAGCTTTTGCAGACTATCCCCGTTGAGTTACACTCAAACCCGGCTGCTATACTGAATGCGCTCGACATGCGTTATGGAGGCGATCATCTGAAGCAGATTTATCGGGCAAAGCTACGGCATCGGATGCAGAAGTCTGGCGAAACCTTACTGCAGCTAGCCCAAGACATTGAGCAACTGGCGCTTTTGGCTTACCCAGCTTACGACCCAGGACATCGAGATGACGCAGCAACAGAACCGTTCATTAGCGCATAAGGGACCCGGAATAGCAACAAGCTGTGCGTTTAGCCCAAAAGCAAACAGTCAAGGATGCATAGGTTTATAGTCTGAACTTTGAGGCAGTGAAAAATGTGACTCGTACCACTGCCCGGGTTCGCAAGGTAGTGGCAGACGAGTGCAGGTGTAACCACGTAGAAAATGAGCGAGAGCCGCAAGTAAATGGCGCGCCTAGATGCTGGGATTGCGGTGAGAAGGGGCACCTGCAAAGAGACTGCAAGAAGCAAAGAAAACGGAGCTATTGTCCAGAATGGTGGAGATCCAGACCGTGTCAGGAGGCTAGAATAGAAGCCCATCAAACTGAAAGGGCCAACTTCGTGCAACGGACGTCGACTAGGAGGATCGACATCCCCAGCACCCCCATCACCGTGTCAAGGCAACATCGTGGAGAAGCAGACTTATGCTGATGAAGAACATTGCACCATAACAAACGACACTGGTGCAACCCGATCGACGATCCGACCAGACCTAGTGAGGCCCCAACTACTTCACAAGGGCAGAGCCTTTGGAAATGCTGACGCCCTATCTCGTCATCCATGTCCAGCTAGCTGCAAGCATTGCCGATAGATTGAGGAAAAGAAGCCAATCGTTGATCTGCAAGTGATTACGGCCGAATTCGATGAAGGTTGGTCATCGGAAGAGATTCGAAATGCCTAGCTAGCCGATGAAGACATCGGACCATTGTTCGTATGGAAGGAGACAACTGGGCGCCCTGAGTGGAAGGACGTTTCAATGCATGGCGCCACCCTGAAAAGTTATTGGGCACAATGGAGCTCCCTTCAGGTGGAGGGTGGCATACTTAAGCGGAAACGGGAAACGGCAGATGGCAGCTTCTATAGGATGCAAACTATACTTCCCAAAAGCCGAATCCACAATGTGGTTAAGGAAATGCATGAAGGATCCTCGGGAGGCCACCTTGGTGTTAACAAGACCTTAGCGAAATTGCGGGAAAGGTTCTACTGGCTCCACGCTCGAGAAGACGTAGAGGACTGGTGTCGCAGATGCACAATTTGCGCTTCCGTCAAAGGTCCAAAGCGACGACTGAGAGGACAAATGCAAACCTATAACGTGGGTGCACCGTTTGAAAGGATTGCTGTTGACATCGCAGGACCCTTTCCTGAATCTGAATGGGAAAATCGATACACGCTGGTTGTGGCCGATTATTTCAGCAAGTGGCCCGAGGTCTACCCCATTCCCAATCAGGAAGCAACTACTGTAGCCGAACAGCTGGTGTTAAATTGGATTAGTAGGTACGGCGTACCTTGTGAACTGCAGTCAGATCAGAGCCGAAACTTTGAGTCACTAGTTTTTAGCGAAATGTGCGAGCTGCTGGGAATACGGAAAACGAGGACAACACCGCTGCATCCCCAAACCGATGGAATGGTCGAACGTTCCAACGGCACTCTCAATAAACACCTGGCCAAGATGGTTGACGAGAACCAAAGGGACTGGGACCGACATATCCCACTATTTTTGATGGCGTACAGAGCTGCCGAACATGCATCGACGGGCCAAGCCCCAGCCAAAGTCATTTTTGGAAAGCGCATCTAGGCGCACCATTCACCTGCGGCTCTCGGTCATTTTCCATGCGCTTACACCTGCACTCGTCTGCTGCTACTTCACGGACCCGGGCAGTGGTAGGAGTCGCATTTTTTCGCTGCCTCAAAGTTCAGACTATAAACCAATGCGTCCTTAACCGTTTGCTTTTGAGCTAAACGCACGGCTTGTTGCAATTCCCGGTCCTTTAAGGCACTAATGAATATTTCTGTTCCTGCGTCCTTTGATGTTCTGGATCGTAAGCTGGGTAAGCCAAAAGTGCCAGGCGCGTAATGTCTTGGGCTAGCTGCAGTAAGGTTTCGCCAGACTTCTGCATCCGATGTGCCTGGTAAATCTGTTTCAGATGATCGTCTCCATAACGCATGTCGAGCGCATTCATTATAGCAGCCGGATTTGAGTGCAACTCAACGGGGATCGTCACCGAAACCTCGGCAGCTGGGCCTCTTAAGGCAAGAATCAATGCAGTTGCTCGTTCCTGCTCATTCCAGTGATTTATCCGAGCGGCGGCTTCAAACTGGGTTTTGTAAATACTCCAGACCGTTTGCCCGTCGAATATTGGTGCTTGCACGGTTCTGGATGTGCTTTGTGCTGCGGTTATAAGCGGAGCTGGTGAGCTGGTTACTACTGCCTTTGCTGCTTCCAATTCCTTTTTCATGTTTTCCATCTAATGGTTGATTGTCTCCTCGACCTGGCTGATCTCATTGTTGATTCTCCCCTCGACCTGGTATACCTTCTACTCGACGCATTTAATTTGGTTGTTGAGACTACTGAGTTCCACTTTTATTTCGGTAGACTGTTTTTCCAAATCTCCCTTCAAATCAGTTGATTGTTTCTCCAGCTTCTGTGCGATGTCTGCCTTGAGTTCGATCGCTTGATGGTCCTGTTTTGCTGATTGTTCATTTAGCTTCGCAGCTAAACTGGATGTCTGTTCATTTAGCTGCGCTGATTGTTCATTTAGCTTCGTTGATTGTTCATTTAGCTTTGCAGTTAAATTCGATGATTGCCGTCGCTACTCTTGCTGCATCAGCATTAACATTTGTACTAGCCCATCTTCTGGTTCCTTCGATTTGGGGTTTCTGCGTCTCCCTTAAGCTCCACCATGGTAAATTCATTTATTTTCAAATGTTAGCTTCGCGGTTATTATTTATTTTTATTATTTCGGCTTTTATTTATTTTTGCACCAGCTTCCACGTTGCATTTCACTATTGTGCATTTTTCATTTTTTATGTTTAAACGTTTTTCACTTTCAAAACTTTCTTTCTCACTTCTCGACACCACTGTCGCGTGTTATGGTTCGCGGCCAATAATTTTAATGTTCCTGGAAATAGAAAACGCAACGTCTTATAAATTAAGTTAAAAGAGTTCATTTACTAATAAATGCACAATCATTAATTTAACTTTTTCACAATTTTAATTTTCACTTGGTCTATAAATTTCTCTAACAACTGTCTTCACTTAATCATCAACGAAAATCACTTTACTATTACTCGATCGCTTTTCAATTCGCACTCCACACACTATCGCAGTTGAATGAATGATCCCCCCATTCATTCAGCTCGCCTTTATATAGGGTCTCTAGCCATTCAACCCACTTCTTGTACATTGGCGAATGTTCTGCAAGGAGGTATCTAGAATATTCGAGCAGCTTAATGAATGGAGTGACGTCACTTTCAGATGTTGCTCATGCTTGGTGGGTTCTCGTGGTTTTGAGTAAATTCACTTTGTTGATCATGAGGTTCTTAATGGTTGTGAAAACAATTGCAACAGTAGCTCGCGGAATTATTCGTGCATGTAACAATTATATATATATATATAATATATATATATAAAATT